>JALAZF010000294.1:7200000-7800000 GCA_022829125.1 Lathyrus tuberosus
TGCGATTGAAGATACTAACATTTCTACCACGAGCATTGGGTAATTATCTTTAGGTGTAGCATTATTCAAGTCTCTATAATCTATACATACTCTAAGAGTTCCATTTTTCTTCATAACAGGAACAATATTTGCTTACCATTCTGCGTACCTGGTCATTCTAATAAACTTACTTCTGAGCACCCTTTCGATATCCTCTTTGATCTTCGGCATGATTTCTAGTGCAAACCTTCATGGTAATTGCTTCACCAGCTTTTTACCGGGTCGATTTGGTAGCTTTAACTCCATCATGCTTCGACTCAACCGTGGCATCTTGTTGTTATCCCAGGAGAAATAATCTTTGAATTCTTTAAGTAATTTTACCACCTTTTTCTTCATGATTGGTTCGACTGTAGCACTAATGTAGGCTGGTCTTTTTACCGCTCCATCACCCAGCTCTATTTCCTCCAAGTGATCTTGGGCCTACATCTTCTTTGTAGAATCAAGCGGGTCTTTTTCAAACCCCAAAGGCTTTTTTTCGTAAATACATTTAAGCCTCGAGATTTATGAAGCTATTGTTTGGCCGAAAAGGCCATCTCCAAATTTATCAGAATTTTCGACAATGGCTTCAAGAGCCATATTTTGCAATGCTTCGACCTCAAGGGCCGATTTTAGTCTATTTTTGGCTATATAAGCCGAAATCCGAGCCAAAGTAGTTTACTCAGTATTCATTTTCATCAACCATTGTCCACCTAGTGGTGCAACACTTCCCTCTTTGACAGTCTGATTTCATATGTCTTCCTTATCCCAAATGAATCCATGATTAGGATGTAGGTTCAGAAAGTATGTAGCATCTTTCTGAGGAGTGTAAACCTCCTCTGCTGCATAGCATGGGGGAATCTTAGCTAAGTTCCTGTTGAAGTATTTCTTGCCAACCATATTTACCTCAACAATATAATAGCTTTAATCGGCTTCAAAATCTTCCACTATACTATCTTGGCACCATATGGTAAACCTTTGGTGCAAAGTTGATGGAACTGTACCAATGTCATGTATCCATTCATGTCCAAGCAACAAGTTGTAGGTTGCATTGGACGCAATTACCATGAATAATCTTGGCCTAGTTGTGGTGCAACCTGATAGTTCCACCTGTATCTGATAACTAATATTTTTAGATTTATTTTACCTTTAATACTTGAAGTTCTATTGTTTTATTTTGCATTTTAATTTAGTTTATTAGCTTAATATTTTTGTTTTAGATAGTATAACTTGGAGTACAATAGATGCTCCCTTTTTGTAGTTTTATGTGTTTTTGTGTCAATGCAGGAACCCAGGACCTGTCAAGTCCAGGCATGCCAGGATAGCAAGAAGAACAAGTATGCATGGGTCCAATAGGTTTTAATGCCAAAAGATGTTGAAGCAAGTGTATTCAAGTATCAAAGAGCTAGCAAGGGAGAATGGAGTGCATTAGGAAGAAGCTGATGAGCTCTAAAGCAAAAAAGGCAAGACTGTGCACTACAAGACAAAACACTGACACATAGTACAAGACTAATCAGTCTGCAGCGCCGTATATTTCTGCACCTCTTGCTCCACAACCCTGCTCTGCATGTTTTGTCCCTTGTGTACTTGGACACATCAGCCCTAGGCATTTCAGAAGAAGAGAAAGAGAGGGAAAATGTTGAGCTTATGGGCCAAATCAAAAAGCCTATGATCCAAGACATATTCCTAAACCCTAGTTTGGTTCCTTTTAACAGGAACAATTGAGTGACTGATAGAGGAGTCCAATGGTTCAACATATTTTACACAGTTAGAAAAATTTTTGAAAACACTTTGAGTGAGTGAGAGTGAAGAAGGAAAGTGAAGTGACAGATCATTCTTCAGAGAAGATGGATTCCTACTTCAGTTGGCACGACAACGCCTAACTCTTGCTGATTGAAGATTACAAGTAGTCAATACTATTGTCACACCTCGAAAAATGAGAACGACCTTCGGGATGGACGCGGAAAACAAAGTCGCCACCGAATTTTATTTATCCCAAAGAGGGAAAGGGAAATATCGATATAACCTTTAGGGAAAGAACATGGTTATCGTAACCACATTTTGGGTTCGAGAGTCGGTTACACAAGGGGAAGGTATTAGCACCCCCTCACGTCCATTGTACTCAATGGGAACCTCTTAATTCGATTTGTGAGAAATGTTAGCTAAGCTTGTTTGTTTTCTTCTAAGGGAATAAAGCAAAAAGGTATGGAAAAAGGATTTTGATGCTAAAGGGAAATGGGTGGTTTTTTATTAGGGTGTTCGCCAAGGATTGGAGCCCTTGTGCCTATGTATCTTCACTTGAAAGAAGTGAAGAATCAGAGCGTCCGTAGTTCGTGGATTACGGTGGAAAAAAGGAAAGGTTGCTCGCTAGGATCTCGCAATCCTATGCCTATGTATTCTCAACAGGTATGAGAAATCAGAGAGTCTGTAGTTCGGACGACTACAGTTGGTTGATTCATTTTATTGAGCAATGTTAACGTTTGCATTCTAGCTGTTAAATGTTGCTTGTATGCTCGCGCATGGGAGACTTAAGTGTTTTTTTGTTTGCGGTAGAATGGATGCATTTGGATCGCATTCTACCAGATAAACATAGCTTGCATGCTCGCGCATGGGAGTCTTAAGCGTTGTTTGTGTTGCGATAGAACGGAAGTAACATTGTTCATTTAAAAAATAAGTTTTGATCGCACGGCGGTGAGAAGTAGAGTTAATGTGTTGATTGTTTATTTTGATGACGATCATTTGGACGCCAAGAAAGACTCCTCGTATCCAAACAATCAGGAAAGTGAATCGAAGGCTCGACTCTCTCTCTTTTTCAACCTTAATTGTGAAAAGGTTTAATATAGTTAAAGTGTTTTAAATGGATGAGGATTGCTCAGATGCCAAGGAAGGCTCCTCGTATACAAGTACTCAGGAAAGTGAATCGAAGACTCGACTCTCTCTTTTTCAAGCTTAATTGATTTGAGAAAAATATGTTTGATTTAATTTGTGAAAAAAATAATTTGATGTGGATCAAATTGGAAATATTTTAGAGAAGACAATTATTCGAGTGTGAGGAAGGCTCCTTACACTTAAACAATCGAAGAGAGAACTCGAAGGCTCTAATCCAACTCTCTTTTCATCTTTTATTGAAAAGTGTTTCATAGTTATTAAGTGTTTTATTTTGACTTAAAGAAAATACTCGATATAGATCGAAGTTTAAACTTGCGTGCGAAACAAAGTAAGAGTTTAAGAGAAGATGATTATTTGAGTGTGAGGAAGGCTCCTCATACCAAACAATCGGGAAAGTGAATCGGGAGAGAGAATAGAAGGCTCTAGACTCTCCTTTTTGTTTAAGTAATTATGAAAATATTCGATGATAATCGAGGTGTATCCAATTAACGTGTAAAAAAAATTGGATGGTGTTGCTACTGCTTCAATCCACTTGGATACTTAATCCACATCTACAAGGATGTAAAGATTGCCAAAGGATGGAGAGAAAGGTCCCATGAAATCAATGCCCCACACATCAAATATTTCTACTTCAAGAATACTCGTGAGTGGAATTTCTTGTCTCATGGACACATTTCCAACCCTCTGGCATCTATCACATCTTTTTGTTAATTCATGAGCAACCTTAAAAATAGAAGGCCAGAAATAACCTGATTGCAACACTTGCACTGCAGTTCTGACTCCTCCAAAGTGTCCACCATAGGGGGCTTTGTGGCAGGCTGACAGAATCTGTCGTGCCTCCTCATAGTCAACACATCTTCTTAATAACTGATCAGCACACTTCTTGTACAAATAAGGCTCATCCCAAAAATAACTCTTGACAGTGTGGAAGAACCTTTTTCTTTGTTGGAAGTTGAATTCTGGTGGTATGACTCTGCTGACCAAGTAGTTAACAATGTCAGCGTACCAAGGAGTCGTGCCATCAGTAATCAACAACAGCTTCTCATCCGGAAAACTTTCTTTGATGTCTCCACTGTTTTTGGGTTGAACTCCTTCAGGTAGTCTTGAGAGATGATCAGCAAATGAGTTTTCTACTCCTTTCTTGTCTCTTATTTCTAGGTCAAACTCTTGTAGTAAAAGAACCCATCTTATGAGTCGTGGCTTTGCATCTTTTTTAGCAATCAAATATTTGATTTCTGCATGATCCGTGTACAAAATGACTTTAGTTCCTACCAAGTAAGGTCTGAACTTATCAAAGGCAAACACTACTGCCAGCAGCTCCTTTTATATGGTTGTGTAATTGATTTGTGCTTCTATCAAAGTCTTGCTTGCGTAGTAGATGGTGTGAAAAAATTTGTTATGCATTTGGCCTAATACAACACCAATGGCAAATTCACTGGCATCACACATTAATTCAAATGGCTTGGACGAATATGGGGTTTTGACTACAGGTGCAGAAATGAGAGCCTTCTTCAAAAGATTAAAAGATTCAAGGCACTCCTTACTGAAGACAAAAGGTGTGTCATGCTGCAGCAGCTGGCATAGGGGTTTGGTTATTTTTGAAAAATCCTTTATGAACCTCCTATAAAATCCAGCATGCCCCAAGAAACTCCTAATGCCTTTGATGTTGACTGGTGGGGGTAACTTTTCAATTACCTCTACCTTTGCTTGATCTACCTCTAATCCTTCTTTTGAAATTCTATGACCAAGAACAATTCCTTCTTTTACCATAAAATGGCATTTTTCCCAATTAAGAATTAGGTTATTCTCTTCACATCTTACCAACACCAACTTCAGATTCATTAGACAATCCTTGAATGACTCTCCAAAAACCAAGAAGTCATCCATGAAGACTTCCATGGAATTCTCTATGATATCTGAAAAAATAGCCATCATGCAACGTTGGAAGGTGGCTGGTGCATTGCACAGTCCAAACGACATCCTTCTAAAGGCAAAGGTGCCATAAGGGCATGTGAATGTTGTTTTTTCTTGATCTTCCGGGGCTATTGCAATTTGGTTGTAGCCCGAATATCCATCTAAGAAGCAATATTACTGCTTTCCCGCTAGTCTATCCAACATCTGATCAATGAAAGGCAAAGGAAAATGATCCTTCCTAGTTGCCTTGTTCAGCTTCCTATAATCCATGCAAATCCTCCAACCAGAAACAGTTCTAGTGGGGATGAGCTCATTTTTCTCATTGACTATCATTGTCATGCCCCCTTTCTTCGATACACACTAGATGGGATTTACTCACACACTATCAGAGATAGGATAAATAATTCATGCATCCAGCCACTTAATAATTTCCTTCTTTACGACTTCCTTCATAATTGGGTTCAGCCTTCGTTGACTCTCAATGCTATTCTTAGCATTTTCTTCCAACAAAATTTTGTGCATGCAAATTGCTGGGTTGATTCCCTTAATGTCAGAAATCTGCCATGCAATTGCCTTCTTGTGTCTCTTCAGTAGTGAAATCAATTGCTCTTTCTGCTCCTCCTGCAGATCTATAGCAATGATAACTGGTAGCTTCTGTCCTGCCTCCAGATATGCATACTGTAAATGCTCCGGCAGTTGCTTAAGCTCCAATTCAGGAGGTTCCTCTATGGAAGGCATCTGCTGCTTGTGAGCAACAGTGGTAGATTCTATCACTCCACATATTCCTCCTCTTGCTTCTTCATTGGACCATAAATGATCCCATCTTTTAGTCCTTCATCTTCCAATTTGCCTAGCTCCATTTTCAACACATCACTAGCTTTTAGAAGGTTTTTATGAATCAAACCTTCCCAACTAGATATCATGGAACAGTTAGCGACCTCTTCTTCTGGATATTGCAAGGCATTGAGTATGTTGAACACTACATGCTGCCCGTTCACTCTCATAGTGAGTTCTCCTCTTTCTACATCAATTAAGGTTCTACTCGTCGCTAGGAATGGCCTTACCAACAAAATGGGTGTTTCCTCATCAGCCTCAAAGTCCATAATAATGAAATTAGCAGGGAAGACAAATTTGTCAACCCTTACTAACACATCTTCTATCTTTCCTTCCGGGTAACAAATACTTCTATCTGCCAGCTGCAAGGTGATAGTTGTAGGCCTGGCAGCGCCTATCCCTAGCTTCTTGAAAATGGATAGGGGGATAAGATTAATGCTAGCCCCCAAATCACAAAGTGCCTTTCCACAAAAGGTATCTCCAATGGTGCATGGAATAGTGAAACTTCCAGGATCCTTCAATTTGGGAGGGAGTTTACCTTGAACCAATTGACTACACTCTTGTGTGAGTGCAATGGTAGTAAATTTTCCTACCCTTTTTTCTCTTGGCGAGCACATCCTTCATGAACTTTGAGTAGTTTGGCATCTGTTGAATAACCTCAATCAATGGTATATTGATGTGAAGCTGCTTTAAGATCTCCATAAACTTTGCAAATTGTTGCTATTCCTTGGCCTTTTTGATCCTTTGTGGAAAAGGAGGTGGTGGCCTTTCTTGAACAAACTTTTTCTTTCTGTTGGCTTCAGTACTGACTTCTTGATTCTCTTGAGGAATGAGGTCTGCAGTAGGTACATCATCTTTGTGCTTTTGTTGCCCAGATGAAGAAGGTTCTTCAACAACTTGGTTTCTTGCTCCAGAACTGTCCGGCGTAGACAAATCAGTACTTGCCTCTTTGCTCTTTGTAGCAGCCTCTTCTATTTCTTTACCACTTCTGAGTTTGAGGGCTTGGCATGTTTCAACATTCTTCGCTCCAGCTTGTGTAGTTGGAGTCTCAGTAGAGCTAGGGAGAGTTCCCAAGTTTCTTGAGCTCAAAGCAGTGGCAATCTGCCCCACTTGATTTTCTAAGTTCTTGATACTCACCCCTTGTGATTGGAATTGATTCTTTGCTTCTTGAATAAAGGACTTAAGAAAATTCTCCATATGGTTGTTTCCTTGATTAACCCCAACATAGTTAGAGTTAGAAAAACCAGGTGGAACTTGTGGTGTTGTTGCTTGCGGCTTTGGTTGACTTTGATTGTTACTCCATGAATAGTTGGGATGGTTGCGCCATCCTGGGTTGTAAGTGTTGCTGATGGATTGTTGTATCTGTTGTTGTTGTTGGGATTGCCAACATAATTAAGAGAAACGGGATTTGCAGAACATTCTTCAAACAAATGTGGTCCTCCACAGTAGACACAGGCAACCTCAGTAGCGTCAGTAACCACCTTAACTAGTTCAGGCTTTGTCACTTCAGGACTCATCAGATTCTTCATCGTCTGGTGGATCTGAGCCACTTGAGCAGCATGATTTGTGGTCTCAGTGACTTCATAAACTCCAGCAGGTTTCTTTTGAGTTGAACTTGCAGTGGCCCTAGTGACTGGCCATTGATACGTGTTGGCAGTATTGCTCTCAATCAACTTGTAACCATCATCATAAGATTTAGACAAGAGAGCTCCACCACTGGATGCATCTAACATATTCCTTGAGGATGGTATTAATCCATTATAGAAAGTCTCAAGTTGTATGCAAATGGGAATCCCATGGTGAGGACATTGTCTCAACAGCTCCTTAAATCTTTCCCATGCATCAAACAACGATTCATCATCTCCTTGTCTAAATGATGTGATCTCATTTCTCATCTTTTAATTCTTGGAAGGAGGAAAATACTTGGCAAGAAACTTTTCTGCCAAAGCGTTCCATGTAGTAATGGAATTTGGTTCCAAAGAATTAAGCCAACTCTTGGCTCTATCCCTTAGAGAGTATGGAAACAGCCTTAACCTAAAGGTATCCATAGGCACGTCAAGGATCTTGAAGTTGTCAGCAACATCCAGAAATTATTTTAAGTGCAGATGTGGATCTTTATGAGGAGAGCCTGAATATTGACCAGCAGCTTGCAACATCTGGAACATCATAGGCTTGAACTCAAACTGTGGTGTTGTGATGGCTGGTCTAGCAATGCCAGTATTCATAGCATTGGGATCAAAGACAACATAGTCCCTTATGCCGCGTGCTCGGTCATTGGCAATGCCAATGATGTCTGGCTCCGCCATGTTTGCCTCGTACAGTGACTCGTCTGATGATGACGATGAACTTTCTTCATCCGTGTCCACCTCGTGCACTACTCCTTCAGGCTCAGCCACGGCTGAGGTTGAGGAATCTCCAGATATTTGTTGAGTGCGTAAAAATCTCCTTCGTGCGCTGAGAATTCTTTCAGGTTCAGGATAACCACTGTAAACTGGTTGTAACGACCTGAGCATGCAATAGCTTAAGCCTGTCGTGACACCAAATCACAACAAACGTTAAAAGCTCAAATACAATCTTAAACAAAAAAATATAAATACAGTGTTTCAAACTTTATACACTTCCCCGGCAACGGCACCAAAAACTTGTTCTCTACTTTATATGTAATGCTTTTCTTTGTAAATTGTTTAAAGTAAAGGTGTCACATGCAAGTATACATGCTTGGTAATGCAGCAAGTGATAAAGTAAAGGTCAAACCCACAGGGAAGTGATGAAAGTTTTGAACTACAAGTATTAATTTCTTTGTTTAAGAGAAAGTATGAGCAAGGTGACAAAATAATTATAATAAAGGACAGGAGCAACCCACAGTTAACTAAGACAAAGTTGATAACTAGAAAGGAGTTAAAATATCATAGAGAGTAGTTGATGAGCTAAATCCATTAGTATATTTGTTGCTAAAATGCTTTCATGATGTGAAGTGTCGTGCCTCAAAAGGTCAAAACGTGATCTAGTGGTGTATCTATACAACATCAAAAACATGCATAACTAGGGCAAGGGAACAAATCTCTAAGTTTCACTTGTAACCCTAAAATACGTCTGGTTTTAATTATGAAATTCTTTATGGTCTCAACTTCTTATCTCTAAGTAAGTTGAATTAAGTAAATATCTCTATCCTACTTTATTAACCATTTTTGTTATGAAATCCACTTGTTTGTTGGATCTCTCTCAACAACAAGCTTTTACCTTTTTCCTAGTTGATCACTCCAAGAATCAAGTATATAGCATAAAAACACATAAGAAAATAAGACACTAAACATCACATCATTTCAACATAAAAACAACATTTATACTAACTTCATTAGGCTCATCAAACAAGGGTTTAGCTGATAGTGAGCTGAGTACAAACTACTGAAATGAAACTAAAAGGAAACATATTCTTACAAAGTTAAGTAAAGATATGCAACCTAATAGTAACTTGGAAATCTCTTGCGTTGAGTAAACAGCAACAGCTTTCTTCAGTCACGACAGCTTTCAGCAGATTGTATAGGACTGGATGAGAAGAAAATACCCTCTACCAATACTCTAACTCGTGGAAATGAAAATAAACTAAAATTACAACTGAAATAAAAATTGTGTTGTTGTGTGTAAAATCTCCAGCTCTCCTTCTCTCAATGTGCAATTCTTCTTTATATAGAGGTGAATGGAAGTGAGAGTTGGTACTTTCTTGGATCATGGGTTTCTTGATGAAAATAAGGTTAGGCCCATTTCAAATCCGAATGTGGACCAGTTGTCCCTCAATCCTTACGTTACAAGTTATCTGGTACAGATGTTGGTGGGAGACAAAGTTGCTTTTACAGGCGGTTGTAGCAGAATGATGGAGCAGCGCGGACGGCTGGTGGTTTGGTGTTGGGCGCTCTTTTGCAGCGTGGTCCCCACCGTACTATGATTTGTCTTCTAGGTTCCTTGATCTTATCCACTTTCTCTTGCTTCATTACTCTTCAAAATAATGCCACGTGAGCCCTAGTAACGTTCTTCTCTAATCCTCTTGATGAAATAAGTGATTAATTTATCAACCACTTCCTTTTCTTCAGCCTTCCATTCTGCTCCAGAATCCGTCTCTCAGGGTCATGCCTCTACTTGCCATCAACTGACTTCCTTTTTGACAAAAACACATTGAAAACCATAAAAGAAGCACCTAGTGTGCTCAAAGCTAAAACATATTAAAATAAGCTAAATTCACATTAAATCACCAAATCCTAAACTAAAAATACCACATAAAAATGGGTCAAAGTAACACACTAAAATAGAGTTATCACCATGTCACCAATGAAAACATGGTGAAGAATACCGAGAACGTTGGCTGAAGTTTGAAGGCTATGTAGCTCATCTTGTTTAACAATTCCAATGTTGGTATACCACTCCTTCATTGTTCCCGTCATACGACAACAGAATTCTTCGATAACTTTATAAGGATCAGCAATGGTCTTCATCAACTGAGTGTCAAGCTAAGCACCGAAATCAATAATCCTTTTTCTCCATTTGCTAGGAGGGATATCATCAAGGGTGAACCAGGGTCCACCAGCTGGTTTGATCTTTTCAGCTTCCGGAGCATCCTGTGAGGAATCTTCATAGAAGGTCTCTTCCCTTTTTATGTTTGTCATAAAGAGTTTAGGGATAAGATCTTCTTTTGGTTCAGTTTCTACAGTCTCTGTTTCTAGAGACATCGTTGTTTGAGTTTCTTTAGAGCATGTGCTCTGATAAAACTTGTCTTCTTCATATTCAGCGGATGAACGATCTTCTTCTTTATTTGTTGAGGACTCAACAGGGGATTGATACCCTGGAGAAGATTCATATTTTGCTGTGATAGCTAGGGCTTCAAAGGCTTTGTTAGGATCCTCTTCATTTCTAGGGAATCTTGAAGGAGGTGTTTTGGAGATATCCTGGGAGTCTCATGACGAGGTACTCATACGAGCATTCTTTCCCTATATTTTGAGGTTGAAGGATCCAGGGGTCTGGTATGCCTGGGCTTCCTGGGTTCTGGAGCCCGGTAACTAGGACGTGGTGCAGATGAAAATCCAGATAAGTTAGGTTTTGGGGACCTGGTTGGTGAAGCGGTTAAAAAGCTGGATATGTCAGTCTCTGAGGGCCTGGTAGGTTTCGAGTAATACGAAGGATAAGCAGGGATGCCATGAAATGACTCTTGGATAGGCTTAGTCTCTGCTTTATAGATTCTTCTTGCGTAATCTTCCATTTTTTCTACTCGTGCTTTTAGTTGCAAGAATTCTTTCTCCGTTTTGTTGAAGTCATGGCTGAAGACTTCAACGCCATGTATTTGGCTAAGTTCGTGATCTAAGGAGACAACTTGGGCTTTGAGGGTTTTATAGCTTCTTTTCATCTTAGTTGAAAACCCTTTGAGATACTCTTCTGTGTTTTCTGTGATCTTGTCTACCTTTCTGTCAAGATTCTGGAGCATCTCATTTTGTGCCACCATGTTCTCAGATTGCTAGTTGAGAACTTCTTCGGCCTGAGTCAAAGGTTTCATCCTTCCATCCGTATGAACTTCAGCTGGATTAATGAAAGGCTTTGATGTCCTGTTGGTGATAGGATCAATCTTCTTATCCAGGGGAGGAAAATGTTGGCCGTATTCTTGTGTAGTGGCAGTATACATGAAGCAAGGGATAGGTTGAACTTGCTGAGGAGGATCTGCTGTTCTGCAAGGTTCGGTTGGGGACCATGTTATGAGAGTTGTATCATCGGGTGGCAGAAGTCCTTCTTTTCTGAGCAGAGGCACAGTGAAGTGTTGTGAAAGAGTAGCAGAGGCACAGTGAAGTTTGTTTTTGAGTCAAGATGGGGGTGTGAGAGTGTGTGTCCCACGCGGAGAAGAGGAAAACCTATTCTTCTATCCTTTTTTTCCAGATTTTGAAAGAGAAGTCAAAGGACAAATGGCACCACGTGGGATGTTTTTTGTTGACCCCCCTTTCTTATCTCAATCTCATATATGTAGTAAAAAAGTAGGATTTTTAAATTATTTATTATTCCCACAATACTCTTCTGAAATCTTAGTGAGCAAGAATGCTCAAAAGAATAAAATAATAAAAGACCAATATATTTTAAATTATTTTTTAAAATAGAAAAAGTGGATAAAATCTAAATAAAATTAATTATCTAATTAAATCTAAACTTAAAAGATTATTCTATCTAAATAAAATAAAATTACTAAAAAAAAATAAAAAGTCGGATATCGAAATACTCAAAAATAAAAAATGACTTCACCAAAATTATCAGCGCAGAATAAACCACTCGGAAAAATATAGCGTTTTGTCAAATTTTGAAATAAATCGGGACCGGTAAAAAGCCTCAAACTGATCAAAATGTGACTGAAAAATTGTTGAAAAATAAGACGAGGGTGTCAGGTTAAACTACCTGAGCAGTAGATCAATATCATTGACGTCTGCAAGCTTAATTTTGAAACTATTCGTCTACTAATTTTACGCACGATTGACTTTCAATTTGACCGATTTGACTGTATATCCGGCAGGTTTATTCTGGCTGACATTTTAGGCAATATGCATGATGAAAGGCATGTTATGGAATGCAGATGACGCAAAGCGGAAATAAGTTTGATGAATGAAAGTTTTAAAATTCCAGGTCAAAATTAGGGTATGATAACTATTACCTAGGTTGAGTTTCTTTAATGCTTATATGTTTAGAAGTGGTTACTCTAGGAACCAGTATGCTTGTTGTTAAAGCCATTATGAGCTAAAACTCTTTGTGTTGAATAATGTGATATTTATTAGTAATGAATCTTTATGTTTATGATGTGTGTTAGTGATTAATTTTAGCATTCGTGTTATTGTTATATATTTGGTTTTGAGTTTGATCACTTTAGAACTAAGTAAAAGCTTGTTAGTGTGGGGAACCTATTAATCAAGTGGAAATAATGCTAAATATGGTTGAAAATTGTAGGATAGGCATATTCGCTAGATTAACTACCTTAGTAATGAGGAGTTACAACCATAGGGGAATGCAGAATGATAGTACCATGCATAATAGTAATGTGAGACTTAGCAATTTGTTCTTTACTATTCATGCATATGATTCAATGTTGTAGGAATACACGCTTAGATTGCATTTTGTCCCCATCTGTCACGACACATCACATCATATTTATGTCAGATTCATACACTAGTAAGTGGATCATTTTTCAACATGCTTCTTTATATCTTACTAACTTATCTTGTGAAGTATGTTATTCTCAACTTGTGTGAAAAACCATATCCTAATCATTATTATTGTTACCTTTGCTCACGCTAATTCATTAAATCATAAGTAAATAAATTTAAGTTATACTACTCCATGTGCATTCGACATCCTTACTAAATATATCACTTGCTACAATTAAAGACCATGTATACTTGCATGTAATACCATATTTATTCCCAGCAAGTTTTTGGCGTCGTTGCTGGGGAGTGTGTCATTAAAATATTGATTTATTGTGTTTTGTGAAAATAAGCATTTAAGCTTCTGACCTTTTCTGTAATCTGGTGCCACGATAGGAAATTAGCTTCTGCATGCACAGGTTGGTATCCCCAGAATACTGAGATGATCCTGAACCTAAGAGGTCATTTTATTTACGAAGGAGATTTTTACTTGCTGCTCAACACCCAGTCAGAGGAAGTCATATTCCTTTGATAAAAGATTTTGAAGAAATTTAAAGGGAGGGAGCTGAAATGGCAGAAACAAACGTTATTGGCATTGCCAATGACATGGCAAGAAACATTAAAGACTATGCAATCTTTGATCCAAATGCTATGAACACGGGGATTGTCAGACCAGAAATCACAGCGGCACAATTTGAATTCAAGCCCGTGATGTTTCAGATGTAACAAGCCATTGACCAGTACTGAGGCACTTCCAATAAAGATCCACACCTGCACTTGAGACAATATCTGGAGGTTGCAAGCAATTTCAAGATTCCTGACGTGACATATGACGCCTTCAGGCTCAGGCTATTTCCTTACTCTCTAAGGGATAAGGCTAAAAGTTGGCTCAATTCCTTAGAGCCAAACTCCATCGATACTTGGAGTGCCCTAGCTAAAAAATTCATGGCTAAATACTTCCCACCTGTCAAGAATGCCAAGATAAGGAATGATGTAACATCTTTTAGACAAGCAGAAGATGAGTCACTTTATGATGCTTAGGAAAGATTCAAGGAACTATTGCGATAATGTCCTCAACATGGGATACCAATATGTATTTAGTTAGAAACATTCTACAATGGATTGGTCCCATCATCAAGACCACATGCTTGATGCTTCATCCGGTGGAGCATTGTTATCGAAATCATATCAAGAAGGTTATTCGTTGACCGAGAGTATCACGGCCAACACTTACCAATGGCCAGTTACAAGAGCAGTTGTTGGAATCACACAAAAGAAACCTATTGGTATTCATGAGGTCTCAGAGACCATAACTCTTGCAGCTCAGGTGGCACAAATCCATAAAATGATGAAAAATATGATGTCAAGTCCTGACACGACAACTCCTGAACCAGTTAAGGTTGTGACTGACGCATATGAAGTTGCATGTGTTTATTGTGGAGGAGCCCATTTGTTTGAAGAGTGTGCTAATAATCTAGTCTCAGTTAATTATGCTGGCAATAAGTTCAACAACCCCTATAGTAACACATACAACCCCAGATGGAGAAATCATCCTAATTTTTGTTAGAGGGATAATCAAGCCTAACCCAAACCTTAAATACCTCAAATACCACATGGATTCTCTGCACATAATCATGGTGTTGCTAATCAAGGAGGAAATTAGTTAGAAAATATTTTGAATTCATTCATTCAAGAGACCAAAAATCAGGTTTCAAGCACAAGGAGCTAGCATAAAAAATTTGGAAATCAAGTGGAGTAGATTGCTACTGCTTTGAGTTCTAGGACCTTAGGATCACTTCCAAGTACTACTAAAACTCCTTCCTTAGCATCAGGCTCTAAGAATGTCGAGACATGCAAGGTCATTAAGTTAAGAAGTGGAAAAGATGTTCAAACAAGTCACAAGAGTCCAGACCATTCAAGGGATGATTTTTCTACCCCAAGTGCTCCAGAAGAGTTAAATGAATAAGAAGAGGAGGTCACTCCAACACTCAACACTGATAGAAAGCAAAAATGTCCTTTGACTTCAAAATTCAGTCTGAACAATTCTGGCCCTACATCCACACCGGTGAGAATGTCTTCTGACGTGCCTGGCAGCAGCCATATGCCCAAGTTTGTGAAACAAAGACCACCACCTCCTTTTCCTCACAGGATTAGGAAGGTTAAAGAGGACCAACAATTTGTTAAATTTATGGAGATTTTAAAGCAGATACACATTAACATACCACTTATAGAGGCCATCCAAGAAATTCCCAACTATTCAAAATTCATGAAAGATGTAATCACGAAAAGAAGAAGAGTGGGAGAGTTTGCAACTGTGTCCCTAACACAAGAATGCAGCCAATTGGTATTAGGCAAACTTCCCCCCAAGTTAAAATATCCTGGAAGTTTCAGTATACCATGCAACATTGGATATTCTTTTTGTAGAAGAGCATTATGCGATCTTGTAGCAAGCATCAACTTCACCCCACTCTCTATTTTCAAGAAGCATGGTATTGGAGAAACTAGGCCAACAACAATCACCCTTCAGTTAGAAGATATTATCATTTTCTACCCTCAAGGAAAGATTGAGGACGTTCTGGTCAAGGTTGACAAGTTTGTATTCCCAACTGACTTCATAATCATGAATTTTAATGCGGATGAGGATACTCCCATTCTTTTGGGAAGACATTTTCTTGCAACGAACATAACCTTAATAGATGTGGAAAAGGGTGAGTTGACCATGAGAGTAAATGGACAACAAGTGGTATTTAATGTGTTAAATACTCTCAAATATCCAGATGAAGAGGTAGCTGATTGCTCATTAATCTCCAGCTGGAAGACAATTATTCATAAGCAATTGCTGAAAAGTTTTGATGTGATGAGGCACGACATGGAAGATCTTAAGGCTATGAAAGATCAAGAACAAGTGACAGTTGTTCAGAGGTTAACAGAATCTTTTGAGGTTTTGGAAGTGGAGTCTTGGGATGCAAAGATCAATATACCATCAATTGAAGTCCCTCTTGAATTGGAGTTGAAACAACTTTCATCTAGTTTACAATATGTTTTCCTAGAGGCAGATTAGAAGTTACCAGTCATTATATCTTCTGACTTGACTGTGGATCAGAGGTGTTAACTTCTGGCACTTGTGAAGAGATACAAGAAGGCTTTTGCATGACAGATATCTGACATTAAGGGGATCATCCCAATAGTGTGCATGCACAGAATCCTCTTGGAAGAGAATGCAAAGAATAATATCAAAGCCCAGAAGAGATTAAATCCTGCCATGAAGGAAGTTGTTAAGAAGTAGATTATCAAATGGTTAGATGTTGGTATCATTTAATCAATTTCTGACAGCGTCTGGGTCAGCCCAGTTCAATGTGTTCTAAAGAAGGGAGGCATGGCAGTCATCTCAAATGAAAAAAATGAACTAATTCCTACTAGAACGGTCACTGGCTAGAGGATATGTATGAATTATAGGAAATTGAACAAAGCTACACGTAAAGATCATTTTCCTCTTCCATTCATTGATCAGATGCTAGATAGATTGGTGGTAAGGAGTTTTATTGCTTTCTGGATGGCTACTTGGGCTATAATCAACTTACCATCACTCCTGAAGACCAAGAAAATACAACCTTCACATGTCCCTATGCCACTTGGATTATGTAACACACCAGCCACATTTCAAAGGTGTGTGATGGCTATTTTTTCATATTTAATTTAGAGTTCCATGGAAGTCTTCATGGATGATTTTTCTGTCTTTGGAGAATCATTTAATAAGTTCTTACAAAACTTGGAATTAGTGTTAAAAAAGTGTGAGGAAAGCAACTTGGTAGTGAATTGGGAGAGGTGTCACTTCATGGTTAAGGAAGGAATAGTCATGGGGCACAAAATTTCAAAGGAAGGGTTGGAGGTTGATCAAGCCAAGATTTAGGTTATTGAAAGGTTACCTCCTCCTACCAACATCAAGGGAATTAGACGTTTTCTGGGCCATGTTGGGTTTTATAGGAGATTTACTAAGGATTTTTAAAGGATTACTAAGCCCTTATGCTTGCTATTACAGCATGACGTGCCATACGTCTTCAGCAAGGAATGTGATAAAATGTTTAGATTATTGAAGGAAGCTTTGATTTTAGCTCCCATAGTGAAAGTTCCTGATTGGTCTAAACCCTTTGAACTCATGTGTGATGCGAGTGATTTCTCCATTGGATCTGTCCTAGGGCAAAGGCATTACAAAGTCTTCCATACAATTTATTATGCAAGTAGGATGCTCATTGAGGCTCAAGTCAGCTACACAACCACAGAAAAGGAGCTGCTGGCAGTAGTGTTTGCATTTGATAAATTTAGATCATACTTGGTGGGAACCAAGGTGATATTTTACACAGATCATGCAACAATCAAGTACCTTATTGTGAAGAAATACACAAAACCAAGATTGATAATATGGGTACTTTTGTTGCAAGTATTTGACCTAGATATTAGAGACAAGAAAGGGGTAGAAAACTTGGTCGCTGACCACTTAGCTCGGCTGCCTGAAGAGATCCAGACCCCCAGTGAAAGAGATATAAAGGAGGAATTTCCTAATGAGCAACTATTTCTGATGACATCTATCATGACACCCTGGTATGCTGACATAGTGAATTATTTGGTGAGTGGGTATGTTCTGCCTGAGTTCAACTAACAGCAAAGGAAGAGGTTTTTCCATTCATACAAGAAATACTATTGGGATGAACCAATCATGTACAATAAATGTGTTGATCAATTACTCAGAAGTTGTTTTGACTACCCAGAGGTGCGATAAATCCTGACAGCTTGCCACAATGCTCCTTATGGAGGTCACTTTGGTGGAACCAGGACAACAACTAAGGTGCTACAATCAGGTTATTTCTGGCCATCTCTATGTAAGGATGCTAATGATTTAGTTAAGGCTTGTGATAGATTCCAAAGGACGAAAAATATTTCTATGAGACAAGAGATGACCCTTACTAACATTTTATAAATTGAACTCTTTGATGTATGGGGTATAGATTTCATGGGGCCTTTTCCCCAATCCTTTGGAAATCTATATATTTTGGCAGCTGTTGATTATGTTTCCAAATGGATAGAGGCAATGGTAACCCCACTAATGATGAAAAGCTTGTGACCAAGTTTTTAGTCAAAAATATCTTTTCAAGGTATGGCATGCCAAGAGCCATCATTAGTGATGAAGGAACACATTTTTGTAACAAACTTTTTGAAGGTTTGTTGAGAAAATATGGGGTGAAACACAAGGTTACCACAACCTACCATCCTCAAACAAGTGGGCAAGTTGAATTTTCTAATAGGGAGATCAAAATAATTTTAGAAAAGATGATGAATGTTACAAGAAAAGATTGGTCCAGACATCTTGATGATGCTCTTTGAGCCTATATAACTGCTTTTAAAACACCACTTGGAATGTCTCCCTATAGGCTTATGTATGAAAAGGCTTGTCACTTACCAATTGAATTGGAACATAAGGCTTTTTGGGATATGAAAAGATTGAATTTCAACTTGCCATTTGCTGGGCAAGCAAGGATGTTGTAACTTAATGAGTTAGAAGAACACATAGTATTCTCCTATGAGAATGTTGAACTATACAAGGAGAAGACCAAAAAATGGCACGACAGAAAGTGGCAGAAAAGGGAGTCAGTGGAAGGACATAAAGTACTCTTGTTCCATTCCATATTAAACTAAATTTTCAGGAAGATTGAAGTCAAGATGGCCATGTACCTTTAAATCTTTGAAAATCTATCCTTAAGGTGAACATATAAAGAGTCAAGGCTTACCATGATGAATCATCTAACAACACTAGGGTTACCATAAATTTTGATGATTAATTGTGTGATTAAGTCAGGCTATAAGACTAAAAAATAGTGTAGAAGAAATAATTAGTGTAGAAGAAATAATTAAGGGAGGATCTGAACAGCTATGTCACGACTATGACGAGTCTCAAAAAGTGAGATAAATGCAATTACATGAAAATGAACAAAAAAGAGATTGATGGAAAATTTGAATTTGAATTGGTTTGGCCAAGAAAGGAAAGGGCAAAGAGAGAGATGATGGGTAGGCGTGCAACACACAATTATCTTTGAGGCACGCGCATGCTATGCCTTTGTCTAACGGAATTATGACACGTCAGCAGAGCAGTTACTGCACAACGTCTAAAGAAAGTTACCTAACGGTTACTTTTTTAGGCTTCTCATGTTTTAACCTATATGTTACCCTTTTCCTAACCCTATAAACTGATTTTGAATTTCCTTTTGTTCATAAATATCTCTATCTCTCTCTCTCTCTCTCAAAAGCAACCAAAGCTAAAAAATTCATCCTCTCTCAAACCTCGCCATGGAACTAAAATACATTAGTAATAGAATCAAGATGAGTGCTCGCAAAAACGCCACATCCCATGTGGATAATTCTAATTCTAAAGGTTCTAAAGGGGAGACTTTCATCAACGAAGATGTGAAGCAAAGGTTTATCAAGAATTTCTCTTCAAAAAAGCGCTCACTTTGAAAGGGGTTTTATCTTTAACCCTGAAGATGAAGATATAGGCATTCCATAAGTGATCGGTCGTAAAAATCATAGGGCACAAGTGGAAGAAATTATGCAAGCACCGAAAGGCTTACAACATGCAAGTGGTGAAGGAGTTTTACTCCAACCTCACCAGCAACAAGAGGTGAGAAGTGATCGCGAGAGGAACAAAGGAGCAATATTCCAAATCCACCATAGCCATGGTGTATGGGTTGCAAGAAGTAGAAGACTCTTACCAAAGGCTATTGGAGAATGTGGACGAGAAGACCAAGGAAGCTGAGGAGGACAAGAAAAGAAAGAGAGCGGAAGAAATGCAGGTCCCAAAGAGGAAAAGCAGCAGGCTTCATGCCTAGCTGGTATTACTTCCAACCCTTTTGAGCTGACAACTAGATTGGCATGTCATGGTCTGTCACACCCACCTAATGACAGTGAGAACCCTGTCTTCACTTTATGTTAGGGGGAGTGGTAGCTTCTGTCAAGACTTTGCTTAGTTTGTTTAAGAAATCGTATCTAATCATCTTTTAATTTTACTGTTTATATTGATGACTTTGAGTTTGAGAAAAGGGAGACTGAAGGACTTGGAAAAGGGGAAAACTAGTGAAAGGGATAACATTAGAGGGGCTACTGCATTTACTAATGCATTATGAAAAAATGTCAATAAAGTTCATGTGCCCGAAATTATAGGAACGAATTCCTGTGCCCGAAACTGGAGGAATTTTGGGTGACTCACTCTTAGAAACAAATTGTACTCATCAAAAGAAAGACCCAAATAAGGTACCCAACAAAAAGAGAAATTTAAGTAGTGTAGTAGACCCCAAATATCTATATTTAAAAATCCCCTAATTAGGATATTCCTATCTAAATGTCAGAGAAGAAACCCTCGGGTCATAGGAGAAGCTGACCAACCCAGTTGTTAAACCACTCCCTTAATGAAAACATCTGGCATGACAAAATTCATCTCTACACACACACACACACACAATTGCGGAATGAAAGAATCAACATTAGTCAATTGTTGAGTTGTGCCAGTACCAGATATAGTCCTACTGAGTTAAAAAAAGAAGTATTCTGTGAGGGCAAGATGTCTTACACTCGATCTTTATTTTAATGATGTCAAAACATGTATTAGCTCGTAGTATGTAATTTGGACAGTATCATCTCATCATTGTCGGCATTCGTATTTCACAATGCATAAATAATCAATAATCATGTGTCCAAATATATAGGAAGAGTCTTGCACATCTATTAAATGTGTGTGATCATGCTATGAGTCTTAGGTATGCATAAACATTGCCTAAGTAGATGAAAACGTGTGCAAAAATCATTTTTAAGTGTTTTGGTAGCTTGAGTCGACCTAAACCAAGCTTTGGTCGACTCATGAATTGATGTCTCTGTTTCATTTCCCTCGGGTTAGTGCACACTGACCCTCTGGTTGACGCATACTAGAGCCATTTCTCATCATGCATTTTCACCAGCCATGCATCGATGAATGACCCCTGTAGCAGTCTACGCATGGTACTCAAACTTGTACAGATTTGCCCACGGGTCAGCGTAGGCTGGCCCTCATTAAAGTTAGGTCGACTCTTCGCTAAATGAGGGTCATTTTTCTGGTTTTTCTAAGTTTCAAAATGCTGTTATTTGTGGTAGTTGGTCCTAGCATCATATAAATACTTTGTTCCTCATTTTATACACAACAACAAGAAAAAGTGAAAGATTGACACTGAAAATTCTCTCTCATCATCTTCATCTTCATTCTTGCATTTTCTCAACAAATACACATAACCATTTTTGTTGATCCTTTGCATCAAGAGGTGATAACGTCCAAATATAGAAGTGTATCTTGTTTGGGGTGAATGTTTCAGTGGGGTTTTTCTTGAATAAAACCTCTAGGGTTTTGTCCTCCAAGATCAATTGGATTTGGGGGTTTTTGGTTCAGATCTTTGTGTGCATTGAATTCAGCCGAGCGAAGGTGATCGAAGAATGGTGGTTTTTATCGATCTAGTAGCATCAACCGGAGGATTGTGCAACAAAGGTTTAGGGATCGAATTGTGTTTGGATCAGAATCAGCCGAGTGAAGGTGATTGAAGACCGGTGTGTTCATTCAATCTAGTAACGGTAAACAGAAGTTCATCCAACAAGTTCGAGGCACTTGATTCGACTCGAATCAAGGGAAAAGAAGACATAGTATCAGCATCAACGGAGTTTCTTGAGTGTGTGATAGCTAAGGCTTTTCTTGTAAAAACAATTTGCAAACAAGATTATAGATATCTCAATTCTAGATTTAGAATTGGGCGCAGACGTAAGCGAAGCGAGGATGAAATGGGAACTGCCTAAACAAACTTGGTGTCATTTCTCTTTCCCTATCTCCTTTAATTTTTGAACTGTTTATGCTTGTGATTGTTCAATTGATCGATAAAAATTATGGTATAGTATGGTGCAGAAAAACTGATTTGAAAAGCATTGCACAACCATTTTGGATTGTGCTTAGTGAAAATTCTGCACTAACTAACATATAAGGTTTAGCTTGGAGTGTTTCGCACTGCAAGTGCTCGATAAATTGAACGCTTACAAGGTGTTTGATATATTGTCAATTTGGTTTTATTTTTTATTGTTCATTGGAGATTGTATAACATTGAGTGCTGTTAGTAAATTGATTAATAGTTAAGTTGTGATTCAATTTTTCTCAACAAGCCTTTTGTCCATTTGGCTTACGCATATCCGGTCTTTTGAGTAACTGGTTCGTTTAGACGAATTGTCCTCGGCCGCTTCCGCATACAACTTTAAAAATCAAATTTAAGCACTGAATCACAATTAAAAAGTAGTGATCTATTCAACCCCCCTTCTAGATCAATTGTCGTCGTCTAACAAGTGGTATCAGGAGCACCGGTTAATCTAGTGCTTCAAGTATAACTTTTTAGAAAATGGCAAACGAACCGAAAGGGGCTTACAATAGAGCACCTATTTTTAATGGTGAGAACTATAGTTACTGGAAGGATTGTATGCGTGTACATATCAATTCTATTGATAGGAAGGTATTGAGCGTTATAAAAAATGGTCCAATGGAAATCACCATGACCGATGCGAATAACATGGTAGTACCTATGCCTGAAGCACAATGAAATGAAGAAGACGAGAAAAAGTACAACTACAATTGGAAAGCTAGAAATAGTCTGATCTCCTCATTGGGTGTTGATGAGTATTATAGAGTTATGTGGGATGCGTTGTAAGTTGCCCATGAGGGAACTAACGACGTCAAGCTAGCTAGAATCAAAACCTTGACTCAAGAGTTCGACCTCTTTCACATGAAGCAAGGGGAAACCATTGCCGACATGCAAAAGAGGTTCACTCATTTAATCAATACACTTAACTCACTTGGTAGACCAATTTCCAATGACGTTGCTACTAATAAAATCTTGAGGTGTCTTACTAGGGATTGGCAACCAAAGGTGACTGCCATAAAAGAAGTCAACGACCTAATGATGTTAGACATCACAACTTTATTTGGGAAGCTCGAGGAACATGAGCAAATGCTCATTAACCTAGACCAATTTGAGAAAAGAGAGAAGAAGGAAAAGAACAAGACCAGAGACGCGGAAAAGAAGTCAATAGCTCTAAAGACTTCTAGTTCAAAGTCCTCCACAAATGAGCTAAGTGAGAGTGAATCTAGTGATGACGAGCAAGAGGATTCAAATGAAGACATGGGATTATTTGTGAAGCGATACAATCGCTATATAAAGAAAAATGGTATTTGACATTCGGAGAAAAACCTCGTCAACTTTAAAAAACAATCAAGGTCTTCCAAGAATGAAGACAAAAAGAGTGGAAAAACTAAGCGGTCTTGCTATAATTGTGGAAAAGTCGACCACTATAAGCCGGATTGTCCATTGTTGAAGAAGGACAAAGGAATGGATAAAAGTCGTTAAGGGAAGAAACAAGGTAAACCTAGAAGAGCCTATATCGATTGGGAAAGCGATAGTGAATCATCTAGTGATGAAAGTTCAAGTGACGAAGGAGAGTCCGTCAACCTTTGCCTTTCCGCTCACCAAAGGAAAAAAACAAAAAGGCAAGACATTCCAAATATGATAACTCTAATATAATGTCTTATTCAGAATTACAACATGCTTTTGATACTCTACACCATGAGGCCAAGGAAGCCTTTAAACGTTTAGCTTCAAATAAACAAATATTTTCTCACTTGGAGCAAAAGATCTCCGATTCCGAAAAGGAATTAGAGGCTCTCAAAAAGTCCATGGTGGAAGTAACAAAAGTAGATGTTGAGAAAGACAAGAGTAACTGGTTAAATTTTGGTTGTGATACTTGTCATATTTGGCAAAAAGAGGTTAGAAATCATAAGGCCAAACTTGACAAGGCTCTAGAACCAAAAATGACTTTTGCTATTGATAGATCACATTTTAAGAAAAGTATGATTAATCCATATCAAAAATACACTTATGTGATTAGAGAGCAACCTAGCAAAAGTGATTCTCATGTTAACCTTACTTGCTTGTATTGTTGCAAAAGGGGTCATACCATTGCAAAATGTCGCTTTAGGAGTTTTTTAGTTCCTAAAGGCGTTTATCAATGGTTGCCCAAATGTAATCCTGTTTTCACTCATAACCAAGGACTCAATAAGAATTGGGTACCTATTTCCATTGATTGATTGTGTAGGTACAACGTCTTGAGACCACGGAAATAAGATGAGTTCTTGATAGTGGCTGCTCAAGACATATGACGGGAGACATATCTCTTTTCATTGACTTTGTGGCGAAGAAAAAGGGATTTGTTACCTACGGAGACAACAATAAAGGGTCAATACTCGGCAAAGGTAGTGTAGGTAATCCCTCATCTACTACTATCTTAGACGTGCTTCTTGTTGAGGGTCTTAAACACAACCTATTAAGCATTAGTCAATTATGTGACAAGGATTATAAAGTATCATTTTCAAAGGATTGTTGCATAATTGAAAATAGTGATAAAAAGGATGTGTTTAAAGGCCCGAGGGTCAATAACGTCTATATACTAGACTTGAATGAGGTATCGTTGAGTAGCGACAAATTCCTAGTCACCATGAGTGAAGATTCATGGTTATGGCATAGACGGTTGGCGCATGTCAATTTTGATTTGCTTAATAAAATAGTTTCTAAAGACCTAGTAATCAGCTTACCCAAAATCAAATTCACAAAGGATCACTTATGTGATGCGTGCCAAATGGGGAAGCAAACAAGGATCTCGTTTAAGTCTAAAAACATTGTTTCAACCACGAGACCCCTTGAGCTCCTCCATATGGACCTCTTTGGACCATCTAGGATTAAGAGCCTAGGTGGTAACTATTATGGTTTTGTGATTGTCGATGACTTTTCTAGGTTTTGCTGGACTCTTTTCTTAGCAAGCAAGAGCGATACTTTTTTGGCTTTTGAAAAATTTGCCAAGTTATCCCAAAACAAATTAAACACAAACATTATATCAATTAGAAATGATCATGGAGGTCAGTTCGAAAATCATCTTTTTGAAGCATTTTGCGAAAGCCATGGGATTGATCATAATTTTTCCACACCACGTACCCCTCAACAAAACGGAGTTGTGGAATGTAAAAATAGAATTTTGGAAGAATTAGGAAGGACTATGATCAATGAGAGTGGCCTTCCAAAATACTTTTGGGCCGATGCCATTAGTACGGCTTGTTACGTTTTGAATAGGGTGCTCATTCGTCCTATTCTAAACAAAACACCGTATGCGCTTTTAAAAGGGAGGAAGCCCAACGTATCTCACCTTCACATTTTTGGTTGTAAGTGTTTTGTGTTGAATAATGGTAAAGAGACACTTGGTAAGTTTGATGCTAAGGTCGACGAAGGTATCTTTCTTGGATACTCTTAGTCTAGTAAGGCATATAGGGTTTATAATAAGAGGTTACTTACTGTTGAAGAGTATGTTCACGTTACTTTTGATGAGTCTTATCCAAAAAATGTCGGAAAAGGTAGTTCTTTTCATGGTACAGGTGTATCTTCAGAAGACATACTCAAGGACACTTATAAAGGGACTGATCAACCTGAAGCAGTGCATGTTGAGGAGGAAAAAGATCACCAACCCGTGAAGAGTGAGGAGGATCATCCGTCTAATAAAGATGACCTTCCTCTAGCTTGGAAGTATTCCAAAGACCATCCCATCGACAACATTCTCGGTGACGTCTCAAAGGGAGTAACAACTCGTTCCAAGCTAAGTAACTTCTGTTATTACTCTGCTTTTATTTTGCAAGTTGAGCCTAAAAACTCAAAAAAGGCCTTATTCGATGAACATTAGCTTTTGTCAATGCAAGAGGAGTTGAATTAATTTAAAAGAAATGAGGTTTGGGACCTTGTCTCTCCTCTGTAAGGCCATCGAGTAATTGGCACCCGATGGGTGTTTAGGAACAAGCTCGATGAAAATGGAGTTATAACTAGAAATAAAGCGCGCTTAGTTGCGCAAGGGTATAACCAAGAGGAAGGCATAGACTATGAGGAAACTTATGCGCCTGTTGCCCGACTAGAGGCTATACGCCTGTTGCTTGCCTACGCATATGCGAAACACTTCAAATTATTTCAAATGGATGTAAAAAGTGCATTCCTTAACGATTACATTAATGAAGAGGTTTATGTAGTCCAACCTCCTGGATTTGAGTCCCATGAGTATCCCGATCACGTTTACAAGCTAAAACGTGCTTTGTTCGGTCTCAAACAAGCCCCTAGGGCTTGGTATGAGCGTCTTAGCAAATTTCTACTTGATCAAGGGTACTCTAGAGGAAAGGTTGACACAACTCTCTTCATTAAACGTCAAGGAAAACAAAAAATTTAAATACAAGTATATGTAGACGATATTATATTTGGTTCTACTAACACAAATATGGTCAAGGAGTTTTCTAAGTTAATGCAGGGGGAGTTCGTGATGAGCATGATGGGGGAACTAAACTATTTCCTCGGATTTCAAATCCAGCAACTTAAAGAAGGGACATTCGTGAGCTAGACGAAGTATTGTCTTGAGTTACTCAAGCGTTTCGACATGGCTAGCTCAAAGGCTATAAACACTCTGATGCCTACTTGGGTCAACTTGAGTCGAGATGAGAATGGTAAGGATGTAGATGTTAAGAGATATAGAGGTATGATTGGCTCTCTTCTCTATCTTACCTTATCCCGACCAGATATCAATGGTTAATGTCTGCATGTGTGCTCGGTACCAATCGTGTCCCAAGGAATCTTATTTAAAAGTCGTGAAGCGCATACTTAGGTACACATGCGGAACTTCAAAGTATGGGCTTTGGTATTCCAAGGGAAGCGATTGCTCTTTGGTTGGCTATTTCGATTCCAACTTTGCCGATTGCAAATCGGATAGGAAAAGCACTAGTGGTACTTGTCACTTTTTCTCAATTTCCTTAGTGAGTTGGCATAGCAAAATGCAAGTTTCCGTTGCTTTGTCAACGGCCGAGGCAGAATACATTGTGGCCGGTAGTTGTTGTGCTCAAGTCTTGTGGCTTAAGCAACAATTACTCGACTACAATGTTCAACTTGAACGTATTCCTATCTAGTGTGATAATACAAGTGCCATTAACCTAACCAAAAACCTGGTATTACATTCTTGCACGAAACATATAGAAGTACGCCATCATTTCCTTAGGGATCATGTAGAGAAAGGCGATGTGGTATTTGAGCATGTTGATTCTAAGAATCAACTTGTGGATATTTTCACCAAACTTCTAGCGACGAAGCCTTTCTTTAATATCCATAGGGAACTTGGTGTTCTCGATATCTCGGACCATGTTTGATTATGTATATATATGATTTCATGCTCTATACTATTGCTTGTCTATATTTTTTTTACTAACAATAATTAAAAAGATTAAGCTACATGTGATGGCATCTATCATCAATCATAAGAGGTAAAGTCATTCCTTTTTAGATTACTACTCTTGATCAATTATATGTGTAACCTATTGTGCCAAAATATGGATTGGATTGATGTTTATTTCATGTTTAGATGTAATTTTGATCCATTTTTTAAGTTTTGTATGTGTGTGGCTTGTTATTTATCTCTACTTGATGCATAATGTTCTCAAAATGTGCATTTTCCATGTTCTACTTGTTTGAGTCGACCAAAACAGGGCATGGGTCGACTCATGAATGTTAAATTTTCTCACATTTAGGAGCGGGTTAGCGCAGGTCGACCTTACGGTCGACGCATCTTTTAAAATTTTGAATTTATGAAAATCTCTTCAGTATGTGTCGAAGCATGACCTGTTTCGGTTGATGCATCGCTGACAGAATCTGAATTTTTTTCCTTGGGAAGACGCGCGCCCCCTTTTCATGTTAGAAAAATTGACCCAATTTAATTGCATGTTACATTTTCCAATTCTCATCATTATACATTGCATCTACTACCTTTCCTCATTCTTCCCTCTCCTTCAAACTTCCAAAAACCCTAGAAACCAATTACAAATACCTCCTCAAAAATCAAAGAGTTCCAAAATAAAAAAGGTGTTCAAGGGTTCTCTTAACATAGAATCAAGGTTTCCTAGTTTGTTCATCTTCATCATCAAGATTCGACGATTGTTCATCATCATCAACACTTTCGTGTATTGTTCATCTATGTCAAAAAGGGTGTCTTTCAATGGCTTCAACAAGGATCACTGGAAAGAGAACATCCAGAGTCTCTACTTCAAGAGCGGGTACATCAAACATGCTGGTAAATGCTCTCTCTTTGTTATCTGAAAATTTAACTTAGACTTTCAACAAGGATTTTCTTAACTGGTCCATTGTCAAACAATTTGTTTATTATCCTTTGAGGGCGAGCATTTCCATTTGACTGAAATTATTGAACTGCTGAATTTTCAACACCTTGATGAGTTCTTGGAGTGTGATACCAAGTACAATGAGGACTTGGTTAAGTTGTTCTACACAGGAATTCAGGGTAAGTTCGAAGGTTCTACGTTTAAGTACATGATAGGTGGTAAAATGTACTCTGTTAATGCAAATGTCTAGAAGAATTTGGTTAATATAGATCCACAGGGATCCACTCTTCCTAAAGTTACTGATTCTACATTTGTTGATGGATATGAATTTAAGACTGCCTTAAACTCTATGCTGCGAGATCCTTTTCCTGACAACATTCTTAATAGTCATCTGTTTCCTAATACAGTTACAACAGGGCATTTGAAAAAGGTTGATAGGACCCTTCAGTGGATCGTTGCTCACATTCTCTGTCCGAAGAAGGGAGGATTCTCTTGGGTTGATCAGGCTGAGGTTCATTTGATTTATCTGTTGAAAAATAAGAAGCATATTGACTGGCCTCATTACATCACAAGTCGGATGTTTGCTCTCCGTGACTCCAGTCGTGGTACGGACCTATGTTATGCGTCTTTTATTCAGTGTATTTTGAACAAGGCTGAAGTGGTGGTCCATGGCATTCCTTATATGTCATTAACATCTGATCAAGAGTTCAGCCGGAAAACTCTCACCATGATGGGATACTTCTGGGACAATCAAGAGAAACAATACGAGTTTCGGCATAGAACTACAAATCCAGGTATTCATTAAGTTGACGAGGATGAAGACGAGGATGAAGAAGAAAATGAGCAAGAAGAAGAAGCTGATGATGAAATGCAAACAGAAGATCATAATGTGGAAGAGGAGAATGCTGAGTGGATGGGTCACTCTCCCTCTCAAGATCCCTATGCTAATCAGGGATGGGGTGAGTGGAGACATATCGGATGGACGTCACTTGGTTCATCCTATAATCCTCCAAACAATGAGTGGCACCAGCCTGAGTATTACATTCCTACTCCTACACCGCAACCACAACAGAACAATGAGGAAGTCCTAGAAATGTTGCGCTCGATGCAGCTCCAGCAATAGAGTTTTATGACTGCATAGGAGGAGAGACATACAGCTTTCACAAACCAGTTGAAAGCTCAGAATCAGAACTTTAATCAGTTTGCTTCTGCAGTCATGACTAGATTTGACACTCTGGATACAACTGTTGAGAGTCAGACTCGTTGTTTGACCAACAGTCTTAATACTCTTAACCAGGATATGTTTGAGCTTAATGAGCGTTTGGATGAGCAACCATTTCCTCCACCTCCAGACCATTACTCCCGAGGCAGGGGCCACCACTTTAGGGGGAGGAGACCTTGAGGACTAGGATTTGAGTTTAATGCATTTCATATTTTGGTTTATGTTGCATGACTTTTATATGTTGGTATTTGGTTATGTACTTTGTATGACATTGGAGTTGTTGACATTTGGTTTGTTATGGAATGTACCTTGAGTTATTATATATGTGTTATCGTGCCTTATTTATCCATATTATCTTTGCATTAACATCATTATATGTGGATGTATGTTGATGTATCTTGGCTGCAAATTGATGAGTGAATTCATAAGTATGTTATACTTTGACCATGGCTTTTCTCTTTTTGATGTTGTCAAAGGGGGAGAAGGGTATCCATAAGCAAAAGCAGCATCAAATTTGAATTTTAGAAGACTGCATAAAGTTAGGGGGAGGATGAGCTTCAAATTACAAGACAAGCTGAAGAAGTTTTACCATCATAAAAAAGGGGGAGTATGTGAGGGCAAGGTGTCTTACACTCGATCTTTATTTTAATAATGTCAAAACATGTACTAGCTCGTAGTATGTAATTTGGACGGTATCATCTCATCATTGTCAGCATTCGTATTTCGTAATGCATATATAATCAATAATCATGTGTCCAAACATATAGGAAGAGTCTTGCACATCTATTAAATGTGTGTGATCATGCTATGAGTCTTAGGTATGCATAAACATTGCCTAAGTAGATGAAAACATGTGCAAAAATGATTTTTAAGTGTTTTGGTAGCTTGAGTCGACCTAAACCAAGCTTTGGTCGACTCATGAATTGATGTCTCTGTTTCATTTCCCTCGGGTTAGCGCACGCTGACCCTCTGGTCGACGCATACTGGAGCCATTTCTCATCATGCATTTTCATCAGCCATGCGTCGACGCATGACCCCTGTAGCGGTTGACGCATGGTACTCAAACTTGCACAGATTTGCCCACGGGTCAGCGCAGGCTGACCCTCATTAAAGTTAGGTCGACTCTTCGCTAAATGAGGGTCATTTTTCTGGTTTTTCTAAGTTTCAAAATGCTGTTATTTGTGGTAGTTGGTCCTAGCATCATATAAATACTTTGTTCCTCATTTTTTACATAACAACAAGAAAAAATGAAAAATTGACACTGAAAATTCTCTCTCATCATCTTCATCTTCATTCTTGCATTTTCTCAACAAATACACATAACCATTTTTGTTGATCCTTTGCATCATGAGGTGATAACTTCCAAACATAGAAGTGTATCTTGTTTAGGGTGAGTGTTTCAGTGGGTTTTTTCTTGAATAAAACCTCTAGTAGCATCAACCGGAGGATTGTGCAACAAAGGTTTGGGGATCAAATTGTGTGTGGATCGAAATTAGCCAAGTGAAGGTGATTGAAGAGTGGTGTGTTCATTCAATCTAGTAACGGTAAGCGAAGTTTCATTCAACAAGTTCGAGGTACTTGATTCGACTCGAATCAAGGGAAGAGAAGACATAGTTTCAGCATCAACGTAGTTTCTTGAGTGTGTGATAGCTAAGGCTTCTCTTGTAAAAACAATTTACAAACAGGATTATAGATATCTCAATTCTAGATTTAGAATTAAGGGCAGACATACGCGAAGCGAGGACGAAAGAGGAACTGCCTAAACAAACTTGGTGTCGTTTCTCTTCCCCTATCTTCTTTAATTTTCTAACTGTTTACGCTTGTAATTGTTCAATTGATCGATAAAAATCTGGTATAGTATAGTGTAGAAAAACTTATTTGAAAAACATTGCACAACCATTTTGGATTGTGCTTAGTGAAAATTCTGCACTAACTAACATAGAAGGTTTAGCTTGGAGTGTTTCGCACTCCAAGTGCTCGATAAATTGAACGCTTACAAGGTGTTTGATATATTGTCAATTTGGTTTTATTTTTAATTGTTCATTGGAGATTGCATAACACTGAGTGTTGTTTGTAAATTGATTAATAGTTAAGTAGTGATTCAATTTTTCTCATCGAGCCTTTCGTTCCATTTGGCTTACGCATATCAAGTCTTTTCAGTAACCGGTTAGTTTAGATGAATTGTCCTCGGCCGCTTCCGCAAACAATTTAAAAAATCAAATTTAAGCGCCGAATCACAATTAAAAAGTAGTGATCTATTCAACCCCCCTTCTAGATCAATTGCCATCGTCTAACATATTCGATTTATGAAATGTTTTGGCCTTTGACTTTGTTTTTGTTTTAAGGGGTTATTTGTCACATCACCTGAGGACAGGTAATGATTTAAGTTTGAGGGTGTGATAACTCATATTTTGTGGGTTATTTTACCTTTAATACTTGGAGTTCTATTGTTTTAATCTGCATTTTAATTTAGTTTATTAGCCTAATATTGTTGTTTTAGATATTATAGCATGGAGCACAATAGGTGCTCCCTTTTTGTAGTTTTATGTGTTTTTGTGTCTATGCAAAAAGCCAGGACCTGTCAAGTCCTGGCACGCCAAGATAGCAAGAAGAACAAGTGCGCATCAGTCCAGTAGGTTTTAATGCAAAAAAATGCTAGAGCAAGTGTCTTCAAGTATCAAAGAGCTAGAAAGAGGGAATTGAGTGCATTGGGAAGCAGCTGCTGAGCTTTAAAGCGAAGCAAGTAAGACCGTGCACAAGACAAAATGCTGACACATAGTACAAGACCAATAAGCCCGCATCGCTACGTATTACTACACCTCCTTCTCCACAACCCTGATCTGCATGTTTTGTTCCCTGCGTGCTTTGACAAATCATCCATAGGCATTTCAGAAGAAGAGAAAAGGAGGAAAATGTGTCAAGCTTATGGGCCAAATCAAGAAGCCCATGATCCAAGACATATGCCAAAAGCTTAGCTTGGTTCCCTATAAAAGGAATAGTTGAGTGGCTAATAGAGGAGTCTAGTGGTTCAACATATTTTACATAGTTAGAAAGAAGTTTGAAAACACTTTGAGTGAGTGAGAGTGAAGAAGGCAAGTAATGTGACAAATCATTCTTCAGAGAAGAGGGATTCCTACTTAACCTGGCACGACAGCGCCTAACTCTTGCTAATTGAAGATTGCAAGTAGTCAACAGTATTACCTAGGTTAAGTTTCTTTAATTTTTATGTATTTAGAAATGTTTACTCTAGAAACGAGTATGCTTGTGGTTGTTAAAGCCATTATGAGCTAAAACTCTTTGTGTTGAACAATATGATATTTATTTGTAATGAATCTTTATGTTTATGATGTGTGTTAGTGATATATTTTAGCATTTGTGTTATTGTTATATATTTGGTTTTGAGGCTGATCACCTTAGAACTAAGTAAAAGCTTTTTAGTGTGGGGAACCCATTAATCAAGTGGAACTAATGCTAAATATGGTTGAAAATAGTAGGATAGGCATATTTACTAGATTAACTACCTTTGTAATAAGGAGTTACAACCATAGGGGATATGTAGAATAGTAGTTCCATGCATAATAGTAATGTGAGACTTAGGAATTCGTTCCTAACTATTCATGCATATGATTCAATGTTGTAGGAATACATGCTTAGATTGCATTCTGTCCTCATATGTTACGACACATCAAATCATATTTATGTTAGATTCATACAGTAGTAAGTGGATCATTGTTCAACATGCTTCTTTATATCTTTCCAACTTATCTTGTGAAGTCTGTTATTCTCAACTTGTGTGAAAGAACCATATCCTAATCATTATTATTGATACCCTTGCTAATGCCAATTCACAAAATCATAAGTAAATGAAGTTAAGTTATACCATTTTCTGTGGTTTCGACATCCTTACTAAATATATCACTTGCTATAATGAAATACCATGTATACTTGCATGTAATAAAATCTTTAGTCCCAACAGTATCACCCCTAGAATATGACTGCTCTTGCCTTCCTAGTTCGACATGACCATGTTGTGAGGTCGAATATCTGCATCTGACTTCCATATTTTCTTAAATAAGGAATGCGGAATCAAGTTGACAGACGCTCCTCTGTCAGCAAAGACCTTGTTTACAACCATGTTATCTACCTTTTCCTTTTTGAACAAAGGTTTCAGATGATACATCATCCCAGCATCTTGCTTCTCAAAGATGGCATGTTGTTCTTTGACAACGTCATTATTCATGACATAATAACATATCGGCTTCTAGTTTACAGCCTTATCTTGTGCATACTCCTCCTCTGTCTCTGAGACTTCTAACACACGATCATATTCTACCGACAACATTAAGATTATGCCATAGTTTATCAGAAGGTCGTCTTCAGACTCTGAGTCAAAGTTGTTCTCTTCCATTTCATCATCTGGCTGAGGGGTATACTCAGGGGTTTTCTCCTCTAGTTAAGGAATGTACTCAAGAATTTCCTCCTCTGGTTGAGGGGTATATTCAGTGGTCTTTGCCCTTGCATTAACACCATCCTTACCCAGATGTGAAATCTTTAGGAACAAATTAGTGATCAACAATTTTCTTGTCCTCTTCACTCAATCTCTTTGTGAAAGGTTTATGTTGAGTGTTTATGTCGAAGACTTCACGCTTCGGCCTAGAGGCACCATGCTTCGACCTAAGGGCTTCACACTTAACCTTCTTTTTTCTCTGAGGATGCCTCTATTGTGTCTATGTCATGGGTTTTTTTTCCTTTGTAGTTCTGAGGGACATGTGGATGACCCTTCGACACATTAGGATTTTTCTAGTTTGGTTACCCTATCTTTGGGTCGACCACTTTCCATTTTGGCCGATTTTCTCCCCTCTGGTTGAGAAGTTTTACCCACAGTCATTGGGGTACATTAGCAGGAAGGCGATAGGTTCTTTGGTGAGGCTGTTGAAGTTGCCTTTGGTATTCTTCATTTCTGCAAGGAACACCTCGTTTGTCCAAAGTGAACCAAGCAGTTAAACTTCCTCCCTTGCTTTTCCTGGTGTCGTACCCCAATTTTGTCCAGGTATTTTAAAAATTTTTATACATCTGACTTTATTTCATTTTGCATCATCTACATAGCATAACATGCATTTCATCATGCAAAATACCTAAAATGTTAACCAGAATAAATTTTTGAATCTATAGGAAGACCAGTTAAGTCAATTTTCAAATGTACGTAACATTAGCAGGTAAAAAGTTTCAAAATTTAGCCTGCAGACGATAGTATTATTAATCTATAGTTTATGTAGTTTAATCTAACATGCTGGTTTTAATTTTTTTGAGTACTTTTTCGGTCGCATTTTGATCAGTCTGAGCCTTTTAACTGGTCGCATACATAAATTTAATAAAAATATTTTTTTCTCTCTCTTGCCAACATAATACCTTCTTCGAATCAAACAACCACCTCCCACCTCCAGTCTGAACCACACAAATAAATTGAAATCCTCTGTGTCGTACCTCCATTTACACGACCTCAGAGAACAATCATTCAACTCTTCATCATCATTAAAACCACTCGCCGCTCATCCTTCTTTTTCCTTATAATAGATCCACAAATCGCCCTTCAACTAAACCTTAACCACCATCGATCCACCACACATTTCTGGCAACAACTCGGTGACAACATCAACAAGAAGAGGATGTTCTCACTGTGATAATGGTGAGTCGTAGGTGAATTCATACCAAATAAACAATAACATTGCAATAGATCTACACCGTAACAAGTTCGGTTTTTAACTTAGTGGTTACGTAACTGTATCTCATTTTTGGTTGGTTCTCTTTTCTAATTATGGTTCTACTTAGATTCAGTTATTAATATTTGATGATAATTGTTATATTTGTGCGTGAAAATTGTGGTATTTGATGTTGGTTATGATGATTATATTCTGGTTGTGATTTTCTTTGATTCAGAGTTATTGTGTCGGTTATAATGGTTGTGATGTTTTCAAAGTTGGTGTAGTTACTTTATCGTTGGAAGCATACTCAATACAAAAACCTTTGTGATTTAATTTCTTGTGGTTATAGGTTTTGTTTGACACCTTACTGAGTATTTCATGTTTAAGTTTGATAAGGTTAAACATGATTATTTACTCATTTATCTTCACTTATAAATCATTGTTTAGTTTGAATATTGAAATTTTCATGTTGGATTTTGTGTATTTTTAGTTTATGTATTTTGCGTATCAACTCAATTTTGGTGTGTGCTATTTCGGGATTGTTGTATTAAGCTTTTAAATAAAACTATGATTATGTTATTGTTTTATTTCACCGCATTGCGTTAAATCGGATTTTGATCCGTGGATTTGACATTTATATGTCGTTATGTCACCGCATTGCATTACGTACAACACTTCGGTTACATGGTCGCTATGTATAAACCGGCTTTAAGCACATTTTGGTTAACTTGCCTCAATCGTTCCATCCCGATTTTGTTGTTTATTTTTCTCTTTGTTTTTAATTAATTAATTAATTAATTAAAATTTTGTTTAGTTAGATAATTTTGTTAATAAGTTTTAATTAAATTGGTTATTTGATTTTAATCGAATAATTTTGATAATAAATCTTAATTAGCTTAATTAATCGATTTAACCGAATTTTAATCAATTAATTTTGTTAATTAAAAAAATTGAAAGACTTATTTCTCACTTTTTCAAAACCGTTTCAATATCATTTCAAACAATTAATTTGATTTCATTCATAATCATTCCAAGCCAAACCATTTTCACTATCGACTTTGTAACACCATACTTTCCCCATTTATTTAATTATAAAATCAAAGTGCGGAATAATCGAAAACACACAAGTAGGATGGCACACCACTTAAAATAACTCATGAAGTATAAAGTCACTTCATATCTTTATTACTCACAAAAATAAATTAAACACATGAAACATAAAATTTGTTCACTTTTACACCACTAAGGCCTTAACAACAAATAACCTCCACAAACTCGTGGTCCAACATAATTCAGAAAACAAGATACACAACAAATGAAAGAAACACAAATTAAAACAAATTCCCATCCTTCCCGTGTTACGTATCAGAGTGACTCCTAAGACTCGATCAATAGCAACACACGCTCCAAGCACTACTCAGGTACTTGATTATCTGTACTCCCCAAGGAGCACAGACACAACAACAGAAAAGGGGTACGAATTACATTCAATAATTATACGGTGAATATCACATGCTAAGGAGTAGTTAATGACACAATTCACATCAAGCAAATAGTTATAACGAACATACAAGTGCCACATCAACATTCATCATGCTCAGTTCACATTCAATCATACATATATGCAATGTGACTCAACTGACACGACACTATGCATGTGGTACCAACACATTCCATACGATTCACTCTTTGAACCCGATTCTCGTCGGAATCCGGATAAGTTGTATACGTTCGACTGAACTACAACTTATCTCCACTCGACTCCCACACGGAGTCCGGACGAGACTAGGCACCCATCATGGATTCCCACCTAGGCTCGTCTCCACATGACACGACATGAAATACATGACATACAATTATGCATAATACAAATATCATTCATGCATAACACACGATTCACAATGATCACATGTGAGCCACATACTCACCGTAATTCCCTCCGGAGTTACCATCTCTGCCTAAGACTGTCCAAATAACAACAATCTTATCAACAGAGGCATCAATCCTACATCATAAAGAAAACTACACGGAAATTCCATGTCCAATTACATCATATTAGTCTTACGAACCGAGAGGAATCGCATCGCACGCGAAATCCGGAAAGAAATCTCCAAACGGGAAAATCACAACATAGCCCTGCTCATATGTGTATGACCCAGCCTCATACGCGTATGGCCTTGTTTCGTCGCCCCATACCTTACACGTATGACCTGAGGGCGATTTCCCCTCAAAACCCTCCCAAGAGCTTCCCATGCGCGTAGGGTGCTTGCCATATGCGTAACACCCACTCCCTTACGCATAACAGTAGTGGGTTGTGCTGGCCATGGGGACAGGGCGCGTACCATACACATAACGTCCTTAGGAACATCCCTCATACGCGTAATGCCCTATGCCTTACACGTATGGCATTGTCTACAACAAAAAATTCAGATTTCGCATCAGTGCGATTTTTCACCCATTGAAGCATCTTCAAGCTTCTATTTCCGACCCAAAACAATACCTATCCCAATTTATCATCCAAGGTTTTACTCTACATCATTAACTTATCATTCTACTAAGGTTTTTTCACAATTTGGATCACATTTTCGTCATCTCTCAAAACCCATTTTTACAAAATCTATTTTCATGGTAGAACACAGTAACAACACCAAATTTACACGAAAAATCATACCAATATCAGTACACAAGCACGAATTCACAACAGCAGACACACAAATATAGGATTCAAACAAGCAAGGAGAAGAATGCCCATAAAATCCTAAGAGGGAAAGGAACCCTCACTACCCCCTCATGTTCTAATCACCATTAATGAACCCATTCTCCCCCTAACCTTAATTCCAAGCTTGATTTCTCCAACAATGGTGGAAAACTCTTCTTTCTTCTCTCCTTTCTCTTTTCACGTGAAAACTGATTTTTCCTAACTTCCTTACCACTATTCCCTAATTATCTCTATTTTCCTTAATTATAATAATAGTAATATTATTACAAGTATTATTAATGATAATTATTCCATGTCACCAATAATAATATTAATAATAACAATAATGAAATATTTCATTCACCACTAATTATATTATTATTATGAAATTATTCTAAGGTTTATTCCAATTAACTCCTTACACTTAGTTCTCACACTCACCCTTACTAAGCCAATGCCAAAATAACTAAACGAATAAAATCACAAAATGACTAAATATTTAAATGGGGTGTTTCAACCCTCCCCCACATAAGATATTTTCCTCCTAAAAAATGTACCTGATGAGAACAATTCTGGATATGACTCTCGCATCTTGCTCTCGAATTCCCAGGTCACACTTCCTCCAGCAACTCCTCCCCAAGCTACTCTCACTAAAGGAATGTCCTTGCCTCTTAACTGTTTCATCTTGTGATCCTCAATCCTTATTGGCATTGTCTCCACGGTAAGATTATCCTGATTTTTCACTTCATCCCTCTGAATTACGTGGGATGGATCAGGAATATATTTCCAAAGTAGCGACACATGAAACACATCATGTAAATTTGAAATTTCGGGTGGCAGCGCCACTCTATACGCAACGACTCCAACTCTCTGCAAAATCTGATACGGTCCAATGAACTTAGGATCTAGCTTTTTCGATTTCAGTGCACAACCAACACCGATCACAAGATTGACCCTTAGAAACACATGGTCACCTTTGTTGAATTCCAAATCTTTCCTTCTATTATCATGATAGCTTTTTTGTCTACTCTGGGATGCTTTCATCTTTTCTCTAATCATCTGGATTATCTCAGTAGTCTGCTGCATAATTTTGGGTCGAAGTATGGTGCTCTCACCTGACTCATACTAGCACAGAGGTGTCCTACACCTCCTACTATACAATGCTTCAAAAGGCGCCATTCCAATACTAGAATGGTAACTATTGTTGTATGTAAATTCAATCAACAGTAAATGGGTATCGCAAGCACCTCCCTGCTCGAGTATACAAGCCCTTAACAAGTCTTCCAATGATTGAATAGTCCTCTCAGATTGCCCATCTATCTGCGGATGATAAGCAGAACTCAATTTCAAACTAGAACCCAAAGCCTCCTACAACCTCTTCCAAAATCCGGAAGTAAACCTCGGGTCTTTGTCGGACACTATGCTCGACGGAACCCCGTGCAACTTCACTATTATTCTGATATAAATCTCTACTAACTTCGACAAAGGAAAACTGATGTTAATCTGTATAAAATGTGCTGATTTTGTCAATCGATTCACAATCACCCAAATAGCATTAAAGCCTCTCGCCGTATTCAGTAAACCAGTCACAAAGTCCACCTCGATACTATCCCATTTCCACTTCGCTATTTCTATTGGTTGCATCAAACCAGAAGGTTTCTGATGTTCCACTTTTGACTTCTGGCAAGTCAAACAAGCATACACAAATCGAGCTACGTCTTTCTTCATACCTGGCCACCAAAAAAATTTCTTAAGGTCCTGATAAATTTTCGTAGCTCCTGGATGAATACTCAAGCTACTCCTGTGGCTCTCCTCTAAGATCATTTTCCTCAATTCAGGATTATCTGACACACAAATTCTTCCTCGAAACCTCAACACACCAAAATCATCTATCTTGAAGTCACCTTCTGTATCCGACCCTCCTGCGGTCATCAAATCCACCATCTTCTAATCGAATTTTTTACTCTCTCTAACTTCATTAAGGAAATCATTATTAACCTTCAGCATACCCAACATCACACTCTTAGGAGTCAGTTCACAAACCATACTCAAGTCTTTAAACTGTTCAATTAAGTCCAACTCCTTAATCATTAATGTCGACATGTGAACCGTCTTCCAACTTAAAGCATTCGCCACGACATTAGCTTTACCTGGATGGTAGCTCAAGCTAAAATCATAATCCTTCAAGAACCCCAACCACCTTCTCTGTCTCATATTCAATTCTTTCTGATCAAACAAATATTTCAGACTTTTATGATCACTGAACACTTCAAACCTTGATCCGTACAAGTAATGTCTCCAAAATTTTAACACAAAAACCACCGCAACTAGCTCAAGATAATGGGTAGGATAATTCCTTTCATGTACCTTCAATTGTCTTGAGGCATAAGTCACAACCTTACCATCCTGCATCAATACTCCACCTAATCCCATCTTAGACACATCACAATATACCACAAAAGGTTAATTTGGATTTGGTAGAATCAATATCAGCGTTGTAGTCAACCTTTTCTTCAATTCTCAGAAACTATCTTCACACAAGATATCCCACATAAAGGCCTGACCTTTTCTAGTCAACTGAGTCAAAGGAAGGGCCAAATTAGAAAACCCTTCGATAAATCGGTGGTAATAGCCTGCTAAACCCAAGAAACTCCTAATCTCCGTCACTGATTTCGGAGGTTCCCACTAAAGTACAACACTCACTTTGGATAGATCCACTACTATGCCATTACCAGAAATAACATGTCCCAGAAAACTCACCTCATGCAGCCAGAACTCAAATTTTTAAAATTTCACAAACAAATTGTTATCTTTCAACACTTGCATCACAATCCTCAGATGTTTTGCATGATCCCTTTCCGACTTGGAGTAAATCAAAATGTCGTCAATAAAGACTACAACAAACTGATCTAAGTAGTCATGAAATATACAATTCATGTACTTCATGAATACGCCCGGCGCATTAGACACTCCGAACGACATCACAACATATTCGTAATGTCCATACCGAGTCCAAAAAGATGTTTTTTGAATATCATCCTCTTTCACTTGAATCTGATGATAACCTGATCTCAAATCAATCTTACTAAAAACACGAGCTCCCACAAGTTGATCCATTAGATCATCAATCCTTGGAAGCACACATTTGTTTTTTATGGTCACTTTATTCAGTTACCAATAATCAATGCACAATCGCATACTATCGTCCTTATTCTTAACCAACAACACTGGAGCCCCCCTGACGACACACTAGGTCTAATAAAATTCTTATCAAGTAATTCTCCTAGCTGAGATTTCAATTCTTCCAATTCTGATGCTGACATCCTGTATGGTGCCATAGATATAGGTCTGGTACCAGGGACAAGATCAATTGCAAATTCTACCTCTCTCTCCAGAGGCAACTCTAAATTATCGTCCGGGAACACTTCTGGAAACTCTTTCACTACAATTAATTCATTAATCGATGTTTTAACCTCAACCGAAAATGAGGCAAACACCACGAACATTTTAGCTTCATCCTCTAACAAGGTTCTCAATTCCTTGGTAGATATAAAATTATCCAAGTCTTCCTCCTCTGGGGTAAGAAATAACAACCTCTTCCTATAACAGTCAATGTAGACATAATTGCTCTCTAGCCAGTTCATTCCTAAAATAATGTCCAGATCAATGAGTGGTAAGCAAATCAAATCCACTCTGAAGTCTTTACCAAAGATTGACAAAGGAAAATTCAAGCACACTAAAGATGTAGTTATCGACCCAATAGATGGAGTATCAATCACCTTCCCCTTACTCAAAGTAGACGACACAAGTCCTAGTTTTTTCACACAATCAATAGAAATAAACGAGTGGGTCACACCCGTATCAATGATAGCAATCAAGGGAGTATTATAGATATAATAAGTACCACTGACCAAACGATCCTCACTGGTAGACAGAGCCCCTACTAGTGCGAATACCTTCCCACCAGTCTGCGACTTCTTCGGCTTCTGATAGTGGGTGCTGATGTGACCCTGTTCATTACAATTGTAACAGGTAGGTATATTGGTCCTACAATATGCCACAACACGATCTGGTCTCCCGCATTTGAAACATTTCTTCACCTTATTCTGACATTCATTAGCACGGTGGCCCATGCCACCACATTTGAAACACTTGATAGGGTTGAAAAAATTTCCTCCCCCACTTGGCTTGTTGTCAACAACAGCTTTCTGCTTCCCTTTATCGGCTAGAGCACTGTAAGGCATGCCCACGTGCCTCTGCTTACCTATTTTGTCACATCAGTGTTGTAATGAGGATAGTACTTTACCAATTACTCTAATCGGGCAGCATATTCTGCGACTGTCGAGTTTGTCTGCTTCAATTCCTGAAACTCGTTCTCCTTTTTACCACGAACATCTTCTGGAAAATACCGCTCTAGAAACCCAGCCCTGAACACCGTCCAAGTAATAGGACTACCAGCAGCTTCTAAGCTTTGACGGGTGTTATCCCACCAATCCTCAGCTTCCTCAGCCAACATATGAGTGCCAAACTGCACCTTCTGAGCTTCAGTGCATCCCATGACTCTGAAGATCTTCTCAATGTCCTTCAGCCACTTTCGCGCATCATCCGGGTCATACCTACCCTCAAACTTAGGTGGCTTATTGTTCTGGAACTTCTCCAAATTACGGATGTCGACGTCCCCAACATTCTGATTGGTATTCTACACTGACTACACAACAGCTTGTAACGCAACAAGAATCACATCATCATTTCTCCCAACCATAATGCTCAACGCCAATAATATAGGTTAGAAAAAAATTACATGACTATATTCACTCTATAGTCATACTCTACTACAACACTGGCCAGACTGACCGACCTACTCTGATACAAATTGTAACACCCAACTCTCCCCATTTATTTAATTATAAAATCAGAGTGCGGAATAATCCAAAATACACAAGTAGGATGCCACATCACTTAAAAAACCTCATGAAGTATAAAGTCACTTCATATCTTTATTACTCACAAATATAAATTAAACAACGGAAACATTAAATTTGTTCACTTTAACACCACTAAGGCCCTAACAACAAATAACCTCCACAAACTCGTGGTCCAACATAATTCAGAAAACAAGATATGTAACAAATGAAATTAAAACAAATTCTCATCCTTCTCGTGTTACGTATCAGAGCGACTTATAAGACTCGATCAATAGCAACACATGCTCCAAGCACTACTCAGGTACCTGATTATATGTACTCCCCAAGGAGCACAGACACAACAACAGAAAAAGGGTGACAAAATTACATTCAAACAACATTCATCATGCTCAGTTCACATTCAATCATACATATATGCAATGTGACTCAACTGACATGACACCATGCATGCGGTATCAACACATTCCATACGGTTACTCTTTGAACCTGATTCCCGTCGGAATTCAGATATGTCATATACGTTCCTCTGAACTACAACTTATCCCCACTCGACTCCCACACGGAGTCCACACGAGACTAGGCACCCATCATGGATTCCCACCTAGGCTCACTACACATGACACGACATGAAATGCATGACATACAATTATGCATAATACAAAGATCATTCATGCATAACACACGATCCAAGATGGTCACACGTGAGCCACATACTCACCGTAATTCCCTCTGGAATTACCATCTCTGCCCAAGATTGTCCACATAACAACAATCTTATCAACACAGGCATCAATCCCACATCATAAAGAAAACCACACAGAAATTCCATGTTTTATCATATTTACTATCGTTACCGGTTCCCCTATGTCCAATTACATCATATTAGTCTTACAAACCGAGAGGAATCACATTGCACGCGTATGGCCTTGTTTCCTCGCCCCATACCTTACGCGTATGACCTGAGGGAGATTTTCCCTCAAAACCCTCCCAAGAACTTCCCATACGCGTAAGGTGTTTTCCACACGTGTAACGCCCATTCCCTTACGTGTAACAACAGAGGGTCGTGTTGGCCATGGGGACAGGGCGCGTACCATACCCTAAACACCCTTGGGAACGTCCCCCATACGCGTAATACCCCATGCCTTACGCGTATGGCCTTGTCTGTAACAGAAAATTTAGATTTCGCATCAGTGTGATTTTTCATCCATTAGAGCACCTTCAAGCTTCTATTTCTGACCTAAAACAGTACCTATCCCAGTTTATCATCCAAAGTTTTACTCTACTTCATTAACCTATCATTCTACTAAGGTTTTTTCACAATTTGAATCCAATTTTCGTCATATCTCAAAACCCGTTTTTAAAAAATCTGTTTTCATGGTAGAACACAACAACAACACCAAATTTACACGAAAAATCATACCAATATCAGTACACAAGCACGAATTCACAACAGTCACACAAATATGGTATTCAAACAAGCAAGGAGAAGAATGCACATAAAATCCTAAGAGGGAAAGGAACATTCACTACCCTCTCATATTCTAATCACCATTAATGAACTCATTCTTCTCCTTACCTTAATTCCAACCTTGATTTCTCCAACAATGGTAGAAAACTCTTAATTCTTCTTTTTCCCTAGCTCTGCTTCTTTCTTCTCTCATTTCTCTTTTAATGTGAAAACTGATTTTTCCTAACTTCCTTACCATTATTCCCAAATTATCTCTATTTTCCTTAATTATAATAATAGTAATATTATTACAAGTATTATTAATGGTAATTATTCCATGTCACCAATAATAATATTAATAATAACAATAATGAAATATTTCATTCACCACTAATTATATTATTATTATGAAATTATTCTAAGGTTTATTCCAATTAAATACTTACACTAAGTTCTCACACTCACCCTTACACACCTACCCTTAACTAAGCCAATGCCAAAATAATTAAACAAATAGAATCACAAAATGACTAAATATTTAAATGGGGTGTTACAGACTCCAATACACTTCAAACCATTTTTTATAATTCGTTCAAATACAAAATCAAACGCTTGATCCAACATCAAGCTCCTTTCATAATCAACTTCAAAATGATTAATCCATACTTTGACCGTTTCTTAATAACCAAAGAAAAAGGATACCTGGGTGAAAGGTCCAGTCAGAGGCCCGGTGTATTAGGCCCAAGTGGTAATCGCTTGCAAGCCATAAATACTCGTCCTTCACTAAAACATAAACACGTCACAATTTCATAATAAAATCGAAAGAAAAAGACTACCTGAGTGAAAGGTCCAGTAAGAGTCTCGTACATTAAGCCCAAGTAATAATTGCTTGTAAGCTCAAGTGTTTGTCTTTCATTCAAAATACTTATAACTATTCAAACACTTTCGCAAACAAACTGAAATAAAAAGACTACCTGGGTGAAAGGTTCAGTCATATTCTTGAACATTAGACCCAAGTAGTAATTGCTTGCAAGTCATAAATATTTGTCTTTCAAAATTAAAACATACTCCAATGCATCAACCTAATAACTCGCCCCTGTGCGATCAGACACCTTTTTGCAAAAGAACATTGTTTAGTTCATTCTAATGCGAATACAAACTAGCGCATGAGTCTCCACCGCAAGCAAACAAGCCAATGTTTAACTGTTAGAATGCGATCTAAACACTTGTACGTTAAAAACAAACTAACCAATCATATCCTTCCTCCGAACTATGAAGCTTTGAGTTCCTTATTGCACCTGAGGATACGTAGGAGCGAGACTCGTAATCTCATCAAGCATCCTAATAAAAACTTTTTTATGACCCATTCCTTTTCTTTTTATACTAATTATCTTTTGAAGAAAACAATTGGCATAAGCTAACATTCAATCACAAGTCTAATTAAAAGGTTCTCGTTGAGTACAATGGATGTGAGGGGTGCTAATACCTTCCCCTTACGTAATCGACTCCTGAACTTAAATTTGGTTGCGAAGACCATTTTCTTTCTTAAAAGGTTTTATTGATTTTTTCCTTTTCCTTTATTGGGATAAATAAAGTTTGGTGGCGACTTTGTTCGGACACATTTTTTGTGAGCATGCCAGACGCTTCTCGAAGGATCATATTTTTTGAGGTACGACAGTTGGCGACTTTGTTAGGGACTATGCTCAAAGCTAGAGAGAGTCAAGCCTAACTTAGTTTAACTTGCGATGTTTGTTAGATTTGTTTATTCGCTTTCTTCTATCTCTTGCCTTTATCTTATGTCTTACTTTATTATTATCCTGTATTTGTCATTTGGATCTCATGAGCTCTTGTTATGGATATTCTTATTTGCTTGAAACATCGTGTGAAAGACACTTTACCTGAGTCTAGAGGGAAAATATAAGATAAGATGATGTTGAGTAGTGTGTGCTCCTGAGATTTTTTTCTCGTAAGGGTCGACACAAGAACCTCACTTAGAGTAGATTCTTGTAAGAATGTTGTCGATCGGCAAGTAATTTCCCTAATACCTCAACTTTTTCAATAGGATCCGCGACTCTAAGGCCTTTGTAGAACATTGAAGCTTTGGCCAACTAGGAATGATGGTCGCGTAGTGCGGGTCCCCGAGATGATTTTCTCATGTGGGTCAGTGCGAATACCTCATTCAAATTAGAATAAATTCCCTCGAAGGAGTTAATGCTTGACAAGTAATTTTTCGTAGGCTATAAACATTCCTGTGGATCCATGACCCTAGGAACCTGATTAAATCCTAGATCATTCCTGGTGAGAACCTTGTGTATTAATAAATCAGATTTAGGTTCCCTTTGTACCTCGAATTTATGAGACCATGTACCTAGAAAAAAGAAAAATGAATTTGCATTGCATATAATTACATACAATTTCATACCATTGCATTCCTTCATGCATACATTCAAGTTATTGAGAAATTCATTTCCATTCGTTCTCATCTTAATATTTGTTGCGCTACGGTCAAGCTAGGTTCCATAACACAAATACAGAACCAGAGCCAACGTCAGAAGAAGAATGAAAGATCAAGAGCAGCATAACGAAAGGGTTAGATGAGACATTGATGAGTTGAAAGGAAACATAAGTAAACTCATAGAAATGATGCAAACATTGATGGCTAGAGAAACTCAACCCCAGAGGTCTGTTATCTTTCAAATCAGTGGTTTTACTGTTAACCCTCAAAATTCTCAGAAGCCAGCTACTTCTTGGCCAGAATTTGGGGTGCCCCTGAACTATTCTCTTCCCTTTGCAACTACTCTAATGGTTGGCCAATCTTCTCAGCCAGTACTCCAAACTCCAGTATTCACTGAACCTCCACCTCTCGTGCATACCATTTCCCAAGCTACTTATAAAGATCCTCACTTTCTGTACCATGCTGCTGAAGTCTCTAGTGGGGCAAAGAAATCCAATAGAAGCTTCAATAAAAAGAAGAAGGGTGAAACAAATGTTGTTTCAAATGAAGAAAGGAAATCTCATCTCAAACAACAGTACTATGATGAACCATATGTAACTTCAGTTTCTCCTTTGACTAAGGCTTCACATGCTCAAGCTCCTTAATAACAGAATTTCGGACAAAATCAGAATCGTAATGCTAGAAATAGGACTCAATTTGACCCTATTCCAATGACATATAGTGCGCTATATCCTCACTTAGTCCATAAAGGTTTGGTTACAAAAAGGTCTCTATCTCCTCCTCCAAATCCTCTTCCAGTTGGATTCAAGTCAATATCCATTGTGAGTTCCATTAGGGAGCTACATGCCATGATTTAGAAGGTCTTTTTACACTAAAGGCTAGAGTTCAAGACTTGGTTAGGGCATAGGTGATAACTTTCACAGATGTTGGTCCCAATGTTATCAACAATTCTTTGCTAGGATAGGGTGAATGAAGACTGGGTCAGAGCATGACAAGTTACCTCCTAAAGCCTGTGGATCAGACATGAGAGCGCATCCTCAATGTTGATTAGTCATTAGTGTCGCTACTGTGAAAAAACGACGTGGCAAAAAGATACAGAGTCGCCATCGAACTTTTTTTCCCAAAAGAGGGAAGGGAAAACATCGAGAAAACACCAAGAGAAAAGGATAAGATGGTCTCGCAACCAAATTATGGGTTCGAAAGACGGTTATGTGAAGGGAAGGTATTATCACCCCTCACATACATCGTACTCGATGGGAACCATTTGTTTGTATTATGTGTAAGGATGTTGCTAAAGGGTCTTCCTTTCTAAGGATGCTCTATTAAAAGGAAAAAATAAAAGGGTTTAGAAACAAAGTGAACAAAATTATGGAAGAAAGTTGATAAAGGAAAAGGTGGGAGAAAGAAAAGGTGGTTCTCCAAGACTTCTCTGTCTTGTGCCTACGTATCTCCATTAACCAATGAAGAATCAGCGCGTCCGTAGTTTGGAGGACTACGAGTGAGAAAAATGGGAAGTTTACTAGCTAGGATCTCGCAATCCTATGCCTATATATTCTCAATAGGTATGAGAAATCAGAGCGTCCATAGTTCGGACTACGGATGGAAGGGGGTGGTGTTTTTTATGGACGATGCTAACGTTCATGTTCTAGCAGTTAGGTGTATTGTCGGTCGCTCGTGGAGTATTATGCTTTACCTGTGTTGCGGTAGAACGAAATTAACATGCCCTTTTCAGAAAAGTTTAGATTTTTGCCATCGAGGCAAGATGTCACAGTTGATTGGTGAAGTTCAATTTTAGGGGTGAAATAAGTCCTCAGATAGGAACCCTTGTGGGTAATACCCAATTCTTTATCTTTAAAGATTTATTTTGAAAATTGTGTGGAGAATATAGTCACGTTTTCATATTGAAAGACGAGTATTGAGACCACACACTCTAAAGTAAGCATCCTAATACTCGGAGAGGAAGAAGTCCTCACTCAATCCCCACTCTTTAGTTCAATACAAAGAGAACCTTATTCTCTTATTTAAGATATGTTTTAATTTAGATGGTAAGTGTTTTTAGACAGTGAACCCTGATGGTAATGTCAAACACTCGGGATAGGACATGGCCTTCGCCTAACCATTCCATAACCATCCAAGTTTATTGAGAAAAAAGTTTGAAAAAGCACTTGGTACAAGACCAAGGTTTTTAAATCAAGAAGAAAAGATAATGAAAGAAATGGAAAGAGTTGAAAGGGTGGTGAATAGAATAGGGTAGGTTGATGGTGATGCGCAAGGCGGTCGACTTACAAGGGTGAAATACATATAAGGTTAGTTTGGGGTTTAATGGAGAAAATGAGAGAAGTGAGAATGAGAAGAGATGAGAAACCCTAAGGTGAGGTGAGAAACAATTCAAGTTAATGAGTTTAAAAAATGACTTGAAGTTGGATCAAGTCTTATTTGTCTTTTGTTTTGAAATTGTTTTCTAACCTCTTTCATTTTATCTTTCTTAACAAGGAAACAAGCAATGATAAGAGACAAGAAGAACTAAATTATTACATTGTAATGGGGAGAGGGAAATATAATGAACCCACCAAAGGGGGAGATGACATGAGAAGTAATGCATGAGAAGGTAAATGGGGTGGATCAAAGATGAAAGATCATGCTATCAAGTATTTAACTTAAACGTCAACAAAGCAAAGAGATTCAAAAATCAATCCATAAGTGGCAAACATCAAAGTTAAATCAAGACATGTTTTAAAATTGAATCAAGACAAACAAGAATCTGTAAAGTAAACACTTAGCACACATTTCAAACATCATAAGTCATGCTCAAAAGAATCCAAAGATTAGGGTAGGCAATGGCAAACAAGTAGTGCACAAGCATTCATGACTTGAAACATCAACCAAATATCATCAATTAGCATGCCAAAGCAAAATGGATCAAGCAAGATGAGAATCAATATAGTTCAGTAGCATAAGTAAGAACATCAACCCAAAACCAAGCTCATGATATCAAGAAGGTTCAATAAGCATCAAATTCAAAACATGCACAATCAACTAGGTAAGCATCAATCAACATCATCCTTAAAAGGAAGCAAACATCCATTGAAAATTAAAGGGCACATGATCATGCAATTTGACATTGAAACATGGAGGTCACAAGGTCAAACGAGGCATTCAAGTCATACAAGGATCCACGAACCACAAGAAAATTCACACAAGAAACAAGTCCTAAAACTAGGTTCACAAGTTAGGCAAGTATCATGTCAAAACAACATCCAAAAGAATCATCATCCAAAAATATTTAAATGTCCAAATAAATGTGAATCTAAGGTTCTACCTCATGACAAGACAATCAAGATCAAGTGAGAAAAAGATCCCAAAGAGAATTGCACAAGTGCATCAAAACCATTCAACAAGTCAAGCATACTCCAACAATCGAGCATGAATCAGGGCTCAATAAAAGCAAATATAAAGTGGTAAAAAATACATCATCAAAACACAAAAATATCATTCAAACCCTAACCACTTAGGTGTATAAACATGGTGAAAAAAAATGGCTCAAGAAGTGGTTCAAAAGTGCATCAAATACAAAACCCTAGTTCAAGGGCAAACATCTAAAATTCCTCCACAAATAAAATAGAAGAAATAATTGGAAAATAAAATAAATCAAGATAAAATTCTATAGATTCCAAACTATTTAAAACATATTTTTATTGATTTTTTAAAACGAAGGGAAAATCAAAAAAGAAATTAAAATGAAAAGGAAAATAAAATAAATAATTAAACAAGGAGGGGGTGTGAATAAGAAAAGCAAATGAACTAGAGTCAGGTTGTATGCGCATGTGGGCCAGAATTTAGGGGTGCAGAAATAAAAAATAATGAAAGCTCAATCCATTTAAACAATATTCAGAAACAAAAAATGCACGCGTGGCATATTCACTTAAACACATCAGCACCACGTCATTGCCACGCAGCCAGGTCAAAGATTCAAAACATCACACACATCAGACGCCGGAGCTAGGGCTCTGGTCGTCTTCTCCGGATGGACCTCACCGGAGTTAACTACAACCTCCATCAAAAGAAAAAAATCAATACATCATCTCAAAGGAAATTTCATAGGGAACACGAATCTGGCATTTTTTTTTCAAAAATACTCACTCTAAAGCCATGAAATCAGAGCATGAAAATAAGAACAGATAAACTGAACTTATTCAAAACAAGACAACATTATATCAAACATTGCCTATAATGATGTAGGGCTTCAAATGCAGCAAGAAGGCTCCTAAAACGTGTCCAACATGAGAGAAAAAAGTTGGAGAAAAAAACCTAGTGGAGAAAGTCCACTGCCCCTTGAACCTTGAGCAAAATGGAGAGAAAATGACCCTGGGCTCTTTAATAACCTTCAGTGAAGATGAACTAAGCAAGGAATTCAAAGGAAAATAGGAGAAATGAGCTAGCTCGACTTGAGAAATTTTGAGAGAGAGAGGAAGAGATATTATGATATGAGAATGATGCCTATGAGGGTGTGTTCTCTTTTTTAGGGTTTTTAGCTTTAAATAGTGTGGTTTAGGGTGAGGTTAGAACTTTAACCAAGGTTGGAAGTTGTGGTTATTTTTTTGGTACAAAAATGAGGGTGGGAGTGAGTGGCACGGGTTAAGCATCATGGTAGTGGAATTATTGTGGTTTTTATCGAGCGAAAAGAGTGAATGAGAGCATGAAAATGGTTGGCACATGAGGGAGTGAGGTGAGGCAAGTTTATGAAATTGTCTTTTTTTCTAATTTTGGGAAAACCTCCTCAAACTTGTGCATGAAGAAAATGTGTGTGCTTGGATTGTTTGGGAAATGTTTTGACAAGAAAAGAATGATACAATACGTGTGAAATTGATGAGAGCAACTTGCTGCATGAAAAGTTCAAGTTGTGTGCACAAGAATGGCAACATGATACAAATACCACATGTTAACATGACCAACTTTGAAGAGTTGTAACTTGGTGAATTTTGGCTCAAACGGTGAGTTCTTGTGCTCAAAAGAAAGCTTGGATTATGATCAATAACTTTCATGTTTGAGGAAATTGAGATAAGGCTTAGATCATCAAGAAAATGGCCCTTGAAGTTGGCTCCATGAAGTTAACTAGTAACTTACCAAATTTGACAAGTTGAACACCCTGACTTTGAAGCACCATCACTTGAGTTCTAGGGATCCAAATGAAGTGTTCTTGGTATCAAAATAAAGCTTGGAAGATGATTAACAACTTTAATGCTGAAGGCAAAGTGAGATGAATCTAGGAACCATGAGAAAAATGGACTTGAAAACACACCCTTCAAGTTGAATTTCAACACTTAGAAAAATTCTAAGTATGGAAAACTTGAATCTTGATTTTTCCTAACTTCACACCCTCATAACTTTTGATCCATACATCTTTTGAAGTTCATTTCTTCTAAAAACTTGTAGTATGTGATATCATCTTCAATTTGAGTATTAGTTTGCACCATTTGGATCAAGGACGAGATAGATATGAATCTTGTAAGATGGCACCATGAACATGATTTCTCCATACTTCGAAAATTCCAAAAACCCTAATTTAGTAACTTTTCCTAATTTTATGATTTCTCCTTATTTCTCTTGATCAAACCTCATAATATCACGGATGATAACTTGAAATACCCATACTTGGCCAAAAATCTCAAAGGTTGACTTTTGTAGAGCATTAGTTGACTTTTTGACCACATGAATCCAATTTTTCCTCTATCCACTTAGGAAACCCTTGACATGATTTGTGATGAACCATAAGGCATATATGGAGTCCTTGAGAAGTATATTGAATCATGGAACCATTTTTTGCTCAAAAAGTCAATCACAAGTGGATTTTGATCAAAACCCTAGCTCAGAGCCACAGATATGAGCTATGATCAATCTTCAATTTCTTTCAAACCCTAATCACAAGATGAAACTGTGATATTTGTAAGATACTTTGAAGTATGTGAAGACCTTGTAGCCTGAGAATACATTGATGTTGAGGACATCTCTTTGCTTATTGCTTTGAAAACCACCTCATCCACCTGAGGAAAACCAAGATACCTTTATACCATGTCTTAGAACAATGCAATGCATGAATGAATATGACCTAATGAATGAAGCATAAGCTAATTAAGGTTAAGAAAAAGGGAGGGCAAATTTGGAGGTGCAACAGCTGCCCCTTTTCAATCAACTTAAACCTGAAGGTATGAAAGACACTGATGTTCAGATATTCAAGGTAGAAAAGGATTAAACACAAAAAGAACCTAGAAATTTGCACTCTGTGTGGAAAGAAAAAAGGCAATTGGGCGCCAGTCGGGAACTAGACTTTTAGACAAAAAGGATCGGTTTAGAACCGATTATCAGTCTGGAACTGGATTTTCAAAGAATGTTGGTCTTGAATCGAATACCAGTCTGGAATTGGATTTTGAAAAGAGGATCGGTCTAGTACCGAATACCAGTCTGGAACTGGATTTTCAAAAAATGGTGGTCTGGAACTAGATTTTAAAAAAAGGAGTGGTCTAAAACCAAATACCAGTATGGAATTGGATTTTCAAAAAAGGGTGGTCTGGAACCCAGTACTAGTCTGGAACTGGATTTTTAAAAAAGGGTGGTCTGGAACCAAGTACCAATCTGGAATTGGATTTTGAAAAAAGGAGTGGTCTGGAACCAAATACCAGTTTAGAACTAGATTTTCAAAAAAGTGTGGTCTGGAACCAAGTACCAGTATCGAACTAGATTTTCAAAAAAGGAGTGGTTTGGAACCAAGTACCAGTTTGGAACTGGATTTTGAAGAAAGATGGATGCCAGCCGATGGTTGACTTTAAAAGAGAATGTCGGCCGAAGGTGGACTTACAACCAAGGATGAAAGTGTATTCTATGAATGTTATAACCTCTTTGGGGATATATCAACAAGTGTATTTCAAGAAAGGCTTCAAATGGCGTATGTTTCGATGCATGTTTGAATTTTTCCATGGCGTAATGCTCCATATCAAATGGAAAAGCTACGCATTTGAGGATGCAAAATGATGATGATCACTATATGCTAGAATGCCAAGAGAGGACCCTCCGCTAGGGAAGTGCTCCGAAATCAGGCAACTCTGTTGAGCTGTGGATTGTCGAGATCCAATCTTCTGTGGGGAGATAAAAAATCTATTGTCAACAACCTTCAATTCCATAAATGTTGGTGGGAGAACTGCAGGGGGGACGTGAATCTTGATGAGAAGATGCGCCAATAATGATTGGGCTTTAACTTGTTGGGGATACCAATAACCATTGGGTTTCAATCTGATTAAGGTGTTGATAACCGTTGGCATAACTGGCTCTGCCGGGGAACAATAACAGTGATACCGTTGGGATTTCCAATAACCATTGGGCTTAAATATTGTTGTCAAACCTCATCTGCTAGAGGATGATTCTTTTCTGCTTAGGGGAAATCCCTTGCATCTGCTGGGGGATGAGCTATATTGTCTCGAGCTCCATCTTAGCGTTCTCAGTTGAGCAAATATCTAGATACTTGTTATCATGAGAGAACAATGGTTCCTGCAAGCGGGGAATAACAAGTTGTGCCCCAGATTATTTTATGGCAGTTGCGTCTACCATCCAGGATGCTCTAACTTTCAGATTAGTATCCCATGTTTTTAGCATGTAATTGTGAAGCTTCAATGTCTTATATGCAATGTTTATCAAAAACTCGAACGTTTTAGCAAATAAAACAGTAAAATAAAAGTCATTAGGAAGCTATATGAGTGAAAATAGATTTGAATGATTGAAAATGGCCTATAAATAGGCTTTTACATCTGGAAGCAATTCCTAAAAGAGGTAATTGCGCAAAGATACAAGAAAATACAATAATGGAAACGTGGAAACAAAATTCCATCGAGTTCCAAATTTTCTATGCTTCATATGTCTTAGAAGTTCTCAATACTTTGCCTTCTGAAGAGGAAGATTAAGCTGATTCCTATCCTTCGGAGTTCTAAATTATTTGTAAGAGATGAGATCACAGATCACGCGCAGTTCGCAACCTCTCACTTTCGAATCCCTAACTTTTGCCTGGATCGCCCTTCGCGGGTTTTCAATCCACCGGGATACCCATTTCTGCCAAAGTCGCCTTTTCAGGTTTTCAGCTTTGCGGGTTTATTCAATTCTTTTTTCTTTTTATCCCTAATTTTTGCACGAACCTTTTCTTTTTGTGGTTCATCGGGATGCCCTTTCTTTCCTGGACTTACTCTTTTTGTGATCCATCGGGTCTACTTATGCGAAGTATTGTTTGACTGCATCTGCGATTACAGGGGACGTCAAGTCTTCACCGTCCATTGTTGAGAGTATCATGGCTCCTCCAAAGAAAACCTTTTTCACAACATACGACCTTCATAATTTGGAGCCCATATGCCCCTTTGATATGACTGCGGAGTCAGGATTTTCTTCAGCACCAAGTCACCAGCATGGAAGCATCGAGGGCGCACTTTCTGATCAAATGCTTTCTTCATTCTTCGCTGGTATAACTACCCATGGTGAATGATTGCCATTCTCTTCTCTTCAATGAGTTTTAATTGATCGTATCTCGCCTTTACCCATTCAGCTTGATCAAGCTTCACATCCATCATGATCCTCAAAGAAGGAATTTCCACTTCTAATGGCATGACTGCTCCCATTCCATACACAAGCGAGAATGGAGTTGCCCCGTCGAAGCCTCCACCGAAGTACAGTAACCATGCAAAGCGAAGGGAAACATCTCGTGCCAATCCTTATATGTCACAACCATCTTTTTCACAATCCTCTTAATGGTTTTGTTAGCTGCCTCAACAACGCCATTCATCTTTGGACGATATGGAGAAGAATTGTGATGTTTGATTTTGAAGCTCTGGCACAACTCCCTCATTATCTTGTTATTCAAATTGGAACCATTATCCGTAATGATTTTTTCAGGAGTACCATAATGACAGATGATGTCTTTCTTTATGAATCTGGAACCACTTGTTTAGTGACATTGGCAAAGGAGGCCGTTTCTACCAACTTGGTGAAATAGCCAATAGCAACCATGATGAAGCGATGTCTATTAGAAGCAATCATCTCAATACGTTCAATCATATCGATGCCCCACATAGCAAAAGGCCAAGGAGAGGTCAAGACATTCAAAGGGACCGGTGGCACGTGCACCGTGTATGCATAAATCGGGAATTTATGGCATTTCCTTGCATATTGGCAACAGTCAGACTCCATGGTCATCCAATAATACCCTACTCTCAGCATCTTTTTGGACATTGCATGTCCACTAGCATGGGTGCCAAAAGAACCTTCGTGAACTTCTTGCGTCAATATGTCTACCTCATGTCTGTCCACACACCTAAGCAGGACCATGTCAAAATTCCTCTTGTACAACACATCCTCATTTAAAAAGAAATTTCCAGCCAATCTCCTCAGAGTCTTCTTATCCTTATGGGATGCCCCATATGGGTACTCTAGGTTTTTAAGAAAGCACTTGATGTCATGGAACCAAGGCTTTTCATCCACCACTTCTTCTGTTGCAAAGACATGAACGGGTATGTCTAAGCGCATGATTTTGATCGTAGGCACTTCATTCCACTAATTCACTTTGTACATGGATGACAATGTCGCCAACGCATCTGACATTTGATTTTCCGTTCGAGGAACATGATGAAATTCGACCCTATCAAAGAAAGGTAGCAACCTTCTGGCATAGTCCTTGTAAGGTATTAGGTTGTCCTGACGGGTATCCCACTCCCCTTTAACCTGGTTAATAACCAAGGCTGAATCATCGTACACATCAAGGATCTTGATTCTCAAATCAATAGCCTCTTCCAACCCCGTGATACAAGTCTCATACTCCGCTTCGTTGTTGGTACAGTTGAATGTCAGTCATGCGGTGAAGGGGATGTGGGAACCCCTAAGGGTGATGATAATTGCCCCAATTCCGTTGCCATAAGCATTTACAGCTCCATCGAATATTAATCCCCAACGGGATCCTTGCTCGGGCCCCTCATCTGGCAACGGCTCGTCATGGTCTTTGACCTTCAGGAACATAATATCCTCATCAGGAAAATCAAACTTGATAGGCTGGTAATCATTAATCGATTGATGGGCCAGATATTTTGACAGGACACTACCCTTAATGGCTTTCTGAGTAACATATTGAATGTCGTATTCTGTTAGAACCATCTACCACCGGGAAATCCTTCCAGTGAGAGCCTTCTTTTAAAAAACTTATTTGATCGGATCCATCTTTGATATCAGCAGGGTTGTGTGTGTTAACATGTAGTGCCTCAGGCGCTTGGCTTCCCACGCAAGTGCACAACATGTTTTTTCCAACATTGAGTACCTTGACTCACAATCAGTAAATTTCTTACTCAGGTAGTAGATTGCATGATCTTTCCTACCTGTCTCGTCGTGTTGACCGAGTACATAACCCATAGTATTTTCTAGAACCGTCAAATACATTATACACGGTCTTCCAGGCACTGGAGGCATGAGGATCGGAGGCTCCTGCAAGTATTCCTTTATTCTGTCGAAAACCTTTTGGCAATCATCGTTCCATCTGATAGCCTAATCTTTTTGCAACAATTTGAATATTGGTTAACACGTGGTTGTGAGATGAGAGATGAATCTAGCTATGTAGTTCAATCTCCCTAAGAAACCACGAACCTCTTTTTCTGTTCTCGGCCCAGGCATTTCTTGTATTGCTTTTACCCTTGCAGGATCAACCTCGATACCTCGTTCACTAATGATAAAGCCCAACAGCTTTCCAGATCTCACCCCAAAGGTGCACTTGTTTGGATTCAGCCTCAACTTGAATTTCCTTAGCCTATCAAACAATTTCCGAAAATGAACCAAATGATCTTCTTCAGTTCGAGACTTTGCAATCATATCATCCACGTACACCTTGATCTCTTTATGAATCATATCATGAAAAAGAGTCACCATTGCGTGCTGATATGTTGCCTCAACATTCTTCAGTCCAAAGGTCATCACCTTGTAACAGAAGGTTCCCCATAGGGTAATAAACATCGTTTTCTCCATGTCCTCCGGGCCATTTTGATTTGGTTGTACCCAGAGAAGCCATCCATGAAGGAATATACTGAGAACTGAGCTGTGTTATCCACCATTACATCAATATGAGGAAGCAGAAAATCGTCTTTAGGGCTGGCTCTGTTCAGATCCCTGTAATCGACGCACATTCGAACCTTTCCATCTTTCTTAGGCACAGGCACAATGTTTGCAATCCAAGGGGGATAGTTGGTGATAGCCAAGAAACCTACGTCCAATTGCTTCTGCACTTCTTCTTTGATCTTGACAACCATATCTGGTCTCGTCCTTCTGAGCTTTTGCTTCCCCGGAGGACAATCCTCTTTGAGAGGAAATTTATGTACCACGATATCTGTATCGAGTCCAGGCATATCCTAGTAAGACCAAGCGAAGACGTTGACATATTCCTGCAGCATTTCTGTCGGTCTCTTTTTCACTTCTTCATCTAAGGCGACCCCTATCTTGAACTCTCTCTTTGCTTCCTCGGTGCCAAGATTGATCACTTTCACAGTCTCTTGGTGCGGCTGAATGACCCTTTCTTCTTGCCTCAATAATCTGGCTAACTCCTCAGGGAGTTCACAATCTTCCTCACCTTCCTCTTTGGATTGGTATATTGGATTATCAAAGTCATAATGAGCCATATCAGTATTGTTATCGATGGAATCCGGAAGGGTGATTCTGCATGATTGATGGTTCATGCTTTATTTTAGAATGAGAATGTTGTAACAAAACAAAAGAAACATTGCCATTTTTAATGAAAAATAAATCAGAAATGAAAGACAGGGAACCAAATATTTGAATGTGAAAAAAAAGTCCTTTATTTATGATAAATATTGCAAATGCAACACTGAGGCCCTACAATGGATTGCTACGTCCTGGGCAGAACGTAGGACTTAAAACATGAGTGTAAACATAGGAAAATTACTCTTCGGCAAGAGTGACTTGGATGATTTCTTCAGCTGACCAGTTTGTAAGCTTTTCTCCAGGGAAACACGGGCGAACCCAGTTGTCCATGTCATAATCACTGTCTGCGTCATCATCCACATCATAAATCTGGCCATCATAAATGATGCCAACAATAGAAAACCAGATATGTCCTTGATTCTTCAAAGTTGATCACCCTTGAGATGTCTGAAAAGGCTTGTAACCAAGACCAAACTTATCGTGCTTCACGGGCAGATTAAGCACCTGTCCCCATCCTTCAGACTGACCGGCTTCCATAATAGCTTTAGCTTTCTTCTAAGACATCATAGAAATATCAGGCTTCTTAACCTCTTGCGGAGGAGTTTCTGAAATCTTCACAGTTTCGAACCCTTGACAGAGAGTTTCATGGATCTCTCCTTCAACTTCCACATACTTGAAGGATGCCAAATGACTCACTATGATATCCTCTTCATCACATATGGGGGATCCCAAGCAGACAACTATAGGCAGGTTGAATATCCATAACAAAAAACTTTGTATCGAAAATCTGTGGGCCAACTTAGATAGGCAACTCAATTTCACCAAATACCGACCTCTTAGATCCATCGAAAGCTCTGACCACAAGGTCACTGGGTCTGAGTGCTACCCCTTCTGTATTCAATTTCATTAAGGCTTTCTTGGGTAGCACATTCAGCGACGAACTAGTATCGACCAGAACATGAGACAACATGGTGCCAGTACATTCTATTGATATATGCAGGGCCCTATTGTGGTTTCTCCCTTCAGGGGTTAGGTCAAAGTCGGTAAATCCCAACCCATGACTTGCATTCACATTTGAAACAATCCATTCGAGTTGATTAACAGTGATCTCTTGTGGTACATAGGCAGCATTTAAAATTTTCAACAGAGCATCCCGATGAGCCTCGGAACATAACAACAATGAAAAGATTGAAATTTTTGATGAAGTCTGATTGAGTTGGTCAACCACCTTGTAATTGCTTTTCTTTATAATCCTCATCAATTCTTCTACATCCTTGTCGAATGCAGCATCAGGAGTTGGATTTTGCACAGTCTCTTCCACCACAACTTGTTTACCTTTGGCCTTAGCCAAAACATCATCATTCACATCTGAAGAGCCTTGTTGAGGTGAGAAAATTCGTCCACTTCTGGTGATTCTGCTAGGACCACCAATGTTGTCAACTTTTTCAGCATCTGACCCATCTTTCACAGGAGTCTCAATCTCTTATTTGCGACCTTGATAATAAACATCTGCACTATAGTGCCATGGCACAACCTTAGTATTTCCATATGGTATCAGTCCAAGCACAATAATCACAACCGGGGGCTTCCTTGGAGGCATAGGGATTTTGGCTGGGGTAAAGTATATTGTGATAATTGCAACACCTTCACCACTACCACTCTTGTTCTCCGAAGCTTTGTCAAATTGAACCTGCCCTTCATCAATTAACCTTTGAACACCATTCTTCAAGTCATCGTAGACATTAGTCTGAACATCACATTTTTCACAATTATTCATACAACTGGGAAACATGTCATTCATCATCAACTGCCTTTTAACCAAAGGCAAAGATGTCTTCAACATATCCACATCTTTAATCAAATTCAGCTCCTCCACTTCATCAACAACATTTACAGTTGCTTTGCCATGCTAAGGCATCGGGTTCTCAATAACATTTGGACCTTTATTATAATCAAACTCGATAGCCTTGGCGTCAATAAGAACTTGAACATTATGTTTAAAAGCTTTGTAATTATCAATATGATGTTCGGGCGCACCAGAATGGAAATCACAACGGATATTAGCATTGTATCCTGGGGAAGTTTACCGATAGGAGCTGAAAGAATTCTTAGTTGAATTAGCTAGAGTTGGAGTAAATGTTGTAGCAACTGAGAGTAAGGAATTGGAACGATATCAAAACGCCGATCAACCGTGTTCTGCTTTCATTGATATTTTCTAGGAGCATACTGTTGTTGAGGTGGTTAGGGTTGTGGTGCAACCGGAATAGTTACAACAGCAACCTATTGATACGACGGTTGATAAGCTCTTTCTTTGCCCTTGTATGACGACACAACGCTAACCTCTCCTTCCTTTTTCTTCTGGAGTCCAGAATATGGCTTCTTTCCTCCACTAGAAGCACTGGCAGCAATTTGGATCTTTCCTATCTGAATTCCACTTTCTACTCTCTCCCCTGCCAACACCAAATCAGTGAAACCCGTGGTAGTACTACCGACCATTCTGTCGTAGTATGGTCCTTGTAATGTTACCATGAACATGTCGACAAGTTCTCTTTCCATTACTGGAGGTTGAACTTTGGCCGCTAGTTCACGCCACCTTTAAGCGTATTTTTTGCAGCTCTCATTTGGTTTCTGCATGAGACTCTGTAGCTAAGTTTGATTTGGCTCTATGTTAGTGTTATACTGATAGTGCTTCACGAAGGCCTCTGCAAACTCCCTCCAACTGCGAATAGAGGTCCTTTCGAGTTGCATGTACCACTCAAAAGATGCCCCAACTAGGCTATCTTGGAAGAAGTGCATCAGCAACTTCTCATCATCAAAATAAGCTGCCATTTTCCTGTAGTAAACCTTAATGTGAGTTTTTGGACAAGTCATCCCCCTATATTTGTCAAAATCTGGCACTTTGAATTTTGGAGGGATTCTGACACCTGGCACTAGGCCTATGTCAGCAATGTCCAGGCCTATAGTGTTCTGACACTCCACAACCTTTATTCTTTCTTCCAGCATCCTATACCTCCTTTAGGCCTTAGTGGGGAAGCCTACATCAGCATCATGCATAGATAATTGGTCATCGTGGTTGTCCATCTCGAGATGGGGTACAGGAATTCTGACAGGGATCTGGATAGCACCGGGAGGAGGAACACCATTTCCAGGAGAAGGAACACCATTTCCAGGAGGCGGAACACCATTTCCAGGAGGGTTATTTCCATGATCTTGATTCGCCACTTCATCCTCGGGGATGACGAGAGTAGGCCTTAGAACGAGAGCTCTCAGCTCCTCTTGGCCTTGGGCCTTCTTTTGGTTCCTCATTTCTGCCAAGTTAGCTTGCAGCTGGTCCATGATTTGTCTCTAGTTATTGTGAGTGTTGTAATTGTGCAGAGTCAGCTTGATGAAATAATCTGAGCAAAAGCGAGCCAAGCGGTAAGTCCTCAGTTGGGCCCATGAAATTCAAGAATGATGCATAAATGATGGATGCATAATGCTTGAATGATGTTCAAGGGACCCTCAAGACTAGTAGTTATCGTTGGTATTGTTGCAAGAGATGCGTGAATAGACAATAAGTTACACAACTTTGAGAATAAAGGAAGCTTTTCATTCATTCATTTGAAAACCAAATACAAACAACTGAGCATGTTCATTAAGAGGAGTACATAAATCTTGAAATATGATAAGGAAATACAAGACAATAATTAAAAGGTCTTCTTCTGAATACGCTCCTCGAGTTTCTTTGAATCGAACACAAATTTGCTAACCATCTGATCACAGAGAAGTATGAAACTGTTAACCTAGGGAGGAGTGATATTGCCATCCTTGTATTGGAGTGCACTTTCTATCCTCCAAGGTACATCGTTGATCATGAGGTTGCAATACTCCACTAGACCATTTTACCTAGCACGGTACATATCCAAAGCTGGCTGACAGATCTTAAGGGACTCCACATGGGTATCCATCAGCTCATTGAGAGTCTTCTCCTTTGCAATCCACTGTGAGTTATCCTTCTTCAAAGTCTCAAAAAGCTTCTTCCAGTGTTTTGCCAACTCTTGAGAAGTCTCTACCTCTTTGCACATGTTGTCCCATATCTCAGGAGTATAACGTGAAGTTCTTATGGCTTCCTCCTTAAGGCGACACTCATCTTCAGCTAATGTCAAGGCACCCCTTAGCTGGGCTTCCAACTCATCAATGTCAGCTTCGAGTCTCTCTCTAGTCTTCTTCTTTGCAGAGGAAACCACTTCATAGAAGTGCCAAGCTCTATTACAAGAGTCTTTAGCCTCTTTCAAGCGTTGACGAAGAGTATTCAATGACGCATTAGCCCCTTTAAACCCATTCTGGTAAATGACTCTCAAATCATTTTCTATCTTCAACCTTTTGCTGCTTTCAGCCACTTGGTCTTATTCAATTTCAACCTTTCTCTTGAACTTGCTATTTTCCACATCTGCCTTGTGGATTTCAGCTTGTAGCTCTTCAATTTCCTCGGTTATTTTCTCCACTAAAAGCTTCAACTTGTCGTATTCCTCCTTAGGAACGTGAGTGTGCTCAGGAGGCTTTGTGTGCATGGGAGGCACGTAAGGAAAGGGTAACAGTCTCTCTGCAACCCTAGCCAACAACCACCTATGATATGGCTCTTTTACCACACAGTTCTTCGCTTTTAGCTCCTTTCTCCTCTTTGCGTGGATCTTGGTCCACGCCTTAGCAATCCTCCTCACAAGTTCGGGGTCCTCTTCCTTGTTAACCAGAAAGAAACTTTAGACTTTCTCAGATTCAGGCTCATCTTCCATAGCATAGCCAAGTTGACGCAATGCCATGACCAAATTATAGTTGATACAACCTACTCTGCCAATCAAAGGCACATTTGCAACCCCCCCAACTGAAGATTATATCCACGTCATAGTACTCGTGAGAATACCAAGCTATGTCATCAGCCACCAAAGACATGATGCGGTTGGAACACTTTAGCTTCTCCTTGTTCTCCATAAAAGACCTATCTTTAGGTAGATGAGAGGTGAACCATTTGTAAAGAAGGTGAGAACAACACTGAACCATCCCTATCTTCTTCTCACTTCTCCAATGAATGGAGTTGTAAGTATATGCAAGTAGCGTTGGGACTGGATTCTTCTGGATGAAGAGAGTGGTGGCGACTATGTCTATGAAATTGTCAATGTTTGGGAAAAGAACAATTCCATAGACCATAAGAGTAAGTGAGGCACCAAACTTCTCCCAATTCCCCTCGGTCTTATACTCAGCAACTTTGCCAAGTAATAATTTCAAAGGGAATCCATGAGTACCTCCCTTGTGAATTAGGCCAGCAGTAACCTCCTCTTTTGTCATATGGAGTGCAAGAACAATGATGGGTGGCTTCGGTTCTTCTTCTGAACCTGTGTAGATAGGCTGGTCTTTGATCTTTATGTTCGCCAGATGATAATACTCTTCAAGAGTGGGTGCTAGCTGATAATTCTGAAATGTGAAGCACCTTAGGGGAGCATCATAAAACTGAGCCATGGCAAACAATGCCCAAGTATCAAATCTGGTGTAAAAGAGCTCAAGCAATCTTCCATGCTCTCCTTGAAAGTTGTTCTTGATTGCCTTTGGTACATCAATCAGAATGTCTTGGATAGCATCCTACTTTGGTTCTCTGAATTTGAGTGCGTTGGTACATCTTTTCTTGTTGTCAGCCATTCTTTTAGAATACCTGAGATAACCACAGTCTCTTAAGTCCCTTGATATGCAAATGTCATGAAATGAAATGTTATGAATGCATGCTTAGAACAGGTTCACAGCACATGGATCAAGGGTCACAGAATCATAGGTCCACACAACAGGTATCTCTTTCCTCGGGTAGGCAATCTATTGGTTTACAACACGCATTCCAATGGTTTTCAAACAAGGTCCCTTGCATCATACCCTCAAAAGTTTCCCATCATAACGACGATTCGTAAGAAGGTGATCCCTTCAAAGGATGAGCACGGAGTTATGTCTTAGTAACCTTTGGAATAGGGTTCTAAAGGTCCTTAGAATCACGGACTCCCAGGTTGAAAATAATAACTTCCTTACAACTGCTCGTAAGACATCATCATTCTCAAAGGGGCCTCATCTGAGAGAGGTGGAAGTCATACCAACTCAATGAGTCCTGTAACACCCCCTTCTACACCCCCAAGCTATTAAAACAATAACAATTAATCAAAATTTCATCAGAGTATAATTAAAAATTCACGGCATAGACCGAGGGGTCACATCAATTTGAAACAAACATACAACAACCTGCTCATATAGATATGCAACATTCAGGTAGCACATAACAAAGGAACTGAGTTCCTACAACCCAAAATTCAATTACAGAATAAAAGCGGAAGATCCGTAACTGAATCTCATATATATATATATATATATCATAAAAAGTTTGTCTGTCATATACAACATCATACATGTACAATCTAAAAGATACATGTATACATAAGACAAAATAATCACACTCGATCACCCCGACTACCCGGTGCTACATATCAGAGCTGACCGACAAAAGAATGAAGACCTAAGCTTCAAAAAAAGACCTCCAGCATGTAATCTGCAATGCCTCATAGAGCATTATAAAACAGCAGAAGGGTGAGAAACACAATCATAATATAATTGCATATAATTATATAATAACACACAATTACACAAACTTAATATTCTCACCACATTGCCATAATTCAATTACAAACAAACACAATGCATTTTCTCACATATCGGTCACAAAAGCATATCAATCATACACAATTCAATTATCACCAACACGTATATTCATAAATCAACTCATCAATTTCATTCACGATTCCACACACAATGAAACCATTTATGAGTTATGCAAATGCAAAGAGACCGACACAACGACTCTATGCATATGCACATGCGGTACCAACATTCATCATTCCTCAACACCAGTTCACTCAGGAACTATTGGAACCATCGCTCGTTACTTAATGTAACTCCCCGTCGGGCATATGATGTTCCCCGTCGCTCACACCTCTTTGTATAAGGCACTCGACGTTTATGGATCGCTCACACCTCATTGTATAAGGCACACGACCCGATCGCTCACACCTCTTTATATAAGGCACACGATCGTCTATAATCATCGTTCACACCTCTTTGCATAAGCCACACGATGTTATAGCGGATTCCCTATGGAATCGATTCGTCGCTCACATCCACTAGGGCACACGACATCACAAGAATGCACATCATGATGCTCAGCATACAATGACTCATGACATTCAAATGCACACATATATGCAACCATCTCAATCAACAAAAATCATGCTTTGCAATTCAAGCCCAAAACAATGCATTTATTTTCCATACGGCCACAAACCATCATTACACCATCCAAACACATACATTCACACCACATAGCATTACACCAGTCATACAGTACATATCACACGCATATTGCATAATAACACGTCAAATGCACATCATTAAAACCATAAAAGCCAACAATAACACATTCCAAATTCTCGACATAATTAAATTGGCTAACAATCTTGAAACCATTAATATAAGAAAGAACATGCCAAAAGCTTTCTAACGCACCAAACCGCGCCTCAAACCGGCTTACGGATTAAAAGTTATAAAGAAAACAAATTGGGAAAAATTGCCACATTCGCATTGCGAAGCTCCTAGCGAGTCCTTCGCTACTTCATTCGCAGTGCGAATGTCCCAGCGAACCAAGTCAGCAAGGAAAATAACCTAAAAATTTCCCCCAACGTTCGTAGTGCGAACAATCCAGCGAACCTTCGCTACACCCTTCGCAGTGTGAGTTCCTCAGCGAACCAAGTGAGAGAGCAAACAACACAAAATAACCCAAAGTTCGCAGTGCGAACCTCTGGCGAATGCTCGCCCCCACCTTCGCAGTGCGAATTTCCAGCGAATGCTCGCTTTCCCCTTTGCTAGGGGATTCGAAGTGCGAACCTGCGAATACCAGAAATCCCAGCAGCGCTGTTACACAACCCAAAATGATATTTTCTAAACCAAAACATTTCCAACCCAACATAGAACAATCAGAACCTAGTCTAATCATGGTAACAAGTATTCTACCGCATTTACATCGATTTCCAACCGCGAAAACATCGATTTCTCTCTATCGACCTAGAATCAAAACTATGAATACACAACAAACAATCCAATACACACATACATAATCATACACAAGCATAGTATAATCGAGTTTTGCACCCTTACCCGATTAAATCGCGTTTGAAAAGACGGTTCTTAGATTTTCCAAATTTTCTCTCTTTCTCCTTTTCTTTCTTCCTCTTTTTCTTCTCTTCTTTTTCTTTCTCTCTATTTTTCTCTCTATTCTTTCTATTTATGTTTCTAACTTAGGAAAAATTAAAGTGAAATGACCAAAATACCCCTACACTCAAATATCTCGCAAACGTTCCCAAAACCCGATAAAACATAATCTCGACGAAAAATAATATATTTTCGAATAAAAGTCAAAAATAAAATAATATAATAATAAAATAATCAAAATGACTCAATTAAATAAAAAAATAACTAAAACTGGGGCGTTACAACTCTCCCCCACTTAGAATTTTTCGTCCTCGAAAATATTACCTGAGACGAACAACTCTGGATACGACTCCCGCATCCGACTCTCCAACTCCCAAGTCAAATTGCCCTCAGCAGCGCCTCCCCACGCTACCTTCACAAGTGCAATATCCTTGCCTCTCAACCACTTCGACTCTCGATCCAAAATCCTAACTGGTAATGCTTCCACCGTAAGGTTCTCCCTTACCTCTACCTCGTCCATCGGAATCACATGCGACGGATCCGGAACATACTTCCGAAGTTGTGAAACATGGAACACATCATGTAGATTTGATAGATCCGGCGGCAACACCACCCTATAAGCCACAACACCCACTTGCGCGGATATCTGGTAAGGACCAATAAACCGAGAAGTAAGCTTCTTCGATTTCAATGCACGACCAACACCCGTTACCGGCGTAACTCTCAAAAATACATGATCACCCTCTTGGAACTCGAGATCTTTCCTCCTTCGATCATGATAACTCTTTTTCCTACTCTGAGAAGCCTTCATTTTCTCACGAATAACCTTCACCTTTTCCGTGGTCTGTTGCACCAACTCCGGTCCAACCATCGAACTCTCACCAGATTCGTGCCAACACAATGGTGTTCGACATCTTCGCCCATACAACGCTTCAAAAAGTGCCATTCCAATACTCGAATGGAAACTATTATTATACGTGAATTCAATCAATGCAAGATAACTATCCCACGCACCACCTTGTTCAAGAACACACGCTCTCAACAAATCTTCCAACGACTGAATCGTTCTCTCGGTCTGACCATCCATCTGCGGATGATAAGCCGAACTCAATCTCAATTTAGAACCCAAAGCCTTTTGTAGACTTTCCCAAAATCTCGAAGTAAACCTCGGATCTCGATCAGAAACAATGCTCAACGGAACTCCATGTAACTTCACAATCACACTGATGTAAATCTCAGCTAACCTCTCCAAAGAAAAACTGATGTCAATCGAGATGAAATGCGCCGATTTAGTCAGCCTATCCACAACTACCCAAATAGCATTATGCCCTCGATGGGTATTCGGCAACCCTGTCACAAAATCCATGGAAATGCTATCCCACTTCCACTCAGGAATATCCAACGGTTGCAACAAACCACTAGGCCTCAGATGTTCTACCTTCGATTTCTGACAAGTCAAACACGCATACACAAATTGAGCCACATCTCTCTTCAATCCAGACCACCAGAAAATCTTCTTCAAATCTTGGTACATCTTATTAGCTCCCTGATGTATACTCAAATTACTCCGGTGTCCTTCCTCCAAAATCATCCTTTTCAACTCCGCATCATCAGGAATACAAATTCGACCTCGGAACCTCAAAACACCTTTATCGTCCACTTTAAAGTCCTTATTCACACTTTTCTCTCCAACCGTCATCAAATCCACAAATTTCACATCCATTCTCCATTTCTCACTAACCGTCAACAGAAAATCATTAGTAACCTTCAACATTCCAAGCCTCACACTATCCAACGTCACTTCACACACCAAACTCAAATCTCTAAACGATTCCAAAAGTTCCCACTCTTTAACCATCAAAGCGGACATATGCAACGATTTCTGACTCAACGCATCGGCTACCGCATTAGCTTTACCCGGATGGTAATTCAAGCTAAAGTTGTAGTCCTTCAAAAACTCCAACCATCTACGTTGCCTCATATTCAACTCTTTCTGATCAAACAAGTATTTCAAACTTTTATGATCACTAAAGACTTCGAATCTTGCACCGTAGAGATAATGCCTCCAAATCTTCAACACAAAAACACAGCCGCTAACTCAAGATCATGAGTAGGATAATTTTCCTCATGCACTCTCAATTGGCTTGAAGCATAAGCTACAACCTTACCTTCTTGCATCAACACACCACCTAGACCAATCAAAGACGCATCACAATACACCACAAACAGTTCATTAGGATCCAGTAAAATCAAAATCGGAGCTGTCGTCAATCTTCTCTTCAGCTCACTAAAACTTTCCTCACACCGAATATCCCAAATGAACGCTTTGCCTTTGCAAGTCAACTGGGTCAAAGGAAGTGCTAGCTTAGAAAAACCTTCAATAAACCTCCGGTAATATCCAGCTAATCCTAAAAAGCTTCGAATTTCAGTAACGGGTCTAGGAGCCTCCCATTGTAGAACTGCCTCTACTTTAGATGGATCCACAGCAATACCATTACCTGAAATTACGTGTCCAAGAAAACTCACTTCCGACAACCAGAATTCACACTTGGACAGTTTGGCAAAAAGTTTCCTTTCCTTTAAAACCTGCAAAACAATACCCATGATACAAGCTTCGTATTCAGCCACGTTGTTTGTGCATTTGAATGTCAATCTGGAAGTGAAAGGAATATGTGTACCCTGAGGTGTTACAATGATTGCCCCAATTCCGTTTCCGTAAGTGTTAATGGCTCCGTCAAATATTAGTCCCCATTGGGATCCTGGTTCTGGCCCTTCACTGGGTAGCGGTTCATTACAATCTTTCATTTTTAGGTACATTACATCTTCGTCTGGGAAGTCAAATCCGACTGATTCCTGATCATCAATCGGTTGATGAGCCAAATGATCGGCTAAAATACTTCCTTTGATGGCTTTCTGAGCATGGTACTCGAGGTCGTATTCCGATAACAACGTCTGCCAACGGGCAATCCTTCCCGTGAGAGCAGGCTTTTCAAAGACGTACTTGATCGTATCCATTTCGGAGATTAACCAAGTTATGTGACAAATCATGTACTGGAGAAGACGTTTGGCTGCCCAAGCCAGAGCGCATCAAGTTTTCTCGAGCATAGTGTACCGAGTTTTGCAGTCCGTGAACTTCTTACTTAAGTAGTATATGGCAGACTCTTTTCTTTTTGTTTCGTCTTGTTGGCCAAGTACACAACCCATAGAGTCTTCCAAGACTGTTAGGTAAATGATTAGTGGTCTTCCCTCCACTAGAAGAGACATAATAGGTGGATTTAACAGATATTCTTTGATGCTGTCGAAAGCTTTTTGGCAGTCTTCTATCCATACACAGCTTTGATTCTTTCTGAGTAGTTTGAAGATCGGCATGCATGTCGTGGTCATGAGGGATATGAACCTTGAGATGTAATTGAGACGTCCCAAAAATCCTCTGACCTGATTTTCAATCTTTGGTGAAGGCATTTCTTGAATGGCCTTGACCTTGTCAGGATCAACCTTAATTCCTTTCTGGCTAACGATGAACCCCAAGAGTTTTCCTGAGCATACACCGAACGTGCATTTATTGGGATTCAAGTGGAGTTTGTATTTTCTCAGACGCTCGAATAGCTTTGACAAGTGTGTCACATGCTCTTATCTTGTTTTAGATTTGGCAATCATGTCATCGACATACACTTTAATTTATTTGTGCATCATGTCGTGAAATAGAGTTGTCATGGACCTTTGATAGGTTGCCCCCGTGTTCTTCAGACTGAACGACATTACCTTGTAACAAAAGGTACCCCATCGGGTGATGAATGAAGTTTTCTCCATGTCTTCCGGTGCCATTTTTATTTGATTATAGCCCGAGAATCCATCCATGAAGGAGAAGACTTTGAATTTTGTTGTACTGTCTACCAACATGTCAATGTGTGGCAGGGGGAGTCATCTTTTGGACTTTCTTTGTTCAGATCCCTATAGTCTACACACATTCTGACTTTTTCGTCCTTTTTCGGAATTGGCACTATGTTAGCTAGCCATTGAGGATATTTTGAGGTGGCAAGGAAACCTGCGTCGATCTGTTTTTGCACTTCCTCCTTAATCTTGAAAGCCATATCCAGATGAGTCCTTCTCAGTCTTTGTTTTACTTGAGGACATTCTACTTTTAGCGGTAAGTGGTGTTCCACGATGCTGGTATCCAACCCTAGCATGTCCTGATAGGACCAAGCAAACACATCTGGAAACTCTTTAAGAAGTCTTATCAAGACTTTTTTTACAGTTGGATTGAGCAGTGCTCCAATCTTAACTTCTTTCTTTTCTTCCTCTGATCCCAAATTGACCATTTCCAACGGCTCTTTATGAGGCTCAATAGACCTTTCGTCTTGTCTGAGTAGTCGAGAGATCTCTTCTGAAATTTCTCCGATCTCTTCTTTTTCAGCTTCAACTACCGGGAATTCAAAGTTGGAAGAAGGCATTGGATCATATGTTTCAATGGGGTTTAAAACAAGCAATCTGCATGACGTGATGATTTGTTTTTTAGCAAAGACAGAGAGAAATGCAAGGGTGCGTGCAGTGTATTTTCTGAAAAATGCTTGTTTTTATTTTGAGTTGTTTTTAGGATTACCATTTTCTGAAAAAATGAAAAGTGAAAACAGCAATAAATGTGGGAATTCAGAATGACATCATTTATTTACGATTTGTCGATTCTTGCAATACAACCCTATAAAACAAAACTCTGTCGATTTGGACGAAGCGAAGAGGGACATTTATAGAAAGGGTGAGCCCTTATAAAAACATCCGTTTCACCTGGGCAAGGTGAAAGGTTAAAACAAAGATGGTAATTACTTAGACTTGTGAACGACTTTTGGGACATCGACAACAACCCAATGGCGACGAACTCCTCTGTGAATCACCAAGTCTGGTATCTTCTTTCTTGGTTTGTCTTCAGAAATAACGCTGATTTCTGGTGAAGTAGGATCATTGGAGTCTTCCTCCCAAGCAGAGTTGTCATAAACAAACTCTTCTGTTGTATCTTCCCTAGTGTTTTCACTCTCAAGAGGGTCTCCCCATCCAGTTGGTTGGATGTCCTCGTATCTGATGCAAGAGCTTTCAGGAGCGATGTACTTGACTAAGAGGTCGTACTTGCCACTCGGCTGTCCTAAGGTGTCCCATACTTCTGTGGGGATAGAGGAGTCATCTTCCTCGATGACATTGACCTCAGGAAAAGCATAGTTGATGAACTTTTGTCCTGCAATATTTGTAGATTCAACATCACGGTGCTAGTTATCTTCTGAATATCCTGAGTAGTGATCCCATGACTCGGTGGGGACGTGGGCATTCTTTTCAATATTACTCAGCTAATAGGCATTGTTTGGCTGACTCTTTTGTCCCAGGCCTTCTGTGTACGGCTTCCAGATAGGCAAGTCATCCAGGGGATCATAATAATCTTGGTCGAAGTTGTCTTCCATTAGATCATCTTCTAATGAGTTAGGTGGAGCACGACATCCCTCAGGATCACAATCTCCATAGATCATTCGGACGTAGGATCTCGGTATATATCTCGGGCTCTGCTTTGGAAAACAGAATGGCATGTGCGCTTCTTTCTAAGATATATAACTGTCATCGTTGAGATAAGATTTCCACTCTTCATCCGTATTGGAGGAGTCACTCTCATTGTTGGTGTGTACTTATTGAGACACTGGGTGGAGGAAGCCTCCACTGTGGAAGAAGTCCTGAATTGGATGAAAACTTTCATCTTTCTTGGCAGTCTGGGTACAGGTTGAAGAGAAACCAAGACCTTTCTTTGTCTTGTTATCCATAGGAATTATAATCTGTCCCCATCCCTTTACGTCATTACTCTTGATTACTTCAAGAGCATCTTTGTATGAGGAAATCGATGTCCCTTTTTCTAGTCGATTCTCATTGCTCACCGAGAGTGCTTGGAACTGAGTTCCAACAACCTCCTCCAATTCTACACAGGAGAATGATGATAAGTTGCTCACGATTAAGGCATGTTCTCCGCAGACTGTGACTAACTTGTTATTCTTGATGAACTCCAGCTTCTGGTGAAGTGTCGAAGTGACTGCCCCAGCTTCGTGTATCCAAGTTCTTCCTAATAAACAGCTGTATCCTGCCCGGATGTCCTTGACTTGGAAAGTGACTTGGAAAGTGTGAGGACCTATGGTTATGGGAAGATCGACTTCGCCGATAACTGTTTTTCTAGATCCGTCAAAGGCTTTGACAATGATCTCGCTGCCTCTCATCAGAGCTCCTTGAAACGATAGTCGCATCAGAGTTGATTTTAGCATAACATTCAAAGATGATCCTGTGACCACCAGTACACTGGCTAAAGCATCGTCTTGGCAGTTGACTGTAATGTTAAGCGCCATATTATGATTCTTACCTTCTTCCGGCAGTTCTTCATCACTGAATCCCAAGTCGTTGCAGGAAGTGATGTTGGAAATGATGCTGTCAAATTGTCCTACTGTCACATCTTGTTCCATGAAGGCTTGCTCTAAGACTTTCTGCAGAGCTTCCCTGTGAGCTTCGGAACTAAGTAGGAGAGATAACACAGAGATTCGAGACGGAGTTTGCAACAATTGGTCCACAATGTTGTACTCTCTTTTATGGATGAGCTTCAGCATCTCATCGTTATTCTTTATAAGTTCGGGGTTATTGGATTTCCTGACTTGTTGATTTGGAACTTTCGTTTGCGGTTCCTTTTCTTTGGCGGGTTCTCCAACGCCTCTGTTGAAGATCCGACCGCTCCGGGTAACTTGACTGATGTCGGCAATGTTCACGACGGAGGTTAATGGAGTTTCCTTTCCATTTTTGATGGTCGTCGCTCCGTACTTGTAAGGGATATCCTTTTCCGATTTGTACGGTATTGGACCTGGAGGGTAAATAACCACAGGAGCTTTTTGATTTTTCTGACGTTATAGGTAACCTCGATCAGTTCCTGGTTGGGAACTTTTCTACTATGAAGAGGGATTCTGGATTCATTGAGTAAAGGGATTACGGCGCACACGTCCTTGGTTTTCCCATGATCGGAGATTACGACAACGTTTTTTCTTTTTTCAGGGAGATAGTCTTGTATCACGTTAATTTACCCAGAACTTGAACAAGGTCGAATCTCTTTCCGGTCCAACTGATTTTGAAGAGCTGCTCGTACGAGATAGCATCCTTGGTTGTTCTCCAAGCATACTCTTCAGCGCTCATAATTATGCGGTGGTACCCGACCACGCCCGCTTTGTATGCAGTGCGTCTTTACTAGATCTATTTCCATTGAGCGGACATCACGACTTTTATGTCTACCAGGATTCCCGTCAGTCATCCTAATCTGTTGTGTAGCTTCATCTAAGTAGATTGGAAGCCACCAGTGGTCCAACAGATGTTGAAGTGTTCTTTGTACAAGCGCACACCCTTGGTCGTCTTCACGGCATTCTTCGCAGTCTTGATAATCGTGTGAAGCCAGAAAGCCGAGCCTGACTTGCTTAGAATGTAATTCTACCAGACTGGTATTCATCAAGCGTATGTCAAAGATCTAAACCATATTAACTTGATGGTCATTTCTTTCATACCCCAAATTTTGACCACCAAGATTTCCCATCATTGTGAGAATCATCACCACAATATGGATATAGCATCATGCCTCATCAATCTCCTCAAAGATGAGTGAGCATTCACCACAATCAAGAATTAGGGTTTTAAGCCCTCTCAGAGAACTTAGACAAAGGATCAATCAAGAAATGATAAGATCTTCAACTTGTCTAACCTCTCAAACACCCATAAGGGATCAAGAGGACTCCCACATCAAGAATCAAGCATAAAGTTGCAACATACCAAGTGGATCAAGCCTCAAGATCGCCAGTGTCACCAAATTAGGGTTTTGGTCGACCAAGGCCTCCAGATGAAAAATTTCACCTAGGAATGAGCCAATGCTTCAAAGAACAACCCAAGATACTCAAAGGAACCCCATGGACCCAATCATCAAGTCAATTTAGCCTCAGGGGATGCATTTACCAAAAATCAGGAATTAGGGTTTCTTGACCTAATTCACCTCTAAGTTGACTTTTGAGGCAAAGCATGAGCCAAGACCTCAAGACATGATTTGAAGGCCCCAAATATACCACATTGATCCATTTACAACAATGGATTGATATAGGAAGCTTGATTCACAAGTTTCATTTTCATCTGGACCACAATTAGGGTTTTGAAGGAAAAAGTAAGCTGTACCTTTGACTTTTGATCAGGACATGCTCCCAAACCTTGGGACATGATTCAATATACCCTATAACACGTATGGAATCCATAAATTAGGTTTGATTTATGTCAAGGACTTGATTTCACAAAGGATCGCACAGTTTGGATTTCATCCGATAAAAAGTCAACTATGCACAAAATCAAGTTTGACTTTTTGGATTTTTTCACAAATATGGTTCCCCTAAGTCAAAAATAATGTTAATCTATGTTATTGATCATCATTCATTAAGAAAAATCAAGAAAAATGAGGTTTCTTGCAAAAGGGGCAACCATGAGAAACCAAAAATTTTCTAAGTTATGGAACAAAAATGGTTTTGGTACCAACTTCCAAGGATCATAACTTGTGATCCAAGCAACCATTTTTGGTGATCCAAAGCTGGATTTGTAGGTCTTGCTACACTCTACAAAAGCTTCAACTACCTCAGACTCCAATTCCTCATGGATTTTGAGTTATGGATTGATGAAAATGACAAAAACATGAAAATGACACTTTTTCCAACACTTAGTGAAAATCTGTCTAAGTTACTAACCTTGAACATCAATGTTCATGAGGATTTTTCAATGGGATCCAAATAGTTTCAAAACAAACTATGATCATACAAGTTTTGTATCATATGAGGGCTTTCTAAAAAGCACAAGAGCCTCCCATAACTCAACCTGAGTAAGGAGATATGATCCCCTCAAAATCACCATTTCCAACTGCCTTGTACAAGGCAGAATTTGGTGTTTTGCTCGAATTGGAAAATTTGGACTACTCCAAGCCTTGTCATCCATTTGGACACATCTAAGGATAAAACAAAAGGAGAATTATTTGATCCCCAAGACTCAAAAGTCCAAGAATCTACACATAGCCATAACAAACCTAAAAAGGCTAAAAAGGTGCCAAGACTCCAATTTTGTTTCCAAGCATTCAATGGATGAACCAAGGTGGCATGGACTGACACATTCCTAACTGAATGAGTCAAGAATCAACATTGAATCAAAGAACCATAGGCCTGTGCCCTAACCTCAAGTCAATGGCTAGAGGAGACTTGAGATTCCTTTTGCTTAACATTGGCCAAAGGCCTGCTGCAGCTGCCATTCACTATTAATGCCAAAACAAATTTGACACACTATAAATAGAGCTCAACTGTGATTAGTTTGAGTACACCAAAGCACTACAACTGATGCTTTCCTCAAAATCTCTCTCTCTTTAGGCCAAAATGCCTTCTTTTGCAAGTCATCTATGAGTTTTTGAGTTAGAGAGCAATTCCACCACAGCTCATGATCCAAACACATCCAATATGTCATATCTAAGCTGTCTAAACACTCACTTGTGATCTGAAACACCAAAATCAGAAAATCCATATCCAAAACCTCAAAATTGGACTTTTCTGCATTTTTCAAGCCATGCCTTGATTCAGTCACTTCCAAAACCAAACAAAGCCTCAAACACACTCCAAATATCATCCTCAAACTGTCCCAATTGGTTTCCCTCATATGGAACACCATTTGAGAGAGTTGCTATATTGGTCACTTTTGCCACTTTTGCAAGAAAAGGCCTATTCTTGTTCCTGAGGATTCCAATTGGTTCTGATCATCCTAAAAGCTTCTAAGGGATCAATCAAGAGTGTTCAAAGCATTGGATCACTTCTGGCACAGGGAACTTGGCAGATAGCACAAGGAGCTCCAAGAGGTAAGTGCATCATCATTTGAACTCTCTAAATTATGCATTGCTTTGAGGTCCATTGATTATGGACCTCTCATACATATCATACATGTTGTGTTTGAACCAAATTATCATGCTATTATTGCATGTGTAGTGAGATAGCATAGAACATGCAAGTTTAGGCCTATTTTGAAATCACTATCAGATTTTGAGATAGGAACATTTTCTAAAATTTCCAAGGGCACCATTGGATTCCTCGTGAAATTCTAGGTCAGATGCACCTAAATTTTGTCCCAATCCATGAGGAAATGAGCAAGTTACAGCCTTCACATGACTTGGTTTCTTGCCTTGGCCAGGCCTAGAAACCAGGCCACCCTTATGTATTAATGGGGTGGTTTCGATACACGGATGTATCACCACCCCAGTGGTAGCACGCATGTGTGTTTGTTGCTGAGGTCGTGGGTTCAAACCCCACCCAAACCATTTTTGCCATTTTCCATTTTTTGCTATTTTTGCTATTTTTATGGTTTTTGTTAATTAATTCCAAAATTAATTTCTCTCTCAATTTTAATTATTTTTTATTGGTTCTTTTTGCAAAAAATCACAAAAATGTTAAAATATTTTATTCCACAAAAAAATCAAATTTATGTTATTCATTTAATATAGTTGATATTTTTGTAAATAAATTCATTTTAATTATTTTTAAACATTTCAAAAAATGAATTTTCGTCTTGAAAATCAAAACCAAATGAGTTTTAATTCATCTTGTGATTAGAACCTCATTTTTGAAACCTAAGCCAAAAATCACAAGTTTTACTCAAACTTATTTGGTGTTTTTATCATTTTTTATTAATTTTTCTTTGAAAAATTACTTTAAAAATAAAATTAGGGTTTCTTGGATTTTGATATTTTTCAAAACATCTTTCAAAATTTTTTGGGCCTCTAATAGAGTGTAAGACCCAACCCCTTTTAAAAACCTTTTTGGGCCTCAGTCATTGTATAAGACCCACTATTTGTTCAAAAATCTCGGCGCGATTGCCATTTCAAAACGAAAATCAATTGGGTCTGCCCTTGTGTTGTAAGTCCCCATTTATTTTCTTTAAAACACGTTTGGGCCTCTAATAGAGTGTAAGACCCAACCCCTTTGTACATAAATAATTTTGTGCCTCATTCATTGTATAAGTCCCACTGTGTTTTCAAAATCTCGACGTGATCGTCGCCTTTTAAACAAAAGTCATCTGGGCCTCTCCTTAAGTTATAAGCCCCATCACTTGTACAAAAATAAACTTTGGGCCTCTCATTGAGTTGTAATACCTAACCCTCTTTGTAAATAAAACCTTTTTGGGCCACAGTCATTATATAAGTCCCAGTACAATTTTTAGATCAACAATACGATTACTGTTTTTCATCTGGGCCTCCCCTTGAGTATAAGCCCCATAAATCTTTTTCCAAAAACAACTTCCCTTTTGATTTAGGTTCAAACTTATAGTTGTTATCAAAACTTTCTTTAATTTCTTGAATAACTAACCATACAGTTGTTACTATGGAAGCTTGCTCACCTGTAAGTTTTTATCAGCTTTCTTTATATGCTTTAATATATATATATATATATATATATATATATATATATATATATATATATATTTGTCTGTATTGCTGCAAGCTTGCTCACCTGTAAGTCCTTCTTTCATATCCTTTTAAATACTTGTCATATATCAACTGTATATATACTTGTATATCTGCTTAGAGTTTTCCCCGGCAATTAGGTCTAGAACTAGATAGAGCCAGTGGTCACTCTTTCAACACAATCAAAACTAGTTCCGCATAGGAATTCCAGATACAGTCTTGCCTTCTCTTGGGCTTAAACAATATGGAACAAAGAGAAAGGCATTATTCCCGGTGAAACTTTTCTCAGACTGTCACTATTAGAAAATTGTCAAAGAAATTCATTTCCCCCAGAGAGGATTAATTCTCGGTGAAACCTCTCTTGAATTTCTTCAAACCATATAACTGTTCATTAAAGAAAAGATTATTCCCGGTGAAATGTTTCTTGAAATTTTCTTAAGTTTGGACCCACAGGCTTCCTAAAAGTATCCCCGCCTCCTCTTGGGCTTTGTACAAGGACCCTCCGGCTTCTTAGAAGTTCTCATGCCTTCTCTTGGGCTTAGTACAAGGACCCTGAAGACCTCTTAAAGGTATAAGATAGAACTTAGTCATCCTTCGTTAGAGTTGTCTTTCTAAAAGAGTCAAGACCTCAGACCAATTTTAGGGTTGATACTCATCCCTTAAAAGAGTCAGCCTCCTCTTGGGCGATATACAAAGATAAACTCTTCCATACCAGTAGACTTGGACAGTCTAATCTCCTCTGGAATCTCAAAGACATTCTCAAGTTCCCTATGAATACAGGAGAAACCCTGATCATTTAATCAATCTCCAGTAGAGTTTGAAATCCTCACAGGATCTAAAACTCAATCTTTATCCTAAATTTCCCCAGCTAGGGCCAGCTTATCATCAAATCCTCAAGGAATCTGATACCTTAACTCTTCTAGAACCCTCAGCAAGAGTTGACTCCCCGCTTTGGACCTGCCTCTGGATCTCAAGAATCCTTAGCAGAAGCCAGCCTCTTCTTAGGCTTTGTATAATGATTTTTCCTCAGCAGAGAATTAGCCCTGAAAGCACCCTTTTGTTGAGTCCATCTTCTTTCTTAAAGCACTCTCTTGTTGAGTCAACCCTCCTTTTTAGCCTCAATCTTGGGCTTTGTACAAGACAGATAAAAGCACTCTCTTGTTGAGTCAATCTTTTCCAGCCTCCTCTTAGGCTTTGTATAATGATTTCCCCTAGAAAAAGAACGCCTCCTCTTATGCTTTGTATAAAGATTTCTCCAGCTTGTTCAGTCTCAATCTTGGGCTTTGTACAAGACAAACAAAGGCACTCTCTTGTTGAGTCAATCACCTTTCCACACTCTCTTGTTGAGTCATTCTTTTTTAGCCTCAATCTTGGCCTTTGTACAAGACATATATAAACTTTCTCCAACAAAGTCAAAATCTTCATAACCTTCTCTTAAGCTCCGGATAAATATCTTCCCCAGCTGAGTCAATTCCTCCCAACCTTCTTTTAGGCTTTGAGAATTAATATCCCTAAACAGGAATCGATCCTCCCTTCAGTCTCAATCTTGGGCTTTGTATAAGACACCCATAAATATCCTTCAGCCTCAATCTTGGGCTTTGTACAAGACACATATAAATCTCTCCAGCAGAGTCAATCTCTTTTCAACCACAATCTTAGGCTTTGTACAAGACAGGTAAAACCTCTCACCAGTAGAGTCAGTTTCCCCTTTTAGCCTTAATCTTGGGCTTTGTACAAGACAGACAAACTATTTCCCCAAGAAAAGTCAACTGTCAGCCTCGTCTTTGGCTTTGTATAATGATATCCCTAAAAGAGCCAGTTTCTCTTTTAGCCTCAATCTTGGGCCTTGTACAAGACATATAAACACTCTCTTGTTGAGTCAGCCCTTTTTTAGCCTACTCTTAGGCTTTGTATAAGGACTTCCCGAGTGGAGCCAATCAATCTCTTAGCTTCAACCTTAGGCTTTGATCAAGGCACATGCAAAACCCACCTTCCCTTCAAAGGAAAACAAGAACTCTCTGTAGAAAAACATTTCTCTGTATATCACACATCAAAACAGACAGAAAATCAAACCCTAATCCCAGATAACTACTATAAGCGGGACACTTATTGATTCAAATATCCAAGCTGTAGTTCATCTTTTATCCTGGTAAACTTCCTCTCTCATCTAATTGCTGTAAGCAGCAAGCCTCCGGATTATTTACATCTACGCCACTGTCCCTCTCTTAGTATGAAAGATTCCTAAGGAAAAATGACATTGCTTAACACTGAGTTAAAGTTTTCTCCTTCAGGACAAATCCCTATAAAGGAAATTATGGCATTGCTGGATTCTCATATCCCAATTAAAGTAATTCTCCTTTATAATCAGTCACCCAACAGTTGTGATAGACAAACGAGATGTCTTTCTTTAGAGATGACAAATTCTCTCTCAGTCAAACCTTTTAGCTTCAATCTTGGTCTTTAAACAAGACACAAATACAACCTTTTAGCTTCAATCTTGGGCTTTGAACAAGACACCAAAACATCTTTTTCCTCCCATTGAATAGGAGGAACTACGATTGCTCTGATTTCCCTGTTTCTTTAAACGGGAATACGTAGGCATAAGATTGTGAAATCTTAGCGAGCATAGCAATAAAAAACTTTAGGTTTAGTACCTTCATATCAATCAAAACTAAGGTCCAGTACCTCACCAAAATCATCAAAAACTTACTCTCTTTAAACATTCCCAAAGAAGAAACTTTCCCATTTTTACAGACAAACACCATCATATAGAAAAAGCAGACAAAATTGCTAACAACCTGTGGATAACCACATATAGGATGGGTAATTGACAACTCCCCATTGTATAACCTGACCCCGAACTCCCCGAATCTCGTTAAGCGTTTGTTCAGTTAAACATTCGCGTGCAAGGGTAGTTTTAGATAGCTTCCCTTTCCCTTCCAGCTTCACGGGGTAAATAAGAAATCAGAAAGTAGCACGCCACTCCTACCATTGCGGTGGAGAAACCCATGGCGATAAGGTGGTCGCGTCACCGACAAAAATCGCACGCTACAGAAAAATGGTGACTCTACTAGGGACTCATTTTGTTTGTTTAGAATTAAGACTAGAATTCCTAAGAGGTCTAGGATGTTAGTTTTAAGTATCATACTATATATATATATATATCGCTTTTCCTACTTGATATCCGTGTTTATTTTTCTGTCAATGGGAATGTGAGTGATGTCGCATGTGGAAAGTATGAGAGAACCCTATGATAGGTGATGGCATATACGGGTGGACTTACAGGGAGTGATTCCCGAATAAGCGATCCTGGTAGACCATCAAATCAGTGGAGATACCCTTTGCAGATTCAATGTCTAACGACTTCGTCGTGAAAGCAGATTGTCCCAATGTGGTATCCGTGAAACTGAGGATTTAGTAGACATTAACCATATGACCATTTGGTAGTGCGGTAGCTATCAGAAATAGTTGATACGCGATACTACACTCAATTGAGATTACCCTAGGATGCTATAGTTTGCTCGGGTGAACCAGCTTGCTGTTGTTATCCTTAGGGGGTCAATGATTTTGGGAACTTTTACCCGCTCTACAGGTACAAAAATGACCAGAATACAACCTTTGGGGATGGGTAGAGCCATGACTCCATGCTCGTGATGTTGAACCCTTGAACCCATGTTTTTTCAATGTTTTTGTGTGCTGCATTCATGCATTCATTTAAAAAACTCTTAAACAAAGAAAAAAACCTTCTCTTATTTCTCTTTCTTCTCCTTTCTCTTCTCTCTTTTTCAAATTAAACTAAAACAATAATTGCAAATATCAGAGAGAAAGATTGCGTTATGGATTTCGGTAGAAGGAAGATGCACAAGTACACCTTCAAGGCTCCAAAGCTAGAGGATTTAAGAGGGCTGGCAAGGATGATCACCAACCCTGATGCTTTCAGAGCTAAGTACGGAGGACTGCTGTCTCTGTTAAGGGTCCACATAGTCGAAGGAATACTGTCTACGCTGATTCAGTTCTACGATCCGGTTTATCACTGTTTTACATTCCCGGATTATCAACCAGCACCAACGCTAGAGGAGTACTCTCATCTGACTGGTGTACCCATCACTGACCAAGCTCCCTTTTTTAGACTGGAAGAAATTCCAAAGGATCAAACCATTGCAAGAGTAATCTATTTGGACGAGTCAGAAGTCAGGACTCACATGACCACTAAGGATGGCATCCAAGGTTTACCAGCCAAGTTTTTGGTAGAGAAAGTCCTATACTTTGCCAGTATAGGAAACGTTACTGCTTTCAAAGATATCTTTGTTCTACTCACATACAGGTTTTTCCTCTTTCCCAACATTGACAACTTCGTTAATATCAACGTTGTTAAGATATTTCTGATTGGAAACCCCGTACCAACCTTGCTCGCAGATACTTATCATTTTGTACACTTAAGGAATTTGTACATCGGAGGAATGATCACATGCTGTGTACCCTTGATTTACAAGTGGTTCACTTCCCATTTACCCAAGTCAGTTGCATTTTGGGATCACAAGAGTACTTTACGTTGGTCATAGAGAATCATGTCTCTTACCAACTCTGACATAGATTGGAACAATCAGATCTATGAGGGGATAGTGATCATCGACCGTTACGGAAACTTCCCCAATGTACCCCTCATAGGAACTAAAGGAGGAATCAATTATCATCCAATTTTAGTTCGCCGTCAACTCGGATACCCGATGAGGCATATCTCGCAAAATGTTCATCTGGAAGGTCTTTTCTTCAAGGAAGGGGAAATGACAGGGCACTAAAGAAGGAAATAGTGCATGTCTGGCAACACATTCATAGGAAAGGAAGAGAGTCTCTAGGAATACCGGACAGTATCTCCGTGCAACCTTATCTCCACTCGGTATAAACTAGAGCCCTCAAGCTAAAGATGCCTTACCCTTGTCAAGAAGTTCTTCCGTTAAAATAATTTGTCCTTTATTTTATGTCTGATACGGAAAAACTCCATGTCGCTCTCAATAAAGTTCAACGGGAAAAGAACTCTTGGAAGAACAAGTACCGTATCCTCAATGTGGAATGTACCAAAATCTAGGAACTATTAAAAGAAAAGGACGCTCTGATCGAGATTCTAGAACAGCATGCTATAGAAGATCAAAGGAACTTGCTCACTCCTTTCGCTTGGCAAAGGAATGACAACCCGACAACAGCTGAAGAACCCCGGTCAAAGAAAAGGAAAGTACCGGAACCAGCATCTGAGCTCTCTTCAGAGAGGACTCAGGATCCATGAGCTTAGACATTTCCTTTTACAGCACTTTGTAAATTACTATATTTCCCTTTCTGCAATCTTTCAAATTCAATAAAACGGAGTCTCCCCACTGTATGATATTTGCAATTCATTTGTTGAAGTTTCTTTTTTATTAAAGCAAAAACAAAAAAAAATATATATATATCATTCATCATTCTCACATAACGAATTCTTCTTACCTTCGAATCTCACATATACGTCATGATTCTAGAGTCAAACTGTCTCACTCGTATAATACTCGGGCCAAGCGACAAAAGAAAATGGACGATCTCGAGGAAGAGAACAGAGAGCTGAGAGAAGAAATTGACGCTCTGAAGGAAGATCTGAAAAAAAAACTTCACAGTGACATGCAATCCCTGGCAACAGCTCAGAGGCAACAACAACGGACTGTGATCTCAGAGATCACATCTACGCCCATAGTGGAGACGTATGATCCTCGGTACAATATGCCTAAAGATCGTCCCTGGGGCATGCCTATCAACTTTGTCCCTGAAGGATACATTCCGCCAGTCACGGAAGACCCGGAAACTGCAGCAGGAACCGCTGGGAATGAAGGTTACAAACTTTGGGAAAGCGAAGACGCAAGAGTGATGATAGCAACTCCTGAAGGTTACAAACTTCGGGGCATAGAAGAACCAAGAGTCACCGCCGCAATGACTATACCACAACCAGTGGTACACACTGTCCCGAAAGGACAGATTCCACAAACAATCTCTGGTGGAAACAAGGACATGTACGAGAAAATGAATGAGTTCCAAGAATAGTTCCTGGAGATGCAGAAGGAACTGCATGCCATTCGCGGCCAGGATTTATTTGGAAAGGAAGCCGCAGACCTTTGTCTGGTCCCTAATGTAAAGATACCGCACAAGTTCAAGGTGCCTGACTTTGAGAAATACAAGGGCAACTCTTGCCCTCAAAGTCATTTGGTGATGTACGCTCGAAAGATGTCAACTCAGACTGAAAATCAACAGCTACTGATCCACTATTTCCAAGACAGTTTAACCGGTGCCGTACTAAAATGGTACATGGATTTAAACCGCATCAAGATCGTCACTTTCAGAGATCTTGGCGCTGCCTTCATTCTGCAGTATAAGTATAACCTAGACATGGCACCAGACAGAGATCAGCTTCGAGCAATGTCACAAAGAGACAAGGAATCTTTTAAGGAGTATGCTCAGAGATGGCGTGAAATTGCCGCCCAGATCTGTCCCCCTCTTGAGGAAAAAGAGATGACCAAGATCTTTTTGAAAACCTTAAGCTCATTCTATTACAACCAAATGGTCGCCAGTGCGCCCAGCGACTTCACCGAAACGGTGAACATGGGAGTAAGCCTTGAAGAAGCAGTCCGAGAAGGACGATTAGTCAAAGGTGCAGAACCATCTAGCAGTACCAAAAGATACGGTAGTGCTTTCCCTAAGAAAAAAGAGCAAGATATTGGTAATATCTCTCTCGGAAAGCAAAGGCTAAGGTATCAACCAGTAGCAGCGGTAACTCCCGCTATCAACTCTACGCCAGCTCCAACGTATCAACCTCAGGTTGCTCAAAGCCAACCAAGTCAACAATAGTATCAACAAAGGCAGCAACAACCTCTTCAGTAGGCTTGCCCACAGTACAATAATAACAATCGTATCACACGACCATCAGGGTTCGACCCTATACCGATGTTGTACGCATAACTGTTTCCACTTCTACTGGTCAAGGGGCATGTCCAAACCAGGTCTCCTCTTGTGGTACCGGAAAATCCGCCTTTTTGGTTCAAAGCGGATCAAACTTGTCCTTATCATCAAGGAGGACCGGGGCACAACATTGAGAACTGTCTCAGCTTCAAATCTGATGTACAGAAGCTTGTCAAGAACGAGGTCTTATCCTTCAAGGATACAAATCCAAATGTTCAGGTGAACCCGTTGCCTCAACATGAGAAAACTGCCGTAAATTTGATAGCGGAGGAATTTAGTCGCAGTTATCAAATTCATGATGTACTCCTATTAGGAACCAATCTGGTTAGGTTGCATTGCAGATAGAGCGGGTACGGTCATGTACCGTCTCACAATTATCACCTGTGTGATATCTGCTCAAAGAATAATCAAGGATGTTCCGTAGTGCAATCTGCTCTACAAGAACAAATGGATATCGGATGGATCCAAGATCATCGAATCCGTGAGGTCAATATGGATCACGCAAATCCCAACATTATCCGGAACCACAACATTCTGACGATGAATGTCAACTTGGTGGCAATGCACTCAAGGCAAAGTCAATACCATGATCTGCCATGACACGATTACAATTCCTGTCCGATCTTCTCAATAAACAATCAGGGATGCTCTTTTGTACAAGAGGCCCTCTAGTGTCAGATGGATCTCGGATGGATCCAGGATTACCGTGATAGAAGTAGTCATCAAGTCAACATGATTCAAGTCTTTGATATTCGCTTGATAAATACCAGTCTGGTAGAATTACACGCTAAGCAAGTCAGGCTCGGTTTTCTGGCTTCACATGGTTATCAGGACTGTAAAGTGTGTCGTGAAGACGACCAAGGATGTGCACTTGTCCAAAGAACACTTCAACACTTGTTGGACCACTGGTGGCTTCCAATCTACTTGGATGAACCTACACAACGGATCAGTATGACTGACGGGAATCCTGGTAAGCATCAAAGTCAGGATGTCCGCTCGATGGAAACTGATCTAGTAAAGTTACACTGCATACAAAGCGGATGTGGCCAAGTGCCACCACACAATTATAAGCGCTGTAGAGTTTACTCAGAGAATAACCAAGGATGCTACCTTGTGCGGTCAGCTCTTCAAAATCAGTTGGACCGAAAAGAGATTCGACCATGTTCAAGTTCTGTTTCGGTCAACGTAATGCAAGACTATCTTCCTGATCAAAGCAAAGACGCTGTTATAATCTCTAATCATGAAATGACCAAGGACGTATGCGCCATAATCCCTCTACTCCATGAATCAAGAGTTCCTCTTGATAGTGGAAAGATTCTCAACCTCAAACCAATTGAGGCCGGCTACGATGGTCAGAAAAATAAAAAGGCTCCTGTGGTTATCTATCTGCTGGGACCAATACCGTACAAATCAGAAAAGGTTATCCCTTACAAGTATGGTGCAACAATAATCGAAAATGGAAAGGAAACTCCATTACCCTCCGTCGTGAACATTGCCGACATTAGTTGAGTAACACGGAGCAGCGGGATCTTCAACAGAGGAGTTGGAGAACCCACCAAAGAGAAGGAACCTCAAACAGAAGTTCCTAATCAACCAGTCGGGCAATCCAGTAATCCCGACCTTTCAAAAAGTAACGATGAGATGCTGAAGCTCATCCAGAAAAGCGAGTACAACATTGTAGACCAATTGTTGCAAACTCCTTCGAGAATCTCTGTGCTGTCTCTCTTGCTCAGTTCCGAAGCTCACAAGGAAGCTCTACAGAAAGTCTTAGAACAAGCCTTTGTGAAACAAGATGTGACAATAAGACAATTTGACAGTATCATTTCCAACATCACTTCCTGCAACAACTTAGGATTCAGTGATGAAGAACTGCCGGAAGAAGGCAAAAATCATAACATGGCGCTTAACATTATAGTCAACTGCTAGGACGATGCTCTAGCCAGCGTACTAGTAGACATAGGATCAGCTCTGAATGTTATGCCGAAATCTACTCTGATGCGTCTATCATTTCAAGGCTCTCCGATGAGAGGCAGTGAGGTCATTGTCAAAGCCTTTGACGGATCCAGAAAACCAGTTATCGGCGAAGTTGATCTTCCCATAACTATTCGTCCTCACACTTTCTAAGTCACTTTCCAGGTCATGGACATCCGGGCAGCATACAATTGTTTATTAGGAAGACCTTGGATACACGAGGCTGGGGAAGTCACTTCGACACTTCACCAGAAGCTGAAGTTCGTCAAAAATGACAAGCTAGTCACAATTTGTGGAGAACAGGCCTTAATTGTGAGCAACTTATCATTATTCTCCTGTGTAGAACCCGAGGAGGTTGTTGGAACTCAGTTCCAAGCACTTTCGGTGAGCAATGAGAATCGATCAGAGAAAGGAACATCGATTTCCTCCTACAAAGATGCTCTCAAAGCGATTGGGAGTAACAACACAAAAGGATGGGGACAGCTTGTCATTCCTACGGATAACAAGACAAAGAAAGGTCTTGGTTTCTCCTCAACCTGTAGTCAGACTGCTACTAACGATGAAAGTTTTCATCCCATTCAGGACTTCTTCCACAGTGGAGGTTTCCTTCACCCAGTGTCTCAAGAAGTACACACCATTAATGAGGGTGTCTCCTCCAATACAGATGAAGAGTGGAAGTCCTATCTCAACGAGGACGGTTATATGTCTCAGGAAGAAACGCATATTCCATTTTGCTTTCCCACACAGAGTCCGAGATATATACCAAGATCAGACGTCGAGATGATTTACGGAGATTGTGATCCTGAGATGCCGCACTCCGCCCAACTCATTAGAGGAAGAAACTCTGATGAAGACAACTTCGACTATGACTATTTTGATCCACTGGATGACTTGCCTATCTGGAAACCGTACCCAGAATACTTGGGGCAAAGGAGTCAGCCCAACTATGTGTATCAGCTGAGCATCATTGAAAAGTATACCTGTGTCCCCACCAAATCATGGGATCATTACTCAGGACATTCCGAAGATATCCAGTATAAGGACGAATCTGCAAAGATTGCAGGACTAGAATTCATCAACTATGCTTTTCCTGAGGTCAACGTCATCGAGAATGATAACTCCTCCAGTTCCACAAAAGTATGGGACACTTTAGGACAACCGAGTGGCAAGTATGACTTCTTGGTCAAGTACACCGCTCCTGAAAGCTCTCGTATCAGGGTCGAAGACATCCAGCCAACTGGATGGGAAGAACCACCTGAGAATGAAAACATTGTACAAGATACAACAGAAGAGTTCGTTTATGACAACTCTGCCTGGGAGGAAGACTCCAAGGATCCTGCTCCGCCGGAAATCAGTGTCATTTCTAAGGACAAACCAAGAAATAAGGTACTAGACTTTGTGATTCACCGAGGAGTTCGCCGCCGATGGGTTGCTGTCGATGTCCCGAAAGTCGTCCATAAGTCTAAGTAATTGCCGTCTTTGTTTTGACCTTTCACCCCGCCCAGGTGAAACAGATGTTTTTATAGGGCTCACTTTCTGTAAATGTCCCTCTTCGCTTCGCCCAAAGCGACAGAGTTTTGTTTTATAGGGCTGTAGTTTCAAGAATCGACTAAATCATAAATAAATGTCATTCTATAATTTCCGCATTCATTGCTGTTTTCACTTTTCGCTTTTTCAGAAAATGGTAATCCTAAAAACAACTCAGAAATAAAAACAAGCATTTTCCAAAAAATACACTGCACACTCTTGCATTTCTCTCTATCTCTTCTAATAAACGAATCATCACGTCTTGCAGATTGCTTGTTTTAAACCCCGTTAAAACATACGATCCAATGCCTTCTCCCAACTTTGAATTCTCGGTATTTGAAGCTGAAGAAGAAGAGGACGAAGAAATTCCAGAAGAGATCTCCCGATTACTCAGACAAGAGGAAAGGTCCATTGAGCCTCACAAAGAGCCGTTAGAAACAGTCAACTTGGGTTCAGAGGAAAAGAGGAAAGAAGTCAAGATTGGGGCACCGCTCAGTCCGACTGTCAAAGAAAGTTTAATAGAGCTCCTCAAAGATTTTCCCGATGTATTTGCTTGGTCCTATCAGGACATGCTAGGGTTGGATACTAGTATCGCGGAACATCATCTACCGTTAAGATCAGAATGTCCGCTGGTGAAACAAAGGTTGAGACGGACTCACCAGGATATGGCTATCAAAATTAAGGAGGAAGTGCAAAAATAGATTGAAGTTGGTTTCCTTGCCACCTCAGAATATCCCAATGGTTGGCCAACATAGTGCCAGTTCCGAAAAAGGATGGAAAGGTTAGAATGTGTGTAGACTACAAGGATCTGAATAAAGCCAGTCCAAAGGATGACTTTCCCTTACCACACATTGACATGCTGGTAGACAGTACAACCAAATTCAAGGTCTTCTCCTTCATGGATGGATTCTTGGGCTATAATCAAATCATTCATCACCCCATGGGGCACCTTTTGTTACAAGGTAATACCGTTCGGTTTGAAGAACGTCGGGGCAACCTATCAAAGGGCCATGACTACTCTGTTTCATGACATGATGCACAAAGAAATCGAAGTGTATGTCGATGATATGATTACCAAATCTAAAACAGAAGAGGAGCATGTGACCCACTTGCCAAAGTTATTTGAGCGTCTGAGAAAGTACAAACTCCTCTTGAATCTCAACAAATGCACATTTGGTGTTCGTTCAGGAAAACTGTCAGGGTTCATCGTCAGCCAAAAGGGAATTGAGGTTGATCCTGACAAGGTCAAGGCCATTCAAGAAATTCCTTCTCCAAGGACTGAAAAACAAGTCAGAGGTTTCGTGGGATGTTTGAATTACATTTCCATATTTATATTCCTCATGACCGCGACATGCGCACCAATCTTCAAATTACTCAAAAAGAATCAGAACTGCATATGGACAGAAGACTGCCAAACAGCCTTCGACAATATCAAAGAGTATCTATTTAATCCACCTATCCTGTCACCTCCAGTGGAGGGAAGACCACTGATCATCTACCTAACAGTCTTGGAAGACTCTATGGGTTATGTACTTGGCCAACAAGACGAAACTAAAAGAAAAGAGTCTGCCATCTACTATTTGAGCAAGAAATTTATCGACTGTGAAACTCGGTACACTATGCTTGAGAAAACTTGTTGTGCTCTGGCTTGGGCAGCCAAACGTCTTCGCTAGTACATGATTTGTCACACTACTTGGTTAATCTCCGAAATGGATCCAATCAAGTACGTCTTTGAAAAACCCGCTCTCACGGGAAGGATTGCCCGTTGGCAGATGTTGTTATCAGAATATGACATCGAGTACCACGCTCAGAAAGTTGTCAAAGGAAGTATTCTAGCCAATCATTTGGCTCATCAACCAATTGACGATCAGGAATTAGTCGGGTTTGACTTCCTAGACGAAGATGTCATGTATTTGAAAATGAAAGATTGCGATGAACCGCTACCCAATGAAGGGCCAGAACCAGGTTCCCAATGGGGACTAATCTTCGACGGAGCTGCAAACAATTATGGAAATGAAAAATTGGGGCAATCATCGTGACACCTCAGGGTACCCATATTCCTTTCACCGCCCGACTGACATTCAAGTGCACAAACAACGAGGCCGAATACGAAGCTTGTATCATGGGTCTCGAAGAAGCAATTGACTTAAGGATTAAAAACTTGGATGTGTATGGAGACTCAGCCCTGGTTATCAGTCAAATCAAAGGAGATTGGAACACATACCAATCAGGACTGATTCCTTACAAAGATTACGCGAGAAGGTTGTTACCATTCTTCAATAGAATTGAGTTTCATCATATCCCTCGTGAAGAGAATCACATGGCTGATGCATTAGCCACTCTCTCTTCCATGATTAGTGTAGGTCAATGGAATGACGTACCTAAGATTGACATAATGCACCTAGAATGGCCCGCTTACATCTTCACGATCGAAGCAGTCATAGACGACAAACCTTGGTATCACGAAATCAAATGCTTCCTTCAAAAATAAGAGTACCCACCTGGGACATCCAGGAAAGACAAGAAGACTCTCAGAAGACTGGCTGGCAGTTTCTTCCTAAGCGGTGATACACTTTATAAGAGAAACTTTGACATGGTCTTGCTCCGATGCGTAGACGGACTAGAAGCAAACATGTTGATGAAAGAAATTCACGAAGGATCCTTTGGCATTCATGCCAACGGACACACAATGGCGAGAAAAATTCTACGAGCAAGGTACTATTGGTTGACCATGGAATCCGATTGCTACAAGTACATAAAGAGATGTCACAAGTGTCAGATATACTCAGACAAAATCCATGTACCGCCAACACATCTCAAATTTCTTTCTTCCCCATGGCCTTTTTCCATATGGGGAATCAACATGATTGGCATGATCGAACCCAGGGCTTCAAACGGACATCAGTTCATCCTGGTAGCCATTGACTACTTCACCAAATGGGTCGAAACAGCGTCATACACCAATGTAACCCGACAAGTCGTGGTCCGATTTATCAAAAACAATCTCATATGTCGTTATGGTGTTCCAAGCCAGATCATTACTGACAATGGATCTAACTTGAACAACAAAATGATGAAAAAGTTGTGTGCTGAGTTCAAGATCGGACACCATAACTCATCTCCCTACCGACCTAAGATGAACGGAGCGGTAGAAGCAGCTAACAAGAACATCAAGAAGATTTTTCAAAAGATGGTTGTAACCTACAAAGATTGGCACGAGATGTTACCCTTTGCTCTTCATGGTTATCGTACATCTGTCTGCACTTCAACAGGGGCAACCCCTTTCTCTCTAGTATATGGCATGGAGGCAGTACTCCCCATAGAAGTAGAGATCCCATCAATCCGGGTATTGATGGAAGCTAAGCTTATAGAGACTGAATGGTGTCATAGTCGACACGATGAGCTGAACCTAATCGAAGAAAAACGAATAACGGCTCTATGCCATGGTCAGTTGTATCAGTAAAGAATGAAGAAAGCGTTTGACAAAAAGGTCCGACCCCGTGTCTTCAGGAAAGGAGACCTTGTTCTCAAAAAGATATAATCATTTCTCACTGATTCCCGGGGCAAATAGACTCCAAATTATGACGGTCCCTATGTGGTCAAGAAAGCCTTCTCAAGCGGTGCCTTGAGACTCGCAACCATAGACGGAGAGGAATTTGCCTACCCCACAAATGTTGATGTAGTCAAGAAATATTTCGCCTAAATAAATAAAAACGTCTCGGTGGATTGAAAACCCGAAAGGGCGGTCCAGGCAAAAATTAGAGACATAAGCAAAAAATCATCCCGATGGATTGGAAATCTCAAAGTACAATCCAGGCAAAAGTTAGGGATTCATGGCAAGTAACTACGTCTGATCAGTTCAAATCCCCAGCAGTAATGCCATCCATCAGAAAAAACTCCAGTCAAGGTCATCTTCGACAGAAGCTCAGGATGTCCAAAATTCAAAGTTGGTAGAAGGATAAGAGTCGTTATGTTTCAATGTAGCCCCTTTTCCCTTAAATTACCATTTTCTAAACTTTGTAAATGCTCTATGGGATCACGCGTTTGGCTGATTTCCATCCTATCAATTAAATTTGGGCCCTAGTGCTTTTGTTTGCAATTCTCATTTGTTTTAGCTTTACAGAATGACATCTTTAACATGATCAACAATTCTTGAAATAAAACAAAACTGATTTTACTTGTCAAATTTTTCTGCTTTTAAAATAAAGATGGCAATTGTTTTTGACTGATGAACATCTAAAAGAACATCAATCGCTTATCTGAAGATGATTGAACCTCAAAGTGCAGAATCAAAGTACTCCTTCTAAACCAGTACGCCTGAAAGAAGAACCAACTGTGTCAGATACAAATGTCCCATCTAACATCCCCAACAGAGTTTGTATCTCTTAAGATCGATTGACTTTTCTCCCCCGCAGGGTCCATTTCTCTCCTAAGAAAGGCATGATTGCTATCTTGAACCAATGATACTTTTTATACCCAGTCGTGGCCAAGTATCCAATCGTGTTCATCCACTAGTCTGTTTGTCGCATCAGTTTTGTCAGCATAAACATACATACATCATGCATAATTGATTCACATACATGTTCATATTGGACTATTATCACTTTGATCATGTTCATCCCCAAGTGATAAAGTCCTCTTGTCAACCAAGAGAGTTGTCAGTTCTTTCCTCGTCAGGGAGTGTATCATCTGAGCAATCTCTCCCCCAGTTTATTTCTGGGTTGGAATCTGTCCTCGACCACTTTGATAACTTGAACCTCTGAAAGACAAGAAGGCATTCGACAAACGTCACTCTTCACCTTTGAAAATAATGTTCTCGCTTTCCCGGATTAAGGAAAGTCCCCAGAGGAAGCCTTTTAACCAAAGATTCTCGGCAATACAACAGTTTCTCTCTGAAAATTTGCTACCAAATGAGGTCATCAGCACCTCCAAATTGGATTACATCACATGGTATTTCTCCGAAAAGATCTCCAAGAAAAGTATGATGTAGTATCCCCAAGCAGAAAAAAGTTTCTCAAAGAGACTCGTTTTTCCCCAGTAGAGTAAACAAATGGCATCTCCAACAGAGAAGTTTGCACACCTCTACAACTTAGACAAATGGGTCTCCCCAGCAAGTCTGCACTTAAGTTTCTCAATCAAATGGCATCTCCCCAGTAAACTCGACGAGAAGTTTGATGAAAACCGCTACACATAGCGTCCCTTGTCAAGGAAGGAACTTAAAAAAAACTGAGACCAGTTCCGTGGTTGAAGACCAGGATCGAGGTGAAGTTTATTGACAAAAGAAACTTAGACCAGTTCCTTGGCTGAAGACCAGGATCGAGGGGAAGTTTATATCAGAAACTAAGACCAGTTCCTTGGCTGAAGACCAGGATCGAGGGGAAGTTTATATCAGAAAATAAGACCAGTTCTACGGCTGAAAACCCGGATCGAGGGGAAGTTTCACCCTTTTCTGAGTATCATTACTTAGCAAAAGAATATGGAAGAGCGAATTGCCATTCATAACCACCGTCAAAATTTTGGGTATTCTGATATTTAATCCTCTTGCACCCCGAATGCCCGAATACCTTCGCCATTCACACCTTCGGGTCCAAGAAGATTAAATAGGGGCATATGTCATACCCCAAATTTTGACCACCAAGATTTCCCATTATCGTGAGAATCATCGCCACAATATGGATATACCATCATGCCTCATCAATCTCCTCAAAGACGGATGAGCATTCACCACAATCAAGAATTAGGGTTTAAAGCCCTCTCAGAGCACTTAGACAAAGGATCAATCAAGAAGTGACATGATCTTCAACTTGTCTAACCTCTCAAACACCCATAAGGGATAAAGAGGACTCCCACATCAAGAATCAAGCACAAAGTTGCAACATTCCAAGTGGATCAAGCCTCAAGATCGCTAGTGTCACCAAATTAGGGTTTTGGTCGACCAAGGCCTCCAGATGAAAAATTTCACCTAGGAATGAGCCAATTCTTCAAAGCACAACCTAAGATACTCAAAGGTACCCCATGGACCCAATCATCAAGTCAATTTAGCCTCAGGGGATGCATTTACCAAAAATCAGGAATTAGGGTTTCTTGACCTAATTCACCCCTAAGTTAACTTTTGAGGCAAAGCATGAGCCAAGACCTCAAGACATGATTTGAGGGCCTGAAATATACCACATTTATCCATTTACAACAATGGATTGATCCAGGAAGCTTGATTCACAAGTTTCATTTTCATCTGGACCACAATTAGGGTTTTGAAGGAAAAAGTCAACTGTACCTTTGACTTTTGATCAGGACATGCTCCCAAACCTTGGGACATGATTCAATACACCCTATAACACCTATGGAATCCATTCATTAGGTTTGATTTAGGTCAAGGACTTGATTTTACAAAGGATCGCACATTGTGGATTTCATCCGATAAAAAGTCAACTGTGCACAAAATAAAGTTTGACTTTTTGGATTTTTTCACAAATATGGTTCCCCTAAGTCAAAAATAATGTTAATGTATGGTATTGATCATCATTCATTAAGAAAAATCAAGAAAAGTGAGGTTTCTTGCAAAAGGGGCAACCATGAGAAACCAAAATTTTTCTAAGTTATGGAACAAAAATGGTTTTGGTACCAATTTCCAAGGATCATAACTTGTGATCTAAGCAGCCATTTTGGGTGATCCAAAGCTGGATTTGTAGGTCTTGCTACACTCTACAAAATCTTCAACTACCTCAGACTCCAATTCCTCATGGATTTTGAGTTATGGAGTGATCAAAATGACAAAAACATGAAAGTGACACTTTTTCCAACGCTTAGTGAAAATCTGCCTAAGTTACCAACCTTGAACATCAATGTTCATGAGGATTTTTCAATGGGATCCAAATAGTTTCAAAACAAACTATGATCATACACGTTTTGTATCATATGAGGGCTTTCTAAAACGCATAAGAGCCTCCCATAACTCAACTTGAGCAAGGAGATATGATCCCCTCAAAATCACCATTTCCAACTGCCTTGTACAAGGCAGAATTTGGTGTTTTGCTCGATCTGGAAAATTTAGACAACTCCAAGCCATGTCATCCATTTGGACACATCTGAGGATAAAACAAAAGGAGAATGATCTGATCCCCAAGCCTCCAAAGTCCAAGAATCTACACATAGCCATAACAAATCTAAAAAGGCTAAAAAGGTGCAAAGACTCCAATTTTGTTTCCAAGCATTCAATGGATGCACCAAGGTGGCATGGACTGACACATTCCTAGCTGAATGAGTTAAGAATAAGCACTAAATCAAAGAACCATAGGCCTGTGCCCTAACCTTAAGTCAATGGCTAGAGGAGACTTGAGATTCCTTTTGCTTAACATTGGCCAAAGGCCTGCTGCAGCTGCCATTCAATGTTGATGCTAAAAAAAACTTGACACACTATAAATAGAGCTCAATTGTGATCAGTTTGAGTACACCAAAGCACTACAACTGATGCTTTCCTCAAAATCTCTCTCTCTCTTTAGGCCAAAATGCCTTCTTTTGCAAGTCATCTCTGAGTTTTTAAGTTAGAGAGCGATTCCACCATAGCTCATGATCCAAACACATCCAATATGTCATATCTAAGTTGTCCAAACACTCACTTGTGACCTGAAACACCAAAATCAGAAAATCCATCTCCAAAACCTCAAAATTGGACTTTTCTGCATTTTTTAAGCCATGCCTTGATTCAGTCACTTCCAAAACCAAACAAAGCCTTAAACACACTCCAAATATCATCCTAAAACTGTCCCAATTGGTTTCCCTCATTTGGAACACCATTTGAGAGAGTTGCTATATTGGTCACTTTTGCCACTTTTACAAGAAAAGGCCTATTCTTATTCCTGAGGATTCCAGCTGGTTCTGATCATCCTAAAAGCTTCTAAGGGATCAATCAAGAGTTTTTAAAGCATTGGATCACTTCTGGCACAGGGAACTTGGCAGATAGCACAAGGAGCTCCAAGAGGTAAGTGCATCATCACTTGAACTGTCTAAATTATGCATTGCTTTGAGGTCTATTGATCATGGACCTCTCATATATATATATATATCATACATGTTGTGTTTGAACCAAATTATCATGTTATTATTGCCTGTGTAGTGAGATAGCATAGAACATGCAAGTTTAGGTCTATTTTGAAACCACTATCGGATTTTGAGATAGGAACATTTTCTGAAAATTCCAAGGGCACCATTAGATTCCTCATGAAATTCTACGTCAGATGCACCTAAATTTTGTCCTAATCCAGGGAGAAATGAGCAAGTTACAGCCTTCACGTAAATCCACCATGATTTAGTTTCTTGCCTTGGCCAGGCCTAGAAACCAGGCCACCCTTATGTATTAATGGGGTGGTTTTGATACACGGATGTATCACCACCCCAGTGGTAGCGCGCATGTGTGTTTGTTGCTGAGGTCGTGGGTTCAAACCCCACCCAAACCATTTTTGCCATTTTCCATTTTTTGCTATTTTTGCTATTTTTATGGTTTTTGTTAATTAATTTCTCTCTCAATTTTAATTATTTTTTATTGGTTCTTTTTGCAAAAAATCACAAAAATCTTAAAATATTTTATTCCACAAAAAAATCAAATTTATGTTATTTATTTAATATAGTTGATATTTTTGTAAATAAATTCATTTTAATTATTTTTAAACATTTCAAAAAATGAATTTTCATCTTGAAAATCAAAACCAAATGAGTTTTAATTCATCTTGTGATTAAAAACTCATTTTTAAAACCTAAACCAAAAATCACAAGTTGTTTACTCAAACTTATTTGGTGTTTTTATCATTTTTTATTAATTTTTCTTTGAAAAATTACTTTAAAAATAAAATTAGGGTTTCTTGGATTTTGATCTTTTTCAAAATATCTTTCAAACTTTTTTGGGCCTCTAATTGAGTGTAAGACCCAACCCCTTTTTGGACCTCAGTCATTGTATAAGACCCACTGTGTGTTCAAATATCTCGGCGCGATCGCCATTTCAAAACGAAAATCAATTGGGCTTGTCCTTGTGTTGTAAGTCCCATTTCTTTTCTTTAAAACACTTTTGGGCCTCTAATAGAGTGTAAGACCCAACCCCCTTTGTACATAAATAATTTTGGGCCTCAGTCATTGTATAAGTCCCACTGTGTTTTCAAAATCTCAGCGCCATCGTCGCCTTTTAAACAAAAGTTATCTAGGCCTCTCCTTGAGTTGTAAGCCCCATCACTTGTACAAAAATAAACTTTGGGCCTCTCCTTGAGTTGTAAGACCTAACCCTCTTTGTAAATAAAACCTTTTTGGGCCACAGTCATTATATAAGTCCCAATACAAATTTCAGATCAACAATACGATTACTGTTTTTCATCTGGGCCTCCCCTTGAGTATAAGCCCCAACAATCTTTTTCCAAAAACAACTTCTCTTTTGATTTAGGTTCAAATTTATACTTGTTATCAAAACTTTCTTTAATTTCTTGAATAACTAACCATACAGCTGTTACTATGGAAGCTTGCTCACCTGTAAGTCCTTCTTTCATATACTTTTAAATACTTGTCATATATCAACTGTATATATACTTGTATATCTGCTTAGAGTTTTCCCCGACAATTAGGTCTAGAACTAGATAGAGCCAGTGGTCACTCTTTCAACACAGTCAAAACTAGTCCCCATAGGAATTCCAGATACAGTCTTGCCTTCTCTTGGGCTTAAACAATATGGAACAAAGAGAAAGGCATTATTCCCGGTGAAACTTTTCTCAGACTGTCACTATTAGAAAATTGTCAAAGAAATTCATTTCCCCTAGAGAGGATTAATTCTCGGTGAAACCTCTCTTGAATTTCTTCAAACCCTAGAACTGTTCATTAAAGAAAAGATTATTCCCGGTGGAACTTTTCTTGAACTTTTCTTAAGTTTGGACCCACAGGCTTCCTAAAAGCATCCCCGCATGCTCTTGGGCTTTGTACAAGGACCCTCCAGCTTCTTAGAAGTTCTCATGCCTTCTCTTGGGCTTAGTACAAGGACCCTGAAGACCTCTTAAAGGTATAAGATAGAACTTAGTCATCCTTCATTAGAGCTGTCTTTCTAAAAGAGTCAAGACCTCCGACCAATTTTAGGGTTGATACTCATCCCTTAAAAGAGTCAGCCTCCTCTTGGGCGATATACAAAGATAAACTCTTCCATACCAGTAGACTTAGACAGTCTAATCTCCTCTGGGATCTCAAAGACATTCTTAAGTTCCCTATGAATACAGGAGAAACCCTAATCATTTAATCAATCTCCAGTAGAGTTTTAAATCCTCACAGGATCTAAAAATCAATCTTTATCCAAAATTTCCCCAGCTAGGGCCAGCTTATCATCAGAGCCTTAAGGCATCTGATACCTCAACTCTTCTGGAACCCTCAACAAGAGTTGACTCCCCGCTTTGGACCTGCATCTGGATCTCAAGAATCCTCAGCAGAAGCCAGCCTCCTCTAAGGCTTTGCATAATGATTTCTCCTCAGCAGAGAATTAGCCCCGAAAGCACCCTTTTGTTGAGTCCATCGTCTTTCTTAAAGCACTCTCTTGTTGAGTTAACCCTCCTTTTTAGCCTCAATCTTGGGCTTTGTACAAGACAGATAAAAGCACTCTCTTGTTGAGTCAATCTTTTCCAGCCTCCTCTTAGGCTTTGTATAATGATTTGCCCTAGAAAAAGCACGCCTCCTCTTATGCTTTGTATAATGATTTCTCCAGCTTGTTCAGCCTCAATCTTGGGCTTTGTACAAGACAAACAAAGATACTCTCTTGTTGAGTCAATCACCTTTCCACACTCTCTTGTTGAGTCATTCTTTTTTAGCCTCAATCTTGGGCTTTGTACAAGACATATATAAACTTTCTACAACAAAGTCAAAATCTTCATAACCTTCTCTTAAGCTCCAGATAAATATATTCCCCAGCTGAGTCAATTCCTCCCAGCCTTCTTTTAGGCTTTGAGAATTAATATCCCTAAACAAGAGTCGATCCTCCCTTCATCCTCAATCTTGGGCTTTGTATAAGACACACATAAATATCCTTCAGCCTCAATCTTGGGCTTTGTACAAGACACATATAAATCTCTCCAGCAGAGTCAATCTCTTTTCAGCCACAATCTTGGGCTTTGTACAAGACAGATAAAACCTCTCACCAGTAGAGTCAGTTTCCCCTTTTAGCCTCAATCATGGGATTTGTACAAGACAAACAAAATATTTCCCCAAGAAAAGTCAACTGTCAGCCTCCTCTTAGGCTTTTTATAATAATATCCCTAAAAGAGTCAGTTTCTCTTTTAGCCTCAATCTTGGGCCTTGTACAAGACACATAAACACTCTCTTGTTGAGTCATCCCTTTTTTAGCCTCCTCTTAGGCTTTGTATAAGGACTTCCCCAGTGGAGCCAATCAATATCTTAGCTTCAACCTTGGGCTTTGATCAAGGCCCATACAAAACCCAGCATCCCTTCAGAGGAAATCAAGAACTCTCTGTAGGAAAACATTTCTCTGTATATCACACATCAAAACAGATAGAAAATCAAACCCTAATCCCAGATAACTACTATAAGCGACACACTTGTTGATTCAAATATCCAAGCTGTAGTCCATCTTTTATCCTGGTAAACTTCCTCTCTCATCTAATTGCTGTAAGCAGCAAGCCTCTGGATTATTTACATCCACGCCACTGTCCCTCTCTTAGTATGAAAGATTCCTAAGGAAAAATGGCATTGCTCAACACTGAGTTAAAGTTTTCTCCTTCAGGACAAATCCCTATAAAGGAAATTATGGCATTGTTGTATTCTCATATCCCAGTTAAAGTAATTCTCCTTTATTATCAGTCACCCAACAGTTGTGATAGACAGACGAGATGTTTTCCTTTAGAGATGACAAATTCTCTCTCAGTCAAACTTTTTAGCTTCAATCTTGGGCTTTGAACAAGACACAAATACAACCTTTTAGCTTCAATCTTGGGCTTTGAACAAGACACCAAAACATCTTTTTCCTCCCATAAAATAAGAGGAACTACGATTGCTCTGATTTCCCTGTTTCTTTAAACGGGAATACGTAGGCATAAGATTGCGAAATCTTAGCGAGCATACCAATAAAAAACTTTAGGTTCAGTACCTTCATATCAATCAAAACTAAGGTCCAATACCTCACCAAAATCATCAAAAACATACTCTCTTCCTCAAAAATTCCCAAAGAAGAAACTTTCCCATTTTTACAGACAAACACAGATCCTGTGATCCTAAATCCAACCCAGATCCATTTGTTCTTGTAGTGCTCCTTGTATTACGGAACACCACTGATTGTTCTTTGAGCAGATATCACACTTGTGATAATTGTGAGATGGCACATGATCGTACCCGCTCTGTTTACAATGCATCCTCACCAGATTGGTTCCTAATAGGAGTACATCGTGAATTTGAAAACTACGACTAAATTCTTCCTCTATTAAATTTACTACAGTCTTCTCATGTTGCGGGAACGGGATCTCCTGAACATTTGGATTATTATCTTTGAAAGATAAGATCCCGTTCCTAACAAGCTTCTGTAAGTCAGACTTGAAGCTGAGACAGTTCTCAATGTTCTGCCCCGATCCTCCTTGATGGTAAGGGCAAGTTTGATCTGCTTTGAACCAAAAAGGAGGATTTTCGGGTACTGTAAGAGGAGTCCTGGTTTGGACGTGCCCCTTGGCCAGTAAAAGCGAAAATAGTTATGCGTACAAATTTGGTATAGGGTCGAACCTTGATGGCCGTGTCGTACGATTGTTGTTGTACTGTGGACGAGCCTGCTGAAGAGGCTCTTTCGGCCTTTGCTGATATTGTTGTTGATTTGGTTGGCTTTGACCAACCTGAGGTTGATAAGTCAGAGCTGGCGCTGGATTGATAGCGAGAGTTATTGCCGCTACTGGTTGATACCTTCGCCTTTGCTTTCCCAAAGAGATATTATTGATCTCCTGTTCTTTATTCTTTTGGAAAACACTACAATATCTTTTGGTATTGCTGGATGGCTCTGTATCTTTGCTCAATCGTCCTTCTCGGACAGCTTCTTCATGGCGTACTCCCATGTTCACCATCTCAGTGAAGCACTGGGCGCACTAGCGACTATTTGATCATAATAGAACGAGCTTAAGGTTTTCAAAAAGATCTTGGTCATCTCCTTTTCCTCAAGAGGGGGACAGATTTGAGCGGAAATTTCACGCCATTTCTGAGCATATTCTTTAAAAGTTTCTTTGTCCTTCTGCGACATTGCTTTGAGATGATCCCCGTCTGGTGCCATGTCCAAATTGTATTTATATTGTTGAACGAAGGCAGCCCCGAGATCTCTGAAAGTACTGATCTTGGTGCAGTTTAAACCCATGTACCATTTGAGTGCGGCACCGGTTAAACTGTCTTGGAAGTAATGGATCAGTAGCTGTTGATTTTCTGTCTGAGTTGACATTTTTCGAGCGTACATCACCAAATGACTCTGAGGGTAAGATTTGCCTTTGTATTTTTCAAAGTCAGGCACCTTGAATTTGTGCGGTATCTTCACATTAGGGACCAAACAGAGGTCTGCGACATCCTTTCCGAATAAGTCTTGACCACGAATTGCATGCAGTTCTTTCTGCATTTCCAAGAATTGTTCCTGGAACTCATTCATCCTTTCGTACATGTCTTCGTTTCCACCAAGAAATTGCTTATGGAATCTGTCCTTCCGGGGCAGTGTGTACCACTGATTGTGGTATAGACATTATAGCGGTGACTCTTGGCGCTTCCATGCCCTGAAGTTTGTAACCTTTAGGGGTTGCTGTTGTAACCCTTGCATCTTCTCTTTCCCGAAGTTTGTAACCTTCAGGTCCAGTGGTTCCTGCTACGGCTTCTGGGTCTTCAGTGACCGGCGAGATGTACCCTTTAGGTATAAAGTTGAGAGGCATGCCCCAGGGGCGACCTTTAGGCGTGTTGTACCGAGGATGATTCTCATGTGTCTTCATTATGGGTGTAGACGTGATCTCTGAGATTACAATCTTTTGATGCTGCTGTTCCTGGGCTGCTGCCAGGGATTGCATGTCACTGTGAAGTTTTTCCAAACTTTCCTTCAGAGCGTCGATTTCTTCTCTCAGCTCTCTATTCTCTTCCTCGAGATCGTCCATTTTATTTTGTCGATTGAGACAGTTTAACTCTAGAATTGTGATATAGATGTGAAACTCAAAGATAAGAAAAATACGGTATGTGAGAATGATGAATGATATGCAAAGACATATTTTTAGTTTTTGTTTTATTCAAAAGTAACTTCAACAAAAAGATTACAAATATCACACAGTGGGGGAGACCCCTTTTTATTGAATTGGAATGATTGTAGTATTTTACAAGGAAAAGTATGGTTTTTTACAAAGTGCTGTAAGGAAAATGTCTAAGCTCATGGATCCTGAGTTCTCTCTGAAGAGAGCTCAGATGTTGGTTCTGGTATTTTCCTTTTATTTGACCAGGGCTCTTCAGCCGTTGTCGGTTGTCAGTTCTTTTCCAAGTGAAATGAGCGAGCAAATTTCTTCGGTCTTCCTGACCCTCGACAGCATGTTGTTCTAATATCTCAATCATAGCATTCTTTTCCTTTAATAGTTCTTGAATCTTGGTACATTCCAAATTAAGGATTCAGTATTTGTTTTTCCAAGAGCACTTTTCATATTGAACTTTGTTAAGAGCGACCTGGAGTTTTTCCGCATCAGACATGAAATAAAGGACCGATTCCTTTAACGGAAAAACTTCTTGACGAGGGTAAGGCATCCTCAGCTTGACGAATCTGGCTTCCACCCAGTGGAGATAAGGTTCCATTGAGGTACAAGTTGGTCTTCCTAGAGACTCTCTTCCTTTTCTATGAATATGTTGCCAGGCATGCACTATTTCTTTCTTTAGTGCCCTGTCATTTTCCCCTTCCTTGAAGAAAAGACCTTCCAGATGAACATTATATGGGATATTCTTAATCGGGTATCCGAGTTGTCGGCGAGCTAAAATTGGATGGTAGTTGATTCCTCCTTTAGTTCCAATGAGGGGTACGTTAGGGAAATTTCTGCATCTGTCTATGATCTCTATCCCCTCATAAATCCTATTGTACCAATCTATGTCAGAGTTGGTAAGGGACATAATCCTTTGTGACCAACGTAGAGTACTATTGTGATCCCAAAAAGCAGCAGACTTGGGCAAATGGGAAATGAACCATTTGTAGAGTAACAGTACACATTATATCATCATTCCTCCGCTATACAAATTCCTTAAGTGTACAGAATGATAAGCATGTGCGAGCAAGGTTGGTACGGGGTTCCCAATCAGAAATATCTTAACAGCGTTGGCGTCGACGAAGTTGTCGATGTTGGGAAAGAGGAACAACCCGTATATGAGTAGAATAAAGATATCTTCGAAAACAGTTATGTTTCCTATACTATCAAAGTATAGAGCTTTCTCCATCAGGAATTTAGCTGGTAAACCCTGGATTCCTCCTTTAGTGGTTATGTGAGTCCTAACTTCTGACTCGTCCAAAGAGATTGCTCTTGCAATGGTTTGTTCCTTTGGAATTTATTCCAGTCCAGAAAAAGGGGCTCGATCAGTGATAGGAAAATCAATCAGATGAGAGTACTCTTCTAGTGTTGGTGCTAGTTGGTAATCCGGGAAAGTGAAGCAGTGGTAAAGCGGACCATAGAACTGATTCAGCATAGACAAGATTCCTTCAACCACGTTAACCCTTAACAGAGACAACAGTCCTCCGTGCTTAGCTCTGAAAGCCTCAGGGTTGGTAATCATCCTTGCCGACTTCCTTAAGTCCTATAGTTTTGGAGCCTTGAAGGTGTACTTATGCGTCTTTCTTCTACCGAAATCCATAATGCAACCTCTTATATTTGCAATTATTGTTTTAGTTCATTTTGAAAAAAATATTTTTTTTCTTGTTTAAAAAGAGTTTTTTAGATGAATGCATGAATGTAGCACACAAAAACATTTGAAAACATGGGTTCAAGGGTTCAACGTCACGAGCATGGAGTCATGGCTATATCCATCCCCAAAGGTTGTACTATTTTGGTCAATTTTTTGTACCTGTAGAACGGGTTCTAAGGTTCCTAAAGTCATTGACCCCTCCTAGAGATATCAACAGTAGGCTGATTCACTCGAGCGAGCTGTAATATCCTAGGGTGAATCTTATTTGAGTGTAGCATCGCGTATCAACTATTCCCGATAGTCACCGCACTACCAAATGGTCATATGGTTAAAGTCTACTATATCCTCAGGGTCAAGGATACCACACTAGGAAAGACAATGCTTTCACGATAATCGGTCGTTCAACATTGATACTTCCATACGGGTACCTCAACTGATTCGGTGGACTGCCAAGATAGCTTTTTCGGGTTTCACTCCCTATAAGTGTTTCCTAGATATGCCACCCCTATCTTAATGTTCTCTCAAACTTTCCACATGCGTATCAATCGCATTCCCATTTGAAAGAAAAATTAAACACGGGTATCCAGTAGGATGACCGTATATATATATATATATATATATATATATAGTATAGAAGAATGCCAAATAACCTAGACCTCTTAGGAACTCTAATCCTAAAGATTCCCCAGCAGAGTTGCCATTTTTCTATAGCGTACGATTTTTGTCGGTGACGCAACCACCTTACCGCAATGGTTGGAATTGGGTGCTACTTTCTGATTTTTTATTTATCCTATGAAGCTCGAAAAGAAAAGAAAGCTATCTAAAACTAACCTTGCACGCAAATGTTTTCTTTAACAAATGCTAAGAGATTGGGGGGTCCGAGGTCAGGTTATACAAAGGGAAGTTGTCAATTACCCAGCGTATATATGGTTATCCATAGATTGTTTGGCATGTTTTTCTATCATCTACTTACTGGTGTTTATCTGTCATAAATTAGGAAAGTTTCTGCTTTGGGAGTGTTGAGAGAGTAATTTTGTTGTTTTTGGTTTTTTCGATGTTTTTGGTAAGGTACTGGACCTAAGGTTTTTGTTATGTGTGCTCGCTAAGATTTCACAATCTTATGCCTACGTATTCCCGTAACGATAATAGGGAAATCAGAGCAATCGTAGTTCCTCCTATTCTATGGGAGGAAAGATGTTTGGTGTCTTGTTTAAAGCCCAATATTGAAGCTAAAGGTTATTTGTGTCTTGTTCAAAGCCCAAGATTGAAGCTAGATGGTTTGATTGAGAGAGAATTTGTCATCTCTAAAGGGAAATATCAAATCTGTTTATCACAGTTGTTGGGTAACTGATTATAAAGGAGAATTACTTTAAACTAGAATATATGGAGTCCAGCAATGCCATAATTTCCTTTATAAGGGATTTGTCCTGAAGGAGGAAACTTTAACTCAGTGTAGAACAATGCCATTTTTTCTTAGGAGTCTTTCATGCTAAGAGAGGGACATTGGCTTGGATGTAAATAACCTAGAGGCTTGCCACTTACAGCAATTAGATGAAAGAATTGATTTTACCAGGATATGAGATGGACTACAGCTTGGATTTTTGAATCAACAAGTGTGTCACTTACAGCAGTTATCTGGAATTAGGGTTCTTTTGATTGTCAGTTTTGATGTGTGATGTACAATGAGATGTCTTCCTACAAAGAGAATTTTTGGTTTCCTCTAAGGGGATGCTAATTTTTGTGTGCTTTGATCAAGCCCAAGGTTGAAGCTAAAAGGTTGACTTTGTTTTAGGGAATCTTATTTATGTCTTGTACAAAGCCCAAGATTGAGGTTGAAAAGAATTGACTCTTTTGGGGAATATTTTGTCTGTCTTGTACAAAGCCCAAGATTGAGGCTAAAAGAATTGACTCCACTGGGGAGGTTTTATACGTGCCTTGTACAAAGCCCAAGATTGAGGCTAAAAGGATAGACTGACTCAGCTAGAGAATATTTTGTCTGTCTTGTACAAAGCCCAAGATTGAGGCTAAATCTACTGAGGGAAAATCATTATACAAAGCATATGAGGAGGCTAACTTCTGTTTAGGGTTATTGAGATCCAGAGACAGGTCCAAATTGGGGAATCAACTCTTGTTAAGGAGTGAAAAAGAGTTGAAATATCAGATGCCTTGAGGCTCTGATTGAGGGGTTATTGATAATAATTTGACCATAGCTGGGGATTTTAGAATGGAAGCTTAAAGATTGAGTTTATTTTAACCTTTGGAGGTTTTAACTTTGTTGGAATTTGATGAAGTTGATCAGGGTTTTCCCTGTTCTTTTTAGGAAACTTTAGGGTTTCTGTGAAATTTAAGAGGAGATGAGACTTTTCAAGTCTACTGGTATGGAGAGGTTGATCTTTGCATGATGCCCAAGAGGAGGTTGATGTTTTAAGAGATGAGAATCAACCCTAAATGGTCTGATGTTCTGAATCTTTGGAGGATTGATCTAACAAAAGATGACTAAGTTATGTCCTATACCTGTAGGAGGTCTTTGGGTCCTTGTACTAGGCCCAAGAGGAGGCTGAGAACTTCTAAGAAGCCTGAGGGTCCTTGTACAAAGCCCAAGAGGAGGTTGGGAATGCTTTTAGGAAGCCTGTGAGTCCAAACCTAAGAAACATTCAAGAAAGGTTTCACCGGGAATTATCCTCTCTGGGGAAATGAACTTCTTGTACAAATTTCTAAGTAGTGACAGTCTTGAGAAAAGTTTCACCCGGAATAATGCCTTTCTCCGTTCCATATTATATAAGCCCGAGAGGAGGCAAAACTGTATCTGGAATTTCCTATGGGGAACTAGTTTTGACTGTGTTGAAAGGCATACAAGCATAGGAAAACTCTAAGCAGGTATACAAGCATATATATATATATATATATATATATATATATATATATAAACAAGTATGTAAAAGAAAATGGTAGAACTTACAGTTGTGCAAGCTTTCAGCATTATAAATGCAGTTGTACGGTTAGTTATTCAAGAAATTGAAGAAAGTTTTGATAACAACTATGAATTTGAATCTAAATCAAAAGGAAAATTGTTTTTTAAAGAGAATTTTGGGGCTTATACTTAAGGAGAGGTCCAGATGAATTCTTTTGAAAAGGCGACGATCGCATCGCAGTTTTGAAAACCACAGAGGGACTTATACAATGACTGAGGCCCAAGTTTATTATATTTACAAAAGAGATGGGTTTTACACTCTATTAGAGGACCAAAGTTTATTTTTGTACAAGAGATGGGGCTTACAGCTCATAGAGATGCCCAGTGAAAGGCAATGATCACACCGTCGTTTTGGAAATTGTACTGGGGCTTATACAATGACTGAGGCCCAAAAATTATTTATGTATAAAGGGGGTTGGGTCTTACACTCTATTAGAGGCCCAAAAGGTGTTTGAAAAAGAAGAAAAATGGGACTTATAGCCAAAGGGAGGCCCAGATGTTTTCTTTTTGTTTTGAAAACGGCGATCGCCGAGATTGTATCGGGACTTATACAACGATTGAGGCCCAAAAAAAGTTTATTTACAAAGGGATGGGACTTACACTCTATCAAGAGGCCCAAAAGTGTTTTTAAGAAGAGAGAATGGGACTTATAACTCAGGGAGAGGCCCAATGAAAGACAGTGATCAGACCGTCGTTTTAAAAATCGTGTCGGGACTTATACAATGACTAAGGCCCAAAAATGGTTTGTGTGTGATAAGGGATGGGACTTACACTCTATTAGAGGCCCAAAAGTGTTTTTAAGATGTTTGTGAGGGTGAAAATAATCAAAACCCTAATTTGATAAAAAAAATGTATTTAATTTGAATAAAAAACATTTTAAATGATCAAAATTATCAAACATGTGTGAAAAAATAAGTTGTGATCTTAGATAAATGTTTGAAAAATCATGTTTAATCACATAAAAGATTAAAATTCATTTGGAATGAAAAGATCAAAGTGAGAATTTCATTTAAAAATGTTTTAAAAAATAAAATGAAATTAATTACAAAAATTCTAACTATATTAAATAAATAATATAAATTGGATTTTTTTGTAAAATAAAATAATTTAACATTTTTGTGACTTTTTAAAAAAAGAACCAATAAAAAATGATAAAAAATGAGAGAGAAATGAATTTTTGAAATCAATTAAATAAAATATCAAAATTTCAAAAATTTGAAAATTTAAAAAAGGGCGCCAAGAACACTCGTTCTTGCCAGCGTGCCCTGTTTTCCCCGGATTTGCATTTTCTCACTTTTTTCTTTGATTACTCAATGGTTTTGCATGATTCAAACACCAATCTCACTCGTTTTTGAACAAGGATCACAACCATATAGATTAATTGCATTTATATTAAGTATGGAGTGAGAAATCAGAGGATGAACTCAAGAACCCTAGTTTCAGCATGAACACTATGAAATTCCTTACACGATTCATACATAACAATTGATTGAGGGTTATCACTCTATATACATGCAGAAACAAGATGGTAACTAAAAAATTCATTTATGATGCATGTAATAAGGAGTTTGAAGGCTTCAGGCTTACCTATTGCAGCTGGTGATCGAATTCTATGTTGGAGGTGTTACAGATGTTGTGTAATGACCTGGACAGCTTCAATTGACCTCAAGTAATGTTTTTAAAGGCTTGGAATGGATTGAATCAGCTCAAAACTTGTTGTGGCACCTCAATTGCAAACAGACCAAAAGCTTGAGCAAATGGAGGGTGATTTTGTGATTATGATGTTCCAGATGTGTTTCAAGGGCATGGATCACTCATATATGATGTATATAAGGTGTTGGCATGATTGGTTTGGTTTGAATTGCTTCCTATTTCAAAATTCGATAGTGACTTGAAATTGAAGGAAAATCTGGTTTTTTGAGAGTGATTTTGAGGAAAGCATCAGTTGGGGTGCTTTGGTGTTCTCAAACTAACCACAAATGAGCTCTATTTATAGTGGAACAAGTTTTTTTTGGCTGCAATAGTGAATGGTGCTGGTATAGGTCTTTGGCCAATGGTGATCAAATGGAATCTCAAGTCTTCTCTTGCCATTGACTTGAGATTAGGGAGCAGGCTATGACTCCTTTGTTACAGGGATAAGGCTTGACTCAATTCAGTCAGCAATGTCTTGATGCTTGTCACATTGTGAATCTATTGAATGTATTGAAACAAAATTGGAGTCTTTGAGATTCTTAGTCTTTTTAGGGGTCACATAGCTATATGTATCTTCTTGGGCTTGGGAGGCTTGTGGATCAGACATTGTCCCTCAGATGTCATCCTTTGAAGTGTCCAAATGGATAACAAGACTTGTAATTGTCTGATTTAGCTAACTCGATCAAAAATGCACAAATTTGTCTTGTACAAATCAGTTTTGAATGACCAACTTTCAATGGATGTAACTCATAACTCAAGTTGAACTAAAAAGAGTTCTTGTACTTTTTGGAAAACCCTTATGACATACTTTAACTTTGATGTTCAAGATTGGTCTTGGTTTAGCTTGGATCAAAGTGAAAAATGGCCTCAAAGTTTGGAAAAAGTGAATCAGATTTTGACTTTTTGAAAATTTCACTAAGTTTTGAAAATTTCACTAATTGTTGGAAAAAGTGGTCATTTTTACTTTTTGTGATTTTGATCAATCCATAACTCAAAATCCATGAGGATTTGGAATATGATGTATTTGACACTTTTGAAGTAGGTAATGAGAGCTTTCAATTGAGCTTTGGATGGTAGCAAATTGCCTTCTGGTTTAGGAGTTATGACCTTGCAAAGTTGGTACCAAATCACTTTTGTCCCATAACTTAGAAAAATTTAAGTTTCTTATGGTTGCCCCTTTTGCAAGAAACCTCACATTGCTTGATTTTTCTGATGAATGATGATCAAAACCATACATTAACATTGTTTTTGACTTAGGGGAACCATATTTGTGAAAATTTCCAAAAAGTCAAACTTGATTTTAGGCACAGTTGACTTTTTGTCAGATGAATTCCAAACTGTGTGATCCTTTGTACAATCAAGTCCTTGACCTAATTCAAACCTAATGGATGGATTCCATAGGTGTTTTAGGGTGTCTTGAACCATGTCCCAAGGTTTAGGAATATGTCTTGGTCAAAAGTCAAAGATACAGTTGATTTTTTTTTTCAAAACCCTAATTGTGGTGTAGATGAAATTGAAACTTCTGAATCAAACTTCTTGGATTAATCCATTGTTGTAAATGGATCAATGTGGTGTATTGGAGGCCCTCAAATCATGTCTTGAGGTCTTGGCTCATGTCTTGCCTCAAAAGTCAACTTAGGGGTGAATTAGGTCAAGAAACCCTAATTCCTGATTTTTGATGAAGGCTCCCCCTGAGGTTGTTTTGACTTAATGATTGGGTCCATGAGGTCCCTTTGAGCTTCTTGGGTTATGCTTTGAAGCATTAGCTCATGCCCAGATGAAAATTTTCATCTGGAGGCCTTGGTCGATCAAAACCCTAATTTGGTGACACTGGGTGTTTCGAAGCTCATTCCACTTGGAATGTTGCAACCTTGTGCTTGATTCTTGATATGAGAGACCTCTTGATCCTTCATGGATGTTTGAGAGGCTAGACAAGTCGAAGATTATGTCATTACTTGATTGATCTTTTGTCTAAATGTTCTGAGAGGGCTCAAAACCCTAATTCTTGATTGATGTGAATGTTCAACAATCCTTAAGGATATTGATGAGGCATGATGATATATCCATATTGTGGTGATGACTCTCACAATGATGGGAACTCTTGGTGGTCAAAATTTGGGGTATGACACGACTCAGTCTCTGTTTCACTAGAGGATATTCTGCTTTTAGTGGTAAATGATGTTCCACGATGCTGGTATCCAACCCTGGCATGGCCTGATAGGACCAAGCAAATACATCTGGAAACTCTTTGAGAAGTTATATCAAGTTTTCTTGGACAGTTGGATTGAGCAGTGCTCCAATCTTAACTTCTTTCCTCTCTTCTTCTGAACCTAAATTGACTGTTTCGAACGACTCTTTGTGAGGCTCAATAGACCTTTTCTCTTGTCTGAGTAGTCGATAAATCTCTTCTAGAATTTCTTCGTCCTCTTCTTCTTCAGCTTCAAATACGGGGAATTCAAAGTTGGGAGAAGGAATTAGATCATATGTTTCAATAGGGTTTAAAACAAGTAATCTGCATGACGTGATGATTCGTTGTATTAGCAAAGACAGAGAGAAATGCAAGAGTGTGTGCAGTGTATTTTCTGAAAAATGCTTATTTTCATTTTGAGTTGTTTTTAGGATTACCATTTTCTGAAAAACGAAAAGTGAAAACAACAATAAGTGCGAGAATTCAGAATGACATTATTTATTTATGATTTGTCGATTCTTGAAATACATCCCTATAAAACAAAACTCTGTCGCTTTGGGCGAAGCAAAGAGGGACATTTACAGAAAGGGTGAGCCCTATAAAAACATCCGTTTCACCTAGGCAAGGTGAAAGGTTAAAACAAAGATGGTAATTACTTAGACTTATGGACGATTTTTGAGACATCAACAGCAACCTAGTGGCGACGAACTACTCTGTGAATCACAAAGTATGGTACATTCTTCCTTGGTTTGTCCTCAGAAACAACACTGATTTTTGGCGGAGTATGATCATTAGAGTCTTCCTCCCAAGCAGAATTGTCATAAGTGAACTCTTCTGTTGTATCTTCCCGAGTGTTCTTACTCTCAAGAGGATCTCCCCAACCAGTTGGATGGATGTCCTCGTATCTGATGCGAGAGCTTTCTGGAGCGGTGTATTTGACTAGGAAGTCATACTTGCCACTCGGCTGTACTAAGGTGTCCCATACTTCTGTGGGAGTGGACGAGTCATCTTCCTCAATGACGTTGACCTCGGGAAAAACATAGTTGATGAACTCTTGTCCTGCAATCTTTGTAGATTCATCATTGTGGTGTTGGATATCTTTGGAATTTCCTGAGTAATGATCCCATGACTCGGTGGGGACGTGGGTATTCTTTTCAATATTACTCAGCTGATAGGCATCGTTCGGCTGACTCTTCTGCCCCAAGTCTTCTGTGTACGGCTTCCAGATAGGCAAGTCATCTAGGGGATCATAATAGTCTTGGTCAAAGTTATCTTTCATTAGATCATCTTCTAATGAATTAGGTGGAGCACGACATCCTTCAGGATCACAGTCTCCATAGATCATCCAGACATCTGATCTCGGTATATATCTCGGGTTCTGCTTTGGAAAACGGAATGGCGTGTGCGTTTCTTCCTGAGACATATAACCGTTATCGTTGAGATAAGATTTCTATTCTTCTTCCATGTCGGAGGAGTCACTCTCATTGATGGTGTGCACTTCTTGAGACACTGGGCGGAGGAAACCTCCGCTGTGGAAGAAATCCAGAATGGGACGAAAACTTCCATCCTTCTTTGTAATCTGGGCACAGGTTAAAGAGAAACCAAGGCCTTTCTTTGTCTTGTTATCCGTAGGAATTACAATCTGTCCCTATCCTTTTACGTCATTACTCTTGATTACTTCAAGAGCATCCTTGTATGAGGAAATCGATGTCCCTCTTTCTGACTGATTCTCATTGCTCACTGAGAGTGTTTGGAACTGGGTTTCAACAACCTCCTCTGGTTCTACACATGAGAATGATGATAAGTTGCTCACGATTAGGGATTGCTCTCCACAGACTGTGACTAATTCGTCATTTTTTACGAACTTCAGCTTCTGGTGAAGTGTTGAAGTGACTGCCCCAACTTCGTGTATCCAAGGTCTTCCTAATAAACTGATGTATGTTGCTCGGATGTCCATGACCTGGAATGTGACTTGGAAAGTGTGAGGACCGATAGTTATGGGAAGATCGACTTCGCCGATAACTGTTTTTCTAGACCTGTCAAAGGCTTTGACAATGATCTCGCTGCCTCTCATCGGAGCTCCTTAAAATGATAGTCGTATCAGAGTTGATTTTTGCATAACATACAAAGATGAACCGGTGTCTACCAGTATGCTGGCTAAAGTATCGTCTTGGTAGTTAACTGTAATGTTGAGCGCCATATTATGATTCTTGCCTTCTTCCGGCAGTTCTTCATCACTGAATCCTAAGTTGTTGCAGGAAGTGATGTTGGATATGATGATGTCAAATTGTCCTACTATCACATCTTGTTCCACGAAGGCTTGCTCTAAGACTTTCTGTAGAGCTTCCCTATGAGCTTCGGAACTAAGCAGGAGAGATAGCACAGAGATTCGAGACGGAGTTTGCAACAATTGGTCTACAATGTTGTACTCGCTTTTCTGAATGAGCTTCAGTATCTCATCGTTGTTCTTTACAAGTTTCGGATTACTGGATTGGCGAACTTGTTGATTTGGAACTTCTGTTCGAGGTTCCTTTTCTTTGGCAGGTTCTCCAACTCCTCTATTGAAGATCTGACCGCTCCGGGTAACTCGACTGATGTCGGCAATGTTCACGACAGAGGGTAATGGAGTTTCCTTTCCATTTTTGATGGTCATTGCACCATACTTGTAAGGGGTAGCCTTATCTGACTTGTACGGTATGGGACCTGGCAGGTAGATAACCACAGGAGCTTTCTGATTTCTCTAACCGTTATAGGCAACCTCAATCAGTTCCTGGTTGGGAACTTTTCTATCATCAAGAGGGATGCTTGATCCATTGAGTAGAGGGATTATGGCGCATATGTCCTTGGTTATTTCACGATCGGTGGTTACGACAGCGCTTTTGCTTTGAGATGGGAAGTAGTTCTATATCATGTTAATCAACCCAGAACTCAAACATGGTCGAATCTCTTTCTGGTCCAACTGATTTTGAAGAGCCGCTCGTACGAGATGACATCCCTGGTTGTTCTCCGAGCATACTCTACAGCGCTCATAATTGTGCGGTGGTACCCGACCACACCCATTTTGTATGCAGTGCATCTTTACCAGGTCGGTTTCTGTTGAGCGGATTCACGACTTTGATGTCTATCAGGGTTTCCATCAGTCATGCTAATCCGTTGTGTAGCTTTATCTAGGTAGATTGGAAGCTACCAGTGGTCCAACAGATGTTGAAGGGTTCTTTGTACAAGCGCACACCCTTGGTCGTCTTCAAGGCATTCTTCATAGTCTTGATAATCGTGTGAAGCCAGAAAGCCGAGCCTGACTTGCTTAGCATGTAATTCTACCAGATTGGTATTCATCAAGCGTATGTCAAAGATCTGAACCATATTGAGTTGATGGTTATTTCCTTCACGGTAGTCTTGGATCCATCCAAGATCCATCTGACGTTGGAGGGACTCTCGTACAAAAGAGCATCTCTGATTGTTTTTAGAGTAGACTAGACAAGTGTTGTAATCGTGCCGTGGCAAATTATAATATTGACTTTTCCTTGAATGAATTGCCACCAAATTGACGTTCATCGCAAGAATGTTGTGGTTCTGAACAATGTTGGGGTGTGCATGGGCCATGTTTACCTCACGAATCTGGTGATCCTAAATCTAGCCCAGATCCATTTATTCTTGTAGATCTACTTGCACTACGGAACATCCCTGATTGTTCTTTAAGCAGATATCACACTGGTGATAGTTGTGAGATGGCGCATGACCGTACCCGCTCTGTCTGCAATGCATTTTCACTAGATTAGTTCCCAATAGGAGTACATCGTGAATTTGATAACTACAGCTAGATTCTTCCCCTATTAAATTCACTGCAGTCTTCTCGTGTTGTGGCAACGAGTTTGTTTAAACATTCGGATTAGGATCTTTAAAGGATAAGATCTCGTTCCTGAGAAGCTTCTGGACGTCATACTTGAAGCTGAGACAGTTCTCAATGGTGTGCCCCGATCCTCCTTGATGGTTAGGGCAAGTTTGATCTGCTTTGAACCAAAAAGGTAGATTTTCTGGTATTGTAAGAGGAGTCCTGGTTTGGACGTGCCCCTTGGTCAGTTGAAGTGGAAATAGTTCTGCGTACAACATTGGTATAAGGTCAAACTCTGATGGTCGTGTCGTACGATTGTTGTTGTTATACTGTGGACGAGCCTGCTGAAGAGGCTGTTGCGGCCTTTCCTGATATTGTTGTTGACTTGGTTGGCTCTGAGCAACCTGAGGTTGATACGTTGGAGCTGGTGCTGGGTTGATAGCGGGAGTTACTGCCACTATTGGTTGATACCTTCGCCTTTGCTTTCCCAAAGAGATATTACTGATATCCTGCTCTTTTTTCTTTTGGAAAACACTACTGTATCTTTTGGTACTGCTGGATGGTTCTGCATCTTTGACCAATCGTCCTTCTCGGACTGCTTCTTCAAGGCATACTCCCATGCTCACCATTTCAGTGAAGTCACTGGGCGCGCTTGCAACCATTCGGTCGTAATAGAATGAGCTCAAGGTTTTCAGGAAAATCTTTGTCATCTCATTTTCCTCAAGAGGAGGACAAATTTGAGCGACAATTTCAAGTCATCTCTGAGCATATTTTTTAAAAGTTTTTTTGTCCTTCTGTGACATTACTCTGAGCTGATCCCTATCCGGCGCCATGTCCAAGTTGTATTTATGCTGATGAACGAAGGCGGCACCGAGATCTCTAAAAATACTGATCTTGGTTCGGTTTAAACCCATGTACCATTTGAGTGCGGCACCGGTTAAACTGTCTTGGAAGTAATGGATCAGTAGCTGTTGATTTTCTGTCTGAGGTGACATTTTTCGAGCGTACATCACCAGATGACTTTGAGGGCAAGAGTTGCCTTTGTATTTTTCAAAGTCGGGCACCTTGAATTTGTGTGGTATCTTTACATTAGGGACCAAACAGAGGTCTGCGGCGTCCTTTCCGAATAAGTCTTGACCACGAATGGCATGCAGTTCCTTCTGCATTTCCAAGAATTACTCCTGGAACTCATTCATCCTTTCGTACACGTCTTCGTTTCTACCAGAAATTGTTTGTGGAATCTGTCCTTCCGGGACAGTGTGTACCACTGGTTGTGGTATAGACATTATAGCGGTGACCCTTGGCGTTTCCATGCCCTGAAGTTTGTAACCTTCAGGAGTTGCTGTTGTAACCCTTACATCTTCACTTTCCCGAAGTCTGTAACCTTTAGGTCCAACGGTTCCTGCTACCGCTTCTAGGTCTTCAGTGACTCGTGGGATATATCCTTCAGGTATAAAGTTGAGAGGCATGTCCCAAGGGTGACCCTTGGGCATGTTGTACCGAGGATGATTTTCATGTGTCTTCATTATGGGCGTAGATATAATCTCTGAGATTACAGTCTTTTGATGCCGCTGCTCCTGAGCTGCTGCCAGGGATTGCATGTCACTGTGAAGTTTTTCCAAACTTTCCTTCAGAGCGTCGATTTTTCTCTCAGCTCTCTATTCTCTTCCTCAAGATCGTCCATTTTCTTTTGTCGATTGGCCCGAGTATTGTATGAGTGATACAGTTTGACTCTAGAATTGTGACACATACGTGAGACTCGAAGATAAGAAAAATGTGTTATGCGAGAATGATGAATGATATGTACTGACATATTTGTTTAGCTTTTGTTTTATTCAAAAAGAAACTTCAACAAATAGATTGCAAATATCACACAGTAGGGGAGACCCCTTTTATTGAATTCGAAAGATTGCAGTATTCTACAAAAAAAGTACAGTATTTTACAAAGTGCTGTAAGGAAAATGTCTAAGCTCATGGATCTTGAGTCCTCTCTGGGGAGAGCTTTGATGTTGGTTCCTGTATTTTCCTCTTCTTTGACCGGGGGCTCTTCAGCCGTGGTCGGGTCGACGACCCTTTGCCAAGTGAAAGGAGCGAGCAAATTTCTTCGGTCTTCCTGACTTTCTATAGTATACTGCTCTAATATCTCAATCAGAGCATCCTTCTCCTTTAACAGTTCCTGAATCTTGGTACACTCCAAATTGAGGATTCGGTACTTGTTTTTTCCAAGAGCTCTTTTCAAGTTGAACTTTGTTGAGAGCGATTTGGAGTTTTTTCGCATCAGACATGAAATAAAGGACAGATTCCTTTAATGGAAAAACTTCTTGGCAAGGGTAAGGCATCCTCAGCTTGAGGGCTCTAGTTTGCACCCAGTGGAGATAAGGTTCCATGGAGGTACAGTTTGGTCTTCCCAAAGACTTTTTCCCCTTCCTATGAATATGTTGCCAGCCATGCACTATTTCCTTCTTTAGTGCCCTGTCACTTTCCCCTTCCTTGAAGAAAAGACCTTCTAGATGAACGTTACGTGGAATATTCTTCATTGTGTATCCAAGTTAACGGCGAGCTAAAATTGGATGGTAGTTGATTCCTCCTTTAGTTCCAATGAGGGGTACGTTAGGGAAATTTCCACATCTGTCGATGATCTCTATCCCTTCGTAAATCCGATTGCACCAATCTATGTCAGAATTGGTAAGAGACATAATCCTTTGTGACCAATGTAGAGTACTCTAGTGATCCCAAAAAGCAGCAGATTTAGGCAAATGGGAAATGAACCATTTGTAAAGTAAGGGTACGGAGCATGTGATCATTCCTCCGCTGTACAAATTCCTTAAGTGTACAGAATGATAAGCATCTGCGAGCAAGGCTGGTACGGGCTTTCCTATTAAGAAGATCTTAACAGTATTGGTATCAACGAAGTTATCAATGTTGGGAAAGAGGAATAACCCATATATGAGCAGAACAAAGACGTCTTCGAAGGAAGTTATGTTTCCTACACTAGCAAAGTATAGAGCTTTCTCCATCAGGAATTTAGCTGGTAAACCCTGGATTCCTCCTTTAGTGGTCATGTGAGTCCTATCTTCTGACTCGTCCAAAGAGATTGCTCTTGCAATGGTTTGTTCCTTTGGAATTTCTTCCAGTCTAGAAAATGGAGCTTGGTCAGTGATAGGTAAATTAATCAGGTGGGAGTACTCTTCTAGTGTTGGTGCAAGTTGGTAATCCGGGAAAGTGAAGCAGTGATAATCCGGATCGTAGAACTGAATTAGCATACACAGGATCCCTTCAACCACGTTAACCCTTAATAGAGACAACAGTCCTCCGTGCTTAGCTCTGAAAGCCTCGGGGTTAGTAATCATTCTTGCCAATTTCCTTAAGTCTTATAATTTCGGAGCCTTGAAGGTGTACTTGTGCAACTTTCTTCTACCGAAATCCATAACGCAGCCTCTGATATTTGCAATATTGTTTTAGTTCATTTTGAAAAAAGGATTTTTTTCTTGTTTGAAAAGAGTTTTTTAGAAGAATGCATGAGTGCAGCACACAAAAACATTTGAAAACATGGGTTCAAGGGTTCAACGTCACGAGCATGGAGTCATGGCTCTACCCATCCCCAAAGGTTGTACTATTTTGGTCAATTTTTGTACCTGTAGAATGGGTTATAAGGTTCCCAAAGTCATTGACTCCTCCTAGGAATATCAACAGCAAGCTGATTCACTCGAGCGAGCTATAATACCCTAGAATGAATCTCATTTGAGTGTAGTATCGCGTATCAACTATTCCCGATAGTCACCGCACTACCAAATAGTCATACGGTTAATTTCTACTAAATCCTCAGGGTCAAGGGTACCGCACTGGGAAAGACAATGCTTTCACGACAATCGGTCGTTCAACATCGATACTTCCGAACGGGTAGCTCGACTGATTCGGTGGACTGCCAAGTTAGCTTGGTCGGTATTCACTCCTTATAAGTGTTTCCTGGATATGCCAACCATATCTTAATGTTCTCTCAAACTTTCCACATGCGTATCAATCGTATTCCCATTTGACAGAAAAATAAACACGGGTATCAAGTAGTATGATAGTAAATATATATATATATATATATATATATATATATATATATATATATATATATATATAGAAGAATGCCAAACAACCTAGACCTCTTAGGAAATCTAATCCTAACGAATCTCCAGTAGAGTCGCCATTTTTCTGTAGCGTGCGATTTTTGTCGGTGACGCGACCACCTTACCGCAATGGTTGGAATTGGGTGATACTTTCTGATTTCTTATTTATCCTATGAAGGTGGAAAGGAAAAGGAAGATATCTAAAACTAACCTTGCACACAAATGTTTTCTTTAACAAATCCTAAGAGATTGGGGGGTCCGGGGTCAGGTTATACAAAGGGGAGTTGTCAATTACCTAGTGTATATATGGTTATCCATAGATTCTTTGGCATGTTCTTCTAATATCTACTTACTGGTGTTTATCTGTCATAAATTGGGAAAGTTTCTCCTTTGGGAGTGTTGAGAGAGTATTTTTGTTATTTTCGGGTTTTTCGATGTTTTTGGTAAAGGTACTGGACCTAAAGTTTTTGTTATGTGTGCTCGCTAAGATTTCGCAATCTTATGCCTACGTATTCCCGTTAAAAAAAACTAGAAAATCAGAGCAATCGTAGTTCCTCCTATTTCTATGGGAGGAAAGATATTTTGGTGTCTTGTTTAAAGCCCAAGATTGAAGCTAGTGGTTATTTGTTTCTTGTTCAAAGCCCAAGATTGAAGCTAAAGGGGTATTTGAGAGAGAATTTGTCATCTCTAAAGGGAGATATCTCATCTGTTCATCATAAGTTGTTGGGAACTTAATTATAAAGGAGAATTACTTTAACTGGGATATAAGAATCCAGCAATGCCATAATTTCCTTTATAAGGGAGATGTCCTGAAGGAGGAAACTTTAACTCAGTGTAGAGCAATGCCATTTTTCCTTAGGAGTCTTCCATGCTAAGAGAGGGACATTGGCTTGGGTATAAATAATCCAGAGGCTTGTCACTTATAGCAATTAGGTGAAAGAGGAAGTTTACCAGGATAAGAGATGGACTACATCTTGGATTTTTGAATTGACAAGTGTGCCACTTACAACAGTTATCTGGAATTAAGGTCTTTTTTCTTGATTGTCTGTTTTGATGTGTGATTGTACAGAGAAATGTCTTCCTACAGAGAAATCTTGATTTCCTGTGAGGGGTGTTGATTTTTGTGTGCCTTGATCAAATCCCAAGGTTGAAGCTAAAAGGTTGACTCTATTTAGAGAGTTTTATATCTGTCTTGTACAAAGCCCAAGATTGAGGCTAAAAAGAATTGACTCTTCCGGGAAAGGTTTTATTTGACTTGTACAAAGCCCAAGATTGAGGCTAAAATAATGGACTCAACTGGGGTGAGGTTTTATCAGTCTTGTACAAAGCCCAAGATTGATGCTAAAAGAATTGACTCCATTGGGGAGAGGTTTTATCTGTCTTGTACAAAGCCCAAGATTGAGGCTAAATCTACTAAGGCAAGATCATTATACTAAGCCTAAGAGGAGGCTGATTGGGGAAATTCTTATATGAAGCCTAAGAGGAGGCTGGCTTCTGCTGAGGATTATTGAGATCCAGTGGCAGGTACAAAAATGGGGAATCAACTCTTGCTGAGGAGTGAAGAAGAATTGAAATATCAGATGCCTTGAGGTTCTGATTTTTTTGAGGGTTTAAGGGTGGTAATTTGACCTTAGCTGGGGAATTTAAACTGAAGGCTTAAAGATTGAGTTTTAAAACCTATAGAGGTTCTAACTCTGTTGGAGATTGATGAAATGATCAGGGTTTTCCTGTTCTTTTAGGAAACTTGAGGGTTTCTTTGAGATCCAAGGGGAGATGAGACTTTCCAAGTCTACTGGGAATGAAAAGGTTTATCTTTGTATGATGCCTAAGAGGAGGCCGATGTTTTAAGGGATGAGAATTAACCCTAAACTGGTCTGATGTTTTAACTCTCTGGAGGATTGAACTAGAAAAAGATGACTAAGTTTTGTCCTATGCCTGTAGGAGGTCATTGGGTCCTTGTACTAAGCTCAAGAGGAGGCTGAGAACTTCTAAGAAGCCTGAGGGTCCTTGTACAAAGCCCAAGAGGAGGTTGGGGATGCTTTTAGGAAGCCTGTGGGTCCAAACCTAATAAAAGTTCAAGAAAGGTTTCACCGGGAATAATCCTTTCTTTAGTGAACAGTTCTAGGGTTTGAAGAAATTCAGAAGAGGTTTCACCGGGAATTAATCCTCTTTGTGGAAATGAATTTCTTGTACACATATTTCTAAGTAGTGACAGTCTTGAGAAAAGTTTCACCGGGAATAATGCCTTTTTCTGTTCCATATTGTATAAGCCCAAGAGGAGGCAAGATTGTATCTGGAATTTCCTATGGGGAACTAGTTTTGACTGTGTTAAAAGAGTAACCACTGGTTTGATCTAAACCTAGACCTAGTTGATGGGGAAAACTCTAAATAAGGCATACATATATAGATGAAATATATAAGCAAGTGTATAGAAAAAGGGTAGAACTTACAGTTGTGCAAGCTTCCAGCATTATAAACACAGCTGTATGGTCAGTTATTCAAGAAATTGAAGAAAGTTTTGATACAACTATGAATTTGAGTCTAAATCAAATGTAAAGTTGGTTTGAAAAGAAGCTTGGGGCTTATACTCAAGGAGAGGCCTAGATGAAAAACAGTGATCGCACCGTCGTTTTGAAAAATTGTACCGGGACTTATACAATGATTGAGGCCCAAAAGTTTATGTACAAAGGTGGGTTGGGTCTTACACTTTATTAGAGGCCCAAAAGTGTTTGAAAAAAGAAGAAAAATGGGAATTACAACCAAAGGGAGGCCTAAATTGTTGTTTTGAAAACGACGATCGCGCCGAGATTTCCTTTTTTAACGTATCGGGACTTATACAATGACTGAGGCCCAAGATGGTTTATTTACAAAGGGATGAGACTTACACTCTATCAAGAGGCCCAAAAGTGTTTTGAAAAATGTTTGTGAGGGTGAAAATAATCAAAACCCTAATTTGATTAAAAATGTATTTTAATTTGAATAAAAAAACATTTTCAATGATCAAAATTATCAAACATGTTTGAAAAATCATATTTTCATTCATAAAATGATTTGAAAATCAATTGAATTTGAAAAATCAAGAGAAAGAATTTATTTAAATGTTTAAACACAATTAAAAAGGAATTCTTTTCAAAAATTCAAAATATATTAGATAAATAATATTTTTTTATTTTTTTGTGAAATAAAATACTTTAACATATTTGTGAATTTTGACAAAAAGAATCATTAAAAAATGATTGAAATTGAAAGAGAAATTAATTTTTGAAGTTATTAAGAAATTGTGAAAAAATGTGTTGTACTCCAAATTTTTCCCTTAGATCCATTGATCTCTTGCATGCCATAATAGGGCAATCATGCTGCATGACTAACCCTTTTTTTATCAGGTTTTTGTTCGTGTTTGTTTCTTTTATCAGGTTTATCTTGAGGAGGTTCAAGGAGGAATTGATCAAGGTTTTTGGAGCATTGAATCAAGCAAGTCTCTAGGAAATGTCTGCATAACCCTAACCCCACCATGACCAAATTTCTACCCACTTTATCTACCCTCATTTGTCACCTTCATTTTCTAAACCTATTTCATTAACCTTTTCATTTAACCAATTTTATTCAATTTGTTCAATTCTCCTAAACCACATTTAATCCTAATCAATTGCCAAGTTATCCATTATTATTTATTTTTGCCTAATCACCTTTGTTTACGACAAGAAAAAACCATTTTATTTCCTAAGCCCGTTTTTCATTAAGCCCATCGTGACCAAAAGGAAAGGAATGTGTTACAAATTATTGAAGTTATTTTTCATTGTCAAATAACCAATAGAAAACAAGTATGAGTATGTTGACTTTTCAACCCAAGCATCAGCCAATGGAGAAGCAGCAGATTGGAAAGGAAGAATTCAACACATTTGAATCCATTCGTTCAAAAAACCATTTCAATTCAATCCTTGGCGCGAATCATATTTTGAATTCTCCAAGAGCGTTTCCTATTTGAGCTCCGTCCTATTTGCTTCAGCAAAAGCATTTCTGAAACATTACCATATTCATTATTCACTCTGATGCTACTTGCTGGAAAACGCTTTGGTGTTATCCCCATCATTACTTCTTTCAATACCTGCATGTATGACATCAAATGAGGAGCGTTTGAAATAATGCATGAGTTGGTGAAATTGGCCCTGCACCTCTGAAGATTTGTGCAGCATGAGGAGCGTACTGAGTGGACCAACATTTGAATTACGGGAAGAAAGACGTTGCAAACCCTAGCCACCAAGCATTGGTTCTTTGGGTGATTTCAACCCGGCCCAATATATCAGCCTATATAAGGAGCTCATCTACAGCTCTCGGGGGACATCGACATTCACGAACACTTCTCACAAAAATATCCTAAAATTATAAAAGTTTCTGGTGCACGAGCAAGAGAGAGAGGGAGAGTGGCTTTGGAATTTTGGTTCAAGATCAGAAAGCTTATCACAAGATGAAGAGATAGTGGACTTGCTCCACTAGGTATCGCCCTATCTCCTTCTATTCTTATGCACGATGATTATGTGATACGTTATATGCACCATGCTATTATCATTTTTATTCCATTACTGTCTGATTTTTGTGATTACTTTGCTCCATGTTTAATTATCATGTTGTTATATGCATTTCTGTCTGATTATCGTTTGCTGTAGTGGAAGGAAAATCATCATGTTGGTTTCATTTTGTGTTGATTAATCGCAATTGATTTTGCTTCGTGTTCGTCTGAAAATGAAAATAAAAATGAGAAGTTAGGTGGCGCTCGCCACATTAAGTTTGGTGGCTCCCGCCACATAGTAAAATAATAATATAACAACCACACCTCACCAAAATAATAAAAAGAAAAGGAAAAGTCACCATGGCGCCAGGCACCCCACAACCCATGTGGCGCAAGCCACCTCCTTTCAGGGGAAAAGGTGGCGCCAGCCACCCTTTACTGTGTCTTCCATTCCTTTTTTATTTTGTTGTTTTTTAACTATTATCTTCCATTTCTTTTTTATATGTTTTTAAATAATTTCATAACAAAAACAATATAAATTCTGCTTCTTATTTCTTTTTAGAGTCAAATGTGTTCTTGAATTTTAGAAGCTTTTCGTTAAAGTATGCTATAATTTATGAAGTTTGTTTGAACATTGCTTCTTGAGCTTTATCATAAAATGCTGTCTGTACTTCCAGGCTTCTGAATGTTATGTTGCATGATTCCAAATGCTTTGGTTTTTCAAACTGTGAGAATGTCTTTTTCTGCTATGCTTAATGTAATCATGTGCTACTACTTTTAAAATAAGTTATTTTGGAAGTTTGCTGTAATTCATGAAGCTTTGTTTCCCTGATGGATGTTGTTTGCTTTTGTTCTCTGTTTAAATCACATGAGTTAATTTCTTCTGTTTCTGTTGCTTTCCATGCCATGATTGCGATGCTTGTGTTACTATTGTTTTGGAATTGAGTTTTTCTATGAATGTATTTGATTTGTGAAATTCTGTTCCTAACCTCAACATAAATCTTGCCATGCAAATATTGTTTGTTTTGCTCTCTGTTGATCAGTTACATGTTTTCAATTGCTTTGGTTCAAATTGCGAATGCTTCTCTGCCATATATGTCACAGTTACATGACCACTTGCACTCACTGTTTGCTATGTTCACATTTATGTTCACTTCCTGTTTAAATGCTTACTGTTTGGAATTATTGAACTCATATTTCATATACTTCAACTCTTTGTAACTCTTATTTATAAGATGTTATGCTCCCCCATTCCAAAGGAAGGTGATTAATGTTGACTCTTAAAGTCATAGCCCCCACCTTAACCTTAGTAGCCTCATAAGAGCTTACCTTTGTTTCTTGGCCTCATGAGAGCCATAGAATCATAACTAGCCTTAGGTTAGAGTTCCTAAACTCTATGTGATATTCATCCTAATGAATACTCACTTTCCCCTATTGACTAAACATAACATAGGACCATTATACTAGACTTAAAGAGTTCTTATACTCTACAATGAGTTCACACTCATTTCCCCTCTGAATATTGACCATAGTCAATCATTCAGTAGAAGTAGAACTACGCATACTCTAATTCTATACCCGAGGATACATAGGCGCAAAGTTCGATGCTTTGTCGAGTATACTTAGATACTAACCCCTAGGGTTTTCAACCTTTAGCATAGTACCCTTAGCAAGCGAGTAAGATATAACAAGTAAAACAAGAGGCTCCCGTAGAGTACTACGGACGTTTAGGGTGCTAATACCTTAGCTAGGCGTAACCAACCCCTGAACCTTAGATCTCCCCCTTTAGGTTTTTCTAACGATCTTAAACCTTTCCTTTGGATAAATCAAAGTCGGTTGTGAATTCAAAGAAATGCGATGCAAGTTAATTAATAGCTTGTTATCCGATTTTCACCGCAACAGAAATGGCGACTTCACTGGGGATTCCTTTATTTTTTAGGGTTAAGCCCACCTTGTTTTTTGTTTGTTTTATTTATACTTGCTTGCTATATTTGTGTATATCTGTATATATGCTTTGCTTGATTATCTTTTGTTGGCTTGGTTGTTGAGTGGTGAGATAAATCCTAACCCGGATTTGAGTGCCCTTATGATAGGACGATGGTATATTCAAGGAGGCTTTGAAGGAGTCGATTCCTGAAAAAGTTGACTTGAGACACCATCACTCAGTTTAGGCCTTCTTGAGAGTTTAGTCATGTTGAACGATCCTATTCATGAAAGCGTGCTACTCTCAATTTAGGTGCCATCGATACTGAGAACCGTAGTTTCCAAACCTCACTTAAGCCTTTAGGATGTAGTGCGGTGACCATGATGGAGTCTATTTCTGAATTGGTTGTCACGCGATACTACACTCAGACGAGATTCTCTTGAGAATTTTATTGATTACCAAGTTATCTGGGAAATCGATAAAATCCTAAAGATGGATCGTAGACTCTGGGAACCCTTTTAGAACCTTGATCGGCAGGAGGAAACCATAGTACATACCAATGGGGGGTGAACCTTGACTCCATGCTCTTAACCCAAACCTTTATGTGTTTGTATTTGTATGTGTTTGTTGCATCTATATAGCATAAGCATATGCATATCAGTTTCATGGAACTCAGACCTCTTTTTGTGAAATATCACAGAAATATCATGGACGAATCAAGAAGGAAAACTGTGAAATACACTTTCAAGAGTCCTAGATTGGATGACCTAAGGAGATTGGGAGATTTGCTAACAGACCCCGAAGGATTCAAAGATAGATATGGGAATTTGTGGACTTTGTTGAAGAAAAATACTGATGAAGGACTCCTCTCAACCTTGCTCCAGTTCTATGACCCAAAATATCACTGCTTCACATTTCCTGATTATCAACTCTCGCCTACTCTTGAAGAATATTCTCAGATAGTTGGTTTACCCGTCAAGGATGATTCTCTGTTTCCTATCTTCAACAGAGACCCAAAAGAGGAAGAGATAGCTAAAGAGACTCACTTCGAATTGGTTGACATAAAAAACAACTTAATTTCTAAGGGAGGAATTTTTGGGTTGACTGCTAAGTTCCTGTTTGGAAAAGCCCATTACTTTGCTAAGCACTCCAACAGGGATGCCTTTGAAGCTGTTTTTGCTCTACTCATTTATGGACTTTTCCTGTTCCCAAACATCGACAACTTCGTAGACCTAAATGCAATCAAGATCTTCCTGAAGAAAAACCCTGTACCTACCTTACTTGCTGAAGCCTATCACTCAGTCCATACAAGAAATGTCCATAGTAATGGACAGATCACTTGCTGTGTCCTCGTGCTATATAGATGGTTTGTTTCGCATTTACCAAAGAAGGGTGCATTCTGGGATCCTAAGAAGGGATGGTGGTCTAAGAAGATTATGGCCCTTTCTCATGCAGACATTGACTGGTACAATCGAGTGTACGAAAAAATCTCAATAACAGACAGTTGTGGCCAATATAACAACGTGCCTCTTCTTGGCATCAAAGGTGGAATCAGTTACAATCCGGTGTTGGCACGCCGTCAATTGGGATACCCTCTGAAGGATAAACCTCTAAGCATTCATGTAGAGGGAATTTATTTTGAAGAGTATGATAAGAATAAAGAACAAAGGGATCTAATCTTGAAAGCTTGGGGTAGCAAGTGTAAAAGAGGAAGTAGCTCCTTGGGGAGACCCAATTGTGTTTCTTTGGAGCCATATCTTCAGTGGGTCTGCAAGAGAGCCATTGAATTAAAGATGCCATACAAGAGGGAGGAACCAATTCCCATGAAAGAAGAGCCTATTCTGTACTTCATGACAAAGGAAGAGGAATTAGAGATATCATTGAAACAGACCCAGAGATCAGAAGAAGCGTGGAGGCTTAAGTATCAGGTGGTTGTTGAGGAGAACTTTGAACTCCGAAAACAACTACGTGCCAAGGATGACGAGTTGACCTCTTATAAGAAGAGGAAGGTTCAGGAAGGCCCAAGTTCTTCTACTATTCAGCCCGCAACTTGGAAGACGATCATCGACAACCTTGTGGCAGAAAGAGATCAGATGGAGGAGGAAAACAGAAGGCTCAAGCTGCGACTCTTAGGAGAATCTCCTTAGGACTGTCTAGGCTTTTATTCAGCTTCTTTGTTTATGGACTCTCAAAGTGTATTAATTGTTGTAATCTGTTCTCTATTTAATGAAAATGAGATCTTTTGATATTTCACGATGTGTTGCAAAAATGTCTGAATTCCACGAAACTTTGCATTGCATATCATTTTGCATCTTTCCCGTTTCATGTCGTCTCGTTCTCTTCAGAACCCGTCACCTTGATTTTCCAAACGCCAATACCCAAGTCCAAACTCGACAAAGGATGCCTTAATAATACTGTGAAATGGACAGAGTCAACCATGAATTGAGAGAACTCTGAGGAGGAATGAGGCAGTTTCTGGAAACTATGAAGGTCACGCTAGCAACGATGAAGGAAATTTGGGAGTACCAGGAGGAAATGAGAGAGGAGATCAGAATCCTCAAGTGCCAGATGAATTGGGTTCTGGAAACTCTGTTGAAAAAGGAGAATCGCATTCATCCCGTCAGACCAGCTTTCAAGAGCGCTCGTTCGCCACGTCAGCATGGACGACAAAGATCAAAGGAACCAGAGAGGAATTTCACTCCGTTGCCAATGGCATACAGTCAGCTTTTGCCAATTTTGATTAGAAGTGGATTGATAATACCGAAGGATTTAGAGCCAGTGATCCCTCCATACCCACTGGGTTTTGATGCCAGCGTCCGATGCGACTACCACGCTGGGGCACCGGCGCATTCAACTGAGGATTGTAAGGTACTCAGAAGCCAGGTTCAGACGCTGCTTGATTCTGAGAAGTTATCATTTACACCACAAGGCATTCAAATCAACCATCCTTTGCCATCTCCTAAGGATCTCTCGTGTCCAGAATTTGTTTTTGGAGAAGCCTCATGCCAGCTGAACGTTGGTCCTGTTCCTGCATCCAAACGTAATCTTCGTCAAGTGTTTACGAAGAGGGGTTTTCAGTCTCCAACGTGTGTTTCTCCTCAAGATAAGAAGAAGTGTGCTGCCAAAAGAGGAAAATTTAACCACCAGCCTATCCCGGTGCCGTTAAGCAAACTTTTCCCACTGTTGATGCAAAACCAGCTGGTAACTCCACGACTTCTCACACCTTTCCAGGGACCTTGGTATGATCCCAACCTAACCTGTGAATTCCATAAGGGAGCTGAAGGGCATGATTTGGACAATTTCCGAGCTTTAGAATATTTTGTACAAGAGCTGATCCATGACAAGGACTTAATCTTCGAAGAAGACCGCCCAAAGACTGAATGCAAATTTGGCACTGGGGCCATCGGGCATCCCATTGAAGAATGCAAGGAATTCGAAGAAAAGCTGATGACCCTGCTAAAAAAACTGAAACCTCAGGAAGATACTTCAGATGCTGGTACCTCAACTTTTGAAGCAAAAGGTAAAGGACCTGCAAGGCCTCTCAAAATTCGATACCACAAGGAACAAGTGATTGGTGGTGAAGACTTTTTTCCGTTCGGACCCGAAAACTGAAATCTTTGGTTGGCTGTGTTTTGTATTTCAGTTGTATTTCCTTTAATTGTATTGATATTTGCATATGAGCTTTGTTGTACCTTTAAATTGGCAACATTAATGAAATAATCCATTCGTTTCACTCATTTACTTTCATAAAAGCAAAAAATATATCTTTTTCACCCCTTTTTCAAACTTTTGTTAAAGCAAAGATTGGGGAGGATGACGAAAACCTCAAGTTCATAATTACTGTGGTATACTTTCAAATTAACCTCGCTGAGGATGTAAGGCATTGTTTCACATTTCCTAAACATTGGAGAAGTAAGGATGATAATCCCTTGTTAACCCCTTCGAGCCTAGAAGTAGGAGTTTTCTTTCCTTACACACAAAAAAATAACCTTAAATCTCAACCTTGGGGGGCAGGGTAGTTCTCAGTTTAACTCGGTTATGCATTCAAACACGAGCGCTTCATATAAGGCACCAATCAGCTTTCAAATCAAGTGACTTCCTACTTTTGGAGATTTGAACGTATATCTTGAGTTAACTGAGCGTAGGATTGGAATTCATCCTTTGTTTCATAAACCATGAACCAGGCCACATTACAACCCCTAAAAGACCTAATTGAGGTAAGGTTGTTTTGAAAAGCATACTACAGCAAGGTTGAGTAACCTGACTCCTAATAATCTTTGTTACTCGCGTGTGTTGGTCACTTCCTTAATGACTAGACCCACCTTTGTTTTTGACTATTTAATCATTTCACTGTGCGTTTTTTATCAAAGCTTTGTTTCAACTTTGCATTAAATTTTGCCAATTTTAATGAACAACACTTGTTTGCAATACCATTCGATATCAAGGAATCCCAACAAACGCGGTCAGTCAAGGAATTGAACTTGATAAAGGAAATTTGACTCAGTTAGGGGCAACCAAGTGTGAGTTGACAAATCAGAGGCAGAGTTCTACAAATTCAGAATATTGGGGCAAATATTCTTGAGATCATCTTATGACAAGTTTTGACTTCAATAACCCATCAGCAGGGGCAAATCCGTTCCCCAGTAATTTCTACTACAGTTTGAGTATCTCGAGTATAACTAAACAGAAACAGCTACGTCAAGATTCAAAAGTTGGAAGATATTGAAGCATCTGGTATTTCAATCCTTCCGTAAAATTCTTTTGATTATTCAAGTTGGAAGATATTGAAGCATCTGGTATTTCAATCCTTCCATAAAATTCTTTTGATTATTCAAGTTGGAAGATATTGAAGCATCTGGTATTTCAATCCTTTCGTAAAATTCTTTTGATTATTCAAGTTGGAAAATATTGAAGCATCTGGTATTTCAATCCTTCCGTAAAATTCTTTTGATTATTCAAGTTGGAAGATATTGAAGTATCGGGTATTTCAATCCTTCTGTGAAATTCTTTTGATTATTCATCCCCTAATCTGGGGCAGTTATGCCGAGATCTCTCCAAGAGTTTGAAGATATTAAAACACCCTGTATGCCAGTTCTTCTATAAAATCCTCTTGTTATCGTATAGACCGTCTAGCCTGGGGCAGATAAGATTTGAAGATGGTAGTTATGCTAGTGGAATGCATAATTACTTTGTTAGCTCCCCATCAAGTTGCTACATCAGTTGATTTTGACAAATTCCCAATGGATTTATTTCCCCAATAAAGAAGAAGAACTTTCCCAATATATCCAAAACATTTGTCTAAGCTAGGCTTATGCTTTGGTTTTCACCTTTGAGTACCAGACCCTAGCTCTTTATGCAGGAGTCCCCAGAGAAGTCAGCTGTTAGACGACAGAATTCTTAGTCACTAGAGTTGTTATTGGTCTTTGAATACAATAACTTCGTCATTTTCATCTGATTCTTGGAAGCGGAAAAGTTTTAAGAAAACACAAAGATGAACTAAGTTTTACTCTAGTATCAAGATGTTTTATGGAATCAAGTTGGTACAGGAAGAGTTAGTAGTATTGTATCTTTGGCTTGGATTTTCCATCTCTAGTGAAAAGAAGATTGTCCCGGTTATCCTTGATGTTTGGGTTTCAGGGTGTTGGCTTGTGTTATCCTTTCTTCTTTCCTGTTTTGCGTCGTTCGCGTCGTTTCTAGCATATAGCTAAGCATATGCATCATACCCTAGCATCTTCACATCTTTGTGCTCTGTTTTTCTTGTGATCTTTTATTGGTGTCTGTCATTATTTCCCCAGTGAAGTAAAGACATTCCCAGTTTGCTTTGTGTCGTGCTTGTTCGGTCTTAACCTTTGTGCACCAGATTTGAATCTTTAAACCTTTTGCTGTTCCCCAAGAAGTTTAACATTAAAGATTTTGTAAAACTGTTCTCGTTTGAATCGTGTCAAACTTGAACTTGGACTTTGTTTGAATCGTGTCAAGCATTGTCTTGTGTTTTAAAACTGTTCTTGTTTGAATCGTGTCAAACTTGAACTTGGACTTTGTTTGAATCGTGTCAAGCATTGTCTGCTTGTTTTGAAACTTGTTCTTATTTGAATCGTGTCAAACTTGAACAGAGTCTTTGTTCAAATCGTGTCGGGCACTGCCTCTCGTTTTAAAACTGTTCTCGTTTGAATCGTGTCAAACTTGAACTTGGACTTTGTTTGAATCGTGTCAAGCATTGTCTTGTGTTGTAAAACTTGTTCTTGTTTGAATCGTGTCAAACTTGAACTTGGACTTTGTTTGAATCGTGTCAATCACTGTCTTCTTGTTTTAAAATCGTTCTTGTTCGAATCGTGTCGGACATTGAACCCTTACCTTGGATTTTTGAAAACTTGCTTTAAGCTAAGCTTCTTGGAACAAATTTCTTCAACCTTATAAGACTCCTAGTTGGTGCGCATGGTTTGTCTCTGTCTTCCTGGCTTTTCTTGAATATCCCATTTTGAACTCTTCAGTATAAGATCCCCATGAAGTCTTTGCTTGGTTGTCTGTAATTTTGACTGATCCCTAGTGATCAGGTTCTTCTTTCTGGTTTCATGCCCAGGAAGAATGTGGGTTTGTTTTGTCCCCAGTAGTCTATCTCCCCGAATCTTTCCCTAGTGAAGATTGTTTGTAGTCTTTTCCCCGGTGTTTCCTCGGGGTCTCCCCGGTTTGTCCCTTTTGTTGGTTAGCCTGCATCCCCAAGGAGTGTCTCCCTTATGGATACTGACCTTCTTCTTGCTTCCCCAGTGAAGCTTCCCCGCGGTTGTTAGCTCTTCTTTGGTGTCCGGTTTTGTCTGCAATTTTGCATCTTGCATGGCATCATATCATCATATTAGCAGCATTGCACGTCTTTGTATCTAAGGGAAAAATTTCCGGTTTGCTATATTTAAATACCTTTCACCCGGACGTCCCGAGGATCATCACTCCTCGTGCCATCTGGTGAAGAAATTTAAATAGGGGCAACTGTTGTACCCAAAAATTTTCCCTTAGATCCATTGATCTCTTGCATGTCATAATAGGGCAATCATGTTGCATGACTAACCCTTTTTTTATCAGGTTTTTGTTCGTGTTTGTTTCTTTTATCAGGTTTATTTTGAGGAGGTTCAAGGAGGAATTGATCAAGGTTTTTGGAGCATTGAATCAAGCAAGTCTCTAGGAAATGTCTCCATAACCCTAACCCCACCATGACCAAATTTCTACCCACTTTATCTACCCTCATTTGTCACCTTCATTTTCTAAACCTATTTCATTAACCTTTTCATTTAACCAATTTTATTCAATTAGTTCAATTCTCCTAAACCACATTTAATCCTAATCAATTGCCAAGTTATCCATTTTTTTTTTTGCCTAATCACCTTTGTTTACGACAAGAAAAAACCATTTTATTTCCTAAGCCCATTTTCCATTAAGCCCATCGTGACCAAAAGGAAACGAACGTGTTACAAATTATCGGAGTTATTTTTCATTGTCAAATAACCAATAGAAATCAAGTATGATTATGTTGACTTTTCAACCCAAGCATCAGCCAATGGAGAAGCAGCAGATTGGAAAGGAAGAATTCAACACATTTGAATCCATTCGTTCAAAAAACCATTTCAATTCAATCCTTGGCGCGAATCATATTTTGAATTCTCCAAGAGCGTTTCCTATTTGAGCTCCGTCCTATTTGCTTCAGCAAAAGCATTTCTGAAACATTACCATATTCACTATTCACTGTGATGCTACCTGCTGGAAAACGCTTTGGTGCTATCACCATCATTACTTCTTTCAATACCTGCATGTATGACATCAAATGAGGAGCGTTTGAAATAATGCATGAGTTGGTGAAATTGGCCCTGCACCTCTGAAGATTTGTGCAGCATGAGGAGCGTACTGAGTGGACCAACGTTTGAATTACGGGAAGAAAGATGTTGCAAACCCTAGCCACCAAGCATTGGTTCTTTGGGTGATTTAAACCCGGCCCAATATATCAACCTATATAAGGAGCTCATCTACAGCTCTCGGGGGACATCGACATTTCACGAACACTTCTCACAAAAATATCCTAAGATTATAAAAGTTTCTGGTGCACGAGCAAGAGAGAGGGAGAGTGGCTTTGGAATTTTGGTTCAAGATCAGAAAGCTTATCACAAGGTGAAGAGATAGTGGACTTGCTCCACTAGGTATCGCCCTATCTCCTTCTGTTCTTATGCACGATGATTATGTGATATGTTATATGCACCATGCTGTTATCATTTTTATTCCACTACTGTCTGATTTTTGTGATTACTTTGCTCCATATTTAATTATCCTGCAGTTATATGCATTTCTGTCTGATTATCGTTTGCTGCTATGGAAGAAAAATCATCATGTTGGTTTCATTTTGTGTTGATTAATCGCAACTGATTTTGCTTCGTGTTCGTCTGGAAATGAAAATAAAAATGAGAAGTTGGGTGGCGCTCGCCACATTAAGTTTGGTGGCTCCCGCCACATAGTAAAATAATAATATAACAACCACACCTCACCAAAATAATAAAAAGAAAAGGAAAAGTCACCATGGTGCAAGCCATGATGTAGCATGCCGCCAGGCACCCCGCAACCCATGTGGCGCAAGCCACCTCATTTCAGGGGAAAAGGTGGCGCCAGCCACCCTTTACTGTGTCTTTAATTCCTTTTTGATTTTGTTGTTTTTTAACTATTATCTTCCATTTCTTTTTCATATGTTTTTAAATAATTTCATAACAAAAACAATATAAATTCTGCTTCTTATTTCTTTTTAGAATTAAACGTGTTCTTGAATGTTAGAAGCTTTTCGTTAAAGTATGCTATAATTTATGAAGTTTGTTTGAACATTGCTTCCTGAGCTTTATCATAAAATGTTGTCTGTACTTCCTGGCTTCTGAATGTTATGTTGCATGATTCCAAATGCTTTGGTTTTTCAAACTGTGAGAATGTCTTTTTCTGCTATGCTTAATGTAATCATGTGCTACTGTTTTTAAAATAAGTTATTTTGGAAGTTTGCTGTAATTCATGAAGCTTTGTTTCCCTGATGGATGTTGTTAGCTTTTGTTCTCTGTTGAAATCACATGAGTTAAATTCTTTTGTTTCTGTTGCTTTCCATGCCATGATTGCCACGCTTGTGTGACTACTATTTTGGAATTGAGTTTTTCTATGAATGTATTTGATTTGTGAAATTCTGTTCCTGACCTCAACATAAATCTTGCCATGCAAATATTGTTTGTTTTGCTCTCTGTTGATCAGTTACATGTTTTCAATTGCTTTGGTTCAAATTGCGAATGCTTCTCTGCCATATATGTCACAGTTACATGAACACTTGCACTCACTGTTTGCTGTGTTCACATTTATGTTCACTTCATGATTAAATGCTCACTATTTGCTATGTTCACTTTTAAGTTCATTTCCTGTTTAAATGCTTACTGTTTGGAATTATTGAACTCATATTTCATATACTTCAACTCTTTGTAACTGTTATTTATAAGATGTTATGCTCCCCCATTCCAAAGGAAGGTGATTAATGTTGACTCTTAAAGTCATAGCCCCCACCTTAACCTTAGTAGCCTCATAAGAGCTTACCTTTGTTTCTTGGCCTCATGAGAGCCATAGAATCATAACTAGCCTTAGGTTAGAGTTCCTAAACTCTATGTGATATTCATCCTAATGAATACTCACTTTCCCCTATTGACTAAACATAACATAGGACCATTATAACTAGACTTAGAGAGTTCTTATACTCTACAATGAGTTCACACTCATTTCCCCTCTGAATATTGACCATAGTCAATCATTCAGTAGAAGTAGAACTACGCATACTCTGATTCTATACCCGAGGATACGTAGGCACAAAGTGCGATGCTTTGTCGAGTATACTTAGATACTAACCCCTAGGGTTTTCAACCTTTAGTATAGTACCCTTAGCAAGCGAGTAAGATATAACAAGTAAAACAAGAGGCTCCCGTAGAGTACTACGGACGTTTAGGGTGCTAATACCTTCCCTAGGCGTAACTAACCCCCGAACCTTAGATCTCCCCCTTTAGGTTTTTCTAACGATCTTGAACCTTTCCTTTGGATAAATCAAAGTCGGTTATGAATTCAAAGAAATGCGATGCAAGTTAATTAATAGCTTGTTATCCGATTTTCACTGCAACAAAATGTGAAAAGAAAAAAGTGGTAAAAAATATGGGATGGTCCTCCCAAGGTTTGAACCCACACCCTTGGGGTGGAGGGTTTAAAACTTTACCAACTGAGCCAGGTGCGTTGGCTGATAGAGAATGGAAATGGTAAATAATATGGGAAACCTTCTTTTGAAAATGGTTCAAAAAAATACCAAAAGGTCTGGGGAGAGGGGGATTCGAACCCTAGACCCTTTGCTCGCTACACACACAAAACCAGCTGATTAACCACTGGGGCGCAATACCAATTCAAATATATAGCGGCAATGAAAAAATATATAGTAAAACTATATTTGATTCTGAAGAATGGCGCCATGGCCATGGCCATCACCTTCATCTTCATCATCTTCCTCAAATTTTTGAAATCGTATCTCTATCAATACACAACCATTTTGGATGATTCAAATACGAAACTTGTCAATTTTTGAATGAGGAATTGAATGAAATTACTCAATTTTATTTAAATTCAAAAAATTGAAAGAAAATGGTTTGAAATCGTATGAACCCTAAAAATAGAATTTAAAATGAAATTTCATATGTACAAGATATGAAGCAATTGATTGAGGGAAAATGATCTATAAACTATCAAAAATGCATTGGTAACTTGAAAGGATGTTTATGATGCATGAATTAATGAGTACAGTTTTGATGAAGCTAACCTTTCAAGTGAGAATTGAATTCTCTGTTAGAGATGTTACAGATGGGTTATGATGATCTGGATAGCTTCCTTGACCCTCAAGGATGGTGTTCCAATGTTGAGACTGGATTGAAACCTTCTGAAGTACTTGACACAACTCAATCTGTAGCTTTGAGGCAAAGTTGAGCAAGAGGATGGTGACTTGAAGATTTTGATGTTACAGATTGAAGGTAAGTGTTTAGATCACTCCTATATGTTGTATATGAGGTGTGTGAACCATTGGTTTGAGTTGCATTGGTCTCTAACTCAAAACCCGATAGTGCCTTCTAAAGAAAATGAAGTTTTTGTGTTTAAGAAGGAAATGAGAGAAAGCTATGTTGTAAGTTGCTTTGGTGTGGTTTCAAACATCAGTAGTGGTCTCTATTTATAGGTGAATAGATTTTTCAAGCATGAACAGTTGGAACTTGAAGGATAAGAACTGAATTCAATGGTCTTGGCTTGGTATAATTGCTTCTTACACAAGGTACAATAGCAGTCCCAAATTGCTCAGCTACGTGTTGACTCAATCCATATTCTGCAGACCTTTTAAATGTTGTTTATTAGAGCATCTTGACTACAAGGGATAATAATCTTGAATATGCACTATTTGCTCATAATTTCCCTTTGAATTCAAGGCTTCCATGACAAAACTTCATCATTCTCATGAGATTTTTCCTTGGCTCTTTGGCACTATCCTGCAGGTTTGTAAGGAGTCACTCTGATCACATTGAATTGGTTTGGCATAGTGATCATTGCATTTGACTCAAAAATCGTGGCTTGCAAGAAAACATCCAAACTGTAATGAAAACAGTTGCAACAATGCCTCTTGTGGCGGCCATAACTCTTGGCTCAAGTTAAGTTGTTTCATGCCAATGATCTCTTTGGATTGTTGGCAACATGTATAACAAATTTGATGTTTACATTTGAGATTGATTCTTCTTGTAACTAGGTGTAAACATCTCCCAAGTTTTAGTGTTTTACCTAAAATCTGTCTTGGACAGAATTTTCTCTAAGTGTTGGAAAAAGAAGCATTTTCATGTTTTAGTGATTTTGATTCAACCATAACTCAGAATCCATGATGATTTGGAATGAGATGTAGTTGACATATTTGAAGTATGTCATGTGATCTTCCATTTGAGCTTTGGATGGAAGCAAATAGCTTTGTGGTTTGGGAGTTATGACCTTGCAAAGTTTGTACCAAATCACTTTTGTTCCATAACTTAGAAAATTTTAAGTTTTCTATGGTTGCCCCTTTTGCAAGAAACCTCACTTTTCTTGATTTTTCTTGATGAATGATGATCAAAACCATACATTAACCTTGTTTTTGACTTAGGGGAACCATATTTGTGAAAAAAAAATCCAAAAAGTCAAACTTGATTTTAGGCACAGTTGACTTTTTGTCAGATGAATTTCAAACTGTGTGATCCTCTATGCAATCAAGTTCTTGACCTAATTAAAATCTAATGGATGGATTACATAGGTGTCTTAGGGTGTCTTGGATCATGTCCCAAGGTTTGGGAGCATGTCTTCGTCAATAGTCAAAGATACAGTTTACTTTTCCTTCAAAACCCTAATTGTGGTCCAGATGAATTTGAAACTTGTGAATCAAGCTTATTGGATCAATCCATTGTTGTAAATGATTCAATGTGGTGTATTTGAGGTCCTCAAATCATGTATTGAGGTCTGGGCTCATGTCTTGCCTCAAAATTCAACTTAGGGGTAAATTAGTTCAAGAAACCCTAATTCCTGATTTTTTGATTAATGCTCCCCCTGAGATTGTTTTGACTTGATGATTGTACTCATAAGGCACCTTTGAACTCCTTGAATCATGTTTTAAAGTAGTGGCTCATTCCCAAATGAAGTTTTTCATCTGGAGGCCCTGGTCAACCAAAACCCTAATTTGGTGACACTGGCGATCTTGAGGCTTGATCCACTTGGAATGCTGCAATCTTGTGCTTGATTCTTGATGTGGGAGTCCTCTTGATCCTTTATAGATGTTTTGAGAAGCTAGAAAAGTTGAGGATCATGTCATTTCTTGATTGATCCTTTGTCTGAGTGCTCTGAGAGGGCTCAAAACCCTAATTCTTGATTGTAGTGAATGTTCAACAATCCTTGAGGAGATTGATGAGGTATGATGGTACATCCATATTGTGGTGATGATTGTCACCATGATGGGAAATCTTGGTGGTCAAAATTTGGGGTATGACACTTGGAACCACAATTTTTAGCATCCAAGTTTTGTACGCGGAAGCGCTGTTCATAGTTTTAGGCAGAAATCATAATTGTAAAAGTGGTAGTTTCTCACATCGAGAAACTACCGCACCATTAGTGTTTAGGCCTATAATTTGTGTAAAATTCTTGGATCAATAATCTTGACTTCAATTTAATTCTAGTTTTTATTTCAGGTTCATTTACAATTCATCGCATTTATTTTCCCGCGTTTATTTTTCGCATTTTACATTTACGCTTTATCTTTTCCGCCATTTTTATCGTCTCAAGCTTTTACCCTTTTTCTTCGAGCGTTGCTTTAAATTATTTTAAACCGCTTATTATGTCTTTTGTTAATTCGAAAACCCAAAATTATTTGTTTATTTTTGTAACCATGTTTGGCTAAATTGTCTTGAGACCGGTATATGAGGATCGTCGTTACCGATGGGACTCAGTAGAAAATAATAGGCGCGAAACAATATTAAATTCTATTTTGGTCTTAGTTTCTAAATGAAAGTCTTACTGTTTCGACACGAGAGTGAGGAACAAACTTAGGTTCGAGCCGATAGCGCGAGAGTGTGAGGATTGGACCGGATAGTGGAAACTAGGCATCGATCCTAAAAACAGCGAGAGCGCTTTAGGTATCGATTAGGATCTAATTTATTTTCAAAATATGCTTTCTAATTAAAACGGGCGAGTGAGAGCGAAATCCAGTGGTTAGGGAGTGTGGCTTTAGTCAATAGCGCGAGAGTGTGAGGCAGAGTCTTTAAGCTAGTATTTCCTACGGAACAAAGTGCAGTTGTAATTAGCACCCGACTTCTACAAGTCCTTTAGGCACACGGAATCCACATTCCGGACTCGATTTTAGTATTATTTCCTAAAACCTCTAGAATTAGTTATTTTTCCCTTTTCGTCCAAATTCCGTAAACTCTTAGCCTTAGCTTTACACTACAACTTAGATTGCATTAGCTTGATTATCTCTTCCCTGTGGGTTTGACAACCTTAATTAAAACTATGCGAACAGCTGTATACTTGCAGTCTAAGCTCGGCGGTCACGTTAGTGTCCTCGATCCGCATCAAGTTTTTGGCGCCGTTGCCAGGGATCAATAGTCAATATTGTGATTCCGTTGTTGCACCGTATAGACTAAGGCACTCTTATATCAATTACTATGTATAACCCAAATTTCCTCTACAATTACCACTCCCAATATTTTGAGGAACAACAAGATTCCCATAATTCCGACCTTGAAACATTAATGGAGGATTACAATGCAATGCTAACTCACTCTCACCCAAATTCCCTCTATGATTACCACTCCCACTACTTTGAGGAACCGTAAGATTTCCATAAATCCAACCTCGAAATACTAATGGAGGAATTCAATGCAACACTTACTCACTCTAGGATAGAATCTATGATGGATCGCTTTGTGGAGACACAAACTCTCCAAAATGAAGAGTTTAGAAAACAACATCTCCAAATTAATGAAAACCTTAGGCAGATGAACATTGTGGTCGAGTCCCTCGCGACTCACAATGAGGCTTTGGAGACTCAAATCTCCCTGCTTGCAGAGACACCTATAGGACCCTCCCTTGAGAGACATGTGGATATTATGATAGCCAGTAGTGAAGAACAAATAGAAAATCCTAGGGAGAGTGATAACGAATTTGAGGAGAGTTCTGCTGAGAAAAGTGTAGAGATTGAGAAAAATCCACCAACACCACCTGGAAGGGAGGTTGTAGAAGAGGTAGAGAAGGAAGCATCTATTGTTGTTCCTCCTCCCTATACCCCACCAATTCCTTTCCCACAAAGGTTTGTAGAAGTTAAGGTAGACTCCAAATCCAAAACATATGTGGAGGTATTAGAAAATATCCACACCGATGCACCTTTGTTTGAGGTCCTGCATAAAAAGAGAAAGTTAGAAGACCATAAAACTAGGGATATCATTACTGTTAAGAGGGTAAGGTTAACCTTAGAGGTGGTGGATGAAAGAAATAAGCCCAAACTTGAAAAACTGATACTCAGGATAGATCCAGAACCACCACCACAATTTCGAAAGAAAGAACCACCCCACAGAAGGAAGAAAAGAAAATGTGAGGGATATGAGAGATGGCTTGATAAATGGGCATGGAAACCGAAGATTATTAAAAGTTTGATCGAGGAACCATCCTCGAAAGAACCACCATGAGTGTTTGCACTCCTTAGCCGTCGAGCTATCGACGTTAAACAAAGCGCTGCGTGGGAGGCAAACCACAAGGTTTTTGTTTTAAGTTTCTATGTTTGTTTGTTTGATTTTGCAGAAAATAAAAGAAATATACCGCTTGTCACGTCTTAGCCACATCTAGGCGAAAATTCTCTGGATGACAATCTTGGAGATGAGCTGGTGCCCACGGACATTCCTACAAATGTTACTGCTGGTGGTGACACTGATTATGAGTATGATAGGAGATAACATATCTCTCCCGTCCATAACTCACCTCTTCCTTGTTCTTCGCATGGTCAGGTTCCACCAACACACACCGCACCATATTTTGCTAACACTTTTTGTAGGTACTTCCTCTGGAAGAGGGCAATATGATGATCTGGTTCAAGAATTACACAAATGAAGGAATCTTAAAATGCTAGACGCCGGAGTAGAAGTGGGCAGTGAAGACAGGGACAACAAGGGAAGGATCAGAAAGGATTTGGCATCAGTAGCATTCATACAGGTTCTATCTTTTCTTTTTCCACCTTTTATCAAAACATTGAGGACAATGTTTGGTTTAAGTGTGGGGGAGGAACTTTACCACTTTGATTTTACCGCTTTCTAGTTAGGTTTATCATTTTCTAGTTTATTTCATGGTTTTAGGAATTCTATCTGGTTTTTTATGTTTGGTCGAGTCATTGCATGTGCTTCCGATTCTTTATGTGTGGTTTTCAATTGTTATTAAATTTCCCCAAAATTTTAAAATTTTTAAAATCCAACAAATTTTTTTGCTTTGATTCATGGCACGACACTCTGAAAGTATATAGGTTGTTTTTAATTTAGGCTGTGTTAGAGAGACTTGGGAAAGTTTCGATAAAATCGATACCTACCTGACACCTTAAACCCCCTAAATATGCAAAAATCAATTTGAGTACCCATTATGTTGAAACCTTAAGCTTAGTTTTTAAAGTAATCCTTAAGTTGTTTATTTAAGCAGTCAGCACCATCCTAAGCACATGCTAAGTAAGAAGCCGATGCAAATAAGTGTATGATCTCTGGTTCAAAATGATAATTAAGAAGAAAAAAAGAAAAAAAAAGAAAAAAAAGATATGTTCCTTCTAAGTTAGGTGGTTCTCACTCGATCACTTAGCCCAACGGTACAAACTCTTTAAGTTCAATTGATGCTTAAGAATATTTCCCGAGAAAAATGAAATAACAATAAGATCATAGTCACTAATAGGTTTACTTACCATGTATGTGTATGGATAACGGGCTTAATGTGATTGCACTAGAATAAAATGGGGTGAAAGAGAGCAAGAGATATAGGTTGAGTTATAATGGCATGATTTGAATTAGTTTACATAAGGAGGGAGTTTTTGAAATTGCTTTGTTACGGTATCCTTGGTATTGATATTTAGTACCTATTGATCTAACATTAGCCTAGCAGCCACATATGATTAGAGTCTCGTTGTGCCTATGTTTCGAAACGTGCTTATTTCTTTCTTTTTACCGTGTTGGTTGATTGCTTGAGGACAAGCAATGGTTTAAGTGTGGGGGTGTTGATAATGTGAAAATATATCATTTATTTTGACTCGATTCGCATGCAATTTAATGTCGTTTTACTTGTTTTTTCGTATTATTATGTCATGTTATGTTTATGTTTCAGGTATTTGCCGAATATGAGCGTACGTGCGAGAAAACAGGGAAAAGATCAAGAAAATGAAGAAAAAGAGCAAATTCTACCAATTTACTTATATGGCGTTCGCCGTGAGCAAATAACGTTCGCCACTGCCCTAAAGGCGTTCACCATTTGCCCGCTGTTCAAAAATATAACCGCCCACTAACAGCACTACTTGGAAGTTTTCTCCCACTTCCTCCACTACTCACACATGACCCATGGAAGTTGGTGCACGAATTTCCTCCTATAAATAGACCTTGGAACCACAATTTTTAGCATCCAAGTTTTGTACGCGGAAGCGTTTTTCATAGTTTTAGGCAGAAATCACAATTGTAAAGGTGGTAGTTTCTCACATCGAGAAACTACCACACCATTAGTGTTTAGGCCTATAATCTGTGTAAAATTCTTGGATCAACAATCTTGACTTCAATTTAATTCTAGTTTTTATTTCAGGTTCATTTACAATTCATCGCATTTATTTTTCTGCGTTTATTTTCCGCAATTTACATTTACGCTTTATCTTTCCCGCCATTGTTATCGTTTCAAGATTTTACCCTTTTTCTTCAAGCACCGCTTTAAATTATTTTAAGCCACTTATTATGTCTTTAGTTAATTCGAAAACCCAAAATTTTTTGTTTGTTTCCGTAACCATGTTTGGCTAAATTGTCTTGAGACCGGTATATGAGGACCGTCGTTACCGACGGGACTCAGTAAAAAATAATAGGCGCGAAGCAATATTAAACTTTGTTTTGGTTTTAGTTTCTAATTATAAGTCTCACTGTTTCGACACGAGAGTGTGGAACAAACTTAGGTTCAAGCCGATAGCGCGAGAGTGTGAGGATTGGACTGGATAGTGGAAACTAGGCATCAATCCTAAAAACAGCGAGAGCGCTTTAGGTATCGATTAGGATCTAATTGATTTTCAAAATAAGCTTTCTAATTAAAATGGGCGAGCGAGAGCAAAATCCTGTGGTTAGGGAATGTGGCATTAGTCAATAGCCCAAGAGTGTGAGACAGAGTCTTTAAATTGATATTTTCTACGGAACATAGTTTAATTATAATTAGTGCATGAAATCTTCAGAGTCCCTTAGGAACACGGAATCCATATTCCGGCCTCTCTTTATTGTTATATTTTCTAAGTTTCATTTTAGTCTTTATTTTAATTCCGTTTAAACCAAGTAATCTTTAGCCTTAGGTTTACATCGCAACAATAGATAACGGTAGGTTAACATTGCGCTCTGTGGGTTCGAAAATCTTTTATATTACTTCGATATTTCCGTGCACTTGCGGACGCATCAATAAGCAACCACCTCCTAGCTTAGTGTATACTTGAAAAGCTCGGGTAAAAAGTATTTTTCCTCACAACCCATCCCCAATATACCCAACAGATAAGAGGAACACAATTAAGGAAATCAGAAAGTAATATAGCAAAATAAAAGCAAACATCCACACATACAACAAACAGAACTAAATTTGGCTTGTTAAGGGAAAGGTCCCTAGCAGAGACGCCAGTTGCCACTACCGCGAAAAAACAACGTGGCGAAAAGACACAGAGTCGCCGTCGAACTTTATTTATCCCAAAAATAGGGAACGGAAAACATCGAGAAAACCCCAAGAGAAAAGGATTTGATGTTCTCGCAACCAAATTATGGGTTCGGAAGCCGGTTGTGCGAATGGAAGGTATTAGCACCCCTCACATCCACCGTACTCGATGGGAACCATTCGTTTGTCTTATGTGTAAGGATGTTGCTAAATGATCTTGCTTTCTAAGGATGCTCTATTAAAAGGAAAAAGAAAAGGTTTTAAAAACAAAGTGAACAAAATTATGGAAGAAAATTAATAAAGGAAAATGTGGGAGAAAGAAAAGGTTGCTCGCCAAGACTTCGTCGTCTTGTGCCTACGTATCTCTATTAACCAATGAAGAATTAGAGAGTTTGTAGTTTGGAGGACTATGAGAGAGAAAAATGGGAAGTTTGCTCACAAGGATCTCACAATCCTATGCCAACGTATTCTCAACAGGTATGAGAAATCAGAGCGTCCGTAGTTCGGACTACGGATGGAAGGGGGGATGGTGTTTTTTAGTGAATCAGGCATGTGGTTTTCTTCACGAGGGATGCGATGAAAATCAATCTTGTTGAAGAAAGGTAATAACCTTCTTGCATAGCCTTTGTAAGGAATCAATCCGAGTTGACGTGTGTTCCACTCTCCTTTGATCTGATTTATAACTAGGGTTGAGTCTCCATACACATCCAAGTTATTTATCCTTAAGTCGATAGCTTCTTCGAGACCCATGATGTAAACTTCATATTCGGCCTCATTGTTTGTACATTTGAATGCCAATGTGTCGCTGCCGGGATTTTCATCCAGGTACAAACGCGAAAGTGGCTCGTAAGAAAGAAAGAGAGTCGCCAGCCAGGCATTTTTATCCCAAAGAAAGGGAAGGGTAATGCTGCACAAACCCGGGAGAAAGGAAAGAACGAGGTCTCGCGAACCAAAGAGAAAGGGTAAGGGAGTCGGTTACATGAAGGGAAGGTTATCACACCCCTTCACGTCCGTCGTACTCGACGGGATCCACGATTGAAGTACTGCTCAAAGGGTGATAGAAAAGTTGCTGAAAAAGGAATGGAAAGTGAACGAGAAACAAATGTAGGGAAAATAAAAGAAGTGCTCGAATGGGCCCTACCCCACTGCCTACGTATCTCATCGGGAACATGAGAATCAGAGCGACGTAGTTCCCCTGACTGAGGGAAAACTGTTTGTGTTTTTTTAGGGAACGACTAATGTTCTAGCTCAGATGTTGCAGGCTCGCTGAATCGAGTGCGTTACCGTATTGCAAGAGAATAAGGAGAAGCACGTTCGTACATTGAGAGTGAGTGAGATGAGAAGAGAACTCCCGAAGGAAAGACGTTATTGTTTGTTTGAAGTGTTTTAGAAGTTTTTTATTTGAAGTGTTTTGCATAGTTAAGTGTACCTAAGTCTTTTTCAATGGAATGTGCATCTCATGCATCATTCCAAAATGAAATGATGATGAAGTACACTAAGTATGAGGAAGATCCTCAAACTTACTTTCCAAAGTTAAAGGCTTAAGTACACTAGCCTATTCCCTTTATTAAATGTTTTTGTTGTTTTTAAATGAAGAAGTGTTTTTGAGTTTGTTTGTGAAATCACTTCATGCTAAAGACTTGTACATCATGCTAGAAAACCTATAACACACTCCAAGATGGAATGTATGCAAGCCCCCCATGGAATAAGGCTCATGGCACATGAAGATGTTTCAACCTTTATTAGGTGTTTTGAAGTTGTTTTGAGATGAGAGAAGGAAGACTCAAAAGAAACAAAGGTAAAGACTAAAGGGGACTAAGACTCACCCTAATGTTATCATGCTTGGGGATCCTAAGGGTTAAGTGTGGTTTAGAAACCTAAGTCTAAAAGAAGAGAGGATAAGAGAGCAAGAGGTAACATAACTCACTTCTAAGATAGAAGATGAGTTATAAACCAAGAGGGAGAAGAAAGAAATTGAACAAAGAAAGCATTGAAATGCTTTGCACAAACACAAAAGAGAAAGCATTAAAAGATGAGGGAAGAGGGTATGTGTGGAAGCATATCCACACACTCAACTTACCATTAGCCCCTAGACAAAATGTTTAGTACCAAAATAATTCAAATATTGAAGTACAAGTGAAGGAAAGAAGACAAGTAAGCATCAAACTTCTTAAGAAATGAACTTATGAATCACACAAAGCCTAAACCTAAAAGGAAAGAACTCTAAGTATTCAAGGACTTCTAAAGTCAGGATTAGAAGGGAGCTAACCTAATGTTGCCATGCTTGGATTGAGAGCCTAATGTCTATCCTACTCCGAGCTTAATCAGAAATTAAGTCGGACTAAGAGCCTAAGGGAGCATGTGAATACAGAGTAATCAGCAAGTAAACACAGAGCATCGCAATCACAAAAGAAAATCAAGCATGAGACAAGTCAAGTATTTAATCAGAAATTTATCAGAATAAGCATAAAAAATCCAAGTTAGAATTAAAATGCTAATTAAAATCAAAATTAAAAATTAACAAGAACAGTTAATCTAATTCTAAAAATAAACCTAGAATTAACCAAGTTAATTTCTAATTAAATCTATTCTAAAAAAAAACTAATTGAAAGAAAATTACTTCTAAAACTAATTCTAGAATTAAAACTGAATATTAGAACTAACTTCTAATCTTAATTAAAAGAGTTAATCCAAAATCAAAACCGATTAGAAAATTAAAATCATAATTAAAAAGTTAATTAAAACCTAAACCTAAAGTTATATCACAAACCAAATAAAAGAAATAAAAAAAAGAAATGAGAGGCGCAGTAGGCAACTGGGGGTGTAGAGAATGAATCAGGCGCTGGGCTCTAGCTGCCAGGCCCAAGGTTTATTATGAAATAGAGGTGGTGTGCCATAAGTGAAAACGGGGGTGTGGTGAAGAATGTCAGGCGTGTGGGCTAAGGGGTTAGGCCCAATATCCTTCTTGAAGTCACAGGCGGGGGGTGCGTTAGTTAGACGAAGGGTGTAAAATGAAAGCACGTGGGCTTAGGGAAAAGCCCAGTTCAAACTTGAAACAGATAAGTTTTCTTAAAAACCCTAAACTTCAGCTTCATCTCCTACTTCCCATGCTCCCCTCAATGTATGCCGTCTCCCTCCAACAGTCGTTCTCCCTCTGTCCCTCAACCGATCTTTCTCTTCCTCAATTCAAAACCGTCACCGGAAACCGAAATAACACCACACCGGAAACTAATCCTCATCCCCACACCGTCACGACACCACCATCGCACCTACCTCTCCTTCTCGACTCCTCCTTTTCGCGGCTCTGCTCAAATCACCGGAGACAAACAAAACCTCGCCGGAACCATTCCTCATCGTTTAAAATATGTCTTCTCAGAACAGTCTTCTCTCTCCGTCCGCCTCTGTCTCAACAAACACCATCCTCGCCGGCGACAGCGTTCACACCTCACCTCACACACGAGTTCGTAACAGAGAAAAACAAATCAAAATTCAAGCTACGCAAAATTAATCGTATTGCGCTCACGTTCAACGTTCCGCTCAAACACGGCTTCATATGAGACCTTCATTCGATACGATTTACCACAACATTAGATCAAGCAAATGCGAACACACAATACATTGATAAACAATCGCATCACAACAACAAAATTTAAAGCAGAGTTGACGTAAGCTAAGTTGACGTACCTACCGGAGTAAGTCCGATGCTTCTTCGATTGCGAGAGATGAAAAGGAATTCCACGAGGTAAGCTTGCTTTTCCAAATTCCGCTCTACTTCAATTTCTCGATATTCTTCTCCGGAACTTCCTTTCACGTCTCAAACTTCTTCTCATTTTCCTTGTTTTGTTGCTTTCGTTGCAATATTGTTGCTGTGTTGAAACAAATTTCGGAATTCTTCTTGCAGTTTCACTTCGCGTTGTTGCTATGAAACAAGTTATGAGTTGTTGCTCGAAACTAGTGCGAGTCGCGAAACTTGAATCTGTGGAACTGAGAACTAAGCTTTGTTGTTCTTGATTCAAGTGCAGGTTTGTGAATGTTGCAGAGAATTGAAGATGATGCAGTTGAAGTGTGAAGCTCTTGGATAATGGAAGAGAAATTCAAGAAAGATTGAGGAATTGGAGATTCAGTCTGAGAGAGAGGAGAGTTTGTTGCAGTGAAATTATGTTGAGAAAGTTGTGAAGATCAATATGGAAAATGAAGCTTCTTGGAGAATTCTCAGGAAAAAAATGGAAAGCAGTGACTGAGAGTTCCAATTTAGAGAATGAACCCCCCCTCCAATTTCGTTGCATCTTCTTATATACAGGAATTGGGTGAGGGTAGATTAGGATTTTCACTGAAATTCTGTTATTCTGTTAGAACTATTTGTTAGAGGTGAATTTGTTCTGGTGCAAAATTGAGTTTCTGATGTAAACCTTTAATGAATTTTCTGCTGAAATTCTATTTTTATGTCATGACAATTCTGCTGAACTGCGAATTCTTTTATTTTTCTGTGGAAAACTATTTTTTGTTTTATTGGATATTGGTTTAAGAAAAATGATAAAAATGGGTATTAAAAAGAATAGTTGATGGTTATTCAAATGAATATGTGTAGAAAGTGATTTAATATGGATTATGGATAAAAAAGAAAATAATGGATAAATGGTTAATGGAAATTGAAATGGATTAACAAATGGATGTTATGAAAATTAAACGAAAAAAAAAGATTAGATGATGGACATGGATTGTTTGGTTTATGAAAGTTTTGAATTGAATTGGATTTGAAGATGGGTTTAAAATGGATAAAGAAAAGTTGGTTATGGACATGAATTGAAGTAGAATTAAAAATGGTTAAAATATGAATGTGGGCTAAAAGTGTGGTTATGGTGAAACGAATGGATACCGAATTTTGCACTCAACCGTCAAACGATCACGAGAATAACTACTCCACCAAACTCCTTAATTCTCAGTGAAAACCAAGTTGCATTCTCAACACGAACCTTGACCGCACTTGAACTTTCCAACCAACCTCTTATTAAGATGAATGAACGGGTCTTGGACTAATGCACAACTTGAATTTGAATCCATAACCATCTGAATCAATTCTAAACTCTGCCCTGATTACTGAATCTGAGCTGAGGAACATAAATCCACATCTGAACCACCAATGGACTGATGAACTATGATGAACCTGATGATTAAACCGGACTCCCTATTTGATGACCTGATGACCTCTACACCACATACCTTGACCTTGACCTTGAATACACCAATAAACCCCTGATCCAAAGCCTTTGAGGAATCCTCTGAATAGAAAAACCTCGGAGCTTGGTGAACCTCTGAATAGGAAGATATTTAAGATAGTGTGAATTCACCTATTGCTTCAACTTGACTGGAGTGGGAGCTAACTGAATCACCTCTGAATAAGGCAACCCCCAATAACAAGAAAACCTTATGATCCCATGTCTTAAAAGGCCAATGAAAATGAAAGGATGCCAAGGTATGACCTAATGGAGATACAAATGAGAAAGAAACACAAGCCAGTTAGAGATTAGAAAAAAGGAGGGAAAATTTTGGGGTATTACAGCTGCCCCTATTCAATCACTGTAGACCTGAATGGATGATAGCGATTGCTTTCAGACTTTCAAGGTATGGAGGGATTGATACCGAAAAGTAACCAGAAAATTTGCACTCTATGGAGAAGAAGAAAAAGGATATAAACCCAACCAAATGAACTCTGCTTGAATAAAACTCTGATGGGAAGAATAGCACTGGAGAGATGTCCTTTGAACGACGCCAGATGACTACTGGCTTGCCATACTGCGGATGGACTTGGAAAACATCTTTTGAACGACGCCAGACGACTACTGGCTTGCCATAGTGCGGATGGACTTGGAAAACATCTTTTGAACGACGCCAGACGACTACTGGCTTTCCAAGCTGCGGGTGGACTTTAACAATGTCTTTTGGAACGACGCCAGACGATTACTGGCTTGCCACACTGCGGGTGGACTTTAACAACGTCTTTTGTACGACGCCAGACGAGTACTGGCTTGCCATGCTGCGGGTGGACTTTAACAACGTCTTTTGTACGACGCCAGACGACTACTGGCTTGCCACACCGTGGGTGAACTTTCGCCAATCTGCGGTTGCTCTTGAAACTGTCTTTTAAATGGAGTCAGACGACTACTGACTTGCCACACTGCGGGTGGACTTTCGCCAATCTGCGGTTGGAATTTACCCTGCTTTGCCACCCTAAGATGGACTTTTGCCAATCTGCGGTTGGACTTTGCTGATTTTCCACCCTAAGATGGACTTTTGCCAATCTGCGGTTGGACTTTGCTGATTTTCCACCCTAAGATGGACTTTTGCCAATCTACGGTTGGACTTTGCTGATTTGCCACCCTAAGATGGACCTTTGCCAATCTGCGGTTAGACTTTGCCTGCTTTGCCACCCTAAGATGGACTTTTGGATAAAGTCAGTTGACTACTGATTGGCCACACTGCGAGTGGACTTTTTGCAAAAATTCAACACTCGATTATGCTCTGCATACATATCAGACATCCCTGCTGACTCTGTTGAGGAACAATGATCACTGAATTGACCTCAGAGACTCCTGAAAGGATGATATCTCTGTTGGAGAATGAATAAACAATCTGTCTGCTTCGAATTGTCACGCTTGCCAAAAATAAATTGGACTTTGAGATATAGGGGAGTGATGACTCTACCAAGAATCATTTCATCTGCCTGGGGATGAATTCTGACCATATCAACTCCGCTAGAGGAATGACAACTTTTCGACTTGGCTGGGGAAAGAATGTACTAACACTCTGCTGAGGAAAAGATTCTGTTGATCTGCTAAACCTCTGCGGGGAGAAAAAACAACTCAGCTGGGGAGCATTACTGACAAGATTCAATGCTGAGCTCTGTGGGGATACAACTATCAGAGATACGATCTTGCTTGGGATCGGAACTACTCCATCTGGGATACGCAAATCCTGGTTAGAAGACATTCTGTTGCAACATGCTAGGAAAGAGTCCCTAGAGATCTGCTGGGAAAACACCAAGAAAATCTACTGTGATCTATTGAGGAGCAAAGCTGTCGAGCTTAAAATAAGAGCCATAATGTCCCACGTTATACGAACCTTCTGCTTGACAACTCCATTGGGGATAATGAGTTGACAACAAACTCTGCTGGGGAGAACCGCTTCAAAGCGTCTCGTACTGGAGATGCCTCTTAAGAGGATTTTACAGAAGACCATGCATCTTTAAACTCTTAGACAAATACCGAGACTTGTGCTAGACGTATTAAATGGGATGTCACTCTACTGGAGACAATAGATCTGGAACACATCTTACCGGATGGATTTCCCAGATGCCCCATGCTTGGGAAGGATCACAAACTTGCTTTTGCCCCAGATTACAAGGCTGGTCTGAAGAAATCGTCCCAAGAGGATTTTACAGAAGATTTGGCATCTTCAAACTCCTGAACACTCACTGAGTCTTGAACATTAACTGCGAGGTCTGCGAAGCAACTCTACTGGGGAATTTGAAACCGTTATCGACACAGAAAAGCTTGTAACTGTTGGAAGTTTCGTATGGGAGAATCGACTTAATAGGATATAACGGTACCCAGTGGAAATTAATTTGTCAATATCAAATCGTCGTGAGCGACCGTCAGCTGATTAATGGACTCAATCAGTAAAAGTCATGACAAAAAGGTGATATGAAAACCCTTCTCCTAAATATGGTTGCCCCGGTATCCTGGCATAGGGATAAGTGATTACTTGTCTGGAAGAAATGACCCATGCTCTTGCAACAAAAGAATATGCACGTATGCCCCGTGCCAGATATTACTTCTGCAACTGAGAAAATCCAACTCTGAACCACCACTTGTTGGGGAGAAAGGTTTTGATGCACCTCTTGCTGGGAACATGATTATTGAAGCCAGCTGAAAACAGGGGACCACAAATGCCTTGGGTTGGAATACCCCTTTGTTTCAAGCCTTTTGGCTGATTGACTGCATATGCGTGAACAACAATTTCTTTTTACTTGCCCCAGACCAACATGGTTCACCAAAAGAAATTGTCTCGAGAGGATTTTATAGAAGACTTGACATCCAAAATGCCTCAATGTCTTCAAACTCTTGGAGAGATTCGTCGGATCTCGAAGTAACTGCCTCAGACTGTACGGTCCACAGAGAAATTCGCCTCGAGAAGATTCATGAACAATCCCATATCCCCATAAGATATTCTGCCCCAATATTCTGAACCCTGGATAGGCTGATCAGTCATCTGGATGGACTAACTTCTCGTGCTCTTGGGATGGCCTGCTCCAGTATGAACCTTGAAGTGGTTTTGCCCCAGACTACTGATCTTCGAAGGAAGACCCCGAATACCTGCCTTTGGAGAGATTTGAATCTCGAAGTAATTACCCCAGTTTAACTGAACTCTGAAGAGATTTCTCGACGTGATTGGCTCAGACTGGCTACTCCTTAAAGAGATAATTCGACGTAGTTGCCCCAAATCGACTACGTCTTAACACAACTTGTTGGGAAAGTTCCTGCTCAACAAAGTTTCCTAAGGAAGTACCACTGGATGTGGCTGTCCTTCGGGAGTTTCAGGATTCTCAACTCGGCAAGATTAAGCTTCAGGACTAAATTTCCATATGTAAACTTCTTTTAATGTCAAACAAATGTATGCAAGGAGAAAATGTTTTATTCTGAGAATGAAAATTCTAATGCAACACACATGTTAATCTTGAAGTTTTACTGAAAAGATGTCGCAAACCCTTTGTGAGCGGATCACGGATTAGAATACGACATTAATTTTTGAACGAAAGAATGCAATGCACATGCAACACCAACAAAGATCTTTTAGCATAACTCACAGGAGTCAGGAACCCTATCTCTTGGCAGTATGCTTTCAGACTAACCCCGTTTCAATTGAGGACTTCCGATTTTGTAACTGGGCCTGGTTCACGGTTATTGAAACAAGGGAAGGCTCAAAATTTATTAGTGCCCACCTGTCGCTCCCGAGGATTTGCATCCAACGGTACAAACGCGAGAGTGGCGCGGAAAAACACAGAGTCGCCAGCAATGTGTATTTATCCCGAGAGAGGGAAAGGAAACACTGCATAAACCTAAGGGAAGGGAAAGAACATGGTCTCACGACCAAGAGAAACGGGTACGGGAGTCGGTTACGTGAAGGGACGGTGTTAGCACCCAACACGTTCATCGTACTCGATGGGATCCACGCTTGCTGTCTGCATCAAAGGGTGTCGTCGTCTGGAGCTCCACTGCTACTGGACCGGAGAAGAAACGAGAACAGAAAGAACGGAGAAACGAAGAAGAAAAGGAAAAAAAGAAGTGACTCGATAGGACGTTATCGTTGTCCTAGGCCTACATACTCCCTCAGTGCAATGGGAAAGTCAGAGTCAACGTAGTTCGGATGGGAACCGTGGGGGAAGGTTGCTCGCCAAGACAATTGCTGTCTTGTGCCTACGTATCCTCAATCGGACGAGAAAGAGGAAATCAGAGCAGTCGTAGTTCGACCTACGGGTCGAAAAGGTCTCGATCGCGCTAGGGAGAGAGAAAAGGTTCGGTTAACAGGTTGGTCTCGATCGCAAGGGTGCGAGAGAAGAGGAGGTTAGTTGTTAGTGTGCTCGCCAAGGATAGGGATCCTCGTGCCTACGTATCTCATTAGAAATGAGAATCAGAGCAACCGTAGTTCACGGTAACGACCACGGAAGAAAGGAATCTCGACCACACTGAGGTGAGAGAAAAGGGAAGAGTCTAACTAGTCTCAATCGCACGGGTGCGAGAGAAAATGGGAATCTCTGTCCTACAAGTTATCATGCAAAATGGCCCTAAGGTCAGGATTAGGAGGGAATTCTACCTAATGTTATCATGCTTGGATTGAGAGCTTAATGTCAATCCTACTCCGAGCTTAATCAGAAATTAAGTCGGACTAGGAGCCTTAAGGGAGCGTGTGAATACAGAGTAATCAACAAGTAAACATCAAACAGCTCAATCACAAAGAGAAAACGAAAACAGGTTAAGAGAAATTCAAGTACTTAATCAGAAATTTATCAAAATAAGCATAAAAAATACAAGTTAGAATGCAAATTAAAAATCAAGATTAAATTCTAACTAATTCAAGAATAAACCTAAAATTAATCAAGTTAATTTCTATTCTAATCTATTTCTAAATTAAATCTCAACATCTAAAAATTAAATTCTAAACTCTAGTTAAAATCTAATTAAAAACAATTAAATTCTAAGTAAAAATAAAATCAAATTCTAAAATTACTAACTAATTTAATTATCAATTAGAATTTAAAAAACACTAAAAACCAAACAAAAAAGGTGTAGCAGTAGTTGCAGGGGTGCAAGAAGTGACTGGGGGGGTCATAAATCAGGCGTGTGGGCTGATGGTTCTGAGGCCCATGAAATTGAATTAACAGCCGGGGGGTGCGAAAACAGGGCGATATGGTTGAAAAGCAAAACAACGTGGGCCTAAGGCCCAGTCCGTAATGGCACAAAAAACCCTAAATTAACTTCAAATTCACTCATCTTCGTCCTCTGCCTTCTACCAACATATCCACCGCGCCTCTCTGCCATCATCCCTCTTTCTCTCCTTCGCAACCTCGTCACCGTTCCGGTAACAAAACCCCAGCCAAACTGTTCACACCGCCCTCGCCATTTTCACCATCCTCACGCTTCTCTTGCTCTCCATCTCAGCCGCCATGCTCCTTCTTCGTCTCCGTCAAATCTCTTAGCCGTTATCTCCTCTCGCAACAAAATGTCGGCGGCTCACCTTCTTCCGCCTCGCTTCTTTCTCACATAATCTCCTCGCCGCTAGTCGCTCAAAATCACGCCGACGCATCTCCACTCACCGTCTTCTTCATCGCTCTTCTCACCCTCGCTCGCTTCTGTCTCTACCTCCCCATCACTCTCGATCAATCGCAAACCTCACGGCAAAAACAACGCTAAAAAATCGACAACAATTGCAATGGAAAATAAGCTTCGAGTTGCAGAATCGAAAACATTAAACATACGAACACATCATCACATCTTAAAGTTTGGTATGAGATTAACGTATCTATCGGAGTCGCTCCGATGGCGCTTCGAAGACGACAATGGAAGAAAACCATAGATTATACTTCAGGTACGAATTTTGAACCTTCTTTCTTCTTCTCTAATTCACCGCTGAAATGTTGTAGTTGCAAACTGAGCTTCTCTCCTTTGATTTGGAATCATTTGTGATCGAAAATGATGGAGAGTGCTTTCTGAATCATTGTTGTAGAACCTTTGATGCTGTTGATTCTGCAGGCTGAAGAGTTGGTAACGTTATGATTATTTTTGGCTATGCGTTGAAGAATGACGTAAGTTGTTGTGCCTTCTTCTTCTGTTTCTGCTTAATCTTCCTCTTAGTGTAACTCTGGTTATGAATTGATGGTAATTTGTGCAGAGTTTAGCGAATTTTCTGAAATGGAATCAGTAGAATGAAGATGATTTGCAGAGCGTATCAGTGGTCATCCAATTCTGCTGCAGCTGCCCTTTTTATACAGTGATTTGGGGAAGGGTAGGATCAGTATTCAAGTGAATTTCCATTAGGGATTTTGTTGAGGTTCTCGTGTGGTATTGGTCACTAATTATAGCAGTTATGAAAATTGTTGTGTAGAAAATCACGCATTTGTACGCGTTTCCTGTCATGGTTTATAACTGAACTTTGTAATTTCTGGTAAAAATTTGGTAACGTTTTCAATTGCAGCTGGCCATCATTTTATGAAAAAAATTGGTTTTGGCTTATGTATGATGTGAATCACTTGTGCCTGCAGCATGACATGGCCTTTTCCTTGATGTTGGCTGAAAGTTGGTTTATGTGGATCGTGAGGGTAATATTACATGGGCCACATGGATCTTTTTAGAAGTTTTTCTCTTTTCTATTTTTTGTAATATGAACATTGGATTTATTTTTCTTGGTGATGGGCTTTGAGTTTATAATGATGTGAAAATGGACAATTAGCTTAGGAAATTGGTAAAAATGGATATGAGTATTAAAAATGGATACTTAAATAGATTAAAAATGGAATTGGATATTGGAAATGGGAATATTTGTGAATGGTTTAGAAAAAGAAAATGGTTTATGAAAGAAAAAGAAAAGTGAATTAAAACTTGGATAGAAAAATGAATGAGAGAATGGAGTCAAGTAAAAATGGACAAATGGATTGGATACGGTTTATGGATTTGGAAATTGAAATGGATTAAGAATAACGAGTTTGGATATGGACAAATGAGTTATACAAAATGGATTTGGGTTACAAAGAATGGATTTTGAATAAAAATGGATGTGGATATTTGTAATGGGAGATTAGTTAATGAATGGATATTATGGAAATTACTAAAAATGGATAGAAAATGGACATCTAAATATAGTAATAGAAAAAATGAATAATGAAGAATGAATTTCAAGAAATCCACATAACCAATCAGACTTCAAATTCAAACCAAACTTGTATTCTCAATGAATCCCCAACAAATAATAAGCAATTGAGTGGACAAAAGTGTCTTGACCACAATATGAATCCACAACTAGACCTCTTGTACCATAACCCAAAATGCCTTCACCACGAAACCCTAGCCACCATGTTCAATTGATGAATATCAGTAAACCCACACCTAAGATAAGAAATCCTGAACCAACTTGCCTTAGGTGCACAATGATGAAGAAGTGACCTGCGAAGTCGAAACATCGAACCTTAGCTCAATAGCACCCTCAGTTAAATCAACGCATAAACCCTGAGCCTCTGATGCTTACTCTGAGTAAGAAAACCTCAGAACTTGATGAACCTGAATAAGAATATGTTCATGAATTCAACCCTTGCTTTAACTTGACTGAATTAGGAGCTAACTGAATCACCTTTGAATGAGACAAACACCGATAACAAGAAAAACCCTCGATCCCATGTCTTAAGAGACCAATGCAATGATATGATTATGAATATGACCTAATGATGCAAAATGAGAAAGAAACTTAAGCCAGAAAATGGTAGGGAAAATTTTAGGGTGCTACAGCTGCCCCTATTCAATCTACTTGGTCCTGAAGGTATGACAGCAATGGCTGTCATGCGTTCAAAGGATTCATGGAGATTGAATACCAAAAGAAACCTGAAATTTGTAATCCTCAAAGGAGGGACGACTCCACTAGGGAACAAGCAATAAATGCTGCACTGTCACAACACGGACGAGTGTTATCTATGTTGGGGATAAACACGGACGGGTGTCAAGGAATCAAAGATATCAGATACGGACGGGTCTCGAAAAGATACACGGACGGGTGTAAAGAGGTTCAATACGGACGGGTATTGAAAAGATACACGGACGGGTGTAAAGAGGTTTAATACGGACGGGTATTGAAAAGATACACGGACGGGTGTAAAGTGGTTCAATACGGACGGGTATTGAAATTAAAGGTTCAAACACGGACGGGTGTCAAAGGGTTCAAACACGGACGGGTGTCGAAGGAAACACGGACAGGCAGACATCGTCAAGGAATTGATGAAGATAACACATTGTCATAGGGATGACAGAAAGAAAATTCCACCGTAGGAACATATCGTCATAGGGATGACGGAATGAAAATTCCACCTTAGGAATACATCGTCATGGGGATGACGGAAAGAAAATCTGAACATATCCAAAGGTACAAACCTGAGCTCGGAACACATCGTCAAAGGGTTGACGAAAAGAAACTGAAAACACCCGAAGGTACGAAACCTGAGCTCGGAACACATCGTCAAAGGGTTGACGAAAAGAAACTGAAAACATCTGAAGGTACGAAACCTGAGCTCGGAACACATCGTCAAAGGGTTGATGGGAAGAAACTGAAAACATCCGAAGGTACGAAACCTGAGCTCGGAACACACCGTCAAAGGGTTGACGGAAAGAAACTGAAAACATCCAAAGGTACGAAACCTAAGCTCGGAACACATCGTCAAAGGGTTGACGAAAAGAAACTGAAAACATCCGAAGGTACGAAACCTGAGCTCGGAACACATCGTCAAAGGGTTGACGGGAAGAAACTGAAAACATCCGAAGGTACTAAACCTGAGCTCGGAACACATCGTCAAAGGGTTGACGGAAAGAAACTGTCTGCTGAGGAATGGCTTGGCATTCTCTTTTGGGATATGTCACTGTTCTGACTGAAAATTGATTCGGGTTTCTATACAAGGTACCAAAACCGGCTTATGCTTCATATGCATATGTTTGAATGTTTTTTTGGCGTAATGCTCCATACACAATGGAAATGCTACGCGTTTAAGGATGCAATGCAAATATGCTTACTATATGCAAAAGAGACCCCTCCAGCAAAATAAATGCTGATGAGAAAAGGCCAAATCCGCTGGGGATGGCGAACTGAACTGTCTCCGAGGTTACGAACCCTGCCAAGGAAGTCACACTGATCGGCCTTCCTGATATAATCACTGTTGAAGATGAAACCCGAAGAGAACTCCCACTCCGTTGGGGATTACGAATAAACCTTGAAGATGGACCCCAAAGATCTGTTACGGAAGAGGTGTCAATAACCATTAGACTTTGAATCTGGTGGGGATGTCAACCACTGTTGATCAAGCCATTGAGATGACTATCACCTGCTTGGGGAATGAAGTCAATAACAACGAACCTGCTGGAGAATATCATTGAACTTAGCCTGTAGTTAGGGAAACACCCTTAACCTGCTGGGGAATACCAGCCATCACCAACAACTCTGCTCGGGGAACGACGGTTGATGATATCCACTCTGCTAGGGGACAACATTGAGCTTACTCCTCTGCTGGAGACTTACTTTCTACCCTTACTCTGTTGGGGAGAGAAACTCTACTGGGGACGTCACATGTCGACCATCAACATGAACCCTGCAGATGTGATATGACCAAAAGATGCCCTGATACAGCATAGCCCATAAAGGAACTTGTCTTCGAGAGGTCTCATGAAGATCTTCTTGCCCCATGATCTTGATTAACCGTTCTCCTGAGAAAAACCCTTTTGCTTTTGGGGTGACCTGCCCTAGCCTTGAAGTGATTTTGCCCTTGACTGGCTGATCTGTGAAGGAGTACCTCTGACTGACTGACCTTCGAGAGATTTGTTGAATCTCGACCTGATTGCCCCAGATTGGCTGAATCTTGGAATGAATTGCCCATTTGATATGACTATTTGATGGCTTGCCCCTGCTCAACGGAGTACTTAGGCACTCTGCACTTATATTGATCAATCTTTTCATTGCAGAAACTTCCCTGATCAAGCACTTACTCGCAAGTAAAACAATTCGTTTTGAAAATGACAATTTTAATGCAATGCATATGACAGTTTTGAAATCCAAGTCTGTTCACTGGAAAAAAGTTGTGACATATAGTGAATGAATCACTAATCAAAGTGTCGCTGATACCAACATGAATGGTAAGAAGATCCTTTTAGGAGTCAGGTTCGACGCGATCTTTACCGAAGTATGCTTTCGAAACAACCTTGCTTCAATTAGGTCTTTTAAAGGTTGTAACGTGGCTTGGTTCACGGTTTGAGAAAGAAAGGATATAAGGCTCAAAGTTTTGTTTTAACCCACCCATTCTCCTTGATGTTCTCCAGTCCTACGTTCAACTAACTCGACATAAGCGCTCACCTTTCAACAAGGTTAATGAATAGTATGAGGATAGAAAGAACCCACACGGTTTTCGGAGTGACAGCCACCCCTTTTGCCTTTGGTGTCTGTAAACACACGACTTGTTCTTTATTTGAGGATTTTTCTTTTTCCATTTTTTTCACTTTTTATTCTTTTGCTTTTCCCTGATTTTTCCTGGACTAACTCTTTTGAATTTTTCGATTTCGAAGTCCAGCGGGATGCCCTAACTTTTGCCTAAGCCATTTGTTTTCAAGTTTCGACTTAGCGGGCTTTCTTTTTCTTTTGATTCTTTTTCTTTTTTTTTTTGAACAAATCGTGTGACACTGGCTTGTCTGACTTGTTGGATGTGACTGCCTCACTCTTCGGTTGGTGAGGGATAACCATAGATTTGATCCTCGAATTGGACACTCGGTCAAATTAATTGACACCTACCCTGCCCCAGGTTAAGATTGAGGATTTTTTCGTTTTCAGAAAGAAACTCCTACTTCTAGGCTCAAAGGGGTTGACAAGGGATTATCTTCCTTATATCTCCGGTGTTTAGGGATTTGAAACAATGCCTGTACATCATCAGCAAGGTTTTGTCCCAAAAGCATACCATCAGAAGTTCTGCGTCTTTTGTAACGCCCCAGTTTTGGGTCTTTTATTTTAATTGAGTCGTTTGGATTATTTTATTATTATATTATTTTATTTCTGTCTTTTATGTGAAAATATGTTATTTTTCGTCGTGAATATATTTTATCGGGTTTTGGGAACGTTTGCGAGATAATTGAGTGTAGGGGCATTTTGGGCATTTGAGTGTATTTTGTTAAGTTAGTAAAGAAAATAAAAATAGAAAGAGAGAGAAAAATAGTAGAAGAAAAAAAGAAAGAAAGAAGAGAAGAAAAGAGGAGAAGAGAGAAAAGAGAGAAATTGGAGGAAAAGCTTGGGAAATCAAGAGAACAAGTTCTAGGAATCGATTAAATCGGGTAAGGGTGTGAAACTCGATTATCTTATTGTTGTGTAGGATTATGTATGCGTGGTTGCATGTTGTATTGTCTCGTTCGGTAGTTTTTCGGATATAGGTCGAAATCGTGTAATCGAGTAGAAATCGATGTTTTCACGGACGGAATTCGATATAATTTGTGTTGTATGATCTATGTATGTGTACGAACCATTGCTAGTAATTGTTTTGCTGTTGGAATTGATTTGGGGTATGGAACAATGTTCACGCAGCAGAATTTTTCTGCTTCTGGTGCAGAGCGCCGGGCGAAAGGCCCTGAGCGCCGGGCGATGCATCCTTTTCGCCGGGCGGTTCGAGAGGCGCAGAGGTGCCAAGCTTCTGCCTCTTTGAATTATTTTGGGGTTTTGGTGTCGCCCGTGCTTCGCCGGGCGAAGCAGAGGCGAAGCGTGTTTCGCCGGGCGGTTGGTTGTTTTTGAAAACAATTTTTTCTTTTTTAAAAATTCATTTCTTTCGAACCGTATTTCCGAATTGAGTGATATTTATATCGTTGGAAGCTTATAAAATGTACCTTCTGATGATGATGATTTTGGAATTATTAGCCGATTTAATTATGTCGGAAAAAATTGGGAATAGTGTCGTTTTGTCGACTTTTGCTGTTATAATTGTGTGAATTTGATGTGTAATGTACGCTGTACTGTTAATATGAATGTAGTATGGATTGTGTGCGGTGTTGGGGTAAGAATACCTGTGTGGATGATGATTTGTGGCCTAAGGGCAAAAAAATACTATGTGTGGTATTTGATGATAAATGCATGATCATGAATGTGTGTATGTATGCAATGTGAATGTCATGAGTCATTGTATGCCAAGCATCATGATCTGTATTATGGAAACGTCCTGAGTGACGGTTTGGTTCCAGAGGGAATCTGCTATAACATCGTGTGCCTCAAAAATATGAGGCGATGCCTGAGGACCTAAAGCGATAGTTGTAGACGATTGTGTGCCTTAGATAGGACTTAAAGCAATCCATAACGTCGTGTGCCTCGAAAATATGAGGCGATGCCTGAGGACCTAAAGCGACGGGTGAACATCATAGACCCGACGGGGAGTTACTTGAGATTCTCAGTAACGAGCGATGGTTCCAATAGTTCCTGAGTGGACTAATGACGTGACAATGGAAGTCGGTACCGCATGGCATGTGCATAGAGTCGTTGTGTCGGTCTATGTGCATTGCATAAATCATGAAATAATTGTGCATGTAATTGTGAATGTGATTGATGGGATGGAATATGTGTGATTGTGTTGGTGATTGCGTGTATGTTTGTATGTTTGATGCGTAGTGGTATCAATGCTTGAGAATTGTGCCGTATTATGTTAGATTTGATCTTTTTGAAATTGTGGTGCAACTGTGGTGAGAAACGTGTTTACTTGTGTATTTTTGGTGTTAATATATAATTTTATGCAATTATATTATGGTTGTTTTTCTCACCCTTCTGCTATTTTATAACGCTCTATGAGGCGTTGCAGATTAGAGTTGCTGGAGGTACTTCTTTTTGTGAAGATTTGCGTCTTCATTCTTTTGGGCCGGTCGGCTCTGATATGTGACACGGGTTGCTAGGGTGGCCGTTATGATTATTTTGTATATCTGATGATATATTTTGGTTGTGCATGTATAACTTGTTGTATGACAGACATGTTTATATGTATATATGTATATATGTTGTTCAGATTTTAGATTTTCCGCTTTAATTCTAATATCTGAAAAGTGGGTGTAAGGAACAAAGTTTCCTCTGTGTGTATGCTACCCCACTGTTGCATATCATTATGGGCAGGTGTTGTATGTTATGTATTTGTTACTTTGATGTGATTCCTCCTTTCTATGTCGTGTTTTCAATTATACTTTGATGAATTTTCGAATTTTTAATTACCGCTTTAATACCCTGGGGGTATTAGATTGGGGGTGTCACATGAAGTGGTATCAGAGCCAGTTTGTGTCAGTTTGCGCCAGTTGGTGTCAGTCTGTGTCGGTTGTGTCAGTCCTGGTTGGTCGCTGTGGTTGGTTGAGCTGTTTGTTTAACCATAGTTTCTGTTATTGGAAATGAACAGAATATGGCTGGGAGGAACGATGCTGCTTTAGCTGCTGCTATGCAGGCTATGGCTCGTGCTGTGCAGGGTGCACCGAATGCTGGGGAGAATGATGAGTTTAGAAAGAATAGGCCACCTGTCTTCAAAGGGAGACATAATCCTGATGGAGCGCAGATTTGGCTGAAAGAGATTGAGAGGATTTTCAGGGTGATGGATTGTGATGAGGACAGTAAGGTGAGACTGGGAACTCACATGTTACAAGAAGAAGCAGATGACTGGTGGGTCGGTACTCGTCAGGTGTTGGAAGCTGCGGAGGACGAAGAGATCACTTGGGAAGTGTTTAGCCGAGAGTTTCTAAGGAGCTATTTTCCCGTGGATGTCCGAGGAAAGAAGGAGATTGAGTTTTTGGAAGTAAAACAAGGTAATATGTCTGTAGTCGATTATACTGCTAAGTTTGTGGAACTTGTGCAGTTTTATCCTCATTATGCTGAAGCTACTGCGGAATTCTCTAAGTGTGTGAAGTATGAAAGTGGTTTGCGTCCTGAGATAAAGCAGGCTATTGGTTATCAGAGGATTCAAAGGTTTGCTGATTTGGTGGAATGCTGTAGAATTTATGATGAAGACAGTAAGGCTCGTTCTGCTCATTATAAAAGTGTAAGTGACAGGAAAGGGAAACAACAGTTCCGTGGTGGTCCGTATGTGTCACCGGCTGATAAAGGTAAACAAAGGGGTACTTTTGATCGAAGGTCAGGTGGAGGTGGTATGTCTAATGCTCCGAGGTGTTTTAGATGTGGTGGATTGGGACATCGTCAGTCCGAGTGTAGGAAGAATTTGGATAAGTGTACTAACTGTGGAGGTGAAGGACATGTTTTAGCTGATTGTAAAAGGAAGAATGTTGTGAAGTGTTACAATTGTGGGGAACCTGGTCACATTAGTTCGAAGTGTCCTAATCCGAAGAAAGCTCAGACTAGTGGGAAAGTGTTTTCATTAGCGGGAACTCAGACTTCAAGTGCAGATAGTCTGATAAGAGGTACATGCTTTATTAATAATATGCCTTTAATTGCTATTATTGATACGGGAGCGACTCATTCGTTTGTTTCGTCTGAGTGCGCGAAGAGTTTGAATCTTGTGTTGTCTGTGATGGATTTTGAGATGGTTATTGATACTCCAGCGATGGGGTCGGTAACTACTTCTTTAGTTTGTCTTAGTTGTCCTTTAGCCATTTATGGTAAAGACTTTGTGATGGATTTGGTGTGCTTACCGTTGGAAGGTTTAGATGCGGTGTTGGGAATGAACTGGTTGCAATTCAATCGGGTTCACATTGATTGTTACCATAAGCTTGTGAGGTTTCCTTCTCTAGAGGAAGATGAAGACTCGAGTTTCTTATCTACCAAAGAGTTGAAGAGACTTTTGGTGGATGAAGCTCAGTTGTTTGGGTTGTTTGCATCCTTGACTGTGGATAGTCAAGTTTCACTTGAGGTGTTTCCTGTTGTGTGTGAATTTCCGGAAGTGTTTCCTGAGGATATTTCTGACTTGCCGCCAGAGAGAGAGGTGGAGTTCTCGATAGATCTAGTTCCTGGTACTAGACCTGTTTCTATGGCACCTTATAGAATGTCGACATCTGAGTTGGTAGAGTTAAAGAAGCAGTTGAATGACTTGTTGGAGAAGAAGTTTGTGAGGCCAAGTGTTTCTCCTTGGGGTGCGCCAGTTTTGTTGGTGAAAAAGAAAGATGGAAGTATGCTATTGTGTATTGATTATCGTCAGTTGAATAAGGTGACGATTAAGAATAAGTATCCGCTTCCGAGAATTGATGATTTGATGGATCAGTTGGTTGGTGCTTGTGTGTTTAGTAAGATTGATTTGAGATCCGGATATCATCAGATAAGGGTGAAGGAAGAAGATATTCAGAAGACGGCCTTTAGGACACGGTACGGTCATTATGAATATTCTGTGATGCCGTTCGGGGTTTCTAATGCGCCTGGTGTGTTTATGGAATACATGAATCGGATTTTTCACTAGCATTTGGATCGTTTTGTGGTGGTGTTCATTGATGATATTTTAATCTATTCTAAGTCTCGTGAAGAACATGCAGAGCATTTGCGTATTGTTTTGCAGGTTTTGAAGGAAAGGAAGCTTTTTGCCAAATTGTCCAAGTGTGAATTCTGGTTGTCTGAGGTGAGTTTTCTTGGGCACGTAATTTCAGGTAATGGTGTGGCTGTGGATCAATCTAAGGTAGAAGCAGTTCTACAGTGGGAGGTTCCTAGATCCGTTACGGAAATTCGAAGTTTCCTAGGTTTGGCTGGTTATTATCGGAGGTTCATTGAAGGCTTTTCTAAGCTAGCATTACCTTTGACGCAGTTGACTTGTAAAGGTCAAGCGTTCATTTGGGATATTCGGTGTGAAGAGAGTTTTAATGAGCTGAAGAGAAGATTGACGACAACTCCGATTTTGATTTTGCCGAATCCTACTGAACCATTTGTGGTGTATTGTGATGCTTCTTTGATTGGTCTAGGTGGTGTTCTGATGCAAGAAGGTAAGGCTGTGGCTTATGCTTCGAGGTAGTTGAGAGTGCATGAGAAGAATTATCCTACTCATGATCTTGAATTAGCGGCTGTGGTTTTTGTGTTGAAGATTTGGAGGCATTATCTTTTTGGTGCGAGGTTTGAAGTCTTTAGTGATCACAAGAGCTTGAAGTATTTGTTTGATAAGAAGGAATTGAATATGAGGCAACGTAGGTGGTTGGAATTCTTGAAAGACTACGACTTTGGCTTGAATTACCATCCTGGTAAAGCTAATGTGGTAGCTGATGCGTTGAGTCGGAAATCGTTGCGTATGTCGGCTTTGATGGTTAAGGAATGGGAACTTTTGGAATCGTTTAGAGATTTGAGTTTGGTATGTGAAGTGACTTCGGATAGTGTAAGGCTTGGGATATTGAAGGTTACTAATGATTTTCTAATGACGGTTAGTGAGAAACAGAAGTTGGATTTGAAATTTTTGGATTTGATGTTGGTTGGGGGAAGAGATGCGAATAGTGATTTTCAAGTGGATTCTAATGGTGTTTTGAGGTTTCGTGGACGTATTTGTATTCCTGATGATGCGGAGTTGAAAAGAATGATTTTGGAAGAAGGACACCGGAGTAACTTAAGTATTCATCCGGGAGCGAATAAGATGTACCAAGATTTGAAGAAGATTTTCTGGTGGTCTGGCTTGAAAAGAGATGTGGCTCAGTTTGTGTATGCTTGTTTGACTTGTCAGAAATCGAAGGTGGAGCATTTGAGGCCTATTGGTTTGTTGCAACCGTTGGATGTTCCTGAGTGAAAGTGGGATAGCATTTCGATGGATTTTGTAACGGGGTTACCGAACACTCAGAGGGGGCATAGTGCTATTTGGGTGGTTGTTGATAGGCTGACTAAATCGGCTCATTTTATTCCGATTGACATTAGTTTTTCTTTGGAGCGGTTAGCTGAGATTTATATCAGCGTGGTGGTGAAGTTGCATGGGGTTCCATTGAGTATTGTTTCTGATCGAGATCCAAGGTTTACATCGAGATTTTGGGAAAGTTTACAGAAGGCTTTGGGTTCTAGATTGAGATTGAGTTCGGCTTATCATCCACAGACGGATGGTCAGACGGAGAGGACGATTCAGTCGTTGGAGGATTTGTTGAGGGCTTGTGTTTTGGAACAAGGTGGTTCGTGGGATAGTTATCTTGCGTTGATTGAATTCATGTATAATAACAGTTTTCATTCTAGTATTGGTATGGCGCCGTTTGAAGCATTGTATGGACGAAGGTGTCGAACGCCGTTGTGTTGGCACGAATCTGGTGAGAGAACGGTGGTAGGACCGGAGTTGGTACAGCAGACTACAGAGAAAGTGAAGCTTATTCGAGAGAAAATGAAGGCTTCTCAGAGTAGGCAAAAGAGTTATCATGATCGGAGACAGAAGGATCTTGAGTTTCAAGAGGGCGATCATGTATTTCTGAGGGTTACGCCGGTAACGGGTGTTGGTCGTGCTTTGAAATCGAAGAAACTTACTTCTCGGTTTATTGGTCCTTACCAGATATCCGCGAGAGTGGGTGCTGTGGCTTATAGGGTGGCGTTGCCGCCGAGTCTGTCGAATTTGCATGATGTGTTTCATGTTTCACAGCTTCGGAAGTATGTTCCGGATCCGTCACATGTGATTCCGATGGACGAGGTTGAGGTAAGAGATAACCTTACGATCGAGGCATTACCAGTTAGGATTTTGGATCGCGAGGTGAAGCGGTTGAGAGGTAAAGAGATTGCGTTTGTGAAAGTAGCGTGGGGAGGCGCTGCTGATGGTAGTTTGACGTGGGAGTTGGAAAGTAGGATGCGGGAGTCGTATCCAGAGTTGTTTGTATCAGGTAAGATTTTCGAGGACGAAAATTTCTAAGTGGGGGAGAGTTGTAACGCCCCAGTTTTGGGTCTTTTATTTTAATTGAGTCGTTTGGATTATTTTATTATTATATTATTTTATTTCTGACTTTTATGTGAAAATATGTTATTTTTCGTCGTGAATATATTTTATCGGGTTTTGGGAACGTTTGCGAGATAATTGAGTGTAGGGGCATTTTGGGCATTTGAGTGTATTTTGTTAAGTTAGTAAAGAAAAGAAAAATAGAAAGAGAGAGAAAAATAGTAGAAGAAAAAAAGAAAGAAAGAAGAGAAGAAAAGAGGAGAAGAGAGAAAAGAGAGAAATTGGAGGAAAAGCTTGGGAAATCAAGAGAACAAGTTCTAGGAATCGATTAAATCGGGTAAGGGTGTGAAACTCGATTATCTTATTGTTGTGTAGGATTATGTATGCGTGGTTGCATGTTGTATTGTCTCGTTCGGTAGTTTTTCGGATATAGGTCGAAATCGTGTAATCGAGTAGAAATCGATGTTTTCACGGACGGAATTCGATATAATTTGTGTTGTATGATCTATGTATGTGTACGAACCATTGCTAGTAATTGTTTTGCTGTTGGAAATGATTTGGGGAAGAAAATGGGAAAAATTGGGGGTATGGAACAGTGTTCACGCAGCAGAATTTTTCTGCTTCTGGTGCAGAGCGCCAGGCGAAAGGCCCTGAGCGCCGGGCGATGCGTCCTTTTCGTCGGGCGGTTCGAGAGGCGCAGAGGTGCCAAGCTTCTGCCTCTTTGAATTATTTTGGGGTTTTGGTGTCGCATGTGCTTCGCCGGGCGAAGTAGAGGCGAAGCGTGTTTCGCCGGGCGGTGAGCATTGCTTCGCCGGGCGGTTGGTTGTTTTTGAAAACAGTTTTTTCTTTTTTAAAAATTCATATCTTTCGAACCGTATTTCCGAATTGAGTGATATTTATATCGTTGGAAGCTTATAAAATGTACCTTCTGATGATGATGATTTTGGAATTATTAGCCGATTTAATTATGTCGGAAAAATCGGGAATAGTGTCGTTTTGTCGACTTTTGCTGTTATAATTGTGTGAATTTGATGTGTAATGTACGCTGTACTGTTAATATGAATGTAGTATGGATTGTGTGCGGTGTTGGGGTAAGAATACCTGTGTGGATGATGATTTGTGGCCTAAGGGCAAGAAAATACTATGTGTGGTATTTGATGATAAATGCATGATCATGAATGTGTGTATGTATGCAATGTGAATGTCATGAGTCATTGTATGCCAAGCATCATGATCTGTATTGTGGAAACGTCCTGAGTGACGGTTTGGTTCCAGAGGGAATCTGCTATAACATCGTGTGCCTCGAAAATATGAGGCGATGCTCGAGGACCTAAAGCGATGGTTGTAGACGATTGTGTGCCTTAGATAGGACTTAAAGCAATCCATAACGTCGTGTGCCTCGAAAATATGAGGCGATGCCTGAGGACCTAAAGCGACGGGTGAACATCGTAGGCCCGACGGGGAGTTACTTGAGATTCTCAGTAACGAGCGATGGTTCCAATAGTTCCTGAGTGGACTAATGACGTGACATGACGTGACAATGGAAGTCGGTACCGCATGGCATGTGCATAGAGTCGTTGTGTCGGTCTATGTGCATTGCATAAATCCTGAAATAATTGTGCATGTAATTGTGAATGTGATTGATGGGATGGAATATGTGTGATTGTGTTGGTGATTGCGTGTATGTTTGTATGTTTGATGCGTAGTGGTATCAATGCTTGAGAATTGTGCCGTATTATGTTAGATTTGATCTTTGTGAAATTGTGGTGCAACTGTGGTGAGAAACGTGTTTACTTGTGTATTTTTGGTGTTAATATATAATTTTATGCAATTATATTATGGTTGTTTTTCTCACCCTTCTGTTGTTTTTCTCACCCTTCTGTTGTTTTATAACGCTCTATGAGGCGTTGCAGATTAGAGTTGCTGGAGGTACTTTTTTTGTGAAGATTTGCGTCTTCATTCTTTTGGGTCGGTCGGCTCTGATATGTGACACGGGTAGCTAGGGTGGCCGTTATGATTATTTTGTATATCTGATGATATATTTTGGTTGTGCATGTATAACTTGTTGTATGACAGACATGTTTATATGTATATATGTATATATGTTGTTCAGATTTTAGATTTTCCGCTTTAATTCTAATATCTGAAAAGTGGGTGTAAGGAACAAAGTTTCCTCTGTGTGTATGCTACCCCACTGTTGCATATCATTATGGGCAGGTGTTGTATGTTATGTATTTGTTACTTTGATGTGATTCCTCCTTTCTATGCCGTGTTTTCAATTATACTCTGATGAATTTTCGAATTTTTAATTACCGCTTTAATAGCCTGGGGGTATTAGATTGGGGGTGTCACATCTTTGAATTTCATCATCCTCCCTCAGATCCTGCTTAAACAAGGGTTAGATATCAATAATGAAAATATGAGTGAACACAGATGGATTTAATCAAAACATGCATATTCATTTCATTATCATTATCAACTGAGAACAGACGAGTTTTACAAATGAGTTTGCACTTTAACAGAAAAGAAACTACAAATGCAAAGAAATGACATGATCTAAAAGATTGCCAGCTTCGGGGAACTAGGCTTTCCAAGCTTGACTTGCTGCTGAACTAGCCATCTTCAGAATTGCTCATCGAAGTCAGTCTGATAAAAACTTGCACCACTGCTCTCGGTGTCTTCTTCCATAACCTGAACTGATGAACCCACATGACCAGATGAAGGAGAGTCGCGGATCGGAATACCCTGAGGCGTGAATGAGAACATGTTGGAGTCAAGCAGTGTCTGAATCTTACTCTTGAGCACCTTACAATCTTCAGTTGAATGCCCCTGTGCTCCAGCATGGTAATCACAACGAGCGTTGACATCAAAACCTGGTGGATACGGAAAAGGCACTGGCTTTACCCCCTTTGGCACTATAAGTCCACCTTTGATTAAATCTGGCAACATCTGACTGAACGACATTGGAAACTGAGTGAAATGCCTCTCTGGCTTCCTAGGTCTTTGTCAGGCGTGCTGACGCGGCTGACGGTGGTATAACCGTTGATTCCTAGGAGATCCCTGATACAAAGACCCAGAAGATTGTTGACTCTGAACCGTTGAAACACTTGAATACTGAGGATGAGGTGGTGGATATTCTTGGATGGAATTACTTTCTTCCTCCCATTCCTCTTAAGAACTGGCAACTGATTCACTTTCACTAGCTGGGAAGTTCGAGGCGCTTTGGATTTTTCCCCTCTTGATATCGAACTCAACGTGTTCTCCAAGTATTACCAAGTCAGAGAATTTTAATACAGTAATCAACTTATCGAAGTATGGTCCTTGCAAAGTATCCTTGAACATATTAACCAATTCTCTTTCCAAAAGTGGTGGTTGAACGCGAGTAGCTAACTCTCTCCATGTCTGAGCATACTCTCTAAATGATTCGTTATCCGCTTTAGATAAACCTTGCAACTGCAGGCGGCTAGGAGCCATGTCAAGATTATAACTGTACTGCTTTACAAAGGTATTGGCTAGATCTGACCATGATCGGATGCTACCACTTTCCAACTGCATATACCAACTCAATGATGCCCCACTCAGACTGTCCTGGAAACAGTGAATCATAAGCTTGTCATTGTAGACATGTGAGGTCATTCTTCGGCTAAACATCACCAAATGTAGCTTCGGACAGCTATCCCCTTTGTATTTCTCAAAATTCGGCATCTCAAATTTCGGAGGCATCCCAAGACCAGGCACTAAACACATGCCCGAAGCATCCAAATCAAGGGTATCACGCTTCATTAAGGCATCAAGCTTCTCTTCCACCACACGACATCTTTCATCAAACGCAACAGCCCGTGGATCCTTAGGTTTAATCTTTGGAACTACCCCTTGGAAATCTGGCACAGAGAAGGCAAAGCTTTGATAGTCTGTGGCATCAAGAGAAGAAATTCCATTTCGGACGATGGCACGCTCGTGTATAGCTTGATTCTCAACAGGAATTTGTACAGGTTGAGCTTGAGCAACATAACATCGGCCCTAATTACAAACTGATTTTGTTCCCCTGAATTCATGATGATCTCCCAAAAGCTGATTCAAGTCCGATGAGAAAGTCTAGAAATCAACTGCGGTTCAGACAAATGATGGATGAGCTCTCTGATCAGGCCGGAGGCAGATATGCAAAAATGATGCAAGATGCAAATGCAAATGCAATATGAATGCAGCAGACATGGGATCAAAGCTTCCACATATTCTGAATAACTGTTGTGCTGCTGACTGAGTAAGTTCACAAGTCTGTTCTGAAGAAAACCAGAATACCAGGCTGATAAGTCCACACTAATAGGAAAACCAGAATACCAGGTAGGTTGAAGGCCAAGGTCACCTGCAAACCTGCAAACACTCATCCCTCTCACATGTGGGTACTAAGATCCTCAGTATCCGCTCTCAGGTCGATAAATGATGATACATTCACCACTTCTGGTTTGGCATCATCATCAATCGAGGAGGCCTCAACTGATTCTTCAAAACGAAAGGTCCTCAGCTTCTGGCACTAAGGTCGAGAAGCAATAGTACATTCAACCCTTGGGGTACAGTACTATCGCCAATCGAGGAGCGCATCCACTGATTCACTTTCAAAAAAAACATACTATGGCAAGTTCCCAGCATTGGGTCCTCGGGTCGAGAGTTGTAATGGGTTTGCCATTTCTGGTCTGCCATTATCACATCTCGGGAGGAGTGCCGCAACTGAGTCCTCGGGCATGGTCATCAGAGTCGACAGTTCCTCAAGAGAATAACTACTGGCCTGTATAACCATACAGTAGCAGATATCTCCCGATAGAACCTCGTCTGATTGTGAGGATCGTGATCACCCGCATGTGGCCAACACCACGGGAGCATCACGCCTGCCCACACTAATACCTATGTGTGTGCTCAAGCCTAGGTAGTGGGCTTATCTCTCAGAACCTCCCAACCTACCAAACAGAAAACCAGCACAGCGCAGCACAGTCTAGTATAATAATGAAGTGCAATGCAGTAAATGCGGTAAAATAGTAAAGCAGTAAAGCAATAATACAGTAAACAGCTATACAGTAATATACAACAAAATAAAGCACACCAAATAAACACCCAATGAAAAAAACAGACAAGCGCTAGGATTGACTCGCAAGAGGGGATGGACCAGCAAGAGGTCAACCTGTCCCCAGCAGAGTCGCCAGCTGTCGCTCCCGAGGATTTGCATCCAACGGTAAAAACGCGAGAGTGGCCAGAAAAACACAGAGTCGCCAGTAATGTGTATTTATTCCGAGAGAGGGAAAGGAAACACTGCATAAACCTGAGGGAAGGGAAAGAACATGGTCTCACGACCAAGAGAAACGGGTACGGGAGTCGGTTACGCGAAGGGAAGGTGTTAGCACCCAACACGTCCATCGTACTCGATGGGATCCACGCTTGCTGTCTGCATCAAAGGGTGTCGTCGTTTGGAGCTCCACTGCTACTGGACCGGAGAAGAAACAAGAACGGAAAGAACGGAGAAACGGAGAAGAAAAGGAAAAAAAGAAGTGACTCGATAGGACGTTATCGTTGTCCTAGGCCTACGTACTCCCTCAGTACAATGGGAAAGTCAGAGTCAATGTAGTTCGGACAGGAACCATGGGGGAAGGTTGCTCGCCAAGATAATCAATGTCTTGTGCCTACGTATCCTCAATCGGACGAGAAAGAGGAAATCAGAGCAGTCGTAGTTTGACCTACAGGTCGAAAAGGTCTCGATCGCGCTAGGGAGAGAGAAAAGGCTCGGTTAACAGGTTGGTCTCGATCGCAAGGGTGCGAGAGAAGAGGAGGTTAGTTGTTAGTGTGCTCGCCAAGGATAGGGATCCTCGTGCCTACGTATCTCATCGAAAATGAGAATCAGAGCAACCGTAGTTCACGGTAACGACCACGGAAGAAAGGAATCTCGACCACACTGAGGTGAGAGAAAAGGGAAGAGTCTAACTAGTCTCAATCGCACGGGTGCGAGAGAAAATGGGAATCTCTGTCCTACAAGTTATCATGCAAAATGGCCCTAAGGTCAGGATTAGGAGGGAATTCTACCTAATGTTATCATGCTTGGATTGAGAGCCTAATGTCTATCCTACTCCGAGCTTAATCAGAAATTAAGTCAGACTATGAGCCTTATGGGAGCGTGCGAATACAGAGTAATCAACAAGTAAACATCAGACAGCTCAATCACAAAGAGAAAACGAAAACAGGTTAAGAGAAATTCAAGTACTTAATCAGAAATTTATCAAAATAAGCATAAAAAATACAAGTTAGAATGCAAATTAAAAATCAAGATTAAATTCTAACTAATTCAAGAATAAACCTAAAATTAATCAAGTTAATTTCTATTCTAATCTATTTCTAAAATTAATCTCAACATCTAAAAATTAAATTCTAAACTCTAGTTAAAATCTAATTAAAAACAATTAAATTCTAAGTAAAAATAAAATCAAATTCTAAAATTACTAACTAATTTAATTATCAATTAGAATTTAAAAAACACTAAAAACCAAACAAAAAGGGTGTAGCAGTAGTTACAGGGGTGCAAGAAGTGACTGGGGGGGTCATAAATCAGGCGTGTGGGCTGATGGTTCTGAGGCCCATGAAATTGAATTAACAGTCGGGGGGTTCGAAAACAGGGCGGTATGGTTGAAAAGCAAAACAACGTGGGCCTAAGGCCCAGTCCGTAATGGCACAAAAAACCCTAAATTAACTTTAAATTCACTCATCTTCATCCTCTGCCTTCTACCAACATATCCGCCGCGCCTCTCCGCCATCATCCCTCTTTCTCTCCTTCGCAACCTCGTCACCGTTCCGGTAACAAAACCCCAGCCAAACCGTTCACACCACCCTCGCCATTTTCACCATCCTCACGCTTCTCTTGCTCTCCATCTCAGCCACCATGCTCCTTCTTCGTCTCCGTCAAATCTCCTAGCCATTCTCTCCTCTCGCAACAAAATGTCGGCGGCTCACCTTCATCCGCCTCGCTTCTTTCTCACATAATCTCCTCGCCGCTAGTCGCTCAGAATTATGCCGACGCATCTCCACTCACCGTCTTCTTCATCGCTCTTCTCACCCTCGCTCGCTTCTGTCTCTACCTCCTCATCACTCTCGATCAATCGCAAACCTCACGATAAAAACAACGCTCAAACATCGACAATAATTGCAATGGAAAACAAGCTTCGAGTTGCAGAATCAGAAACATTAAACATACGAACACATCATCACATGTTAAAATTTGGTTTGAGATTAACGTACCTATCGGAGTCGCTCCGATGGCGCTTCGAAGACGACAACGGAAGAAAACTAGAGATTATACTTCAGGTACGAATTCTAAACCTTCTTTCTTCTTCTCTAATTCACCGTTGAAATGTTGTAGTTGTAAACTGAGCTTCTCTCCTTTGATTTGGAATCGTTTGTGATCGAAAATGATGGAGAGTGCTTTCTGAATCGTTGTTGTAGAACCTTCGATACTGTTGATTCTGCAGGCTGAAGAGTTGGTAACGTTGTGATTCTTTTTGGCTATGCGCTGAAGAATGACGTAAGTTGTTGTGCCTTCTTCTTCTGTTTCTGCTTAATCTTCCTCTTAGTGTAACTCTGGTTATGAATTGATGGTAATTTGTGCAGAGTTTAGTGAATTTTCTGAAATGGAATCAGTAGAATGAAGATGATTTGCAGAGCGTATCAGTGGTCATCCAATTCTGCTGCAGCTGCCCTTTTTATACAGTGATTTGGGGAAGGGTAGGATCGGTATTCAAGTGAATTTCCATTAGGGATTTTGTTGAGGTTCTCGTGTGGTATTGGTCACGAATTGTAGCAGTTATGAAAATTGTTGTGTAGAAAGTCACGCGTTTGTACGCGTTTCCTGTCATGGTTTATAACTGAACTTTGTAATTTCTGCTGAAAATTTGGTAACGTTTTCAATTGCAGTTGGCCTTCATTTTATGAAAAAAATTGGTTTTGGCTTATGTATGATGTGAATCACTTGTGCCTGCAGCATGACATGGCCTTTTCCTTGATGTTGGCTGAAAGTTGGTTTATGTGGATCGTGAGGGTAATATTACATGGGCCGCATGGATCTTTTTAGAAGTTTTTCTCTTTTCTATTTTTTGTAATATGAACATTGGATTTATTTTTCTTGGTGATGGGCTTTGAGTTTAGAATGATGTGAAAATGGACAATTAGCTTAGGAAATTGGTAAAAATGGATATGAGTATTAAAAATGGATACTTAAATAGATTAAAAATGGAATTGGATATTGGAAATGGGAATATTTGTGAATGGTTTAGAAAAAGAAAATGGTTTATGAAAGAAAAAGATAAGTGACTTAAAACTTGGATAGAAAACTGAATGAGAGAATGGAGTCAAGTAAAACTGGACAAATGGATTGGATACGGTTTATGGATTTGGAAATTGAAATGGATTAAGAATAACGAGTTTGGATATGGACAAATGAGTTATACAAAATGGATTTGGGTTACAAAGAATGGATTTTGAATAAAAATGGATGTGGATATTTGTAATGGGAGATTAGTTAATGAATGGATATTATGGAAATTACTAAAAATGGATAGAAAATGGACATCTAAATATAGTATTAGAAAAAAATGAATAATGAAGAATGAATTCCAAGAAATCCACATAACCAATCAGACTTCAAATTTAAACCAAACTTGTATTCTCAATGAATCCCTAACAAATGATAAGCAATTGAGTGGACAAAAGTGCCTTGACCATAATATGAATCCACAACTAGATCTCTTGCACCATAACCCAAAATGCCTTCACCACGAAACCCTAGCCACCATCTTCAATTGATGAATATCAGTAAACCCACACCTAAGATAAAAAATCCTGAACCAACTTGCCTTAGGTGCACAATGATGAAGAAGTGACCTGCGAAGTCGAAACATCGAACCTTAGCTCAATAGCACCCTCAGTTAAATCAACGCATAAACCCTGAGCCTCTAATGCTTTCTCTGAGTAAGAAAACCTCAAAACTTGATGAACCTGAATAAGAATATGTTCATGAATTCAACCCTTGCTTCAACTTGACTGAATTAGGAGCTAACTGAATCACCTCTGAATGAGACAAACACCGATAACAAAAAAAACCCTTGATCCCATGTCTTAAGAGACCAATGCAATGATATGATTATGAATATGACCTAATGATGCAAAATGAGAAAGAAACATAAGCCAGAAAACGGTAGGGCAAATTTTGGGGTGCTACACCGCCCATTCTTCGTGATGTCCTCCAGTCCTAGGTTCAGTTAGTTCGGCACTAACGTTCACCTCTCAAAAGAAACCTTTGTGATGGTTGAGGAACCATTGACTTTTAACAGTTTAAGCACCAATCAGTTTATTGGAGTAACAGTCATCCTTTTCCGTCTTTGTGTCTGTGTCACACGACTTTGTTATTTCGCTTGAGGATCTTTCTTGGGTAATCCTGTTCATATTTCGCTTTCAAATTCTTTTGCTTATCCCTAACTTTTGCCTGGACAGATTCTTTTGAATCTTTGATTTCGGAGTCCAGCGGGATGCCCTAATTTTTGCCTAAGTTGCTTGTTTTCAAGTTTCAACTTAGCGGGCTTTTTCATTTCTTTTTTTTATTCTCTTTTTTTTCTTGAACACGTCATGTGACACCTGCTATCTTGATTTCTTCGGAAGGGTCGTGACTGTTTCACTTCTCAGTTGGTGAGGGATAACCTTTGTGGTTTCCGCTCTTTGGACCTTTTGATGTGGTAGAGTGAAAAGTAATGGATCCTCAGATACACACTCCTTTTGAGGTTTGAACGCTTGGTCAAACTAGCTGACGCCTACCCTACCCGGGGTTAAATGTTAGGGTTTTTTTTTACTAAAAGAAACTCCTTCTTTAGGGCTCCTATTTAGGCGAGGGTCTATCTCCCTTATATCTTCAGTATTTGGGATTTGAAACAATGCCTTTACACATTGTCAACAGGGTTTGATCCAAAAGCACACATTAGAGATTTTTGCATTTTCAACTCATCATCCTCCTTCAAGAGTTTAAGCATGACAGTTGGTATTGCAATGCACATATACAAACTTATGAGTGAATACGAATGGATTACTTCAGGAAAAACATGCGCGCTTTATTAGGATTAACATAAAAAGAAAAACAGATTTCATGCATGCATACAAATGTTTTGTCAAACTTAAAAAGCTACACATGAGAATGCAGTAAAAAAGCTAAATGATTGTCCTTGTTGAGGAGGCTTGACTTCGTCTGGACTTATCGATTCTGAAGATGTCTTTGCAAACTAGGTGCTCAATCTGATGAAGAAAGTTCAATTTATGGGCCACCCGTCTGGCGTGATAATCTTTGAGTCAATCAAGTCTTGCACCTTATGTTTGAACACTCTGCAATTGTCAATTGTATGTCCAAACGTCACCAAGTGAAACTCGCACCTGGCATTCATGTCATAATCCGGAGGAAAAGGAAACGGCATTGGCGTGGCATTGTTCAGCTGAATCAAAGAGCCTTGGAGAAGGCGAGCAAGAAGTTGGCTTTGAGAAATAGGAACTGGAGCAAACACTCTCTCAGACCTCCTAAGTCCTCGTTGCCTCTGTTGCTGGCGGTTTTGCTGCCAATGTTGATTAGGGTGTCTAGTCTTCCCCTGTACTTTTCTTTCCACATTTGGCCGAGGAACAAACAAAGGTTGCTGACGTGATGACTTTAAAACCTGAAGCTGAGGAATACACTCGTGACCTGAGGTAGACCCTAGAGAAGGGGAAGGAATACTCACTTCCTTTGCAGCTACTGGCGTAAACTCACCTGATACCTTCAAGCCAACTGGTCCAAACTCGATTGGTTTGGAGTCAATTAAGTCTTGTACTTGGTGCTGGAATGCTCTACACCCCTCAATATCATGGCCTGGTGCCCCTGAGTGAAAATCACAATAAGCCTTGGCATCCCATCCTTTTGGAAGCTTTGCAGGAGGAGTCAACTTCCGGAGCTCAATCAATCTTAACTAAAGCAGTTGCTGAAGTAATTCGGTATGACACATCGATAGAGGATCAAAAACCCTTTCTTGCTTCTGTTGATGATGAAGGGATACAATCGAGAGGGTCCCAGCTGTGATTTGCTGATGCGATAGTTTCGGAACCCAAGGTTTATGGATTGATGAAGGTCCCTAAGAGGAGGGAGGAATATCCACCTCTTTATCAACAGTTGGAGGAACATCTCTTCGCTTGACAGTGCTGATGGACGCAAACTCGATTGCGCCTGAATCAATAAGCTCTTGGACCTTATACTTGAGCATCTTACAATTTTCAACATTATGACCAGGTACCCCTGAATGGAATTCACACCTATCATGGACATTGGAACCCATACGAAACTTGGTGTGTGGAGGTCCTGCAGCGATCAATTTAATTAGCTGAAACTTGAGCAAGTGTTGAAGCAACTGAGCGTATGGCATCGGAATCGGATCAAACTTCCTTTCAAGCTTTTCTGGATCAGGATCCTCTTGGAGAACAGGAAGTGATTGCCTATAGGAAAATTTTGGTCATGAAGGAGATTCACGAGGCAATCCATGGTCTAGAGGAGACCCCAAAGAGATAGGAGAAATGATAACCTCTGCTACGGAAGCCGACACCTGATTGTTTTCCTTTCTTAACACTTCATTCAGAATTTCCATAACCCGACCCATCTGAGTCTTTATCCGGTTGACTTTTTCTCTCAGCAGTTCCTTTCCTCGGGACAACGCCTGAATGTCCACCATAAAATGCCCCAATTGGGCCTTCATCTCAGTCACCTCCGCTCGGAGTTGTTCCATATCTGACCTTTGATTGTGGTGAATTGAGTAGTTGGAAGAAGTCATGTTGGCCGTCCTGGATATCATACCAAGTCAGAATGAGAAATCCGCTCTGGAACACCTGTTATGCATATGAGTATGAGAATGCCATGCAGAATGCCATGTTCGAATATTTCCAAGGGATCATTATGCTTTGATTCACAAAATTTTTTTAGAAGACACATAAGAAATGGATGGAAATGCTCAGTGGCAAGTCTGAAAGTTAATATCCCTTGGAAATACAAGAACATGTATGCGAAAATGATGATGCAGATGCAACAGACATGGGATCAAAGCTTCCATATAATCTGGATAATTGCTGTGCTGGTGACTGAATAAGCTCATAGGCCAGCTCTGAAGAGAACACCGGAATACCATAATATCCAACTAATCAGAATACCAGGATGCTGGGATATCGGCATAATCAGAATACCAAAATAAATAGAATGCCGGCGTGATCAGAATACGGGAATGCCAGAATATCGGCATAATCAAGGTGTCAGAATAATCAGAATACCATAATACCAGGCTGATGAGTCCATACTAATAAGAGAACCAGAATACCAGGTAGGATGAAAGTCAAGGTTACCTGCAAACCTGTAAACAACCCGCCCCTATCACATGTGGGTACTAAGATCCTCAGTATCCCGGGCTCTCAGGTCGAGAAATGATGATACGTTCACCATTTCTGGTTTGGCATCATCATCAATCGAGGAGGCCTCAACTGATTCTCCAAAACAAAAGGTCATCAGCTTCTGGCACTGAGGTCGAGAAGCAATAGTACATTCATCCCTCGGGGTACAGTACTATCACCAATCGAGGAGTGCCTCCACTGATTCTCTTCCAAAAAAGACATCCTATGCAAGTTCCAAAGTGGGCCCTCGGGTGCGAATGGGTTTGCCACAGAATGTGGGCTGCCACTGTCACCACTAAAGAGGGATGTTTCCACTAAGGTCCTCAATGATCAGTCACCAGATGCACATAACTCTCAAAGTCATACCCTGGATGAGGAAGACCCTCAAAGCAAGATAATCCTAAGAAAGTCGCACTCTGGTTGTGGAACTCACAACTACCCCCATGGCTAAATACCATGAGAGCCATGTGACTGTCTACTCTAAGTCCTAAAGTACACTCGAGCCTGGGTAATGGGCTCATCTCACGGTAACAATCCCATCCCGCCAAAGGAAACCAGACAGTCCAGAATATATAATGCATGATATAAATAAAATGCAATAAAGGTGGTAAAGTAAAGTGATAAAGCTGTAAATAAAAGCAGTAAAGCTAAACTAAAGCAAACAAAAATCAAACACCCAATAAGAGAAAACAAACAAGCGCTAGGAGAGACTCGCATCGGGGAGGGACCAGCAAGAGGAATCTCTTCCCCAGCAGAGTCGCCAGCTGTCGCTCCCGGGATTTTCATCCAGGTACAAACGTGAAAGTGGCGCGGAAGAAAGAAAGAGAGTCGCCAGCCAGGCATTTTTATCCCAAAGAAAGGGAAGGGTAATGCTGCACAAACCTGGGAGAAAGGAAAGAACGAGGTCTCGCGAACCAAAGAGAAAGGGTAAGGGAGTCGGTTACGTGAAGGGAAGGTTATCGCACCCCTTCACGTCCGTCGTACTCGACGGGATCCACGCTTGAAGTACTGCTCAAAGGGTGATAGAAAAGTTGCTAAAAAAGGAATGGAAAGTGAACGAGAAACAAATGTAGGGAAAATAAAAGAAGTGCTCGAATGGGCCCTACCCCACTGCCTACGTATCTCATCGGGAACATGAGAATCAGAGCGACGTAGTTCCCCTAACTGAGGGAAGTTTATGTTTTGTTAGGGAACGACTAATGTTCTAGCTCCGGTGTTGCAGGCTCGCTGAATCGAGTGTGTTACCGTATTGCAAGAGAACAAGGAGAAGCACGTTCGTACGTTGAGAGTGAGTGAGATAAGAAGAGAATTCCCGAAGGAAAAACGTTATTGTTTGTTTGAAGTGTTTTAGAAGTTTTTTATTTGAAGTGTTTTGCATAGGTAAGTGTACCTATGTATTTTTCAATGGAATGTGCATCTCATGCATCATTCCAAAATGAAATGATGATGAAGTACACTAAGTATGAGGAAGATCCTCAAACTTACTTTCCAAAGTTAAAGGCTTAATTACACTAGCCTATTCCCTTTATTAATTGTTTTTGTTGTTTTTAAATGAAGAAGTGTTTTTGAGTTTGTTTGTGAAATCACTTCATGCTAAAGACTTGTACATCATGCTAGAAAACCTACAACACACTCCAAGATGGAATGTATGCAAGCCCCCCCCCCCCCCCCAATGGAATAAGGCTCATGGCACATGAAGATGTTACAACCTTTATTAGGTGTTCTGAAGTTGTTTTGAGATGAGAGAAGGAAGACTCAAAAGAAACAAAGGTAAAGACTAAAGGGGACTAAGACTCACCCTAATGTTATCATGCTTGGGGATCCTAAGGGTTAAGTGTGGTTTAGAAACCTAAGTCTAAAAGAAGAGAGGAGAAGAGAGCAAGAGGTAGTAACATAACTCACTTCTAAGATAGAAGGCGAGTTATAAACCAAGAGGGGGGGGGGAAGAAAGAAATTGAACAAAGAAAGCATTGAAATGCTTTGTACAAACACAAAAGAGAAAGAATTAAAAGATGAGGGAAGAGGGTATGTGTGGAAGCATATCCACACACTCAACTTACATTTAGCCCCTACACAAAATAGTTAGTACCAAAACAATTCAAATATTGAAGTATAAGTGAAGGAAAGAAGACAAGTAAGCATCAAACTTCTTAGGAAATGAACTTATGAATCAAACAAAGCCTAAACCTAAAATGAAATAACTCTAAGTGTTCAAGGACTTCTAAAGTCAGGATTAGAAGGGAGCTAACCTAATGTTGTCATGCTTGGATTGAGAGCCTAATGTCTATCCTACTCCGAGCTTAATCAGAAATTAAGTCGGACTAGGAGCCTAAGGGAGCATGTGAATACAGAGTAATCAGCAAGTAAACACAAAGCATCGCAATCACAAAATAAAATCAAGCATGAGACAAGTCAAGTATTTAATCAGAAATTTATCAGAATAAGCATAAAAAATCCAAGTTAGAATTAAAATGCTAATTAAAACCAAAATTAAAAATTAACAAGAACAGTTAATCAAATTCTAAAAATAAACCTAGAATTAACCAAGTTAATTTCTAATTAAATCTATTCTAAAAAAAACTAATTGAAAGAAAATTACTTCTAAAACTAATTCTAGAATTAAAAACTAATATTAGAACTAACTTCTAATCTTAATTAAAAGAGTTAATCTAAAATCAAAACTGATTAGAAAATTAAAATCACAATTAAAAGGTTAATTAAAACCTAAACCTAAAGTTATATCATAAACCAAATAAAAGAAATAAAAAAAGAAATGAGAGGCGCATCAGGCAATTGGGGGTGTAGAGAATGAATCAGGCGCTGGGCTCTAGCTGCCAGGCCCAAGGTTTATTATGAAATAGAGGTGGTGTGCCATAAGTGAAAACGGGGGTGTGGTGAAGAATGTCAGGCGTGTGGGCTGAGGGGTTAGGCCCAATATCCTTCTTGAAGTCACAGGCGGGGGGTGCGTTAGTTAGACGGAGGGTGTAAAGTGAAAGCACGTGGGCTTAGGGAAAAGCCCGGTTCAAACTTGAAACAGATAGGTTTTCTTAAAAACCCTAAACTTCAGCTTCATCTCCTACTTCCCCTACTCCCCTCAATGTATGCCGTCTCCCTCCAACAGCCATTCTCCCTCTCTCCCTCAATCGTTCTTTCTCTTCCTCAATTCAAAACCATCACCGGAAACCGAAATAACACCACAACGGAAACTAATCCTCATCCCCTCGCCATCACGACACCACCATCGCACCTACCTCTCCTTCTCGACTCCTCCTCTTCGCGGCTCTGCTCAAATCGCCGGAGACAAACAAAACCTCGCTGGAACCATTCCTCACCGTTCAAAATCCGTCGCCGTCTTCTCAGAACAGTCTTCTCTCTCCGTCCGCCTCCGTCTCAATAGACACCATCCTCACCGGCGACAGCGTTCGCACCTCACCTCACTCACGAGTTCGTAACAGAGAAAAACAAATCAAAATTCAAGCTACACAAATTTAATCGTATTGCTCTCACGTTCAACGTTCCGTTCAAACACGGCTTCACATGAGACCTTCGTTCGATACGATTTACCACAACATTAGATCAAGCAAATGCGAACACACAATACATCGATAAACAATTGCATCGCGACAACAAAATTCGAAGCAGAGTTGACGTAAGCTAAGTTGACATACCTACCGGAGTAAGTCCAGTGCTTCTTCGATTGTGAGAGATGAAAAGGAATTCCACGAGGTAAGCTTATTTTTCCAAATTCTGCTCTACTTCAATTTCTCGATCTTCTTCTCCGGATCTTCCTTTCACGTCTCAAACTTCTTCTCATTTTCCTTGTTCTGCTGCTTCCGTTGCAATATTGCTGTTGTGTTGAAACAAATATCTGAATTCTTCTTACAGTTTCACTTCGCGTTGTTGCTACGGAACAGGTTATGAGTTGTTGCTCGAAACTAGTGCGAGTCGCAAAACTTGAATCTGCGGAACTGAGAACTAAGCTTTGTTGTTCTTGATTCAAGTGCAGGTTCATGAATGTTGCAGAGAATTGAAGACGATGCAGTTGAAGTGTGAAGCTCTTGGATAATGGAAGAGAAATTCAAAAAAGATTGAGGAATTGGAGATTCAGTCTGAGAGAGAGGAGAGTTTGTTACGAGTTTGTTGCAGTGAAATTCTGTTGAGAAAGTTGTGAAGATCAATATGGAAAATGAAGCTTCTTGGAGAATTCTCAGGAAAAAAATGGAAAGCAGTGACTGAGAGTTCCAATTTGCAAAATGAATACCCCCCCTCCAATTTTGTTGCATCTTCTTATATACAGGAATTGGGTGAGGGTAGATTAGGATTTTCACTGAAATTCTGTTATTCTGCTAGAACTATTTGTTAGAGGTGAATTTGTTCTGGTGCAAAATTGAGTTTCTGATGTAAACCTTTAATGAATTTTCTGCTGAAATTCTATTTTTATGTCATGACAGTTCTGCTGAACTGCGAATTCTTTTATTTTTATGTGGAAAACTATTTTTTGTTTTATTGGATATTGGTTTAAGAAAAATGATAAAAATGGATATTAAAAAGAATAGTTGATGGTTATTCAAATGAATATGTGTAGAAAGTGATTTAATATGGATTATGGATAAAAAAGAAAATAATGGATAAATGGTTAATGGAAATTGAAATGGATTAACAAATGGATGTTATGAAAATTAAACGAAAAAAAAAGATTAGATGATGGACATGGATTGTTTGGTTTATGAAAGTTTTGAATTGAATTGAATTTGAAGATGGGTTTAAAATGGATAAAGAAAAGTTGGTTATGGACATGAATTAAAGTAGAATTAAAAATGGTTAAAATATGAATGTGGGCTAAAAGTGTGGTTATGGTGAAACGAATGGTTATCGAATTTTGCACTCAACCATCAAACGATCACGAGAATGACTACTCCACCAAACTCCTTAATTCTCAGTGAAAACCAAATTGCATTCTCAACACGAACCTTGACCGCACTTGAACTTTCCAACCAACCTTTGATTAAGATGAATGAATGGGTCTTGGACTAATGCACAACTTGAATTTGAATCCATAACCATCTGAATCAATTATAAACTCTGCCCTGATTACTGAATCCGAGCTGAGGAACATAAATCCACATCTGAATCACCAATGGACTGATGAACTATGATGAACCTGATGATTAAACTGGACTCCCTATTTGATGACCTGATGACCTCTACACCACATACCTTGACCTTGACCTTGAATACACCAATGAACCCCTGACCCAAAGCCTTTGATAAATCCTCTGAATAGAAAAACCTCGGAGCTTGGTGAACCTCTGAATAGGAAGATATTTAAGATAGTGTGAATTCACCTATTGCTTCAACTTGATTGGAGTGGGAGCTAACTGAATCACCTTTGAATAAGGCAACTCCCAATAACAAGAAAACCTTATGATCCCATGTCTTAGAAGTCCAATTCAAATGAAAGGATGCCAAGGTATGACCTAATGGAGATGCAAATGAGAAAGAAACACAAGCCAGTTAGAGGTTAGAAAAAAGGAGGGCAAATTTTGGGGTATTACACAATGTGGCGATGAAAGGAATATGGGTACCCTGAGGTGTAACAATGATTGCTCCAATTCCATTTCCATAAGTGTTGACAACTTCGTCGAAAATTAGTCCCCAATGTGATCCAGGCTCTGGCCCTTCGTCTGGTCGCGGTTCATCGCAATCTTTAACTTTTAGGTACATGACATCCTCGTCTGGGAAGTCGAATCTGATTGATTCATTATTGTCAATTAGTTGATGAGCTAAATGATAGGCTAAAACACTTCCTTTGATGGCTTTCTGAGCATGGTACACGATATCGTATTTTGATAACAACATCTCCCAACGGGCAATCCTTCCCGTTAACGCAAGCTTTTCAAAGATGTACTTAATCGGATCCATTTTGGAGATTAACCAAGTAGTGTGACAAATCATGTAATGGCGAAGACGTTTAACTGCCCAAGCTAGAACGCAACAAGTTTTCCCGAGCATAGTGTATCGAGTTTCACAGTCCGTGAACTTCTTGCTTAAGTAATAAATGGTAGACTATTTTCTTTGTGTTTCGTCTTGTTGGTCAAACACACAGCCCATGGAGTCTTCCAAGACTGTTAAGTAGATGATCTGTGGTCTTTCTTCCATTGGAGGAGACAGAATAGGCGAATTTAGCAGATATTCTTTGATACTGTCGAAAGCTTTTTGGCAATCTACTGTGCATATACAGTTTTGGTTCTTTCTGAGTAGTTTGAAGATTGGCGCGCATGTCGCGGTCATGAGGAATATGAATCTTGAGATGTAATTCAGACGTCCCAAAAATCCTCTTACTTGTTTTTCAGTCTTTGGAGAAAGCATCTCTTGAATGGCCTTGACTTTATCGGGATTAACCTCAATTCGTTTTTGGCTGACGATGAATCCTAAAAGCTTTCCTGAACGAACACCGAATGTGCATTTATTGGGATTCAAGTGAAGTTTGTATTTTTTCAGACGCTGAAATAACTTTGATAAATGTTCCACATGTTCTTCTTCTGTTTTAGATTTGGCAATCATGTCATCAACGTACACTTCAATTTCTTTGTGCATCATGTCGTGAAACAGAGTTGTCATAGCCCTTTGATAAGTTTCTCCTGCGTTCTTTAGACCGAACGACATTACTCATGACATTTAAAATGCACACATATACACATCCATAATCATGCATATATCATCAATTACCACACATTGCATTTTCTTGCCCTAAGGCCACCAATCATCATCACAATATGTATTTCATGCAATTTCATCACACAACAGTACACAGGTCATACAATATCCACACCAACAGCGTATTGCATATACACATCAAGTTCACACAATTAAAACGGCAAAACTCGACAAAACAACATATTTTCTAATTCCTGACCTAATTTAATCGGCCAACAATCTCAAAACCATCATCATAAGCAAGAACATTTTATAAGCTTTCTAACGCATCAAACCACGCCTCAAACCGAACCACAGATCAAAAGTTAGTAAGAAAACAAAATTGCACAAACAGCCATGTTCGCTAGGCGAACCCTCTAGCGAGCATTCGCTACCACCTTCGCTAGGCGAATGTCCAGCGAACCCACTATCAGCTAGAAAACAGACACAAAGTTCGCTAGGCGAACCCCTTGGCGAACCAAGGCAGCAACCACCAGAACCAAAAACATGCAAAGTTCGCTAGGCGAACAACTTAGCGAACCTTCGTTGACCTTCGCTAACTGGTTCGCTAGGCGAACCCGCGAAAATTCATTCGCTACCACCTTCGCTCCAGGTTCGCTAGGCGAACCTGCGAAAACCCTGAATTCTGCAGCGCTGTTGAAAACCCAAAATCATATTTTTTTTCCAACCAAAACATTTTCAAATCAACATATATCAATCAGAACCTAATCTAATCATGGCAACAAGCATTCTACCACATTTACGTCGATTTCCAACCGCGAAAACATCGATTTCTCAACATATTTCTCATTTCCAACCTAGAATTCAAAAGCTATGTAAAGACAAGAAAACATACAAGCACACACATACATAATCATACACAAACATAGTATAATCGAGTTTCGCACCCTTACCCGATTTAACCGTGTGTAGAAAAGTCGGGAGATTGATTTTTCTTCTTTTCCAAATTTTCTCTCTTTTTCTTCTCTTCTTCTTTCTCTCCACTTTTCTTCTTCTCTTTTTCTTTCCTTTCTATTTTCTCTCTTTCTATTTCTATTATATTCTTAACTTAACAAAATAAAGCAAAATGACCAAAATACCCCTACACTCAAACATCTCGCAAACGCTCCCAAAATCCGATAAAATATAATCAAGATGAAAAATAACATATTTCTACATAAAAGTCAGAAATAAAATAATATAATAATAAAATACTCAAAACAACTCAATTAATTAAAAAAACAAAACTGACAAGACTGACTGGGACGTTACATCTTAAACATCCACTATAATGATAATGAGAATACAACAACTTCACCCTTAGGTGAAACTCTCTACAAAGTATCTCTCAATTTGTAAGGAACACTCTCACAAATTGGCTCACTATTTCTCTCACAAGGAAAAAACTCTCTAAGAAACAATTTTCTCTCTTGAGCAAAGCTCTATTTCTCTTGCTTCTTGTTTCTCTTGTGGTTGTGTGTTAAATGCTTGCTCTTGGTCCTATTTATAGAATAAGCAAGCCAAAAAGGTCTTACATGCATAAAGACACTTGTTATTTGCCTTTCATGCAAAACACCAAGGGTCCTTTGCCTTTCATGCAAAACACCAAGTATCCTTTTCACTATTCTACTCTTTATCATAACCAACCTTCAATTTTGCCAAATAAATATTGGCTATGTAAAATGGCTGGACCGGATTGAAAGACTTGGCATTTTCAATTGACAAATATATTTCTGATAAACAAGTTATAAATAAAAGATACAAAAAAAATCAACCAAAATCATGACAGAAAAGAGATATACATGAAAAAAAATTCCTTGCACAAGAAAAATTCACAACATAGGGAAAGGAAATAGTTAAACTTCACAGCAGTTACAAATCTTCACTAACAGAATTCCAAACCAAGTCCATAACTGATTCATACCAAACCCTAACAGAAATTCAGATGAAAAATCCTAAACTACCCTCCCTAAATTCCTTGTAAAAACCAGGCTGCAACCAAATTGTGGAGGAGCTTCTTCATATTTTTTGTTTGTTCTTCCCATGCCATCGTCAATTTCCAATCTTCTGGACCCTCACTCCGTTTCATCATCCTCGACCAACCTTCAGCAACCTGTAAATTGCCATAACAACAAACTCACCGCCACTTCGCACGCACAAGATCGAAGAAGATCTCAGATTCGCAACAAGAAGAGGAAGAAGAAGAAAAGTTGGATCGTACCTAAAGCTTCGTCGTGTTTCCGTTATCTTCATCGTATAGCCATAACAGAGCGAATCGCAGCAACAAACTCGGAGTATCGCATCAATTTGAAACATCTTCATCCGTCGTGGTTGTCGTCACGCGAGTACGTAAATCTTGCTTTGAACTCTTACTGCGCGATGTAGCTTGTTGTTGCCTTGGAGCCAAACTTCCAAGTTTGAGCTCCAATTTGTAGTTTCATTTGCGTATTGGCCTTGCCATGCTCGCATCATTTTCTTTCGTTGTCGTTGTCGTCACGCGAGACGAGGCTGGGAAACGAATTTCATTTAAATCTGTGGTGAGCGTGCGTTGTGTCGTCGTGTTGAAGCTTTCACCGTCGCCGTCGCCGTCGCGATTCCTCGGTGCGGCGGAGCATTGAAAGGGACTCGGCGGATGCATAGGCGAAGAAGAAGGTAAGAGTTGAGGGAAACGTTGATGCGGCTGTTGAAGGATTTAGAATGTGAAGTTGTGTATCTCATTTCTTTTCTTTACTAGGTTAAGACCCGTAACAAAATGGAGTGGGCCTAATGGCCCCATATCTTTCATTTTCACCACCGCATATCGCTAGTTCACCCTCACTAGACTCATGATCAAAAGGCCAATGGGCCTAAGACAACAGACCCTGCGCCCATATTGTTATGCACTGCCTGTTTTTCACTGTTGCACGCCTGCTTATTTGAATTAATTGTCTATGTGCTTAGATTTAATTGTTCGTGATTTTTTGGATTAATTCTCTACTTGTTAGATTTAATTTTTCATGACTTTTGGTTGGTTTAACGTTGGTGACTTTTTAGAATTAATTTCGATGACTTTCTTGTTGTTAGTTTTGATTAGTTATTTTGATTAAATTGTGATTAGTCTTTGGAATTTTGATTCTTGGTAATGTTGATTAGAAACTTCGATTAAATCTTGATGTTCAATTGTGATGATTTTTCTTTATACCATGACTATTCTTTTTGACATGTTCTTGATGTCTTCATGATTCAATCTTGGGAGCTTCTTTTGTTGAGTTGTGGCATGTTAAATTATCACGTGATCTTGATAATTTTTGTATTTGATTCTTTGATTGATCATTAACATCGCTTGATCGGCTTCTTTACTTGATATGCTTAATTTCAGGACTATGATTCACATGTTCCCTTAAGAGTCCTTTGATTCAATTTAATTAAGTCGTTTAACTTGATTAATCGAATTAAAAGTAGACATTAGGTTGTTTATCCAGGCATGACAACACTAGGGTAGATTTTCCCTTTACCTAGCCATAAGACCATCTAAGCATTTAGGATAGAACCGTATTCTAATCCTAACCTTAGGACCACATTGCATGATAACATTTAGGACCAAGTCTCCCTTAGATTGTGCATTGTGTGTTTCTCTTCTCTCTCTTAATCAAGTCAAAACACTTAATAAATACGATGTGTATAGTGCATCACGAGCCTTAAGCACATGGGAAAAGATAAGAGGGAGTCTTTCCTTACCTCTTCTTAGAGTATTTTGTACGCGAGACGTTTGGATCGCTTGTACAAAGTATTTGCTCCTATTGTCATAGACTTTAGTGTATACACATCATAAACCGATTCAATTCACTTCTTCAAAAAGCACTTCAACAAATGCAAACCATTTTTTCCTTCGGGATTTCTCTCAAACCTTTTCAGAAAGGGCATGTTATTTTCGTTCTACCACAAACATGTAACGCGTAGGGCTCCAGACAACGAGCGACAAACACCTAAACTGCTAGAACCTGAATGTTAGCATTGTCCATAAAATACACTAAGTAACCTGTGGTCCCACGAACTACGAACGCTCTGATTTCTTCATTCTTGTCCGAATGAAGATACGTAGGCACAAGGACCCCAACCCTTGGCAAGCAACCTTCCCTTTCACCCGTAGTCTCCGAACTACGATGACTCTAACTTTCCCATTGCACGAGGGAATACGTAGGCATAGGATTGCGAGATCCTATCGAGTCTCCTTTTGTTTTTTCTCTTTTTAGTTTCCGCGTTCTCTTAGCAAGTAAGCTTTAGATACACACACCCTTTGATTAGAACAACAAGAGTGGATCTCATTGAGTATAACGGACGCGAGGGTTTCTAATATCTTCCTCTTGTGTAATCGACTTCCGAACCTTGAATTTGCTTGCGAGACCATGTTCTTTCCCATTTGAGGTTTTCTCGATGTTTTCCTTTCCCCGTTTGGATAAAGTTCGATGGAGAATCTGTGTCTTCGCTGGTGGTTTTTCACGGTAGCGACAACAAATACTTATTAAAGAATAATGCATACATTCCGGAGGAGCGCTCTATATAAGCCTTAACTCTTGGAATGGAACATCACAAGGGTTTGTTTTCGACTACTTGATAAAGCATAACATAACTTTGAATGAATTCGGATTCTAAGGGACATATAATCGACCTTATGAATCTTCACTTCTCATGGGCCTTCCCCATCACAAGTCTCTTTACCCCGTAGGCTCCATTCGCTTATGTAATCACTAAGGATATCGTGATTGTATTCGCCAATCACAAGGCGTCACACTCACTTTAACCATAAACAACACAAGCCACGCATGTTCCATACAAAGCTTTCCTCGCAACTAGACAACTACTTGCCAATGATACACACCTAGGCATCCTTGCACAAGCATTGTCATCTATGTTATTCATCATGACCTAATCATCTTACTAATTCATTTCATTAGTTAATATCATGGGTTTCCTCACCATTCTTATAGTCTTTTAAGCATGTCATCACACAATCACATTCATATATATATCATGCATAAGCACATACGGTAACATAGTATAATGCATCAAGCATAAACATCTCACATAGGGCATAAAATCATCATTATTCCTCTACCGACATTCTCAGTTAATTTGTGATCACATAATAGTTAGACCTTTCGGAGCCAAGCCCCTCACCGAAATACCGAATCAATCCTCATGGTATTCATCACAACACAAGGTATTCCTCATCACCCACACATATATCATTAATTTCCACATTCATTTCATTTAAATACTACACAATTATTCAAACATATATATATATCCATATTTTCACTTATCACGTAGAGCATTGGAATAACTTTCCAACGCTTCCGACCGTGCCTCGATCCGAGTTACGGTTCAAAAGTTATGAAGAAAACAAGAAATGGGAAAACACAAGTCTGTCATGGTCGCTGTGCGATGGGAAGGCGAGGCTACTCGCATTGAGTTCGCTGTGTGAGCTCTGGGCGAGGGAGAGGCAGAAATAATTTTTCTCATTAGCTGTTGTGCGAGCTCTGGGCGAAGGCTCGCCTACAACTCATTGTGCGACTCATTCGAAACTAGAATTTCCAGCAGTGTGAAAAGCAGGTCTTCCATGGCCAAAACCTCCACCCAAACCATCAAAATACATCCAAACACTCCAACAAACATGGTAGAACATAATTAAACATACAATTCATCAAATCATCATGCATCAACATCAGATTTCACATTTAAACATATTTTTCCACAAAACCTAACCCAATATTTCCCCTCAATGCTATGCTATCTAATGGAACTCACCTTATTGAAGAAGAAGATGAATTGATGATGAAGATGATCAATCCAATAACTTCTCTTTCCTTTCTATGAGTTTCTCCTCTTCTTTTCCTTTTCTCTTGTCCTTCTCCTTTCCTCTTTCTTACTATCTTTTTCTTCTTCTTTCTTTCTCATTCACCACATATATAATAAACATATTATATAATATTATACAATAGTATAAAATATCTCCAACTGATATTTCGTCATCGGACACCAATTGACCAAATATAAGAGTCACCAAAATATCCTCTCTTATACTTATTAATATTGGCCTATCTCTTTTATCGATAATTGATCTCTTCAGAGTCTACTAGTTACTATATTGGTCCTAACTGATGACATTTAAAACACTTAAGAGCTTCAATTATTCCAACTGACACAAGTTAGAGGGCATAGGAACTCACTTGATCCCAACTAACACCCAATTGAGCATTTAAGGGAAATATGGGGTATTACAATAAAGGTTGATTGCTTCTTACACAGGGATCTCACCATGTAGGATCTAGGGTTTAAATAAGAACCCCAGAGTCATGGATTCACATGATTGTTTATCACGCACGTCAGAATCATGTTGATTGACAACTCCATCAAATGAATTTATTCTGGGTGAGATCTTCGTATTGAACCACGCGAGAGAAGCTTCTCGGGGACCCATACTACGTGACCATTGACATTGGGGTCTAGACAAGGGTCTCAGAGTCATGGACTCCCTTGACTGTTTATTGCGTATGTCAGTCATTGTCAGGCAACAACTCCACCAAGAAAGTCTATTCTGAGTGAGATCTTGGTACCGACACTCACGGGAAAAGCTTCTCGGGGGCCCGCACTACGCGACCATCAATCCTAGTTTGGCCAAAGGCTCAAGGTTCTATAAAGGTCCTTAGAGTCATAGATCCCAATGAAAACATTGATCGCTTACGCCAACAGCTTGACGGACGTCAATATCCTCAATAGAATCTACTATAAGCAAGGTTCTCGTATCGACCCTTACGAGAAAAGCTTCTCGGTATCCCATACTACTCAACCTCTCCTATCTCGTGTTTGCACTCTAAACTCGGGTAGAGTGTCTATCCCACAAGGTTTTAAGCCATCAGGGTATCCATAACAAAAGCTCAATGAGATATAAGTAATAGATACAAGATAATAACATAGGATATAAGATAAAGGCAATAAATAGAAGAAAGTGAATCAACAAATCTAACAAACATCGCAAATCGAACTAAGTTAGGCTTGACACTCTCTTGCATGAAGCATAGACCCTAGTAGAGTCGTCAGCTGTCGTGCCTCGAAAAGTACGATCCTTCGTGATGGACGCGGAAAAAATTTATTCGAACAGAGTCGCCACCGAACTTTATTTATCCCAATGAAGGAATAGAAAAATATCAATAAAACCTTTAAAGACGGGATAATGGTTGTCACAACCATATTCGAGTTCGGGAGTCGATTACGCAAGAGTAAGGTATTAGTACCCCTCACGTCCGTTGTACTCAACGGGAACCTCTTAGATTTGCGATTGAATGTTATCTCATGTTTATTTGCTTTCTTCAAGTGGTAAAAAGATTAAAAAGAGAAAAGAGAGGAAACCGCCAAAGGTGAAAATGGGAGGTTTTTTATTAGGGTGCTCGCCAAGGATTGGGGCCCTTGTGCCTACATATCTTCATTGTGAAATGAAGAATTAGAGCGTCCGTAGTTCGGAGGACTATGGGAGAAAAAAGTTTGTGTTTTCTAATGAACGAGTGTTTAGGCCGCGTTCTAAGGGCTAAACATTGACTTGTCTGCTCGCAGGGGGAGGCTTAAGCATTAGTTTGTATGCGCATTAGAAGGGACTAAACAATGTTCTTTGCAAAAAAGTGTTTGACCACACGGGGGCGAGTAATTAAGTCTTGAGAGGTTTCAATTACACAGGGGTGAGAAGAGACAAGTTTGATATGTTGATGTTGATTTTAGGGTTTTAAAAAGATTGTTCTTGATTAAGATTACACTAAAGACTTTGGGTAGAGGTGAATATTTCATACTACCAAGCCAAGCGTCTTGTGTCCAAACTACTCAGAGTGAGTTTAGGAAAGCCCCGTTCTCACTCCTTCTCCATCACTTAAGGCTCGTGGCGCGCGATCCTAATCGTATTTATTGTGCTTTTGAGTTTATTTGAGAAAATTATTCTTGACGTTGGATCAAGGGTTTTATTCTTGAGAGATGATTATGAAAATGGTTTGAGATGGAAATGGGATAGGTTGATGGCGACGCATGAAGCGATCGACTTACAAGTTGGGTATGGCTTGATGTATGGATCAAGAATGCTTTGGATTTGGTTGATGGTGATGCACAAGGAGATCAACTTACAAGGTTTAAGATAGAATACCACTTGACGTTGGATTAAGGGTTTGAGAAAGTGGTGAGGTCGGTCCTAGTCCCTAAGGAAATCTAGCAAGCAAAAACCACAACCAGAGAAAAGCGAGAAAGTAAAAAAAGTACACCAAAATATGGAGAGGGGTACATGAAAAATATAAAGGAAGTATGCAAGAAATAAAGGGTCTCATTGTCAGGTAGCCCAAGAGAAAGTCGTGTGTGTGCAAGGTGTCCTAAGCTAAGACAATGAAAATAAAGAATCCAGGTCCAAGTCTCCTTTGCTAGGGTTAAGTGCAAGGTCCGAAACTCCATGATGCCAAGGTCATTTGCACAATCCACAGTTCATTTATGTCTTACAAATTTTTTAGGTCTTTTCGTTTTTATCATGTTTTTGTGTTTTTTATAAGATGAAGAATAAAAATCAAAGAAGAAGAAAATGACATAAAGTAAATACATGAATGATAAATGAGCAATGAAGTAAATTGCGGAAAGTAAATGACGAGAAGTAAATTGCGAAAAACTAAAGAGCGGTAATTTAAAAGTTAGATGTTAGAAGTTAGTTGTTAGTGGTTAATGATCGAATGATCGATTTATCGAATCAGGACAAATTTAGCGCTATGTTAAGCAATAGTAAGTGGACTTATGTAGAAATCGCACCTATCTGAGGTCGGTCAATAACAATTTATGTGCTCAAACATGCTATAGAAATGATACAAGAATCATTCTCCTAAAGAAATGTAACACAAGAAGAAAAAGATGAAGCAAATCCAGTGGTCTCATGTATTATCAAGAGCTTCAAAATATGATCAACCAAGTGCAACCTATCAATACCTCAAAGTGTCAAGAATAATCTAATGATCATTAATCAACATGTTTGAAGTATTGAATATTCAATCAACCTTGGAATCATCACTCCATAATTTTTAAGATCTCACCAACCGATCAATCATAAAAGAAATGAAAATCCAAAAGTAAAATAGAAAAGAATCAAGAATGATTTTAAAAAAAAGTAATTAAAGTATAAAATAGAAAAAGAAAAAGTAGAAGCTCTTAGAAAAAAATAAGATAACAAAAGATAGAAAAAAAATTTAAAAAGAAAAGAAGAGAAACTTAAAAAAAGAAATAGAGAGATGGAATGTGCGTGCTACGCAGGCCATGGGGTGTAGAAAACGAATTCCAAATGGACTGAGCCCATTAACTCATGAAACAAGCAGGGTTTTTAAAAAGAAAACACTCAGCTTTTATGTTAAACAAAACGCGTTCAATACCTCTCTCTTGACATTTTTTCACTCGCCGAAAAACCAAGTCCTTCACTCTCGATCTCGTTCTCTATGCTCGCACATCTCTCTCGATTTCGGCCTATCTGCTCGCACATCTCTCTTGATTTCGTCCTCTCCTCTCCGGCAGCGGTGGGTTGAAAAGGTTGTTGGAGGCGGTTTGTTCGGTTGAGAGTGTTTAGAGTTAGGGTTTGAGCAACTTATGTGTGTAGAAGCAAGGTTGGGAAATGAAGTGAAGAGTTGTGCAAGGCGGAGGTTGATTCGCAACTGTGAGTTATTGTGGTGAAAAGTTGTGCGTTCTGAATTTGTGTTGTGGTTATTAGTGTGAAATGCGTTATTTGTGTTGTAATGAGGATTATGGTTGCAGGATTTTGATGTTGTTTGGTTGAAGATGCAAGGTGGAGCTTCTTTACAATTGAGGGAATATGGTGGTGGTAAAATAAAAAGGGTGTTGTAGTTGTTCAAATTGAAGATGCAGAGCGTCTTTTTGCGTGAAAAATCAAGATCAACCTCCGCTGCTTGTGAATGGCATTGCGATTTATAGTTGGGAATAATGGGTAGATTAGGCTTTTGTCATTTGGAGTTTGTTACCAAATTTGTGTATGCTGCCTTCATTTTGTGTTGCTGCGCTTTTTCCGAATACCTCCTTTTTCCTTGCAACCTCTTGTATATTCATTGCAACTTGTATTGCAATTTTATTTGTGACTTGTTTCGGGTTATAATGCTATTTACACCTTGAACCCTTGCTTGGACAATGCTTTGTAACTTCCTTGCTTTATATTTGACTTATATGTAACTTGGGCCTTAATAATGTAATCCTTTTATTATTTGCACCTTCAATATTTGCTTGGGCCATGCGTCTCTTTGAATTTTCTTGAACTACCATGATAATTGAGACTTAATATGATGTGTGACTTTGAACCAAATAGCATGCCTTAAAATTAATCTTGAGAAGTGAAACCAAAATGAACTACTCTTGAACTTGACTTTGAATGATGTCATGCTTGAATTGAATCTAAAACCTAGACATCATATTTGAACTTCCACAAACACCTTGAAAAAGATGAAGTAGCTTGATTAGAAAGAAGCCATGATGATTGAAACTTGACTTTTCATGTTGATGCCATACTTGAATTGACTCCAAAAATCACATTTGAAACTAAATTCCATCATCTTTGAATTCTTCACTTGAAACTAAATGAAAAGCTTGATTCCATGGTTGAACAAACTTGATCAATATTGCAAGAAAGCTTTGGATATCACTTGTACCTGTCTTGCCTCTCAAATCATGATGAACCAAAATCTACATTCTTTGACAATCATTATGGACCAAATGAACATGCCTTAAAATTAGAGGTCAAGACTTGAAATATGAGTCCAAATGCACTAAATTTGGATACTTTGCAACTTGACTTCACAAAATGAACTTGAACTTGCACAAAACCCTAATTTGGAAGTAATCTTGATCACTCGATGATCTTCAAACGGGAAGCACTTGAATTTAGCACATCCTTGCCCTCAAAATGATCCATGACAAAGATAACTTGAGAATGAAGCAATCGCCTTTCTCTTGACCAAGATTAGGTCAACTTTTAATTAAATTTCAACCACCAATGAATGGCCACACACACTTAACTTGATAGCCTTGAATGAGCCTTGATTCATCCTTGCATAAACCTTAGCTTAGACAACAAGAAAATGAAAGCAAACGACACATATTTTTGGATTTTGAATGCACAATGGTTAGATGACATGTTAGTAAATATGATGCAACAAGAATAATGCAAAACCTAATTTACAAAGGCCATAAACAAGATAGCAAACAGAAGTGACCTTGGTGAGAACTTGGAAAGAAACTAAAGGAAATAGTCATATGCACACAAATGAGTGTAATATTATACAGGTAGAACAAAATTGGGGTATGACAGTAGGCATATTGCAAGTGTGAAGGAGGTTGTTTCAATTCCAGTTCGGGTTTTTTTTATTGAAGGGACATTGTGTTCCACCAACTCAACTATAATCTCTACAGTTTCAACGTGTTCTATTCTATCTTCACTTGAGAAGTGTGAGGTCCACTCATGATACCTTCTCTTACCAATTCATTTTTATATTCCTTACCCAACTCATGTTCCAACTCATCCTTACTTTTAATGATCTAATTTTGGACAAGGGAATCCCAACTAGAGATTACCGAGCAATCAAATATGTCTTCTTTAGGGTACTTTAATGCATTGAGGACATTAAATACCACTTGCTTCCCATTTACTCTCATAGTGACTTCTCCCTTTCCAATGCCTATTAGAGTTTTTTCAATAGCAAGAAATGGTTATCCCAAAAGGATGGGAGTGCCTTAATCATCACTAAAATCCTTGATTATGAAGTCAGATGGAAATACAAACTTGTCAACCCTTAATAGAACATCTTCAATCTTTTCTTGAGGGTAGAAAATTCTTCTATCAGCTAACTAAAGTGTGATAGTTGTTGGCCTTGCAGCTTTTATGCATAGCTTCTTGAAAATATATAAGGGCATGAGGTTAATACTTGATCCAAGATCATACAATGCTCTTCCATAAAAATAATCTCCTATGTTGCATGATATGGTAAAACTTCAAGGGTCTTTCAACTTAGGTGGTAATTTTCCCTGAAAAAATTGATTGCATTCTTGGATTAATGCTACAAACAAGGTCATTTTCTTTTTGTCAACACATCCTTCATGAACTTAGAATAGTTTGACACTTATTGAATAGCTCCAATCATGGGTATGTTGATGTAAATTTAATTCAGGATCTCCATGAATTTACCAAATTGTCGCTCTTCTTTAGCATTTGTAATCCTTTGGGAAAAGGTGGAAGTGGTATCTCTTGCACATATTTGGGTGTTGTGTTGACTTCTAACGTATCATTTGGCAGTTCTATTGATGAAGTTTTCATTCCAGAATTCATTAGATTAGGTTGCTCAACTTTCTGTCTTTTTGTTCTTTCTTCAACCAATGAAGTTATTATAAGTGTTGGTTGCTCTTCTTCTGACGCATCAGAAGGTGTCAAATCCTCCTTTTGTTGCTTAGTATTTTTTTTAGCTTGGCCCTTCATACTCCTTACCTCTTCTCATTGAAATGTAATTGCATGTTTTAATTCCCTTGGTACCAGAGGTAGATGTTGGTGTTTCAGTAGAGCTTATAAGTTCTTCCATAGGTCTTGAACTGAGTGCATAAGCAATTTGCCCAACTTGGTAATCAAATTTTTTTATGCTTACACTTTGAGCTTGAAACTAGTTCTTTGTTTCTTGTATAAAGGACTTCATAATATTATCAAATTGGTTATTTCCTTGTGTAGCCATGACATGATTTAGTGACGAAAAATTAAGGGGAATATGTGGTGCTTGAGTATTTAGTTGATTTTGGGTGTTACTCCATGAGAAATTGGAATGATTATGGCACCCTAGGTTGTATGTATTGTTGTAGGGCTTGTTATATTTTTTGTTTCCCATTGTAGCGAACGATTTTTGTCGGTGACGCGACCACCTTATCGCTGAAGTTTGGGTTTTCCTCCTCAAGGAGAAAGGGTGTTACTTTCTGATTTCTTATTTATCCCATGAAGCTGGAAGGGAAAGGGAAGGTATCTAAAACTAACCTTGCACGCGAATATTTAACTAAACAAACGCTTTAAAAGAGATTAGGGGGTCCGGGTCAGGTTATACAATGGGTAGTTGTCAATTACCCATCCTATATGTGGTTATCCACAGGATGTTAGCTTTTAGGTTTTGCTTTGTAATTGATAGTGTTTATCTGCTATGGGTTGGGAAAGTTTCTTGGGAAAGTGTGACAGGGAGAGTGAGTTTTGTTTATGTTTTGGGTAAGGCACTGGACCTAAGTTTTGATTGATGTGTAGGTACTGGACCTAAAGTTTTTGATTGGTATGCTCGCTAAGATTTCGCAATCTTATGCCTATGTATTCCCGTTTAAACGAAACAGGGAAATCAGAGCAATCGTAGTTCCTCATATTCTATGGGAGGAAAAAGATGTTTTGGTGTCTTGTTCAAAGCCCAAGACATGAAGCTAAAGGTGATTTGTATCTTGTTCAAAGCCCAAGATATGAAGCTAAAGGGTTTTGGCTGAGAGAGAATTTGTCATCTCTAAAGAGGAACTGTTGATGTTTGTGTATGCTTTGATCAAACACGAGTTTGATGCTAAAAGGTTGATTGACTCAGCTAGGGATTTCTTTATACGAAGCCCAAGAGGAGGCTATATGAGACTGACTCAACAAGAGAGTGTATATGTTTTGTACAAGGCCCAAGATTGAGGCAAAAAAAGACTGACCCTTTGGGGATATCATTATATAAAGCCTAAGAGGAGGCTAGCATTTTGACTTTTCTGGGGAAAATGTTCTTTCTGTCTTGTACAAAGCCCAAGATTGAGGCTGAAAGGGATTTTTGACTCCGTTGGGGAGGTTTATACGTGTCTTGTACAAAGCCCAAGAGGGAGGATGAAATGAGCTTGTCTCAACGAGATAATGCTTTTATATGTCTTGTACCAAGCCCAAGACGGAGGCTAAAAGAGCGGACTCAACAAGAGAGCCTTACAAAGGTGATTGACCCAACAAGAGATTCTGAGAGTTGATTGACTCAACAAGAAAGTCTTTTATACTCAATAAGAGAGTGATTTGCTGTCTCGTACGAAGCCCGAGATGGAGGCTAAAAATAGATTGACCCGACAAGAGAGTCCTTTATACTCAACCAGAGAGTGCGGGAAGGTGATTAACTCAACAAGAGAGTCTGGAAAAATGATTGACTCAACAAGAGAGTCTGAAAAGTGATTGACTCAACAAGAGAGTGTGAAAAGGTTAGCTCCGCTGGGGGAGGATCATTGTACAAAGCCCAAGAGGAGGCTGACTGTGTTAAGGAAAGATCATTATACAAAGCCTAAGAGGAGGTTATCTTACTGCTGAGGATTAGACCCATAGGTAGGCCCAAGGGTGGGGAACTCTCATGAGAGAGACTAGGTTTCTACTGGAGATTTATCCAGAGTGATCGGTATTTTTTCCTATGTTTGAAAGGAACTTGAGAATGTCCTTGAGACTCAAAGGGGGTTTAGACTGTCCAAGTCTACTGGTGTTGAAGAGTTTTATCTTTTGTAGGATGCCCAAAAGAGGGCAAGGGCCTTAAGGGATGAGAATCAACCCTAAAGTGGCTTGAGGTTTGACACTGGAAAGACTGCTCTAGCAAAGGATGACTAAGTTATGTCTTATACCTTTAAGAGGTTGTTAGGGTCCTTGTATTAAGCCCAAGAGAAGGCATGAGAACTTCTAAGAAGCCGAAGGGTCCTTGTACAACGCCCAAGAGGAGGCGGGATGCTTTTAGGAAGCCTGTGGGTCCCCAAACCAAGAGAAGTTCAAGAAACGCAATTCACAGAGAAGAGGTCATTCCAGGAAAGTTCGAGAGTTTGGAAGAAACTCAAGAGATGCTATTCACGGAGAATAGATCAACTCTGGGGAGTAGAATTTCTTTGACAATTTCTAGGGGTGACAGTCTGAGAAAAGGTTCACCGAGAATACTGCCTTTCTCTTTGTTCCATATTGTTTAACCCCAAGAGAAGGGAAGACTGTATCTGGAAATCCTATGGGGATCTAGTTTTGTTTGTATTTAAAGAGTGACCAATAGGGCTTTACCTAGTTTTAGACGTAGTTGCCGGGGAAAACTCTAAATAACTATACTAGTATATATACAGTTGATATATGACAAGTATTTAAAAGGATATGAAAGAAGACTAACCATGCGCAGCTTCCCACAACACAGTTATGTATATGAAAGCATATAAAAGAAAGCGGATAAACACTTGCCCGTTGTAGAGCTTCCATGCTGTTTTGTTAGTTGTTCAACAAAGAAATTAAAGAAGGTTTTGATAGAAACTATACATTTGGATTCAAAATCAAAGGAGAAAGTATTTTGAACAGATATCGGGGCTTACAGCTCAATGAGAGGCCCAAGTTTTAACAATGATTATACAGTTGTTTTGAATTTGTACAGGGACTTATACAAGTGACTGAGGCCCAAAAAAGGTTTTCTGTACAAAGGGGTGGGTCTTACACTCTACCAAGAGGCCCAAAAGTGCTTTAAAGAAAAGAAATGAGACTTACAACACGAGGGCAGGCCCAGTTGTTTGTTTGAAAATGGCGATCGCGCCGAGGTTTCTGACGGTATCGGGACTTATACAATACCCTGAGGCCCAAAATTTTTTATGTACAAATGGGTGGGTCTTACACTCTACCAAGAGCCCCAAAAGTGTTTTTGAAATATTTGAGTATGATTAAAAACCGAAGAAACCCTAATTTTCACTTTTTAAAAGTAATTTTTCAAAAAAAATTAATAAAAAATGATAAAAATACCAAATAGGTTTAAATAAACCACTTGTGATTTTTGGTTAAGGTTTGAAAAATGAGGTTTTAATCACAAGATGATTTAAAACTCATTTGGTTTTGATTTTCAAGATGAATATTAATTTTTAAAATGTTTAAAAACAATTAAAATGAATTTATTTACAAAAATACCAATTATATTAAATAACTGATATAAATTTGATTTTTTTGTAGAATAAAATATTTTACTATTTTTATGATTTTTCAGAAAAAGAATCAACCAAAAATGATTAAAATTGAGAGAGTTATTAATTTTTCAAATCATTTAAAAATAATATGAAAAATGATAAAAAAAAAGTGGAAAATAGTAAAAAAGAGGATCTGGGGCGAGGGGGATTCGAACCCCAGACCTCTTGTGTGCAGTGCACGCCTCCTACCACTGGGGTGGTGATACATCCGTCTATCAAAACCACCCCATGGATATATGAGGCATGCCTTGTTTTTGGCCTGGCCAAGGCAAGGCAAGGCAAGATTTTGGCAAAAAACGTAAAGCTTGTAACTTTCTCATTTCTCCATGGATTGTGACAAAATTTAGGTCTATCCTGCCTAGAATTTCACAAGGAATCCAATGGTGGTGGTGGTTTTTTCAGATGAGGCTCATATTGAAACACCCGATAGTGGTTTTGAAATAGGCCATGATTTGCATTTTCTATGCTATCTCTTGTTACAGGCATGAATTACATGATGAATTGGTTCAAACACAACATATATAACAGGTATGAGATGTGCATGATCAGTGGACCTCAAAGAAATTCATATTTCAAAGAGTTCAAGTTGTGATGCTTACCTCTTTAGGAGTTTCTTGGGCAATTTGTCAAGTGCTTTGTTCCAGAAATAATTTGATGCTTTGGACACCCTCAAATGATCCCTTGGAAGCTTTTAGAATGGTTGGAATCAACTGGAATCCTCAGGAACAAGTTTGAGTTCTTTCTTGCAAAAGGGGCAAAAGTGGCCAATATAGCAACTCTCTCAAATGGTGTTCCAGATGTGGGGAACCATTTGAGATAGTTCAAGGATGATATTTGGAGTGTGTTTGAGGCTTTATCTGGTTTTGAAAGTGACTGAATCAAGACATGGCTTGAAAAATACAAAAAAGTCAATTTTGAGGTTTTGAGAGGGGACTTTGTGATTTTGGTGTTACAGGTCACTTATGAGAGTTTGGACAGCTTAGATATGACATATTGGATGTGTTTGGATCATAAGCTGTGATGGAAATGCTCTCTAACTCAAAAACTCAGAGTTACCTTGCAAAAGAAGGCATTTTTGCCTAGAGAAAGAGATTTTGAAGAAAGCAAGTGTTGTAGTGCTTTGGTGTACTCAAACTGAGTACAAATGAGCTCTATTTATAGTAGAGCAAGTTTGTTTTGTAAGCAATGGTGAATGGCAACTGCAGCAGCTCATTGTCCAATTGCATCACTTTGGAATCTTAAGTCTCCTCTAGCCATTGACTAGAGGTTAGAGCACAGGCCTATGGTTCTTTGGTTCAGAGCTTATCCTTGACTCATTCAGTTGGAAATGGCTCAGTTTATGCCACCTTGGTGCATTCATTGAATGCTTGGAAACAAAATTGGAGTATTGGCCTCTTTTAGGCTTTTTAGGGTTTGGCATGCTACTTTGGGAATCTTGGACTTGGGAGGCTGATGGATCAGTGTTTGTCCCTTGGTTGTTCCCCCCTTGAGGTGTTCAGATGGATAAGCATGCTTGGAATTGCACAATTTGAGCAAATCGTGCCTTTATGCACAAATCTGCCTTGCCAAGACAGTTTGCAGCAAGGCATGTTGCAGCTGTCATAACTCCTAGCTCAGATGGAGTTTGATGAAGCTCTTGGACATTTTGGAAAGCCCTTATGTGATACAACACATGTGTGATCATAGTTTGTCTTCAAAATTTTTGGATCCAAGTGAAAAATGCCCCTACATTTTGAAAAAAGTGAAACAGATTCTGACTTAGTGAAAATTTCACTAAATGTTGGAAAAAGTCACTTTTGTGTTTTTAGCCATTTTAATTATTCCATAACTTAAAATCCATGAGGAATTGGAATGAGGTGTAGTTGACACTTTTGAAGTAGTCCATGAGAGCTACAAATTCATCTTTGGATCAGCCAAAATGGTTGCTTGGATCACAAGTTATGATCCTTGGAAGTTGGTACCCTAGCCACTTTGTTTCATAACTTAGAAAATTTCTAAGTTTTTATGGTTACCCCTTTTAAAAGTTATCCCACTTTCTTTGATTTTTCTTGATGAATGATGATTCCAATCACACATTAACATCATTTTAGGGTTAAGGAACCATAATTGATCAAAAAATCAAAAAGTCAAACTTTGACTTTTTGGTACAGTTGACTTTTTATCAGATGAATTTCAAACTGTGCGATCCTCTATGAAATCAAGTCCTTGACCTAAATCAAACTTGATTGATGGATTCCATAGGTGTTATAGGGTGCGTTGAATCATGTCCCAAGGTTTGGGAGCATGTCTTGGTCCAAAGTCAAAGGTATAGTTGACTTTTTCCTCGAAACCCTAATTGTGGTCCTGATGAAATTGAAACTTGTGGATCAAACTTCTTGGACCAATCCATTGTTACAAATGGATCAATATAGTGTGTTAGAGACCCTCAAATCATGTCTTGAGGTCTTGGCTCCTGTTTTGTCCCAAAAGTCAATTTAGGGGTGAATTAGGTCAAAAAATCCTAATTCCTGATTTTTTATGAATGCATCCCCTGAGGCTAAATTGACTTGATGAATGGGTCCATGAGGTCCCATGAAGTATTTTAGGGTATGCTTTGAAGCATTGGCTCATGCCTAGAGGAAAAATTCCATCTGGAGGCCTCAGTCGACCAAAACCCTAATTTGGTGACACTGGCGACCTTGAGGCTTAATCCACTTGGAATGTTGCAGCTTTGTGCCTGATCCCTGATGTGGGAGTCCTCCTGATCTTTTATGGGTGTTTGAGAGGTTAGACAAGTTGAAGATCATGTCATTTCTTGATTGATCCTTTGTCTAAGCCTCTAAGAGGGCTTGAAAACCCTAATCTCTGATTGTAGTGAATGCTCAACAATTCCTGAGGAGATTGATGAGGCATAAAGGTACATCCATATTGTGATGATTGTTTGCACAATGATGGGAATATTGTGGTCAAAATTTGGGGTATGACACCCACATAGTTCAAAGTAACATAATTAGCTGAACATTTTGCAAATAAGTGAGTTCCTCCGCAATAAATACATGCAACAACATTGACATCAGTTAAAATTTTGACTAGTTTGTGATGTGTCAGAACTCGTCATCATGTTCTTCATCATTTAGTTTATTTGGGCCACTTGAGCAGTTATTTTTGTGGTCTCAATGACTTCGCTAACACCGGTTGGCTTCTTTGGAACATCTATAGTGACTGCTCTGGTAACTGGCTATTGATAAGTGTTGGAAGTAATTCTATCAATCAATGTAACCTTATTCATATGATTTAAATAACAATGCTTTACAAAAGAATGCATCCAACATGTTTCTTGATGATGGTATTGATCCATTATAAAATGTTTCCAACTGAATGCAGATTGCGATCCCATGATGAGGATATTGCCTTAACAATTCCTTGAATATCTCTCAAGCATCAAACAAAGAATCATCATCTCCTTGCTAAGTGAAGTGATTTTGTTCCTCATATTTGCATTCTTGACATAAGGAAAATACTTAGCTAGAAACTTTTCAGCCAATGTGTTCCATGTGGCCATGGAATTAAGTTATAAGGAATCTAGCTAGCTTTTAGCTCTATCCCTTAAAGAATATGGGAATAACCTTATTCTGAAAGCGTCGTCAGTAATCCTAGGAATTTTGAAGTTACTTACAACTTCCAGAAATTTCCTAAAGTGTAAATGAGGATCTTGATTGGCAGCTCAAGAGTATTAGCCAATAACCTCTAACATTTGGAACATAATAAGCTTGAACTCAAACTGTGCCACTGTGATCTCTGGTCTAATAATTCAGGGATTCATGGCATTGGGATCAAACACAACATAATCCCTTATGTTTCTTTCTCTATCATTGGAAATGCCAATAATGTCAATTTTTGTCACGACTTCTTCTTGTTCAAGTTGTAATTCTTCAAACAGCTCTTCAAAGTATCCTTCAAAACTTTCAAACACAAGAGTAGGAGACGGGCTTCTCGGTAAGTGTCCGCTAGCTTGAAATCTCCTTAGTAATATGGGTGTTCTTTCAGGCTCAGGATTTCCTCTGTATATTGGAGTCAGCAACCTGTGCATGCAGCATACATATGCCTGCCAAGTCACCAGAAGACAGAAAATGTCAAAAGATCTAATGCTATTTTTTCAGAAATTTTTTAGAAAATCAAAGTCTTATTGATATAATGCCCATCAACGACACCAAAATTTTTTTGAGAAAAATATTGATATGTCCAAGTATACATAGTTAAATAGTAGTAGGTTATGTAAAAGTAAGAGCATTGATCCCACAAAGATTATAATAACTTAAATTAATTCTCACAATAAAATCTTATGAATAGACATGAGCAAAAAGGTAGCAGTAATAATGATTTATCACAAATTCAGGTTTAAATTCAATAAATTATAATGAAGTTAAATCAATAGTGAGAGGCGTGTTGGAAAATGACTCATCTAATGAAGTTCATATTTCATATGTATCTAATGAGATCTGTCGTGACAGATGAGGCAAAAAGTGATCTAGTAGTTTGTGTCAACAACATCAAAGCATATGCATTAAGTCAATGGAATAACTCTCGAGGTATCATAATAACATTAAAGCATGTCTATTTTAAAATTCTGATTCCCCTATGGTTGTAGGCCTTATCTCTTAAGTGACTAATCTAGAGAATATGTCTATCATACTCTTTTCAGCCAAATTTACTTATGAATTCCATTGGCTAATATATATCTCAACCCTTAAACAAATTTTACCAATTTCTAAGGTGATCAAGAAAAGAAACAGGTGTATATCATTATTTCACATAGTAAAATGCATCACTTCAAACCACACAATTTAACACAAAATACTACTTTTCATCAAACTTTACATTGCTCAACATAAAGAGGTTTAACTCATGATGAGAAAAACAAATACAACAACACAAGTTCTTACATTCAACAATTATAACACAAATGAAAAAAAAATATAAACTAAGTATGACACTATACTCCTTGCAATCTTTCAATCAACAAGAGGTGAGTTATGTAACACCATAATGCTTAATTCTTCTTCAATGGAGGGAAAATGGAAAGAACACTTCACTAATGGTTTAGCCTTCTTCTTCTTCAATAAGATGTTTTTCTGAGTGATTTCTCAAGTCTTTTCAACTTCTAAACCTCTTTTCATTTCGTCCAAGAGTTAGCTTTTATACACTCTAATTTTTAGGGTTTGTCATGTCATTGGATCATGCATCTTGTGAATATTCATTGTTTTGGACCAATAAATTCGGATTTTTCCTTCTCTTTTCCATCAAATCAGCTTCAGGTAGTACAACTCTAGCATGTAGGGTACAACACATCTTGTGGTAGGTCTGTTGTGCAGACAGACAAGCAACATGCATTATTCTGTGTGCAATAGCTTTTGCAAAATTTTGTTCTGTAGTGTTAGATCTTATCCCTTTAGTTTTCTAGCAAAGTTGTGCTTCATTCACCACACTTATGCCACGTTTTCCCTAATACCATGGACCTTCACTCCTTATAACCTCTTTTGGCTCTAAGACCTACTGAAAGTTGAGGTTGAAGTAATACTCCAATTCTGTTGTGCCATAACTTATCATAAAGTAGTCCTACACAAGTGACAAACACATAAAACTTACAAAAAAGAGCACCTATTGTGCTCTATGTAAAATAAATTAAAATATCAAATGAACTTGAATTAACCTAATAAAGTTTACTAATCAAGAATAAAGTCAAGTACTAAGGGCTTGGACCTTTTACAAATAGTGAGTTATCAAGTCCTTTATCAAAAATCCAAATTTTTTTTCATCCATCCCTCTGAGGACCATAACTACCTTGGTGAACCGGTCGATATACACACATAAAGTTTCTTTTTTTCCTTGAGTCACTCTACTGAGAGCGACCATAATGGTTGGTTGCCTATTTCTAGCAGTAAAATGGACAATGGAAGTTTAGCATAGCTCAGACCACGATTTGATGCTCATGTCTGGGTGGGACTTAAAACAACCTTGAGTGGATTCAGTCAAGGTAAGCATGAAGAGTTTACATTTTATGTTATCCTCCGTATGGTAGTAGTCTAGCCGATCGTCCACGTTCTCGACATTCTTCTCAGGTTCTCTATTTCCATTATACTCTTGGAGTTTTGAGGGTTTCTCAAGTGATCGAATAATTCTATCATCCGAAATATGAGTAATCAGAGGATTCTTCTTCTGTTCAAAATATGAGTAACCAGAGGAATCTAAGAAACGCTTTGCGTCTGGTGACTGCAAGGGGGTAGTGTTAGTCTGGCAGTTGGTTCTCCCATGTGGAACTGTAGAGCAGGCATTGCGAGTAAGGGAAATTCAGAAGTTGATTGGATTTTCCCTGGCTCCACATGATTTGGTGGTGGAAGAGAAGAAGGAGTGCGTGTTGAGGTTTGGCCATCCATCCCTAGTGGATGTGGATGAAGATTTCCTGCTGCTTTAGCGACTACAATGGCTTGTTGTCAAATAGCAGAACAAGTGACTTTTGACAGTTTCATTGCTTAATGATTTTGGTAAGATGAATTCATCTGTGAGTTTGATGAGATTAATATGGATATGTAGATCTACGCTTCAATTGAAGGAGAGATGGATCTAAGATCAGTAAAATGTTGTAATCATAGAAATTAAAGTTCAATTCCCATAGACGGAGCTAATGTTTTGTTCGAGAACGAAACGATGATTGAAAAGGTTGAGCAAAGGTTGTGCTACAATAGAGCTAGTTTTTTATGGGGTGGAGAATGGATGACCTTCAAGGTTAACACTCCAATGCCCATGTCAGGGAGAGAAATGAATAGTGTATAATCAATGAAGAGTGAAATTCACACCTAAAAATGGTGTGTTCATCGCCTTTAACTAGGGGAGTTTGTTGGTAAGTGAAATGTGAATGTGAGCATGAGACACGAATACCAATTGGATGGATCTGGGCGGTGGAGACGTGCCTTTCGGGTAGGTGACCATGGAATGTTTGACTCTAAATTCGTCCGTCCTATTCTTAATTTGTTGTTTCCTTGTGTTATATATATATATATATTGTCGTACCTTAAATTTTGACCATTATTTAGTAGTCATCTGGTCACCCCAATGGGGTCTGCCTTTTGGTAAAGGTTAGTATTTTGTTTCTTTGCTTACTTTTTACCAAGTGACTATCACTAGATGGTTTTAGATATTGTGATTAGTTTGTAAACTTAATTTAAATTGAGCGTTAATTGGATTGTTTTTCCTAAAATCTTATAAGACTCTTAATATTAGTCTTATTACTAATCTTATTTCATCAATACTAGGAAGGTTAGGTTTTGCAGTTTAAATTAGTCATTTTATTAAATTATTAATTAGGGGCCAGTTTATGATTTTGTTTAAGGGGGTGTGCTTTTAAGAGTAATATAATTAAATTATTATTATTAATTATTATTTTAGAGATTTTTCACTAAGTCTATTTGTCAAATATTTAGAGAAGGGTTTTTATCTTGAGATCATTATTTAAACTATTAGGATTTTTATATTAATTCAATTATTAAATAACTAATAGGGAGATTGGGTTTTTTTTAATCAGGTATAACTAAAACTATTAATATTAATGATTATTTAGTTTATTATTTACTATTAGAATATTATTAATCTGAATTAATTATTGATTAATAGGATTTTTGGGATCATTAGGATGAGGCTGGTTTTATTCATTAACGATTTAGAATTTTTTTCAGGGACTAAATTAGTGGGATTAGTATGTTAATATTAGTTACCTTATTATTAGTCTTAGTATTATTATTAGATAATTAGTATTATTAGCATTAATGTTAATTATATGTTAATAGGGTTATAAAGGGGAGGGTTGGTTTTCAATTATAATCAGAGTATTTTAATTTAAGTTATTTTAATATTAAGATTTTGGGGATAATTAGTTTTAAGAATATTTATTAGTATTATATTCTATTAATATTAGATTTTATTGGATTATGATTATTTGTTTTATTCGGTCAAAATTGTTGACCACGCAAAAATCCCAATCTACAAACCCTAACTTACGCAGAAACGAAATTAAAATTGGATCAAAAAGCATTCTAATCAAAACTTTCCATAATCATTTTGATACAATTGGATCTGAAGGCGTTACAAACTACAACAACATAAAACTAAAATATACAACAAATCAGATACAAAATCAAAAAATCAAAAACTACATAAATCAAATTACAATCAGATATGGGAATTCCTAAACTAAAGCTAATCTAATTTGATTCTACACCTAGAACGAATCCTATATAAACAAAAAGAATTCATCAGATGAGAAGAAAACCCTAAGTTAGAAAACCGTTGTTGCGCAAGTTCTTCGAACCCTCACTCAAAGCTCAATCGTATAGAGGATTATGGTTCATCATCAGAACCCTAAATCCCCTGAGCAAAGCCTCCACTAAGTACCTGCAAAAGAGAAAGGGGGAGATTAGAAGGGTAGATCAAGGAACAAAAGCAAAGGAAATAGAGGGATCATAGCAGCTAAATAAGGTCACGACAGGGGAGGTAACCACTTAGCTTTTGATTGTTGTTGTTGCATCTTTTTATTGTTGTTGGTTTTGGGTCCTATTATGTGTTTGGGGTTTGATCTAGGTATTTCAGGGTTTGATTAGGGTTTAGGGTTCATCGTAGGGTTAGGGTTCATCAAATGAACCCTAGGGTTCATCTAGGGAGGGTTAGGGTTCCTGGGTATTGTTAAGGTTAATCAGGTTTAACTGGTTTACTCTCTCTCATAGACCTCCAAATGAGACCTGGGCTATGGGCCTCTTATTTATTACTATTCTCACACCCAAATATCAAGCCCATTGTTAATCTAGTTCATATTACAGCCCCTGGTTTTTCAACTTTTAATTAATTAATTATTTTGTTAATTAACTTGATAATTATAATTAGGGATCTAGTAGGATAATTTAGGTTATTAGGGTTTTGAATGATTAATTTGTTTAAATTTAGAGTTTTATTTATTTAAATTATTTCGGTAATAATAAAGATAATTTAGGTTAATTAATTAATCCTAAATAATAATTTTGGATTTATTTTATTCAACTTTCTAATTTCTAAATTAAGGGTTTATCACAATATTTATTGACAAATTTGGGTTTTGGGTAATTTATTTTTAAATAATTAAGTTTCATTTATTTATTTGTTTTGATATTTAAATATTTAGGGTTTGTTATTATAATTTGATAATTAAATAATTTTAAGATATAACTTTGCGTTTATTATATTAAATGTTGGGTTTATTTTATAAATTTTGGTTCATTTATAATTTTGGAGTTTATTATAATTCATTTATTTTCTATAATAAATATGGGTTATTTATATTTGTGGATTATTATAATTTTATAATTTACAAATTTGGGGGTTTATTATAATTAATACATTTGGGTTAATTTATAATTTTGGGTTGATTATAATTATTTATAAGTTTGGGTTATTTAATTTATTTAATTTTTTATAATTAAAAATGTGAGTTTATTTATTTTTTTATAAATTGGAATTTATTTATTTTATAATTAAATTGGGTTTTTTTTAAATTGGGTAATTAATGAATTTTGGGTTTATTTTAATAATTAAATATTTGTGGTTTTGTTCTCATTCTTAATTTATTTATTTACTTTGACTATCAAATAACTGGGGTTTAACTTGGTTAGCTAATTTTATTTAAATAATTTTCATAATTGGTTAAAGTAAGGTTAAGGGATAATTTGCTTAGAATAAAAGGGGTTAATTGAAATTTAAATTATTTTAGATTTCTTCTTAGGGGTAATATTGGGATAACAAGGGATAAAATAGGGATATAATTGTGTTTAAATGGGGTAAGTTAAAGGATAGAATGAAATAAGGACCTGGGGATAGAACTTTAAGATCCAAGAGTATAAACATAGGACTAGGGATAAGGGATAAGGGTTTTATAATATAAATGTTATATTATTTTTTTACAGTCAAATTTGAAGGGATATTTTTGCAAATTCAAAGGGATAAAGGGATAAAAAAAACATCTAACTCACTTAAATTATAAGTCCGCTACCCTTTGTGTATTGAGGCATTTTTTTGAAACAAATCTTCCTCCACCCCTGTTGTGTGAGGTCTTTTCAAGGGATAAAAACAACCAACCAACAAAATTAGGGATATGAACTACGGAATTCTGATCCTTCAAACTTGAAGGTACGTAAGTATAGGGTTGTAAACCCTAGTGAGCATAATAATAATGATAAAAAACTTAGGATTCCCCTTCTATATTAAAGTCATCTTCTTTGTATGATAATAGGAATTTGTAAATAAATATAAACAGTCAAACATTCAATTAGTAAACAAACATACCCTAGAACTTAAGGAGGATCCTATTAATTACAATAGAGGTGACGAGTGACTAACACCTTCCTCCCGCCTAACCGACTTCCGAACTTAGCGTATCACCCTGAGTTTGTAGGTTTTATCATTATTTTCCCGTCTCTTAGGACGAATAAAGGATGATGGCGACTCTATCTTTTTTGTCGGCCACGACATATATATATTCTCTTCTTTCTCTGCTTTAAGAATTTTGTTCTATTTCATACACAGGGAGTTGGATTGAGTCATAAATAATACAATTGTTACTTCCATGTTATATTATTTGTGTGCCATTACACTATATAGAGTGCAAGACTTAGCTTAAAGCTCCAAAACTTTATATATAAGCCACCTTTCGACAACACAAATTTGAAAAGAAAAAGTAGTAGATGTTCAACCATTTATGTAGCTTATTGTCTTAAGTATACTTTCTAATAGATTAATTATAAACTCAGAACTATTTAAGTTCACTGGCTTTCAATTATCAAGACCAATGGGCTATAAACAAAAGACTTCAATATCATTAAATTTTGCTATATGCTATGTTATTTTTGAACAAGTTCAACATATTCATATAAGTAAAAAATGTTAGTGGTTAATCAATAACAAGTTCAACATATTTTGGTCTATTGTGTTTTTTGAAACAAATAAGTATATGAGGGTATGTCTAAATCCGCATTGGAATTTTAGAAGATTGGTTTCAACCATCAACGCAAGTTTTCGACAACTAGGTGATCCAATTCGAAATGTTAGAAAAATAGAATATCATTGTTCAACATTAACTTGACGGGTGATAGCACAAATGGTACCTACTTATATTATTGGGATCATATACAAAATGATTTAGATGTCCAGTGTATGTTTTCAACACACAGTTGAGAAGTTAACTGAGACGTTGAAGATCCACTTGTTTTAGGTGTTATCGTTGAGTAGTCTAACAGGATGTATGTTATGTTAGTGTTGATTTGATGTAACATCATTTGAAGTTTGTATTTTGTTGCAATCTTAATTGTTTTGTAACTTTATTTTAAGTCGGTGTTTTGTTGTAATCGTTATTGTGTTGTAACTGCAAGTATTAAGTTTTAAATAAAATTTGTAGTTGTTGTTGAAAAAAATTACAAGATATTCAGAAATAAAACAAGGATTGGATGTACTAAAACCAAAATACAATTAAGTAGAAGTTTCAGCATTGTTTGGAATTTTTTGCGCATATGGCCGATTTTGTGATGAATACAACACCTCATTTTCTTTCTTTTTCAACATTGTCTATTTCAGTTCTAATGCGGCTACTATTTAGACAAGTTTTCTTTTTTTCTTCGCATGCTTTCATTTTGGAAAATAGTGTGTCGCCTTCATGCTAAGGCCACATTGTTTCAATCGGGACCCGGAGGAAGCTTTCTTCGTAGACCTTAAAGATGCTAACAACTTTAAACACATCAGCTATATGCACAAAATAGTATTGTCTTATGTTTGAACACGCTGCAATAACATGTGAGCAAGGGACATGGAAAGTTTGAAAACTTTCACACTCACACGTCTATTTCCTAAGGCCTATCGTCGTTATGATTCATAGCTTCTTGGACCAGGAAGCAGAACCTCTGTAGATCAAATTGCATAACCTTGTGAGTATTGGATTTGATGGCCTCTTCATCAATCCCTGTCATCTAGTTATTAGTACACAGTTGCCCGAAACCCAACATTTTAGTCCATTCATGTCCTCTTTTCCCAAACAGTATACCAACCTAAAGTATGTTGGTTTTACCAAAGATGTAATAGGTAGGTTACGGGTGGCCTTCAAAACTGAGTTCATTGACTCAACGAGGTTGATAGTCATATGACCCCACCGTTTCCCTCCATCAAACGCTTTGGTGCATTTTCTCTAGGAATATAGTCTACCCACTGTGATGCTTGTATGTTAGCCTTATGTATCTCTCTCCTGTAGTATTCGTATGTAGATTCTATTATAAAGAAGTTACTCCTAGATATCTTAATAAAGATATATTTAGAAAATTACCCATGTTAACTTTTTTGTGAAGCTCTTAGTCCCTGATTTCTCTCAAAAAATTTGCACTATGTGCCTGATTCAATATATGTGTGATGACGGATGTAACACCCTAAAAACCCCGACTCTTTAATTTAAAAATATAAAGAATATTATTCTCAAAAAGGTGATACACATTCACATAATGCATACTCTTTCAAGTTAATCAAGAAACTTGCAGCAAAACTCAACATAAACAAATACATTAAATTATCTCTTCAAAATAAAATACTTAATTGAATTTAAACAAATCCAAAACAATCAACTCAAACAATGATAACGACCCGTTCCCAGTGTTACATATTAGAGCGATCGAAAACTAATAAACGGAAAATGATAAGCAAATGAAGAAAAACCTCAATGCCATCTTCCAAATCACAACTATTGCTCCTTGTGAGTATCTCTACCACATCCTACAGAACACCACAAACAAAACAAAAGAGAGGTGAGACTAAGCTAAAATATATTAGTGGTACAAAATATAGCAAGGGTGACATATTCACACATCATCAAATTGTTCGCTGGTGAATTTGGCGAACAACCTCTGGTTTCCTAATTTATGAAAATTAGTTTACTAACAGGACCAACCAAACAAATCCTATGACAAAGTGCTTTTGAAAATGTCTTTGATTTGAAAAGGAATGTATTCGTTTTGTGTTTTCTAAGGTTTCTTTTAATAGTTTTTTCGACTGATAGAACAAAGACACGATAATGGCGAAAAAGTAATTGAAGATAAATTTAAACGGGAAACAAAGTAAATTGCTGAAGTAAAGGAAATGACTTGAATGTAAAGAAATGAAGAAAAAATTGGAATTTTATTAAAGTGCATAAATGTAAACTGGTGTTTTCCATGCATACATTTTCCAGAACATTCGTTTCTCTCACACGGTTACTTTGAGTATTTACGGTAATTTGTACGAAGTTTGGAACACCCCAAATCTAACACCAAGACCTCCTATTTATATACAAATGAAATAACTACCCATAACAGCTATTTCTCCTAATGGCGACAAATGGCATTCTGCATGCATTCGCCTCCTAGATGCGTTCCACGCGTCCAATTTCAAAAGTGAAACTCCCTCTTGAAATTTGAATTTCAAACACCCGTCGAATGGGCCTATTTCTCTTGTGTCGAAATTATCCTTCTTACTTAGAACAACCTGCCAAAGCTTCCCCTAAGTACCATTTGTTTTCGACTTGTCTTTCTCATAAAAAACCTTCTATCTGAAATGACTTGTCGAATTAACCTGTCGATTTTTTCAACTTTTCTTTTGAACAATTTTCCTGGCGTCGAAATTAGCAACCTACAAATTGCCCCCCAAAAAATGCATTTTCGACCGAGGGAGAAAAACATTTTTTGCCAATGCAATTCGACGCCATGAATCATTCGACCAGTGACTGTTCACATGATTTAGACGTTAGGAATGTCAGAATCATCATTACGCTTTTCCCCAAACGTCTTTTCAGCCCACGTTTTGAGATCTTCATCATCCCTACTCTAACCCCTAGCACATCGTGGGTCAAAACCCTAACTGCCACCGTCTAAATCATCCACTTCACACTCTCCACGTGTCCCACAATCTTTCCATTATTTTTCCCATTAAAATTTCTGAATACCAACCGCTTCCATTCTTCCACTTATATATAAGTTAAATACTCCATGTTTTCACCTTTTACGTTTCCTCTTTCCAAAACAAAACTCTCTTTAAACTTCATCTTCTCCATTTTACTCTCTATTGCTTTGTAATCAACAATGGCGTCTTCTGCTACTCCAAAAGTCATAGGTAAAGATTCCTGGAAATCCAACAGCTTAGCACCAGTAGAAAGAATCCTTGGTCCCAAGGTGGTGAGAAATCAAGAATATGTTCCGGAACCTCCCAATGAAGAGGAAAAACGCTGCATCTATCAATCCCAGGTACTTTTCCTATCTTGATTTCTGGTAAATCCCACGCCATGTTAGGGCCTTTGCCTGACTTAAAATTAGACCCAGTTAAGGTACGAGAATTTTTTCCAACTTATCATCGTTACAAACCCATAGCGAACGGGGTTAGACCTAGAACGGATAAGGAAAAAATGATAGACGAAAAGTCCAAAGTAGATGGCCAAGGGACCCCCTTTGAAGAAGTTATAAACTTCGAGTATATGAATAATTTTAGAATTTTTAGATCCTGCCCTTTGTCGAAAGATCCCTCTGATTACCTAGCTTGGTTGGAAAAAATAGAGAAGGTTAAAAGCAATGATTGGAAAACTATGGGTATTTTTGATATTATTCAACTGTCGAAAGTAGGGCCAGGATATTGTCCTTCCATGCTTCTAGCTTCCCTCTATTTCTGGGACATCACTTATAACAACTTTCACATCCCTTGTGGGATGATTACTCCCACCCTTTTCGACATAGCTGCCATTATTGGCTTAAGCCCCTTAGGAGTCGATTATGATCCAAACTTGCTAGCTGATGATTCAATAGGCTTCGACACCAACAAAGCCACCTTTACAGCCTACATTGCCAACTATCATGATAGGAAACCAAAGAAGTATTTGATCAAGAGCATGTAGCCTTCCTGGCTCTTTGGCTGTCGAGATGCGTCTTTTGCTCCAGATCTCTCTAAGTGGCGAAGCGCTACATCACCATAGCAAATCAACTTCACGCTGGGCACCGACTGTGTCTTAGTGAGATGATTTTGGCGAATCTCTACGAATCCCTTGGCGAAGGGGTTACCATCCTGAAGAATATTAAGGAGAAGAAAACTTTGTTGTTATCAGGACCCTTCTGGCTCTTACAATTGTGGCTCAATGCCACTTTCGAAGCCTTCCTTCCCAACAAGCCAACTGTGGACGCAGCTGCTCTAGGGGACAGAAGAGTCGAAGGTCTTCGTTTGGCGCAACTAACACCCCATGACGAAGGTTTGAGCCTCCAACAAACCTTTACCAGCTACGTCATGATGTTTGCTAAACGTTACAATTTTACGCCCAACATGGCTCCTTTTGCTGATAGGAAGGTTGGACCTGCATGGTTTACCAGAAAACTTCCCCTTGAGTCGAAATCTCTGGAAGACGAATTCCTCAATTTCTGGGAATCTTTTCTTACTTCTAGTTTCCAAACTTGGCCCTTCGAAACTAAAGGTTTCCCTTGTCAATTATCAGCCCAATCTGGTTTCTCGACAGTTTGGGTTGATACAAATAATACCAAAACCTCTCTTTTCCAGAAAAGGCTCTTTGATTCATTATAATATGACTCACACTGAAGATGAATGCACTGAGTTGTTGGCAAAGTATTCGAATCTGGTCGAAATCCAACCAGTGGTCTTTCGACCCAGCTTCTTTTGCACTCAAGAGTTTGACGAATGGTGGAGGGGCTATTATGATTCTCAAATTTTTAATGTGGATTCTTTCACCATTCAACTGACCAGAGCCTTTGCCCTTGTACATGACAAGACAAAGAAAGGTACTTCTTGACACGTCAAAGAAATCCAAGCTTTCCAGAAATACTTTGAAACTGCCTATAGGCCTAATGAACTTAGTCGAACCATAAGCGAAGCAGCAGTTACTTTGAAACAAAAATTTACAGAAAAACTTGATGAGTTAAAACTACCTGCGTATGTTTGACCATAACAACGTTATGAGGTAGCTTTTAAACTTTATCGCCCAAAATTTCCTCCTCTACCATCTGCTAAATTTAGCGTGGCTCTTAGCCCTCCATTTCCAGATTGGTTCATTTGTGGGGATTCTCTGAAAATTCTTTGCCAAGAAAACCAGAAACGTGCCAAGCGAGTGGTTCCGACTAAGTACACCCTGGACAATTTCAAAGGCCACCTTCATATTGGCATAGAACACGTTCGCGTGGAAACTCCTATATATGAAGGTGTGAAAAATGGGAAGAAGTTCAATCTCACTTTTTATTTACTCAAATATATGTTATTTTATGCTTGACTCTTTTCTTCTTTTTTTTCTCTAGCTATCAAGATTTCGACCAAAAAACCCGCCACAGGCGAAGCAACAACTGCTGGAGATGCAGAGCCCCAAAAAGACACTGCCAAGACACCTTTGGCGAAGGTATTACTTTACTTTTTTTTTTAGGTCACCAAGTGTTTTATTTTCTGAAATGCTAATAAAATCTCTCTTATTCCACAAGGCAGTCGAAGACCGCCATCGACGCCTAAGAAAAGAAAAGCGAAAGAACAAGAAGTCAAAGCTGCCGAAACTGATGATGGTGATGAGTCACCAGACCAAGTAAAACCTACCAAGAAGAAAAAGAAGACAACCAAACCTCCACCACAGAAACCTCCTACTCCCATAATTTTAGAAAAAACTCTACCAAAAAATCCAGGCAAGGAAACTACCCCTGCTCCAGCAGAAAGCGAAAGCTCTAGCCTAAAGACTAAAACTCCAAAGGTATGGTCTCTTTCCCTTTCGACGCTGAAAGGCAGTTTACTTGTGTTACCTTTCTTGATCTATTTATCTTTCAGGTACCTGTCGATACTCATGGGCATCCCATGGTCCAAGTTCTCCCAAAGACCAGCAGTGATCCTACCTACAAACCAACCAGCGCCTCCAAATCTTCTCCTAAGAATTCGGCAAAGGAATCAGCTACTGAAGTAAATCAACCCACTACTATTTCTACACGAATTCCAGACGTAGTGGAAGAAGAAACTGGTCCTGAGACTGACGACTTAGTTGACACTGGCGGGGATACTGTGATGCCTACTGCAGTGGTTATCACAAGTAATGAACCTGAGGACCAATCTCCCCTCAACTCACCAGTTGCTGACGAAGAGAAGGATGAGGAGGTTGCAACTGATGCCGAAGAGGAGGAAGAAAAAGAAAACGAAAAGCCGCCAACTCCCACAGCTGCCACGGACGAAGAGAAAGAAAGCGACAAAGAAGACCTTGGTAAAACAAATAAAACTGCTTCGACCGCAACAACTTCGACCCGACTTTCTCACGAGGAGCTTGAAAATCTGAAGGTGCAAAGACCTTTTGAGTACCTAAAGACCATGCTTAGTTCCCGCTACAATTTTGTTGATACTACCATTAGTAGTTGGACAACCTCAGGGACTACTTATGATGCCAAATCAGTGGACGAATCACTGGCAAATATTCGACAGAAAGTTCTCGATATTGACTTATTTCAACTTCTGGAGAATGACTCATCTGCTCAATTTGACCTAAAGAAAATCCTGAAGCAAATCAATGTCCTGGAGGCTCCCCCTGAAGTTACTGATGTGGTGTTGGACCTCACTACCCTGATAGATCTTGTGGTGACTGACTTTAATCGGCTTCGAGAGTACTCCAAGAAGCTAAAAAATAAGACAGAAACCCAACTTGCTGAGTGGGATGCTGCTTCCAATTCGTCTAACAAAGTCACTGAACTAGAAAAAGTGTCTGAACAAAATAAGAAAGAAGCAACTTTGTGTGGTGAGGACATCCTCAAGTGGAAGAAACAAATTGCTGCTCTCCAAAGCAAACTTTCCCAGGTGGAAAAGCGTCAAGCAGAACTGCAACAGATCGACCAAGAGGAAATCCGTAAAGAACTTGAAGTTGGTGTGCATCATGTTGATAGGGCCCGAAAGCTTGGTGAGGAAATTGAGGAGCTTTCGAAAGGCAAGGCACTTTGTGAGCGTCGTCTCCAAATTAAGAAGTCGAAATTTGAAAAGCTGAAAGAATCTTTCCCTGTTTGAATATTTGTAATATTTTTGTTTGGCTTTTTAAGGCCTTTTTTATAATGACATTGGCTCTATATTATTTGGCGAAAAGATTTTCAATCCGCCATATTGCTTTCTCTCTGCATAATTATTCGACTGTTATTTTAACTTCTTGTAATGTGGGCCTATATTTTTTCAAATACTTCCCGTTTATTTTTAATATACGCTTATCTTTATCCACTTCTTCGACTTCATATGCGCCATTGGAAAATACTCGTATAATTTGAAAAGGTCCTTCTCACTTAGGGGACCATTTTCCCATAAGTCTGTCTTTTCGATCCATGGGGAGAATTACTTTCCAAACTAACTCACCAATTAGGAAAGTCTTACATTTCACTTTCTTATTGTAAAACTTCTCGACTCTTTCTTTTTGTCTTTTCAACAAATCCAACGCATTTAATCTTTCTTCATCCAAATCAACTAACTCGTCCATCATCATACTCCAATATGTATCTGATGGAATTTCATGATGCCTTTGAATTCGAATCGACTGTAAATAAACCTCAACTGGTAAAACTGCATCATGTCCATATGTCAATCTAAATGGAGTAGTATTTGCTGCTTCTTTAGGCGACGTTCGACAAGCCCATAAAATTTGATCCAAAGTCTTATGCCAATTCTTAGGCTTTGTCCCCACGTGCTTTTTAATCAAACTTATCACAACCTTATTTGCTGCTTCAACTTGTCCATTTGCTTGAGCATAATAAGGTGTCGAAGTGAGAAGCTTAAATCCCACCTCCTTTGCAAATGTTTGCATATTCTTCCCAGTAAACACAGATCCTTGATCTGTCGTTATTGTCTCAGGTATCCCATTCTATAGATGATATGCTTTCGAATGAATTCTATGACTTCTTCTTGATCAACATTTACCAAAGGCATGGCTTCTATCCATTTTGTGAAACAATCTATTCCAACCAAGATGTATCTTTGGCCTTTCGAAGATGCTGGTCGAATTTCTCCAATTAAATCTAAAGCCCAACCCCTAAATGGCCAAGGCTTCACAATAGAATGTAACTCACTTGCAAGAACGTGTGGTATTCCTGCATGTACCTGACATTCCTGGCAACCTTTTGCAAATTCGACACAGTCCTTCAACATCGTTGGCCAATACATTCCTTGTCGAAATAACAACCATTTCATTTTATGGTCTGCTTGGTGCACACCACATGCTCCACTATGAACATTCGACAAAGCTATAAAAGCTTCATCCTCGCCCAAACATTTTAACAAAACTCCCTCTGAAGTCTTTTTAAACAACTCATTTCCAAAAAGCACATAACTTAACGCTCTGTACTTAACTTTTCTTTCGACTTTCTAATTTGGGTCTTGTAAATAATCCTTGATGGGCTTTCTCCAATCTTCGACTCTTGAATCGTCTATATTAAATATCTCAAAACTCTCTTCGTCACCATACCCTAACTTTATTGTCTCCAAATATGATGGGGACAACTTAGTTGATACAACTCTTCCTCTTACTTCAATGGCCTTTTCCAACTTTTCTTTCAACACTTTATAACCAGATGCGAGTTGTGCCAAATCATTCGCCACTTGATTTTCCATTCGAGGAATATGTCTGATAGTTACATTGTCGAATTTCTTCAAGAGCCTGTTAGCTATTACGAAGTACATAATTAAATTTTCTTTAACACACTTGTACTCCTTGGCCACTTGCTTTATTACCAACTCAGAGTCTCCCATTATTTCGACTCTAGTTGCCCCCAATTCCAATAAAATTTCAAGTCCAGTTATCAAAGCTTCATATTCTGCTTCATTGTTCAAACATAAGCCTTCGACTTTGTACTTGAATTTTGTTGGAATTCTATTAGGAGAAATAATCAATAGCCCAATACCAGTTCCATTCTTATGACTGGAACCGTCGAAGTATAGTTTCCATGGCTCTATTTCGACATATTCAATATAATCTTCATTTATGGCGTGGTCAGCTATAAAGTCAGCCACCACTTGTCCCTTAACAGCCTTCAAAGGCAAATACATTAAGGAATATTCAGTCAATGCCAAAGCCCATTTCCCAATTCGACTATGTAAAATTGATTTTGATAACATATACTTTATTACGTCAAAATGAGAGGAAATATATACATTGATTGGCTTTATATAGTGTTTCAACTTCATACACGAAAAGTAAACACACAGACATAGCTTTTCTATTACACTATACCTAGTTTCGGCATCATTTAAGACTCTACTGAGGTAGTAGATGGCTCTTTCGACGCCATTCTCATCCTCTTGACATAACATACTTCCTAATGTCCTATCTGATGCCGCTATATACAACCTCATACTTTTACTTCTACAAGGAGACATCAAGATTGGGGGATGGGTCAAGTATTCCTTGATTTTGTCGAACGCAGCTTGTTGATCCCGCCCCCACACAAAATCTTCCTTCTTCAGTCGAAGTAGAGGAGAGAAGGCTTGCGTTTTTCCACTAAGGTTGGAGATGAACCTTCTGAGAAAGTTGATCTTCCCAAGAAGAGACTGCAACTCCTTCTTTGTCGATGGCGCTTTCGCCTCCATTATTGCTTTGGCTTTGTTTTCATTGATTTCGATCCCCTTCTTGTGGACCACAAAGCCAAGGAAATCTCCCGCCTACACACCAAAAGCACATTTGAGAGGGTTCATTTTTAAACCAAACTTCCTCATCCTTTCGAATGAATGTCGAAGATGGTCAACATGATTTTCGCCTGAAACAGACTTAATTACAATGTCATCTATATAGATTTGCATAAAAGTTTCGATAAAATCATGAAAAATCGAATTCATGGCTCGCTGATAAGTTTCCCCAGCATTTTTAAACCAAAAGGCATTACCACCCATTCGTAGGTGCCTATGGCTCCAAGACAACGAAATGCCGTCTTAGGGACATCTTCTTCAGCAATAAAAATTTGATTATAGCCAGAGTATCCATCTAACATACTCAGATACTCATGGCCTGCAGTAGAATCTACAAGCATTTCTGCTACTGGCATAGGATATTCGTCCTTAGGGGTAGCTGAATTCAAATCTCGAAAGTCAATGCATACCCTTAATTTGCCATTTTTCTTTATTACAGGAACAATATTTGCAATCCATTCGACATACCTCGTTGTGCGGATGAACTTACATTTCAGAAGTCTTTCGACCTCCTCTTTAATCTTCGACAAAATCTCTGGTGCGAAGCGTCTGGGAGTTTGCTTTACAGGCTTCTTTCCTGCTATTATAGGCAACTTCAATTCGACCAAACACCTGTCGAGCCCAGGTATTTCGGCGTAGTCCCACGCGAAACAATCTTTAAACTCTTTCAGCAGTTGGACTATTTCGACTTTTAACTGAGGGTCCATCTTGGCACTTATGTAGGTTGGCCTTTTTTCTGCCCCCAGTCCTAAATCGACTTCTTCCAATGGATCCTGCGCCACCATCTTCATGTCTGTTGAAGCTGGATCCTTTTCAAACCCCAAGGGTTCGTCATCATAAATGGCGTCTAACTTTTGATGTTGCCATTCGCCAACTTCTGCGTTGAACAGATCCTCCTCAACGTCCTTCTGAGGACATTGTTTGTTGAAATTATTTTTATTGGCTTCGACAGCCATGTACTTTACTTCGGCTACAAGAGCCGCCTTAAGTTTATTTTCGGCTATATAAGCTGTAATCCTTTCGAGCGCTGATGACTCACTCATCGTCACCAAACTCACTTCCCTAGCCCGTTGGCTCTATATGTGCAGTTCCAAAGACATAGTTTGCCTCGTCGACCACTTCCATATCCCACTGGAAACCATATGTGGGGTGGAGATACAACGAACAAAAAGCATTATCAATAGCCTTCAGGTTGAAAGTTGCTGGACTGCATGGAGCTATATGGGCCAAGTGTTTGTCGAAGCTGCATCGATCCACATGGTTTACTTCAGCCATGAAATAGCTTTGATCCGCCTCTATGTTTTCGACAATTCCATCAGATCGCCAAATAGCTATACGCTGATGCATCGACGAGGGCACATCACTCACGCCATGGATTCATTCTCTACCCAGAAGTAAGTTATAATTAGCTTTTGAGGCTATGACCATGAACATCGTTGGTCTAGTTATAGTCCCCACAGTTAAATCCACTTGGATAACACCCAAAGTGGTTCCTACTTTGCCTTCATAGTTTGATAATACCATGTTGTGGGGTTTTGCATCAGACTCATCTTTCTCAATTTTCTTCAACATATAAAGGGGCATTAAGTTAACTGCAGCCCCTCCATCGACCAGGATTTTGTTCACTCCCACGTTCTCCATTTTCCCCTTTATGAATAGAGGCATGAGGTGGCCACGCATGGAGTCATCTGGCCTTTCGAAAAATGCATTTTGTTCCTCGACACAACCTTTATAATTCTCTGAGGGATAAGGCCTTGATTTTGGCCTTTCGCCTTCCTTGTTGCCAGCCATAGAAGAACCCCTCTGAACTTCAAAATTTTTCCATTTTCTCTGTCCCTGGGCCTCCCTTATTGGTTGAACCCATTTGTCACTAGGAGCATTATTGGTGGGTTTGAAGGTATTTGGATACCTTCCTCCAAACCTTTGCTGGTTTTGATCATTTTGCCTTGGGTCGAACCTCTCCGTTCTCGCGGGTGGAACTGCCCCCCAGTTTCCTTTCCTTTTTGCTTTTTCCATTCCCTCCAGGTTGTCTGCTGCCTTCTTGTCAAACACAGCGCTACAGCGGGGGCACATCATAACCTCAGATTTTTTCTTCTGACACCTTTGAAGGAACTCAATCAGATTCTCTTCCTCTTTAGGATACACCACCTTTTAATATTCCTCTCTACGACACTCTTCGTCAGACTGCATTGGAGCTTTCTGGGATACCTCCACCATATTAACATTGGCTGTTTGCCCATCTCCAATACTTAACTTTTTCATCTTCAGAGTGAGTCCCTCCTCAATCTCATGCTTCTTCTTTGCCAGGTCGAAATACCCTTCTGGCGATGGCTTCTTAATGACATGTTGGCAACAAAAACCAACATATTTCTCTCTGGGATCCTCTGTTGTTCTTCGTAGAATCCCATAAACAATTGGCTTCATAGGACCATCAGAAGTCCTTGCGTTTATCTTAGAGATACCTTCGCCAATCTCAGTATTGGCTTGGTTGGCTTGGTCGGTAGTAACACCAAACTCCATGTTGTCTCCATTAAGGCCCTCAGTAGCCTTATTCTTTTCTTCGACAAAGCCTTCAGTAGCTTCGTCATTCTTCATAAAGTTGAGACCCCCAGTGGCCTCCTTCTCTTTCTCAACGGAACTTTCAGTAGTTTCGTCATTCTTTGCATTGTTGGAATCCTTAGTGGTTTCATCCTTGTTCACATTGTTGAGGCCTTCAGTGGCCTCCTCGTTGATGCAATTCTTCAAGCTTCCCTCGCCAAGGTATTCAGTAACCTTGATCATCACTGGTTTATTAATGAAGTCTTCAGATATTTCCTCCACATCACTTTCATCTGTAGGGATCTCAGCAATCTCTACCATGGTCACATTCGCGTCGAAACCTTCAGTGGCTTCTATCATCTCAAAGCTGCAGTCAGAACCCTCTTCAACCTCCACCATGTTCACTGTGGTTGGTTTAGCATAGTGGGCTTCGACCATCTGCATCGGATTTGAGTCAACCTTCATTGGTGGCTTCGACTTGTCGCCGAACTTCAATCTTCCGTCACGAATGTCATTTTGCACCAGATCCCTGAAAAGGAAACATTGAGATGTTTTATGACCTAAAAAATTATGGTACTTACAAAAACCTCTCTTTTTCTGTTGTTCTATAGGAGGCACTATCTTTTGGCCATCTTTAACCAACAAGTCAAATATTTCGTCACACTTAGTGACGTCGAATGTATAAGCCCTTTTAGGAAATTTATCATTCTTCTCAGGTTCGACTGGGTTTTTTCCATTCGACGGAGCCAATACTTTACAGGAGTATGGCGGACCCTGTTTCAATTCTGCTAAGTCAACTTCTTGTTCGTCGAAACTAAATGATTCGCTCTCGTCATCATCATCTTCTTGACATACCCCCACATAAGCCACTCTTTCTTTCTTATTTTTAGTTACTCTAGCTTTTTCGGCTTTTAAATGTTCGACCTGTCTCACCCTATCCGCCAATTGTGCCATATCCCTCAGATATTGAGTGTCTAATTTCTTTCTAATTGAATAGTCTAGACCACCCGCTGCCATTTCGACTAATTCGTGCTCAGGCACTTGCGTGAAACATCTCGCCTTAAGTAATCTAAACCTATTTAAATAATCATCAATTGGCTCAGAGAATTTTCTTTTAACACTAGCCAACTCCTTCAAACTTATTTTTGTTTGTCCCAAGTAAAATTGTTCATGGAACAACCTTTCTAACTGGACCCACGTATAGATCGAATTTGCAGGCAAAGACGGGAACCAAGTAAAAGCATTTTTTGTTAAAGAACTTGGGAAATATTTCATTTTTAAATTTTCATTGCGTGCAATTTCTCCTGCTTCGATCAAGTAACGGGCCACATGTTCGACAGTGGATTCGCTAGTATCCCCTGAGAATTTGGTAAACTTGGGGACTTTCCATCTTGGGGGCAATTCTTGTTGCAAAATATACTCAGACAATGGGGATGTATAACTGGGCCTTTGCAGCCCCACATTCACACCATTTCTGGCCATAATCCTTTCGACCATGGCTGCTAAATTATTTTCTGCGGGCATGTTGTTATGACGCAATTGTTGCACAACATCGTCAGCATGTTGGTCTCTATGGACTAACACCCTTCTAGGCTCTTGTTGGACAGGAATTTCGACATGAGGCTGTTCGACCACTACCTCTTGGTTTCTAGGGTTTACTTGAGGAACATTCGTTGGCCTCTGGTTTATTGTGGTTTCCTCTTCGATAACTACTCTGGGATTCTGAACTATTTGTTCCCTTGGTTGGGTTTGAGGAACACCAAAGAAGTCAGTAATGCGCGTCATTTGCGCTGCTAATAACTGGTTCGTTTGGGCGGTGTTTTGGATTAAAGGATTAAACACAGGCCCCATTTGTTGCGTTAGCATCTGCACCATATCATGGTTGCTTTCGTCCATTTGTTGCCTAATTACTTGTGCATAATTGTTAGTGATTACAGGCATATAAGTTTGGTATCCCGTTGGCACAGGCTGACCCATTCTGCCTATGTGGTGCGCACCAGACCCTGATCCTTGTAAGGGCGAAGTAACATTAACCAAAGGATCAGAATATAAAGACGACGCATTGTGCAAACTTGCCATCACCGTTGTTGGCATTCCATAAGGCTGTTCTATATTATGTGGAGGCATTGAAAAATTCGTCACAAATGGCCTATGAACACCCCCTAAAGGAGGAGGGGTCATCTGAGGCATTTGGGGTCCCACTGTAGAGACACTGGGCGCATTTTGGGATTCCGAAAACGCTGGGATTGACCCCGTCGATGATGGTATCGCTTCTGACACAGAAACTGACGCCGTATTGTCTTCTGTCGAAGGAATAGGCGTTGGGTTGTTAACATTTTGATTATTAGGCGCGCTTTGATTCGCCATTCTTCTTGTTCTTGTTTTTTTTTGTCTTTCTTCGTTGTCCACGGCTAACTTGCCACTCCTTAGAATCATACAATGAAATAAAAACTCTTTCTTCTAAGAATTTGCTACAAGAACAAAGGACAAACTAAACAAATGCACTGGGTCCCACCAGGTATGCCAATTTGTTCGCTGGTGAATTTGGCGAACAACCTCTGGTTTCCTAATTTATGAAAATTAGTTTACTAATAGGACCAACCAAACAAATCCTAGGACAAAGTGCTTTTGAAAATGTCTTTGATTTGAAAAGGAATGTATTCGTTTTGTGTTTTCTAAGGTTTCTTTTAATAGATTTTTCGACTGATAGAACAAAGACACGATAATGGCGAAAAAGTAATTGAAGATAAATTTAAACGGGAAACAAAGTAAATTGCTGAAGTAAAGGAAATGACTTGAATGTAAAGAAATGAAGAAAAACTTGGAATTTTATTAAAGTGCATAAATGTAAACTGGTGTTTTCCATACATACATTTTCCAGAACACTCGTTTCTCTCACACGGTTACTTTGAGTATTTGCGGTAATTTGTACAAAGTTTGGAACACCCCAAATCTAACACCAAGACCTCCTATTTATATACAAACGAAATAACTACCCATAACAGCTATTTCTCCTAATGGCGACAAATGGCATTCTGCATGCATTCGCCTCCTAGATGCGTTCCACGCGTCCAATTTCAAAAGTGAAACTCCCTCCTAAAATTTGAATTTCAAACACCCGTCGAATGAGCCTATTTCTCTTGTGTCGAAATTATCCTTCTTACTTAGAACAACCTGCCAAAGCTTCCCCTAAGTACCATTTGTTTTCGACTTGCCTTTCTCATAAAAAACCTTCTATTTGAAATGACTTGTCAAATTGACCTGTCGATTTTTTCCACTTTTCTTTTGAATAATTTTCCTGGCGTCAAAATTAGCAACCTACACAAACACATAGAATATTCTCAACAATAAAATAACTCACAAGGCTTTCATGTATGCAATGTGAGCAACTATCTCGACTCAATGCATGTGGTACCATTTTATGGACATTAGAGTTTTGTTACTAATATTCATCCATTCACTACAGTCCATCTTCGAAATCGGTTACTCTTCAAACCCAAACTCATCACTGATCCCCACTTCTGAATCAGCGACTTGTCACTTCTCAACACGACACATGATGCATGGCATACAGATGCAACAAGACTACTGGTTCCACTTCGAATTGTAACAATACTAATTAAGGTAATGACATTAGTTCTCACACCGAACTACACGCCTCAACATCAACAACATATAATTGTATTCATCAGCACATAATTATACTACACAACATATAATTATGTAAACATATTAAATATTATTAAAATCAAGGTCATATGATTTCTCATCAACAATCATCTCAACATCAAAATCAATATCCTACTCATGGGATAATCATTAATTCAGTCAATCACAATAATCCAAACAAAATGTTTTCATTGTCATTAACCATTAATTAAAGTTACATAACAAGTAACACCGTATAATCAAGTCCTCGAGTATAATATTAACATCTTAGGACCTTACCATTAGGTAGTACTACGCGTTAGCTTTCCAACGCTTCAAACTGTGCCTCAATTGGAGTCATGAAGCTCAAGTTATGATAAAAATTGTGTCTGAAAAAAATCAGTCGGGTTATGACGGGTGGACTGTCACCAAGATGACGACAATTAGCTCGTTCGACGCAATGACGGGTGGAACTTCACAAAGGTGACGCCCACCACCGCTACAGAATGCAGAATTCTGCATTTTTCACCATAGTAGGCCTTCCAGACCTCCAATTTCGATTTTGTAAAAAACAGAATGCTCAAAATTTGACATACATTAATTATATAACGATTATAATAGCATACAACACAAATTTTACAGATCCTAACATAATTTAATCATCAATCTACTCCATATAAGAACATGTTTATCAAACCAGAACTCCGTGAACATAAACATTCAAACTCGTATTTGCACATAAACATCATACACAAAATTCATCAATAAAATAGGGCACCAATATTAGAGTAATTCCCTCCTATCGCTATGCAAAAAATACAGAGTCGTCACCGAACTTTATTTATTCCATGGGAAGTGAAAAATAACTATAAAACCCTAAAAAGTGAAGAAAATGACCATCACAACCAAATTTGAGTTCAGAAGTCGATTATGCAAGGGGAAGGTATTAGTATCCCTCACATCCGTCGTACTCGACGGGAACCATCTTGATTGTTCTATGCGTGAATAGGTGTTATTATCTAAATGTTACTTGCGAAAGGGGAAAAAAGTTTTAAATTAGTGTGCTCGCCAAGGATTAGGGCCCTCGTGCCTACGTATTCTCATATTGAAATGAGAAATCAGAGCTTTGTAGTTCAAAGTAGAAAATAAGTGTTTGATGATTGATTTTAGATTTGAAAATGCATTTTTGAATGCCCTAAGGAGAAAAAAATGAGTTAGATGAGTTGAGATTGATTTTAGATTTAGAAAAAAGATTATTTTGATTTGAACTGCACTAAAGTCTATGAGTGGAGACGAATACTTTGAACAACCGAGCCAAGCGTCTCGTATCCGAAATATTCAAAATGAGGATAGGAATGCTCATTCTCATTCCTTCTCCATTACTTAAGGCTTGTGCCGCATAATTCCAGTCGTATTTTTAAGCGTTTTTGAGTTTGTTTGCAAAATGGTTTGAAGATGACTTGACATTGGATCAAGTGTTTGAAAGTTGAAATGTGAATTATGTGTGAATGAAATGGAAGAGATACTTGCCATTTGATCAAGCACTCGCGTTGCGTTCGATGGAGTTTGATTTGGAAAATTCTTGATGTTGGATCAAGTATATTTTTGTCTTTTGAAAAAAAAGGTTGTTTTATAGTTTTGGTTTTATCTTATTTAAAAACATGCAAAGGAAAGTGACAAAGAGAAGTAAATCCTACACTATTACATGTCCACAGGATGGGGGGAGCATTTTACCCACCATGGGGGGGGGGGGGGGGGGGGGGGGGGGGGGGATCATGAACCAATACACTTCCATGGGGAATGGGAACATTTTATCGACAATGGGGGGATAAATCTCAAGCCACACAAGGATAAAATCCATACAAGCATACAATCATTAATCATGCACAAAATCATTCAAGTGTCAAGAAGAAAATCAAGCACATTCACAACCAATGTTTCAAGTATATAAAAAATATAATCAAGAATAGGTGCAAGAAATCAATTCTAATGTCCTCTAATTGAAAATTAGCCCTAAGACTATGGGAACAAGGAAATGTTATTGGTTAAAATTCTAAGGAATTAATCCTACGAATTTAAGAATTAAATCTAACAAATCACTATTTTGCTCAAAATTCAATTAATTTTAAAACACAATGATTAATTCTAACAATTAATATTTTTTAATTATTTTAAAACAACGTGAATTGAGCACTAACTAAATCTATTTATTCATTATTTTTTCTAAGCATATTTCATTAAAAACAAAAAATGCATCAAAAGAAAAAAGAACTTAAACAAATAAAAAGAGAACCAGGGGTGCGTTGTATAGAGCTTGGGTGCACCAAGTATTCTGTTTGGGCCTTAAGGCACAAGCCTACACAGTTAATGCAATGCTAGGGGAGGTGTCGAGCACGAATCAGCGGTGTAATAAGCAGTGACGTTGGGCCTAGGCCCAACCATAGCCAATCTAAGGCCTAAGAAGGGATCAGATGCTAAACAGAAAATTTTACCCCATACCCCTACATTTATCTCTACACCCCTACAAAATTTCAAAAATTCTAATTTTATCCTTTTATTTTTTATTTTTTTTTTTTACTTTTTACCGTGCAGTCAGATGAGTTCAAAAGTAATTTTTGTCAGTATTCGACGAGAACTGGAGAACCCAGGGTAAGGATTTCCGAAAAGTCTTTTTTCCAAACCGGAAAACTTTGTATTATGAAATCCGGTTAAGTATTTTTTTCTAAACCGGAGAACACAGCATAGAGATTTTCGGTTTGCGTTGTGAATGTCAAGCATATAACCGGATAACTTGTCTCCAAGATATTCGATTGGTATACCTTTCAACACCGGAATACTTGTTGTTAAGTTATCCGATTTGGGCTTTTTTGTCAACCGGATAACTTGGTGCATAGTTATCAAGAGCGTTTTTTTTTTTTTTAAAAAAAAAAAATTGAATTTTTTTAATTTATGTTTGTTTAGGAGACATGGACATTCCTTTGATGATATGCGACAAAGACCAGACAAGTGTAGATACAACGGAGATATTCTCGACTGTAGAAAAATTTCCTACAAGAGAAGAGACGATTAGGTGGATTAAGGAGGTTGGACTCAGGAATAAAGTCACAGTTATAATAACCCGGTCGGATACCAATACTGGCAAGAGAGGAAGAAGTGACAAAGTTATATTTGGCTGTGATAGAGGTGGAAAATACAAAGAAGGGGATAGCGAAATACAAAGTGCTACCAAAAAATTTAACTGTCCTTTCAAAGTAAGATCAACACCTTCTAAAGATGGTTCTGGTTGGAATATTGATGTAATGTAATACCCCGTAAATTATTTTACCCTGGATAATATTAGTTGTGATCAACTGAGTCCCAGTGTACTCTGAGAAATTATCTGCAGAGATAATTAGGGTAACTGTTGAACTTAGAGTAAATCCAATTAATATTATCTGACTCTGGGATATTTAAATATTTGGACTTTAGAGACTTTTTGGACAATTAGTAGTGTTGATATTTGTTGATGTTTTACTATATCATTTCCTTTTCCTCTCATTTTCCTCTTTAGAAGCAAAGGGAGAAAAGATAGAAAGAAGTGGAGAGAAAGGAAAGAGAAGGAAAGGGAAGAGAAAAAGAGGAAAGCTCAAGATCAAGAACATCATCAAATCTTCATCAATTCATCTCATCTTCATCTTCATCTTCATCTTACTAGAGGTGGGTTCTAGTTAGAACATTAGTTTTAGAGTTTTGGGAGAGATTTGAGTTAGGTTAGAATCTTTGGAAATCGATAATCTAACGGTTAAAAATCGGTATAAATTGTGTAGTATGATCACATCATGCATAGGAATATTGTTGATACTTGTTTGTGCTGTTTTAAATTGATTTGAGTTGGGAAATAATGAAATTGTAGCTTTGGAAACACGGAACCCGTAAGGGAGAAATTCTGTTTCTGGCGCCAGGCGAAATACAGATTCGCCAGGCGGATTAAGTCTCGCCACTGTCTCGCCAGGCGAAGTGCTGGCGAAAGAGATTCGCCAGGCGAAATCCAGATTCGCCAGGCGAATTTGAAGAGACAAAATGTGTTAGCTACTGGAACTTTTAATTTTCTCAAATTGGGGGATTTGCCACTAGATTCGCCAGGCGAAGTTCTGGCGAAGGGAGATTAGCCAGGCGAAACACTGGCGAATGCAGACTCGCCAGGCGAAATCCAGATTCGCCAGGCGAATCTGCCTGGGACCAAATATTTTCCTTTCTTCAAAAATCTATAACTTTTGACTCGTTTATCCGATTTAAGAGTTCTTTATATCGTTGTGAAGCTAAGAAAACATTATATATGATGGAGGTGAAAAATGTTAATTTTACTGCCCGATTAAATAATTGGAGAAATTCCAAAAGTGGTATATTATGTTTTACTTGTCGGATATTATTCTATTGTGCAACTATGATATATCTTGCCTATGCTCTTATTGTTAGACATATTGGAATATGTATGCATGTTAAAATATGAATAAGTAAAGTGAGGATCATTACTGTAAACAATTGTCGAAATGTGTGGAAATGACATAGTGACAACGCTCGTGCAAAAGAGGCTGAGGCGTGTGTCTAGTAATCATAACCGATTGATCTTGCGGTGTAGTTTCATGAGACTCGAGCACCTCGTCTGAAACATATGCACAATTACTTGGCAGGTTTGATTCTCGCGTATAGTACGATTGGAGCCTACGGGTAAAGAGACTTGTGATGGTTAACAGGCCATGAGAAGTGACGGTTCACGGTTAACAGGCCGATGATCCCGAATCCAATTCGTATGCCAAGTAAATACGAGGATCCATGACTCGGGTCGTCTTCTAGACGTAGAAACGGACGGGAACAGGGGAAGCCTTGGTACGGTTATTGATTAGCGAGATTCTTGAGTTAACAGGCTCAGGATTTACTTTGGTACTATTGTGAGTTAACAGGCTCACAAGTGTGAATGCTTATATGGCGTGTGCGTACTCAAAGTCTTTTCCCTTCCCTTTTGACTTGAGTTAGGATGTTAGAACCTTGTAAAGCCGAGAGGACTATAAGATAGCGAACTCACTGAGATTTGATGCATCTCACCCACTGTTGTTGTTTACATCACAGGTTCTGCAGGTTCGGCGAAGGGTAAGGACAAGGTTATTTGACTTTCCTTACGGATCGTAGCTTTTGGTTGGCAGGCTTCTGTTGTGAAGATTTTTGAGATCATTATTTGATCTAGTTCTTAGTATTTGTCATTGGAACATCTTGTAGATATACTATGCCGTAGTTATTTGTATTTAGTCTTTTTGGGCATGTATACCTATAATGTGTTTACTAGGAACTTATTGTATATTTCAGTACCAAACGTATTATTCATGTATAATATATGCTTTGATGTATGTATGTATATGTGGGCTTTACAGTTGGTATCAGAGCAGGTTGTATCCTCGACCTAGCCATGAAATAATATAAGTGTTTCTTTCTGTTTCATATGGGTTGTGTCACCATTGGTCTTACGTGTTATATTTATGGTATTGAGCTTGATCAACTTAATCATATCTGTATGACATTTAGGAACATGGCCGACCGGCGCAGAAACAACCGTGGTAGACCGAGAACTACTCCAGCAGGGACAAATCCGCCAGGGGACGAAGGGAATGCCCCTCTGTATTAATTCATGCAGTAACAGCAGAATCAGTTTATGCAACAAATGGTACAGCAAATGGCTGGTGGTGTGCATCCTCCAGTGGTTGTTTTGGAAGCTGCAGGGGGAACCTTTAGGGATTTCATTCGTATGAATCCTCCGGAGTTTCTGGGAGGGTTAGATCCAGTAAAGGCTCACGAATGGATATCCGGTATGGAGCAGATTTTCTTGATCGTCCAGTGTAGTGAAGAAAATAAGGTTGTCTTCGCTTCTCACTTGTTAAGGGGTCCTGCTATGAGATGGTGGGAAAGCGCTTCAGCCTTGATGACAATTCAAGAGGTACCGAAAGTGTGGGAGCAGTTTAAGATAACTTTTATGGAGAAGTATTTTCCAAGTTCCTTAAGGTCTCAAAAAGAATTCGAACTTCAGCAGCTGAGACAAGGTAACTTGACGGTGGCTTCTTATGTGGAAAAGTTCGAGGTCATGGCTGCTTATTCTAGACAAGCCATGTACGCTCCTGACGAAAAGTGGAAGATTGATCAGTTTCTGTTTGGTTTAAGGGCTGAAATTTCACATAGTGCATCTCAGAGAGAATTTACTAGCTATGCGAAATTGTTACGACAGTGTTATGTGGCGGAGCATAGCTTAAAGAAGGTGCAAGCAGAAGGAGAGTTAAGTAGGGGGAATCAAAGTGATCGTGGGCGATCGAATCAACAATTTAGACCGAGACAACAATCTTTCAAAGGGAAACAAGTTCAGAGTTCCAGGACTAGTGTGCCTCCGGTATGCCGTACTTGTGGTAAGAATCATTTTGGTAGGTGCGGTCTGGAAGGGATAAGGTGTTATCAGTGTAACAAGGTGGGCCATTTATCGAGGGATTATCCTCAGAGGAAGAATCAGATGCAAGAAAAGAATATCGGGCGAGTGTATACCTTGGATGCAAGGAAAACAAAGGGTGACAACTCTTTGATCGCTGGAACGTGTTTTGTGAATGGAAATCCTTGTTTTGTTTTATTTGATTGTGGAGCTACACACTCTTTTGTATCGATGCAATGTGTTAAGCGACTTGGGTTGCAAACGGTCCCGTTGTCTCCACCCATGGTGGTTACTACTGCCATGGATGAGATGGTTGAAACACTTTTAATGTGTGAAAATTGTGTTTTATCTGTGGATGGAAGAGTTTTCCAGATTGATTTGATTTGCTTACCGCTTAAGAAAGTGGATGTTGTTCTGGGAATGGATTGGCTTTCAGCTAATTCGGTATTTATCGGGTGTGAAGAAAAACTAATCATTATTCCATCTACTGAAGCTACTCCGAAGGATGTGTTAACTACTATTTTATAAGGTACGGTTAGAATGATTAATTTCTTGTTTGAGGAGGAAAAATCTGCTCTTTTGATTCTTACTAAGGACGAGGGTAGTAACCGTCAAGTTGTGAGTATTCCGGTAGTTTGTGACTTTCCTGAAGTCTTCCCCGAGGATATCACTTCTCTTCCCCCCGAACGGGAAGTGGAATTCTCTATTGACCTGATACCGGGAACGACTCCAATATTCGTTTCTCCGTATCGGATGGCACCACTTGAATTAAGAGAATTAAAGGATCAATTGGAAGAGTTGTTGGCTAAGCATTTTGTTCGACCAAGTGTTTCGCCCTGGGGACTCCAGTGTTGTTGGTAAAGAAGAAGGATGGTGGAATGCGGTTGTGTATTGATTACCGTCAATTGAATAAGGTCACCATCAAGAACAAATACCTATTGCCAAGGATAGACGATCTATTAGATTAATTGAAAGGAGCCCGTGTGTTCTCGAAGATTGACTTACGGTCGGGTTATCATCAGATTCGGGTGAAGAGTTCAGATGTACCAAAGACTGCGTTTAGAACCCGTTACGGTCATTATGAATTTTTGGTGATGCCTTTCGGTGTGACGAATGCTCCAGCAGTTTTCATGGATTATATGAATCGGATATTTCAACCTTACTTAGACCAATTTGTGGTGATTTTTATTGATGACATTCTTATCTATTCCCGTGACCCTCAAGAGCATGGAGAACACCTAAGAATCGTTTTATCCATTTTGCAAGAGAGGCAACTTTTTGCTAAGTTAAGTAAGTGTGAGTTCTGGATGTCGGAGGTTAATTTTCTTGGACATGTCATATCTCAGGGAGGTGTAGCGGTTGACCCATCAAAAGTGGAAGCAGTGATAAATTGGGAGAGACCGAAGAATGTGTCTGAAGTTAGAAGCTTCTTGGGACTAGCAGGTTATTATAGAAGGTTTATTAAAGGCTTTTCCCAATTGGCCTTACCGATGACGAGACTTACCCGGAAGGATTATTCGTATGAATGGGATTCGGCTTGTGAACAAAGTTTTAGGAGCTTGAAAGAGAGACTGACGACCGCTCCTGTTTTGGTTATTCCTGATCCTAGCAAGTCGTATGAGGTATATTGTGATGCCTCGAAGATGGGATTAGGAGGTGTGTTAATGCAAGATGGACATGTAGTGGCTTATGCTTCTAGACAGTTGAAAGTCCATGAAGAGAATTATCCAACGCATGACTTAGAATTGGCGGCGGTTGTATTTACCTTGAAGGTGTGGCGTCACTATTTGTATGGTGTGCGTTTTGAGATGTTTAGTAACCACAAGAGCTTACAGTACCTCTTTAATCAGAAGGAGTTGAACATGCGTCAACGGAGGTGGATGGAATATTTGAAAGATTATGACTTGGAACTAAGATACCATCCAGGTAAAGCAAATAAGGTGGCGGATGCTTTAAGTAGGAAAATGTTGCAAAGTGCCGACTTGATGATGTTAGAGTATGACTTAATGGAAAAGTTTAGAGATCTAAATCTTCAATTCCATTGGACTCCTAATTGTGTGATTATGGGAAATTTGAATATCACTTCTACTCTTCGGGAAGAAATCCAACAAGAGCAAGGGTTAGATGAGAAGTGTTATTGCAACCGGATTTTCTACGAACTACCGACGGAGTTATTGTATTTAACCGAAGGATTTGTGTTCTGGATAACACGGAGTTAAAAAGGAGGATTTTGGAAGAAGCGCATAAGGGTGCTTTTACTATACATCCGGGATCTTCAAAGATGTATCAAGATTTAAAGAGAGACTATTGGTGGTCCGGAATGAAAAGAGATATTGCGGTGTATGTGTCGGAATGTGCGGTGTGCCAACAAGTGAAGATCGAGCACCAAAGGCTCGGTGGCTTGTTGCAACCTTTAGAAATTCCGGTGTGGAAGTGGGATAGTATTTCGATGGATTTCGCAGTGGGATTACCCCGTGCGCAGGGCGGTTATGATTCGATTTGGGTGATTGTTGATCGGTTGACGAAGTCTGCTCATTTCTTGGCCGTAAAGACTACCTACAAGGCGAGTCATCTCGCGAAGTTGTTCATTTCGGAGATAGTGAGATTGCATGGCATTCCTACTACTATCGTTTCGAATAGAGATCCAAAGTATACTTCGAGATTTTGGAGAGATTTTCAACAAGCCATGGGAATGAAGTTATGTTTGAGTACGTCGAATCATCCGCAAACGGATGGTCAGACGGAACGGACAATACAAACCATGGAAGACATGTTGAGAGCTTGTGTACTTGAAAGTAGAGGAAATTGGATAGAACTTTTGCCATTGATTGAGTTCTCTTATAATAACAGTTATCATGCAAGTATTGGTATGGCACCTTATGAGGCGTTGTATGGAAGGAAGTGTAGGACCCCGTTGTGTTGGGCGGAGGTTGGTGAAGATAAGATGTTGGGACCCGAGATTATTCACGAAACTACGGAGAAGATTAGGATGATCCGTGATAAGGTTAAGCAAGCACAGGATCGTCAGAAGAGTTATGCGGATAACCGAAGAAGACCTTTAGAATTTGAAGAAGGCGATCACGTGTTTTTGAAGGTTACTCCGAGATTGCGGTTGAAAGGACCGTTTCGGTCGCGGAAGTTAAGTCCGAGATATGTGGGACCATATCAGATTTTGGAAAGGATTGGTGAAGTAGCCTACAGATTAGCCTTACTGCCTTCTCTGTCAGAGATGCACGACGTCTTTCATGTGTCTCAACTTCGGAAATTTGTCCCAGATCCTCTTCAGCCAATTTTACCGGATACAGTTGAAATAGAAGCAGATTTGACCTTTGAGCCTCAACCGAGTCGTATCACCGGAAGGGAACCTAAAGTGTTAAGGAATAAAGAGATTCCTCTTGTTAAGGTCCAGTGGGATAAGACGCATCTGGGTGATGCAACTTGGGAATTGGAATCAGAGATGCGGGAGGTTTATCCGCATCTTTTCAGAGACGCATCATTATTTGATCTAGTTCTTAGTATTTGTCATTGGAACATCTTGTAGATATACTATGCCGTAGTTATTTGTATTTAGTCTTTTTGGGCATGTATACCTATAATGTGTTTACTAGGAACTTATTGTATATTTCAGTACCAAACGTATTATTCATGTATAATATATGCTTTGATGTATGTATGTATATGTGGGCTTTACATGTAAAATGTGGAGTTCACAACCATGATTTACCTGATAGATTTGAAGGTCATGCGTTTGTTAGTCGACTCAATGATGATGACCAACAACATATTGTTGATTTGTCAAAACGTCATGTTCCCCCAAGACACATATTATTGTCATTGAAAGAACGAGATCCGGAGAATGTGACTCGAATCACCCAAATATATAAACATAAGAGTAAGATTAAAAAAAACATCAGGGGACCTAGAACGGAAATGCAACAATTATTTAAGCTGATAGAGGAATCTGAGTATGTTTATTGGAGTAGGAAAAAAGATGAGTCAGAAGTTGTGAGAGATATCTTCTGGGCCCATCCAGGCTCTGTGAAGTTGTTGAATATGTTTCCTATTGTGTTGATTATGGATAGTACTTACAAAACCAATAAGTATAGGTAACCTTTGTTTGAAATAGTTGGTGTGACATCAACTGAGTTAACATTTGTTGTTGCATTTGCCTATATGGAATCTGAGCAAACAAAGACTTTGTGCTGGGTACTAGATAAATTGAAATAGTTATTCACTAAACAAGGGTTATGGCCACAAGTAATTTTAACTGATAGAGATCTTGCTTTGATGAAAGCAATTGAAACAGTATTTCCTGCGACAGTTAATTTGCTTTGTCGATTTCACATAAACAAGAATGTGAAAGCGAAGTGCAAGGAGTATGTTGTGAATGATATGAGAAAACCAATAGAGGAGCTTTGGTACGATCTTGTAAAAGCTAGTGATGAGGTGGAATACCATCAAAAGTTGAAATTGCTTGAGCATGCCTATTTGGAATATGGACATTTTCTGGATTATGTGAAAGACACATGGTTGACACCTTATAGGCATCAGTTTGTTGAAGCTTGGATCAATAAAGTGTTGCATTTAGGCAACATCACGACAAACAGGTAATGTGTTTGTTTTATAGCCATAGTTTGTTTATGGTAATATTAATGATACTTATACTGAACTTCTGTTTTTTTTTTGTTAGGGTCGAATCTGCGCATTGGAAGCTGAAGCAGATGTTGGAGAACATTTTAGGTGATATGTGCAAATGCTGGGAGGCTATGAATGGCAACATAAAGGTTCAAGTGGGCAATATTAGAGCTTCATTTCAGAAGAGTTTTTATGAGGTTGAGCATGCACATACTAGTCCATATTATTTGAATTTGCGTGGATCAGTATCTAGAGGATCTTTGCGGCACATTGCTGAAGAGTGGCATAGGGTTGACATGGTGGGTACAAACACCCAGATGTGCAGGTGTTTTCGTAGAACAATATATGGGTTACCTTGTGCCTGTGAGTTAGGGAGATACACATTGAGTGGTGAACCAATACCAATTGATGTTATTCATATCCATTGGAGGAAATTGAGTATGGAAGGTGAACAAGAGGTAGATACAGAGGATGAAGCAGAGGTGGACATGACAAATGCGATTGAAGCACTGTGGAAAAGGTTTCATTCAATAGATGTTGCAGGAAAGAGAGCACTAAAAAGCAGGGTGTGCAAAATTGCTTACCCCACTACAACAAAGATGGTACCACCACCTGAAAAAATAAAGACCAAAGGAGGAGTGAAGAGAAAAGGGAAGAAACCTGTTGGGTATGATGTTTATCGTGATCCTTCATATCATGAGTATGTTGATCAAGAACACAGCAATTCCCAAAAATCTTCAAAGAGGCCTTGTTCACAGTTATCCCAGACCTCAAAGAAAAACCATCTCATAGGTACATTGTACAATTTCCAGAACATATCAGACCATTTATTGATGACATTGTTGATGTAAAGGATGATGGAAATTGTGGGTTTAGAGCTATTGAATCTTTGCATGGATATGGTGAGGAAGGGCGGTTAATGGTTCGTCGTAATTTGGATAATGAAATGAGAGGTCCCAGAAAGAGTCTCTATGAGAAGTTATTTGAAACTCGTTATTCAAAAGTGAGAGAATCCTTGTTGATATCATCTTTAGGTTCTCAGCCAGTAGATAAATGGATGACACTACCAGAAATGGGTTACGTGATAGCAAATCGGTATAACATCATTCTTGTCTCACTAAGTGCTCTTAGTTTGAGTTACTTCCCTATGACGACTTCACATAATCCTAATGTGTTAATTTACTGCATTGGTTTTGTAAACTCAAATCATTGGGTTCAGGTAAATATTATAGTTTTTTTATATTACTTAATTATATATGATTTACTTCTTACTTATTAACTTTCTTAACAGGTAAACATGAATGAGGGATTTCCCTTGCCACCAGTCACAACAGATTGGAGGAAACATCGGACATCAGATGCAACATCATAGATAATTGGATTTGCTGGACGTTTACAACACTGGCAGCAACTTACGCCTCTGCTCCCAAAACATGTTAATTTATGAGTGACGTTTAACTTCATATTATTTTTTACATTTTTATAAGTGACGTTTGCTTTTATATTATTTTTCATATTTTTTATACATCATCAATCATAATATAATTCTGAATATTATCACATAAATATAAATCATAAGTCTGAATAATACATAAGTAACATAAGTAACCGGTCTGAATAATACATCAATCATCGTCCTCACTAACATAAGCAACCGGTCCACCCTGAGGTGCCGGTCCACCCTGAGCTAGACGTAGTGCTCAAAAATCTCAACATAATCATCATCATCCTCCTCGGCCTCGTGACGAGCGAGATAGCGACATAGCTCATGTGAAATATGTCGTAACCTCGGATCTGCCGGTCCATCATCAAACTCAAGAACTGGAACCTCTCTGACCTCCCCCTGAGGTAGTGGTATCAAACGAGGATGGGAAACTGTGTAGTACCAAGCCATGTAATCAGCCACCATATCATACGGAGTATCTGCAAACTCGGCCTGCTGCACCACTTGTGAGACGCTCGCATGGTAAGTAGCACACTCAAAGTCTATATCAAGTGTGTCAATATCAGGTGGATGCGATGGTATGAACTGCCTGTATCCAAACTGACGTAAACATCTGTCAGATAAATAAAGAACAGTTATACCATACCACTTCAGGCCACTCCTGTACATGCAAATATCAGTAAATGGTATGGTCTGTCTGTGATCCTCAAACGGGCGTCAAATGACATCAGTAGGTGTCAATCCATCCAGCACTACCCTAATCTCATCAACCTTCTGCGTCCCTTGCTTGTATTGCCACTTCATCGCCCTGGGAAGTAGACTACCAACACCAGCAATCTTCAAAAATCCTCTATTCCCAACAGTTGGGAAATACTCATGAATCCAACACTATGACACATCAAGAATATCATCAATTAAAGGTATTATAAATAATATAATACAAGTCTAAATGAAATTAAAATTAAGCATTTGTACCTGTAGTAGAGAGGCATATCCACCAAGTTATCTGTAACTATAGCACGAAGCATCTCCGAAATATCTATATAGTGTGACAAGTGCAACAGCCCCTCAACAGTATCTACCACATCTCTCCAAGTCCTCAAAGAGTGGTAAATACTTTGCCTCTACAAGAGTAAAGGTCTTATCTGTAAGAATAGTGCAGCCTAGTAGCAACAACACATACGCCCTAGCTGCACAATCAAATCTTCTCTCAGCTCGTAGACGGACAAATAGCTTCTTCAACCAATCTAGCCTGTAGTAAGGACCTCTGTTTATACGAATCTCCTCAGCTGCAACCTCCAGTGAAACACCCATCAGACCAATAGCCTGGGTAATAACATCCGAGTCAGTAAACCCTTGTGCAGGGTTACATAACTCCTCTCTAATCGGTATATGAAGAAGGCAAGAAACATCATCCAGTGTAATCATCATCTCGCCAAACGACATATGGAAGGACGATGTCTCGGGATGCCACCTCTCCACAAATGCAAATAACAAGTTCTGATCTATCCTCAATAAACTAGTATTCTCCAGAGAGGATAAACCAGAACCAGATACCCACTGATCAATCGTAGGTGGGAGACTATGAGGAACCCATCCAATCAGTTTGCTGCCATGTGCAACAACCTTCAGCTCCTTCTTCGGAGCTCTCTCCTGAAAAATAATTTGTAGAATATGTCATAATACATAAATAATTAAAATTACATTTTATTCATCATAGAAAGGTCATAGATTTACTTACTTGGCCATCCCACAGATAACGAGCCACGTGGTTCTGATACCTCGCCAAAAGTGATGTATCAGTCGGTCCTCCAGGAAATGGTGGATGCGGTGGAATGTGAGCCGCTGCTGGTACAGGTGCAGGATCAGCTATCTGATCTTCCTCTCGAATATACTGTGCTCGAACTACCAATCCATCAGCGTATCGTTGATAAATAAATCTGTCGCATCCTCTAAAGCGAGCCACTAAAAAAAATGAAACAAACCGAAAAACCCAACAACAAGTTCTCCAGTGAAGAACTTTTACGAACCGGATAACTTGACATCAGGTTATCCGGTGTAGGAAGTACACAAACTAACACGATGCCAAGTTATCCGGGGTGTACAAAAAAAAAGCAAACCGGATGCAGCTTACTTGAGTTCTCTGGTTTACAAAACTTGTGCTCCGGAAGTAGCTTGTGTTGGTTTTCCGGTTTGCAAAACTTGTGATCCTGAAGTAGCTTGTGTTGGTTCTCCAGTTTGTAAAACTTGTGATCCGGAAGTAGCTTTTGTGGGTTCTCTGGGAGTGAATTTCTGTGAGATTTTTACCGTTCGTACAAAGACAAAATGAGGAAAAAAGTGAAATCTTTGAAATATAGACTATTTATATGAGGGTATTTTCGTCCAAAAAATTGATGAGTAGGAGTATGGGAATAAATGTAGGGGTATGGGTAAAATTTTCTGCTAAACATTCATCCTCACGTGTTCAAGAACTCCTTGCAATGCGCTCTTATCTCCAGTTTCCTCGTCTGACTTTCTAACTAACTCTGTCACGCCGGAGCTCACCACCGCCGACGGCGAAGGTGCAAACCACAAGAATCCTACATTATTTTACTCGTCTTCTCCTCCTCTATCCTATTCCAGCTTCAATTTTCCATAATTACTCACCAAAACTCCAAACCGAAACAAAAGGCTTATGAACCCTAAATTTTAATTCGAAAATTAAATGAATATGAAGAACGATTTAGAGTCCAAAACATAGGGGTTTGCCTCCCTAAACAACCAGCTACATTGCAGTGAGAAGATTTACGCAGAGAAACAAATTTCAACCAACCTTCGAGGAGGATGATGAATTTCTCGGTTAAAGTTGAATTTGGAGAAGATGAATACGAAGGAGAAAATGCTTCAGGTAAGCTCCTTCCCTTTTTGATCCTCTCCTCTTCTTCTTCTACACCTTGATCTATTCTTCCTTGATTGTGCTACGATGTTGTGATTGTGGTTGTTTGATATTAATGCGTGAGTGTGAGTATGATCAATCTCAGAGATTGAAAAAATAAAGAATTTGAGAGTGATTGGTGAAGTTCTGGAAAAATGAATCATCCCCTGAAATTGTGATGAACGATGACTTTATAGGATAGAGAATTAACACTGTTAGAACTCTGTTAGATCATTTATGTGCAATTCAGTTATGAATTTCACACTGATTCAGTCAAGGTTAATTAAGTCATTACTACAATTAGTTAGTTAGGGTGAAGAATAGTTAGTTATATTAGTTGCTGAGCTGGATTAGTTAGGAATGAAAGTTAGTTATCCATGAAAAAATTCTGTTAAAATCCTAACTGTTAGTGATGTTAGATGGTTAGCTTATGAATTATATTAGTGAGAAAGTGTTAGGAGCAATGTGAAGGCAATTAAAGTGGTTATGTTAAATGGTGTGAAGCTAATGAATTTGTGGATTAATTAGGATTGCTTGTATTAGTGAATTTTGAGAGAAAGATTGTAGAAGCTAGCCATGTTAGTCCACTGCTATGGAATTTGGGATTTGAGTTAATGAATGAATTCTGTCTAAATTTTTAAGAGAATCATTTTAAAAAATTTAGTGTTAAAAATTGGTTAATTAGTTTTGAATTAATTCAGGAATTACAGTTGGTTTGTTTTGTTGCAATTTCATGATTGCAGGAATTGCAGTGTCCCTCATATCAGGAGTGTTCGTGCCTAGTTCCTCTAGGTTGCCGAAGTTTGGCCATCCTGTTTCCAATATTAACAGTTGGATGTGGGAGTTAGATGCGGAAAGTGCCTATTATTAGTTGGTGTTTGATGTGATAAGATTGTTTTATCATCTTCAACCTCGACAACTGCTTCAATACTTGTTAAGGAAGGATTGACTCGAATGACATCACAAAAAATCACCCTTCGGATCCTGACTGGTGTTCTGGTAGAAATACCAGAAACTTGATAAAACTCAAATGTTATTGAGTATTTGCTGAACTTAGATCGTATTTGGAAACCGTTCTGCCATGCCAAACTAAATGCAAAAAGGACTACACCTGAAACGAGAAACAAACAAACACTACCTTCCCAAATGCTCCTACCACTGAACCCAAGATCAGCTAATGGACGCATACTTCTCCTCCAAATGGTACTAAGTGAAAGTAGGGAGTTCAGAGTTCTAAACTTTGTAATTTTTACATGAACTGGATTTAACCAGATATTAGTATATGGTAACCAAATGTTATTGGTATTTTTAAAATGGGTTGGGTCAGTTATAAACAAAAGTGATTTGGATTATTTTATTTGGTAATGATAGGAAGTTTTCCTATCAAGGATTTGAGACTAGGGTTTAATGATAAAAGAGAGAGAAATTAAAACTATCTAAAGAAAAGTAAAAATTAAAGATAACTTTTGATTTCTTGATTGATTCCAAAATGTGTCCAAGACACTTACATATATAATAATACTAATGGGCCAATGACTAAAATACCAAAATACTAGTGGAAGCCCAATTCAATACAATTAAACTAAAATACCAACTAATATAAAACCTTAAATTAATAATTATGATTAAACTAAAATATAACTTGATACTCTCTATCATTGCCGCGGGGTTCACTTGAACCTTGTCCTCAAGGTTCTAAACCAACTCCCGGATCTCCGATCACGTGTCTCGCAATTTCAGCCGAAAAGATGCATATTTCGAGCATTTTGAGAGCAAGAGTAATATCGTAAAAAATTAGAGGCCGTCCTTCGCTAGACAACTCGACAGGGTTTGCAACCAGAAGCTCGGTATCAGGGCCTCTGCTCATAACAGCTACTCTTCTTACTCAACCTCACACTCCTGCGAAACTCGTCGTCTTTGATCTTCATGCGGCTTGTTTGTCTGACAAGGGAATGGCAGCTCCCTCCCAAAGTTTTCTCGTACTCGGCCTCTCCGTTTAGAAGTGAGCGTGGACTGGCAAATGCCCGGGTGCTTGCTGCAGCTCTAACTTGTTCGAAATATAGAACCTGCACAACAACTCGAACAGGAAGACGTTCGTTCTGTGCAGCGTGCGCCGATGCGTCTGCAGTTAATTTCTTGACATTCATTAGTCCACATATGTTCTTCCTTTCAGATTTTGTCAGATTTTGGTGCTCCTTCAAGTAGATGTCGATGGCTTTGTATAGACCGTCATGATTTGGTCGAGCAAACTCTGGAATTGACTGTGATAAATCAGCGAAACTCGAGAGGCTGAGATTTGGATCATGTGCGATTTCTCCTAGATAACCATCAACCAACTTGCCAACATTCAGTATCGACCTATTCCCTAAAATCGATTCGCCAAATACTTTATCATTCTTGTCTACAATATCCACACCACGGTTTTTCTTTTCATTAGTCATATACCGGTTCAAAAGATCTTGCACCAAATCAATATCATAAGTAGTAATCTGCGGAGACCTTGCTGGAATCAGTATATCTTTGACAGAAGCTTCGTGCAATTTCAGGCTGATGCTGTTCATCAACTCTTCTCTGGACGATTCGTCTGCTTCAACAAGTATGGCCACTTTCAATAGTTTCAACAAGAAACTACAAGAACAACCAACACCGTTATCACACGGTAATAAACACACAATTGTTTCAACCAGAGACTTGTTCCTCCGGGCATGAGCATCGGAAACCAATGCATCAACGAAATCAGGTAACCATCTAACTGCATACATTTTCAGCGCCTCGCCAATCACAACACCGTCCATTCTTCCCTTTGATTTCACAGTAATCATTACGCGTTTATAAGGATCAATGTCCTGCTCACATATATCCTCAACCCACCAATCTTTCGGAACAGACTCAAATTTCTCCTTCACTGTTACCTTGTCCTCCACAATTTTATCAACCTGTGCTAGTTTTCGGTTGTAAGTGTAAGACCAAGTGATGTTCACAGGATCAACAGAAGTTTTCAAAGCTATGGAATCTATGCATCTTCCGACAATCTTTAGATCCTCAGACCAAGGGAAAAGTGATTTAGCAGTTTGGAGAACAATTATAGAATCCTTCCAGCTACGAAAGATACTCGAGGTAAGAAACACATCAATTTTAAAAATCAAGTTTCCCCTATCCATATCCTCTGTCATTTCAAGAAACTCAGCCGCACATCGAGCAACCACAACATTGTAAGCGTTAAGAGTAACAGTCATTCCATAGCAAAACTTCGCACATATTTCAAAGGTCTTAGGTCCTCCCGGGAAATCGTCCAAATAAATTTCATCAGCGTTATCTTCGTTAGCTTTCGCCACCAACTTCTGGAAGCGATTGCTTTTCGACAGTAGAGGAAACTTTCTTTTAACATTAGACAATGGTGAAAGGTTGATGAACTCCTTATGTAAACATCGATCCGGTGGCTTTGGCGGTGGTGGCGACAAAGTTGTTTTTGTTAGGAGCGGTGCCGCAGTAACAGCAGCGTCAATCAACGACGCAGTCTTAAGAAAAATTTCAAGCAAAGGAGCAGCAAAATTATCGAGACAAAACTTCAAATCAATCCAGAGATCATTGGAATGAGACTGGGTACGAAATTTCCCAAAAATTGAATCAGCAGTACCTAGAATACCGTTAATGGAAGTGTAATCGTTACCCTGAGATGCATTATTTAGACTGGCGACGAGTTCGGGGAGTAACGTGGGCCATGCTCTGGGGAAATCGTGGTTGCCGATGATAGCTAGGGCTTCGCTAAGCTGAGATTGGATTTTGGGAGTATCGGCGAGCATGAGAGGGACGATTAGGGTTTGATCTGCTCCTTCTCGGCTTCAAGGATCGAACTATCTTCTAATGCCCAACGGAGACGGAGGTGGATTTTGAAGTTGACGGCAGCGGATTGTCGGGTCTGCTCGTCGACGGCTGGTTCTGCGACAAGACGGAGTACGACGAGGCCGAAGTTGGGACTGTTGGCAGCTTCAGATAGGGAAGATTCGGCGCGGCGGTGAGGCTCTGGTGCCGGAGAGAGAGTGTTGAGGAAGCATTCGGAGAGAAATTGAAGAGTTTGTGTCTGTGAGAGTGGTGTTGGCGATAGCTTTATACGTTTGGTTGGTTCCTCTGTAACAGTTTCTTGTTCCTTTTGATGTTGTTGCGAATCAATGGGTTATGGTGGAGATGGGTTTGGGCTTGGGTTTTGGAAGAACCGGTAGAGTTTGGGTTGGAATGCGAATGATGAAGGTGGTGGTGGTGGCGGTGGTGCTGGTGAGGGTGAAGGGTTGTTGGTGGTGGTGGTGGTGGAGGTAGGTTTGTGAGTGAGAATCCATTCGGTGGCTTTGACGGTGGATTTATCGCCAGTTGCAGCTAAGGCTTGGGCGGCTAACTCGTCGGGAAAACCCATGCTAAGAAGCTGTTGCATCTCCATGTTGGTGGATGATGGGTGGAGTTTTGGCAGTGATTTTTTTGTGACAGAACAAACCAACAACCACGAGTGGCCTCCTAGTTCTTTGCAAGAGAATTGGAGTTTTTTCGATTTGGCTGCTTTTTTTTTTGAAATAAGGATGAAACACTTTTAAATGCTTCTTAAAATCACTTCTAACACTAGAATGGGTTTGATATTTGTGACTAATTATGGAGAAGTTGTTTGGTGAGTTTTGGAATTGATAGGGATTGTTGTAATAGTATGGATAATGAGATGTAGAATATGATGAATATAGGTGAAGATTAGGTGTATGTGGTGAATACCCATGATTTGGATACAAACTTGGTGATGATGAACCAACATGAGTGTAACAAGGTGTAAAAAGTTCCCATGGAAAAGATGGAAATGAAGGCGTGGTAGAAGATGTAAAAGAGGGGTTTGTGGGATAGGTAGGGGGAATACTCCATGGATGATATGAAGGTGTATGATAATGATAATCCATAGGAAAATTTGAGTACATGATGAAAGCACCAAATTGATAGGAAGTTTTCCTATCAAGGATTTGAGACTAGGGTTTAATGATAAAAGAGAGAGAAATTAAAACTATCTAAAGAAAAGTAAAAATTAAAGATAACTTTTGATTTCTTGATTGATTCCAAAATGTGTCCAAGACACTTACATATATAATAATACTAATGGGCCAATGACTAAAATACCAAAATACTAGTGGAAGCCCAATTCAATACAATTAAACTAAAATACCAACTAATATAAAACCTTAAATTAATAATTATGATTAAACTAAAATATAACTTGATACTCTCTATCAGGTAAACTCAATTTTTAGTTATGGATCGGATGAACCGGTTAAAATGCACACCCTTAAGTGAAAGAGGGTTGTTTGATGGTTCAACACTTTCTGCATTAGCAGAAGTAGCGGTTATCCCTTTTTTTCTCTTTCTCTGGGGGTACATGTGGAAGGTATAAGGAATTTATGAGAAGAATATTCATAGAGAATGTTGAAAGATGCAATGGAAGAGTCCCAACCAGATTTAACTAAATGTTCCAAAGTTGGATTTGAGATTAATGTGATGAAAAGATACTTGAGATGCTAAAACTTCCTAGAGCGAATAGTAATTGTTGACTGGTTCATGATGAATCAGATGAAAACAATTTAGGATAGAGGACACCGTCGCCAATCAGAGTCCAATTCTCTGAAATTATTACTAGATACGACGACGCATTTTCTTTTTGTATTTTTCGTACACTTGTAATGTGTTGTACTTTGTAATTTGAATGTAATGACAGTTCAATAAAGTTCTCTTTTTTCAAAGTTCAAACTTTTTCCTTCATGTTGTATTTAAACCAAAAGCAAAGTATGTAATACTCTTCTTTGCTCAAGCTTTTTTATTTGCACCAATACTTCTTCTTTCTTTCCAAAGCATATGATCAACTTTTTCAATGATACGTGAACCATAAGTAATCATAAGAGCTAAAACAGAGTACAACTCTAGTGTTAATGAAGAACACATGATCACCAAATGTTGAGAATATTGATTATAATAAATCTGAAATCACCTGATCATGGAGCAAGAAGTCCACATACTAAGAATTCAAAGTTAACCAGTTAAGTCCAATGCTATTGAACCTTAGACCTGGTAATGTCGCAAAATGCAAATGCAGATGAATGATATAAATGACTCTTAAATATATGATCTATAGACAAATGTATGTAGATGAGAAGAGCCCTAAGTCAGGTGAAAATAAAAGGGATAAGGTAAATTTTAGGATATGACATCTCCTCCTTACCTTAATTTCCAGTAGAAAATTCAAGGTCTTGGCTACGGTTTCTCCTTCTTAGAGCTCTTTAGGGTTCCTCGTCTCTTTCCCTCTTTTCCACTTTTATGTATTAGACAAACTCCCACTCCTATCACTTTATCTATTTAAACGACCTAATAATATTTTTTGCTAATTCCGATACTCAAATTTCATTAAAGTTCTAATTTCACCCCATTAGTCACAATTCCTATATTTACATTATTTTAATTAAATAAAATCCACTAATCCCCAATAAAATCCAACAAACACTAAACATTTCATATAAATCACATAAATCATTTTATCTCTCAATTAAATAAATAAAAGCAATTGAAAATTCAATTAAATAATTAATTGAAAACTCAGGGTGTTACAACAGAGGGTATTGCCAGCCATTTTCCGGGTTATTATAAACACTCTTTATTAACTCATGTCGGTCTGATATTAAACATAGGTTGGGTTGGGTGTAATGTGCATTCTCAGATTTCTTAGAAAAAACTCCAAGCATTACCAGTATCACCATCTACCAATGCAAAAGCTATTGGAAATATGTTCCTATTTCCGTCTTGTGTAATAACCATTAACAAAGTACCCCTATATTTTTCATACAACCATGTGTCATCAACTTTATCTACCGGTTTGTAGAATGCAAAATCCTTGATACACGGTTGGAATGCCCAAAATAGACGGTGGAAAATTCTAGCACCACTGATATGTGTTCCTTCATCTGATAATATAGGAAGGGTTTCTAGTTCTAATATAGTACCAGATAGAAATGTTTCCATGACCAACAACCATTATGGCATATTGTTGTATGAAGCCTCCCAGTTTTCATAAATAGATCTGATAGCCTTGTTCTTTGAAATCCATTCCTTTTTGTAAGATATTGTATAGTTGAATTTCTCATAAATATGAGCGATGATGTGTTTCACTTTTAATGAAGTATCACTGTTAACTAGAGTTTTTATGTTGTCACATATTATATTGAAGTCATGTTTTTTATGATCTTGAGACATCGTGGAAGACGTGCAGGTGTGTGGACCACTGATCTTAGTAATCACCCACCTACCACTCCCCTTCCCCAAAGAGGCTCTACATTTGAAGATGCATTCTTTTTTAACACACTTGATTATGTATCATTTAGAATCAGACTTATAAACTGAATAATCAAGACAATTTTTTATGTTAAATTGCCGAATGGAAAACACACCCCCTTCTATCTGAAGCAGCTGTGTTGTTTCTAATATTGACCCTTCTTCATCATCTAAGTAGGTGAGATTTCTCATGTAGAGTGTGGATTAAATAAGTCGAGCACATCTTGTTACTGCCCCACAGAAATATCTTCGCCGAAGTCATCACTTTCACCACTATATTTTTTTGGGTATATACATACCACACTTCCTCATAGTCGCTATCATCCTTAACCTCTTCATCTGAAAAAAAATGGTTTATTTTGTGTAGTTGATGATTTAGAGAGATTCATTTCTAGTGTCATTGCTAAGGTAGACTCCTCACTCATTTGATATTGATGTGAATGGGACGACTGCGTCAGATACATTACTTGTGGTGTCTCATTCTGCTATAGTAAACAAACATATAATTCGATCATACTCGATAAATTATAAGTTGTGTGGCACTGGAACATTAACTTGACATCATTGTCATCTTCAATTTTTGTTGTTGTATACGTGACACTATTATCAACTCCAATAACAAATGGATATCAATAAAAAATGTCAGATATCTTTAGTTGGAGTTTATTTTCGACTCTTTCTCTCAAATGTGTAAAATTAGATTTGTGGTTTATATCGAATAGCTCTGTGTTTGTGTTTTGAAATACAATCCTAACATTGATATTGGGAAAAATACTTCTGTTGTGCCATGTTGAGTGTGATAATTTTACACTAGACCGGTTTCTATTATATACAGGTATATTGCATGGGAGAACTGAACCCGGTTCGGTGTAAGTATACTGGGTGAGCCGTCCTGGATGGACGACCTAAATTGGTTTTAAAAAATAGAAGGGGTGTGCCATCTTGAATGAAGGACCTTTACACGTGTAATAAAGCAGAAGGGGTGCGTTATCCTGGATAGAGGACCTAAACTGGTTTTTAAAATGTAAAAGGGGTGTGTCATCCTAGATGGAGGACCCAAACATGTTCTCTACACATTTGGTCCTTTCATAAATAGTATAAAACCCAACTCTGAACATTACTAACCGCAATTTTTTTAAAATGTCTCTTCTAATTTGTATGGTATACATTATTAAGCCGATTTCTTCCGAAAATATTGATTCTTGCAATTTTGTTTCTGATCCAATATCAATAAGACTGATGGAAAACTTTGGTTTTAGTGAGATAAAAACTCAGATACATCATGTCATTGCGATTGATATAGAAATAGTTGAATTATGCTATCGGAAATCCTAAATGGATTCAAATGGAATGATTTTGTATGAAGAAGTGCAATTTTATACGAATGAAGATGTACGTGACATGTTTGTAAATTTTTTAAATTTCATTAACATAGGTCATATATATTTGTATGTAAGATTTTGTAGAATAGTGGATAAAATTTTATCATTGTGTAAAACTCCTAATTAATGTAAGATTTCATTAACATATTATCTCAACTATTAGTATTTACTATCTAAACTACCTACATTTACTTTTCTCCCACCACCATATTTACAAGCTACACACTTTTTTCTACTATAAATATGAACTATCATTATCAATTTTCAACACACACTTTACAACTCCACTCACTCTCAATCTTTAGAAATTTCATCCAACTTTAATTTTTTTAACTACAATGTGTGAAATGCCTTTTTCTTGGAAGGGTGCAATTCATAGGGGAACATCGGAAAATATCGTTGCGTTAGTAAGTGTACTTTAAATATGTTGTAATACATATGAATTCATGTTTCATTTTTATTTATTTACTTATTATGTATTAGTCGTCTTGTTTACTATTTTGTATTTATCTTCCAGGAAAATCCTGAGAAAAACTTTAAACCCAGAAATCACAAGAAAGTAAGTGTCCCCCTATTATATTACCTTATTTGGAAACGGCCAATTTCGCAAATGTGGCCAAAGTTAAAGAATTCATGTTTCATTTTAATTTATTTATTTATTATGTATTAGTTGTTTTGTTTATTATTTTCTATTTATCTTCCAGGAAAATACTAATAAAAACTTTAGACCCAGAAATCACAAGAAATTAATGTCCCCCTATTATATTACCTTATTTGGAAACGGTCGGTTTCATAAACGTGGCCAAAGTTAAGAATATTATAATTGATACAAGCTTTATTTATGCATTACTTGAACTACGGAAACCCGAAACTCATACTTTTCATTTTCCAATTGGTGAATGTACTATCACATTGGAAGATGTTAGTATGCTTTTGAAGGGAAATCGTGATCCAAAACACAGCGGGAATTTAAATTTTCCCTCTAGTGATCCTTACGAATGAGCATGATCAATGATAGAAATGGATACCTCTTGTGGTGATAAAACCTTTGATGCTGAATCGAAGGAGTGATCACGAGCGTTGAATGATGAACAACGCCTCTACTCAGGCCACGCGAACAGGTTCCTTCAGTCTCAGTGCTAGTTGCTACGATTGAAGGCTTTGGGTGAGAGAGAAGGAAAATATGGTTAGGGTTTCACATACCAAATTTTTCATTAAGTGTGAATGCTTATGCACAAGGGTTCTATTTATAGAACCACTTATGTGGGCTACAAGATAAAAATCCCACTTAAGTGCACGCACACCATATCTTATGGTGTACCGTATATCACTTAAGCGTGTGGTACCTTACCACATTCCGTATTCTACTAAAGTGAACCATATCTTACGGTGTTCTACATTTACTTAAATACATCGTACCTTACAATGTTCCTTATTTACTCTACCTCTTATCAATCTGTCCTTATGTGTGTGACCCTGTAGGTTTTCGCGACGTTGACAATTATATTAAATCACGCATTTAACATGATAAATAGTGAGCGGTATCTAGCGACACATCACTGCTACTGTCATACCCTAAATTTTGACCCTAAGATTCTGTTTTTCATTTCGCATCGTCTGCATAGCATATCACGCATTTTATCATGCATAATATCAGCTGGAATAAACTTATTGGAATTACAGCCGAATCGGTCAAATTAAAAGTCAATATGCGAAAAATCAGTGGACGAAAATTTTGGGAATCAAGCCTGCAAACGTTAGTGATATTAATCTACGTTTCGTGTAGTTTAACCTGGCGTGCTCATTTAAATTTTTTGACCACCTTTCGGACGTTTTTTGATCAATTTAAGCCTTTTTAGCGGGTAAAATTTATTTCACAATCTGACCAAACGCTGTATTTTTCCAATATGTTTATTTCATGCTGATTATTTTGGTGTGTTCATTTTATTTTTTTCGAGCACTTTTTTGCCCGACTTTTTATTTCGTTTTTTAATCATTTTTATTTATTTTTAGTTAAATAATCATTTAATTTATTTAGATTTAATTAGATATTTAATTTAAATTTTTAGTTTTATTAATTAATTTTATTTTTAATTTGTTTATTAGTATTTTCTTTTTTTATAAAACACACACAAAAACATCCTATTTAATCAATACTTAATTATGTTTCTCCTTCTAAAAACATAAAAACATCCTATTTAATCAATACTTAATTATGTTTTTCCTTCTAAAAATACAAAAATATAATATTTAATTCTTTTTATTTTTGTCTCATTATAAAAAAAACAAAAAAAATATTGTGTTAATTGTTATTATCATTCTTGTCTATTTTCTAGTCCTATATATATGCATTAGAAAAAACAAAGAGCACACAAAAAAACAAAAAAAAAGCGACGTCCTCCTCTCAACATTTCATCTCTCTCAGCATGAATTGATACACCTTTTGCAAGTTGAGAATCAAACCAAACTGTCTCACAAATTAAACCCATAAAAAAACCACACAATCCTCAACAATCCGGGTTGTGAAAATCACCGCCGCCGTCTGCATCAATCGGACTTCCACATTCCGTTTGCATACGATTCTCACCGCGACAGAAATGGTGACTTCACTGGGGAATACCTTTTGGGGGTTACCCCAAACTTGTTTTGTATGTGTTATTGTATATTTTTATATATCTGTCTGCTTGGGTTTTTCTGTATGCAGGGTGGTTACATACTGTTGTGAGATAAGTCCTAACCCGGACTTGAGTACACTTATGATAGGAAGGTGATATATTCAAGGAGGCTTATAGGGAGTTGATTCCCGACCAAGATAACTTGAGAAATCACCGCTCAGTTGAGGCCCTTTTGGGAGTAGTATTGTTGAACGAGTATTCGTGAAAACATTACTACTTTCGACCTAGGAGCCCGTGACATTGAGGACCCTTAGTATCCCTTCACCTCTCCTAGCCTTTTTAGGACGCAGTGCACTGATCATCCAGGTGTAGACCTGTGGTGGTTGTCATGCGGTACTACACTCAGAAAAGTTTATCTTGAGAATATTATTAGCCGCATGAGTAACATGCAAGCCGATAATATCCGAAAGATTTATCGATGACTCTAGGAACTTTGTTAGATCTCGTTGTGCAGGTGCTTTACCCCTAGTACACACCCTGTGGTTGGTTCTTGACCCAGACTCTACGCTGTGATCTTGAACTTTTGATCCTGCTATGTGTGATTTGCATCCTGTCTTGCATCGTATTGCATATCATTTGCATCTTTGCATGATTCATTGCATACATCTGTTTGTCCAATAACTCATCTCTAGTTGTCTATATCTTCCAGTGTCATCTTTCAGTCATCAAGCTGATTCCTCGACACTGGTACAGGACTAGGGCTAACTACAGACGCAAGATGTCAGAGCAAGAAGCACACAACGCAAAGATTCGAAAGGAGATCGATGATCTTAAGTCAAACATGACAAAGCTCACTGAAATGCTTCATGTCCTGATTTCCAGAGGAGAGCAACCTCGAAGGACTGTCATTCAAGAAGTTTCGAGCATTGGTCCTTAGCCTGTTCAGGTGCCACCTTCAACTTGGCCAGAGTTTGGTTTACCCCATAATTATTCCCCACCTCTTGCATCTACTGCTATGATTGGTCAAACTGTCAGACTAGTGTTTCAAGCCCCTGTTTTTGCCGAGCCCCGACCTGTGGTCCACACTGTTGCCGGGACTGTCCAAGCTTCCTTTGAGAATCCTCTCTATGAGTACAATATTGCCAGTGCTCAAGGTGAAAACCGTGAAGACTTTGTTGAACCTGAGGTTGTCTGTGAACAGTTTCAGACCATAGACAAGAGACTTCGAGCCGTTGAAGGTACTGTTTTCTTTAGTGTGGACGCATATAACATGTGCCTGGTTTTTGACCTTGTTATGCCTGCCAAATTCAAAACTCCTGAGTTTGTGAAATATAAGGGTCACTCTTGTCCAAGGGCTCATTTGGTCATATACTTTTGAAAGATGGCTGCTTATACCAACAACCAGAAGCTGCTCATCCACTATTTTCAAGACAGCTTGAGTGGAGCTTCTCTCAAATGGTATATGAATCTTGAACAGAACAATATCCACTGCTTCCAGGATCTTACTAATGCTTTTATGAAGCAGTACAAGTACAACCTCGACATGGCTCCTGACCGCCGTCAACTTCAAAATATGCCTCAGAAGGAGAAAGAGTCTTTCAAGGAATATGCTCAGCGTTGGAGAGAACTCACTTCTCAAGTTGAACCCCATCTAGCAGAAAAGGAGCTGACTGGAATGTTCATGGACACCTTGTCTCCATTCTATTGGGAGAAGATGATTGGCAGTGTTTCCTCCAATTTCACTGATTTGGTAACCATTGGTCAAAGACTCGAGGAAGGACTCAAGAATAGTAAAGTGTCCAAGGCTGAATCTTCTAATGGTGCGAAGATATCCTATAGGAACTTCCAGAAGAACAGAGAAGACATACCAATGCTGTCATGACTGACGTGAGAAGGCCCCACCCTAAACCTCAACATGTTAATCACCCTACCATTGATGCTGTTACTCCTGTGGTTGCTGCTCCACGACCAACTCAAGCTCCCCAACATCCAGCTGTAGGGCAGAACCAGTACCGTAATAGGAATTAATTTGATCCTATTCCCATGAAGTATACTGAACTTTATCCTGGTCTGGTTCATAAAGGTTTGATTACCACAAGGACTATGCCTTCTCCTCCAAATCCTCTTCTAGCTGGATTCAGATCTGATCTCCACTGTGCATTTCATGAAGGTGCCGCAGGCCATGACTTGGAAAATTGCTATGCAGTGAAGGCCAGAGTGCGTGATTTGATTATGGTCAAAATCCTTAGCTTTCATAACAATAATCCTAATGTTCAGAACAATCCTCTGCCAGAGCACGCCAAGTGAAGCTTCGGTCGACCTTAGCCAGCTATCTTCTTAAAAGCTAGTGTTTCAGACAGGACAACTCATCCTTGTGTTAATTAGTCACTAGGCCATGTTTCTTGTTGTTTGCATTTTCCTTTATTTTATACTAGCTATTTGCATTCAAATTATGTTTGTACTTTCGTGATTAATGAAATAAGCATTGCAACTTTTGATTCAATTCATTTTGTCCATTATTTACATCTTTGTGCTATCCTTTTAAAAAAACATTTTATCTCTTTTCCACTTTCTTTTTGATTGTGCAAAGATTGGAGGGAGGATGACGAAAACGTTATACCCATAATTGCTGGTATGCTTTCAAATCAAAACTTTGCTGACGATGTAAGACATTGTTTCAACTCCCAAACACTGGAGAAATAAGGAAGTTATTCCCTTATTAAACCCTTCGAGCCTAGAAGTTGGAGTTTCTTTCTTTGCAAAAAACCCACAATCTTAACCTTGGGATGGGTAGTTATCAGTTAACTTGGTTGTGCGTTTATGTAAAACACCTTTCATATAAAGGTTGCATTCACAAATTTCCTTCACACATCAAACAAGTGTCGAAGATGTCCTTCAAGTCAAAAGCCAATGATGGTTCGCCGTAATCATTAAGCCAAGCAATCACTTCCTTTCAAAAAAATAATAATAAAAACCAAAAAAAGAAAAAAGCCCGCTAAGTCAAAACCTATGATGGAGACTTAGGCAAAACTGGGGCATCCCGCTGACTGTAAGCTTCAAAAGAAGCAGTTCAGGCAAAAGTTAGGGATAATCAAAAGAAGATACCTTTAATCCTTACCCTGAAAATCCTCAAAGACAATAACAACCAAATGTTGTAAGGAAGCAACGACTGCTATTTCAAAGTCCCTCGACTTCTGAACCATCATCAGTTCAATTTCCAACCTCTTGGGAACTTGGGTGCATATTCTGAGTTAATTAAGCGTAGGACTGAAGATCTTCACGAAGATTGGGTGGGTACAAATAAACTTTGAGCCTTTATCCTTTGTTTCGTAAACCATGAACCAGACCACGTTACAACCCTCAAAAGACCTAACTGAAGCATGGTTATTTTGAAAGCATACTATAGCAAGGTTGCGTAAACTGACTCCAAAAGATCCTTGCAAATCATGTTGTTTTGGCATCACACCTGTGCTTCACCTTTCACTTTAAATGTCTTGAACCACCGTGTTCTGACTAATGGCTCATATGCTTTGCATCATTCCAAAAATGATTTGATTTCAAAAGTTGCATGAACTTTGCATTTACCATGTTTGTATGAATACTTTTGTTTGCAAACTGGCTTTCCTCTCAAGGAGTTTTCAAACAGTTGAGAAACTTGGTCAGTGATCTTATCAGGGGCAAGTTCTTTCCAGATCCTGTTGAGAATCAGTTCAAGATTTGTGGTTCAGTGCAAGTCCTTCTCAGAATTGGTTTATCCAAAAGATCTTTCAAGACTCAGACTGGGGCAAGCTTTCCAAGAGCACAGTGAAGCAGTCATTTCTGGAGTCATTCAAGCTGAAGCAATGATCAGTTCATCTACAACAGTCAGCTAATCTGAGGCAGTTTACTTGAAAAATCCCCAAGCCACTCTCCATCCTTCCTACAAGGATCATCAACTTGATACAATTTACTAGTGTGGCAGAGATTGTGTTTAACAACATCTTTAGTCCCCAAGCAGAATGACAGTGATCTCTGTGTTGAGGAATCAGTCTTCCAGTCCTCTCTTCTCCCCAAAAGAGTCGAGCCATGTCGTTGACATATGCATTTGCATTTGATCATATATCATCTGCATAATTCATATACATATGCATAGCAAGAGTGTTTCATCCTCATTTGCATTGTCCACATGTCGTGTTGTTATCCACGTCTTACCTTGTAGTCAAAGTCCAACTTTCTTGGCACCTACCAAACAGATATTGTCGTGTCTATCTAACGTTCTTCCAGATATGACCTTTCTTATCCGATTGTTTTTCGGATATGTATTTTCCTCTTTTGCGTCCAATGACATTCTTGGATGTCACACGTGTCTGTCTCTCTGATGCTTTACCAGATTGAGTCTTTTGTTCTGATGTTCTTCCAGAACTTATCTGATGTTTTTCCAAATATTTCCATTGTGATTCTAACACCCTTTCAGAATTTGTTTTACTCCCCAGTGAGGTTCCAGATATATACCTTTGTAATTCTGATGTTTTTATAGAATGTTGTTGCTTTTACCGTCTGATGATTTTCCAGATGTGTCTTTTATTTTGATTATTTTCAGAACCTCCTTTGTGTCTATCTGACGTTCTTCCAAATACGACTTTACTTCTGATGTTTTTCTAGAACTCCTTTGTGTTTATTTGACGTTCTTCCAGATACGACCTTGTTTATCTGATGTTCTTCCAGATATGATGTTGCTTATCGGACGTTCTTCCAGATATGTCTTCAAAACTATTTCCCGTACATTTAAAGCTTTTCTAAATGTTCAGGATGTATCTTCAGAATCTTTGTCTTGATCTAATGCTCTTCTAGATGTCTTCAATTTATTTTTGACTTTGGTTAACAGCTGCTGAATGTTTTCAAGTCTGCTTCCATTCTCCATCCAATGCTTTTCTGGATGTGTTTCGGAGTTTATTCGAGGCTTTCCTGAATATCTCCAATGTTTTTCGGAGGTCATTCAATGCTTTTCTGGATGTCTCTGATGTTTGTTATATTTTCCAGAGTTTGTTCAATGCTCTTCTGAATACCTCTGATGATTGTTCGATTGTCCATAATGTATTTCTCTGAATTCTCCTCACCTCATTTAATGATCTTCTGAATGTTGTGACTCTTTTCTATCCAGTTCCATTCATGGATGATGACTGTTGATTCCTTAGTGGAGCTTATTCAATGTTATTCTAAATATCTCTGATGGATGCCTGTTTATTTTCCAAAGCTCATTCAATGCTCTCCTGAATGCCTTTGATGATTGTTGCTGTATTTTCCCAGAGTTTTGATCAATGCCTTTCTGACAAAACCTCTGATGACTGTAACCCTTTCCCTACATATGATGCTTTCTCGGATGTCTGTATCTCCATTCAGGTTTTGTCCCTCTTTTTTCCAAGTATTATTGGATACTCTTTTTCACCTTAGCAGATGTCCATAATATCTTGTATTCCTCAGTTGTGTCTCCTTGATACTTGTCCCCGTGGAGTCTTGCTTTGCTAAGTTGTTCCTCGTCGGGTCTTTCATTCTTTAACTGTGTTTCAGCATTTTCTATATATAGTTATCTGCTGTGACATCATTCCCCACAGGATCCCTGTCTTGCATTCATATCATGTGCATCTTGTAGCATCTTAGGGCAAAAAATTATGCATGTTTGTATTTAAGTCTCTCCTATCACGTCGAGACGAAGATTTCAATCTCCATATCTCCGGATAGAAGAAACTTAAATAGGGGCATCTGTCAACCCTAATTTTTGACCATAAGATTCTGTTTTTCGTTTCGCATCGTCTGCATAACATATCACGCATTTTATCATGCATAATATCAGCTAGAATAAACTTGTTGGAATTACAACCGAATCGGCAAATTAAAAGTCAATATGCGAAAAATCAGTGGATGAAAATTTTGGGAATCGAGCCTGCAAACGTCAGTGATATTAATCTATGTTTCACGTAGTTTAACCTGACGTGCTCATTTAAAATTTCGACCACCTTTCAGACGTTTTTTGATCAGTTTAAGCCTTTTTAGCGGGTAAAACTTATTTCAAAATCTAACCAAATGCTGTATTTTTTCAATATGTTTATTCCGTGCTGATTATTTTGGTGTGTTCATTTTATTTTTTCGAGCACTTTTCTTCCCGACTTTTTATTTTGTTTTTTAATCATTTTTATTTATTTATAGTTAAATCATCATTTAATTTATTTAGATTTAATTAGATATTTAATTTAAATTTAAATTTATATTAATTAATTTTATTTTTAATTTGTTTATTAATATTTTTTTTATAAAAAACACATAAAAACGTCCTATTTAATCAATACTTAATTATGTTGCTCCTTCTAAAAACACAAAAACATCCTATTTAATCAATACTTAATTATGTTTCTCCTTCTAAAAACACAAAAAAACATAATATTTAATTCTTTTTATTTTTGTCTCATTATAAAAAAACAAAAAAAATATTGGGTTAATTGTTATTACCATTCTTGTCTATTTTCCAGTCCTATATACATGCATTAGAAAATACAAAGAGTACAAAGAAAAAGCGACGTCCTCCTCTCAACATTTCCTCTCTCTCTCTCTCTCTCTCTCTGTCTCTCTCTCTCTCTCTCAGCATGAATTGATACACCTTTTTCAAGTTGAGAATCAAACCAAACTCTCTCACAAATTAAACCCATCAAAAAACCACACACTCCTCAACAGTCCGGATCGTGAAAAACACCGCCGTCGTCTGCGTCAATCGGACCACCATATTCTGTTTGCATACGATTCTCACCGTGACAGCTACCCAAGTCACGAAAATGTCATGTGATCTGACACAACCTTTTGTGATAATACTTGTGTACAATTACCCTTTTGTCCTTATGTCTATATTGAACACAAGGCATATATCATGTCATCCTTGTCCAGTTCAATATTGGGCCCTTAGATATTTATCGTGTTATGCAGGATGGAAAAATTCCATCTAGGTCACTCATGTCCCTCAGCATGCTTTGTGGAGTACCCATCAACTGTCTTTATTGTCATCTAGTTACGAGCAATGTTTGATCATCAATAAAGTACTCGACTCTACATCTAGGGTCCATAGTGGTTTCGGGTCGAAGGGTGAATACACCACTATCACCATGAGAGTAACTTATGATACTTTGCATAACATTCTATGTAGTACTCTCATAGCAGGTCAATCCAGTATAAATATTACTCCTAATATTCATACCTATGTTAAGACTTGATAACTCCTTATCCCTGACCCATGAGATGCGATCATCAGTCTATCTACATAACAGTCTTAATGCTTCCCACTCCACAGTAAAGCTCAACTAAGGATACTTTAAGAATAATGTCCTTATGTTTAATGGGATCTCACGATTAAGCCATACTTAATATTTCATTAAACGGGCTAGCTATTCTAGAGACTTTTATTTTTAATAAATAATTCAATACAAGTACCAAAAGTATTGGCCTCTAGGGCTTACACCAACAACTTTTGGGTCTACGCATGAATGGTAAACTTGTAATAGGACCTACAGAGACTAGTAAAGATGCTTGGACCAATTTTTTGGAATGTAAACTACCACAAGAATAAATAAAAGGTACACGAGTAACCATCTCGTGGCTAAAGCAAATATTATAAGATAGTGTAGTATTTGAAAATTCTACAGAAGAAGAATTAATTATCAATGCAAGGATTTACAATATATTATGCATTACACTTTTATTAATGCCCGACAAGTCCAGTAAAACTATACACAGTATGTGGATATCATTCCTTCAAGATTTAAATAAATGCGGTGAATATAGTTGGGGATCAGCTGTATTATCTTTCCTATTTAGGGAAATGCGTAAAGATGACATTCATGTTGAAGGAATGGGTGGATGTGTTGTTTTGCTCCAAGCCTGGGGGTTTACTCGAATGCCATTTCTAGCACCAATCAGTCCAATGATACCAACTCATCCTTATGATTCAAGGTAAATTTTAATTTATTATTGTTAATGTATTATATACAATTTAGATATTTTAAGGTGCTTACTTTTTTTTTCATTTGTTTACAGATGGGATGTCACTAAGAAGAACCACACTAATAACCTTCACAATCATCTTGTTGGGTACCGTAATTTGGTTGATCACATGGTGCCAGCAAATGTAATATACCTTCCTTTACTATTTTCTTGTACATTATTAGAATTATTTATGTTACACTAAGATATTTTATTTATATTGTAACAGTTTACATGAAGGTCGTATCTTAACTTTCCACCACTAGAAAATGATGATAACTTGATTTGGAATGCAACAACGCCTATCATGTGCTTATGGGTTGTCAAAATGCATTAGTAAGATAGGGTCAAATTGCAATTTAGGTACTTACAAGACAAACCAAAACCCCCAAAATGCCTCAAAGAACACCATGAAATGACTATGCAAGAGTCATAGAAGTATAACTACAAACATTTATACAAAAATGAACAACACGAGTGGGAAAATCAACACAGATTGTGCTTGACCGGGGAGGAATTTCATGAAGAATTGAAGCTAAATCAAGACTATTTGAATTGGTTTAGATCACTTGCATTTACAAATGCATCAACAACTCAACTTCTCAATGACCCCTGTCTACACTATTCAACATCACAGATGTCGGCTCCACCACAACCAACTTTCATTAACCCCCAAAAACCCAAATCACTTTTAACCAACAATATACACAACCATCCACATCCAACCATTATGAACAACCATATCAATATAACAAACCCACTCAACAACAACAACCATTATAAAACCATCTATTCCAACAACAAACACAATATACCCCATACTAAATCCTAAACTACCCATCTTAAACACAACAACAACCTACAAATTTCACTTATCAAACACCATAACAACCAACACACTACACATATCAAACCCAACAACAATCATACCATGGTCCACCCCACAACTACACACCAATCCCTCATCCTAACTTTGATCACCCAACATCATTCAACAACCATCAACCACCGATGTATCATATTATTACATCACAACAATAGATTCTTCGAACCCCAACCCACCTCATTCACACAACTGTCTAACGACTTTTCTCAGAGTATAAATTTTGAGCATTTTGATACATTCCAAATTTTTCTTAACCAACTCTCCATTTTTGATACCTCTTCCTATTCGTCAACAACTTCAGACCTTTCTCTGCCTACTTTAACATAACCATTAGGTTATTGATCTGAGGTGATCAGACTGGATCGTCGTGGCCTTCGTGTAGGGAAGATGATGATGTTTGTGGGAGAGAAAGAGGGTGTACCTGCAAGGTACTCCGATGCCAAAGTAAGTATTTAGGCAAAAGAGAGAAAGCAAGCACAAAGTGTTAAGGTGCGATTTTGAGTATTTAATAGTGATCAAACCCGACCCTCTCATGTGAGAAGGTATTTATAGAGATAACCCCCAGCGAGGGGCCAAGGTCTCCCATGCGGCCTAAATATCTGGTCGACCAATGGGAGGCTGCCAGGTGGAGGGTCAGGCGCGTGACCCTTTGACCTAGTCCAACTGCTTCTGTGAGTTTAGGGGAGGCAGTTGGTCGCGTGAACTGTCAAGCGCGTGAGGGGCATGCCCCCAACGGTCATACTGTGTCCAACGGCTAGTTTCTGGCTATTGGGCCTTGCCAAGAGCTGGACTGGATTGGGCCTTGCCCTGTTGTGGGCCAAGTGCCTACCCAGTCCAGAATAGGAGCCCCCCAAGTCTTTGCTCTAGGGAAGAGTGATGACTTGAGATAGCCTTGTGGATTGGTACCTTTGAGTGACAATGTTCGAGGACATTCCTTCGCCTGTTCGGTGGTTAATGTGGTCGACGCGGGTTGCTTAGCAGCCCGAAAACCTTTTGTTTGCGAGGACGTGCCCGCAGGAGCCACGTATTTTTGTCGACCAGATTTGAAAAATGTCCTCGTGAAAACGGTGTTTTTCTGTCGATCAGGTTTAGGAAACATGCTCGTGAAAACAGTGTTTTTCTGTCGATGAGCCCTGACAAGGATATGACTTGTGCGTGTCGTCGAGGAAGATGTGCTCACGGGGGCTGTAGAAGACTTGGGAAATGCAACGTCTAGCTTTGGGAATGCCAAACAAAGATTCCTTTTTTGACATATGGTGGTGCATTTAATTTCTGTCAGGCCTAGGGGTCTAGGCAATGATGGCTTTTGCGCTTCCCAAGCGAGCAAGTGCTTATAAAAGGGGGGAGAGAGGATTCATTTGTACACTTCACTCAAATTCTCCTCCCCAATCCTCTTTGCTCTGCAACTTGTACTCTCGCCGGAGTTTCTTCGCCGCCGTCAGTCTTCAAGACCCACGCAGTGATCTTTATCTTCTACCTTCAATTTACCAAGTAAGTTCTTCAGTTCTTTCTACAATTTCTACGGTGTTCTTCATTTCTGGAAATCTGCATGAGTTTTTCGGTGGTTCATGGACATTCCGGCTGAATGTTCATGTGTTCTTCGAAGACCACATGAATTTCTGGAAAACCCATGAAGAACACGAAAAACATAGGATGAATGTTCATGAATGTAGTGTAGATCTTCCTAGATTCTGGTTAGGATTAGTTTTCGGTTTGTAGTCGAGCATTAGGCATGTTCGACGTGAAACTTGGCTTTCGCGTGACAAGTTTATTCTATCGAGTAAGCTCCTCCTCGCGGGGTCTTCTCCTTTGTTGCGGTGACTTGTCCCTGTTGTATGGGGAAAATAAAGTCACCATAATCTGTCATGATCGACAAGGGCTCGAGGTTGTCCTCGACTTATTCCTCGCCCTTTCACTTGATTCGTGGTGGAAGGGTGAATTTGATCTTTGTCGTTGAATTCACTTTTTCTTCCTCTGCTTTTCAGGTGAAATGGATGACGGACACGAGGGGGCGTTCCTAACGTCGAGGCTGCGCACGAAGAAGCGGGGCAGCCCGTGGCGCACGCCAATGTCTAAGTAGCTGAGGGGGGCCTCAAATGGATCATTCATGAACCCTTGTCGACGAGGTCTACATTTACTGAGGAGTGTCGCTCCCGGGATTTTCATCTAAGTACAAACGCGAAAGTGGCACCGAAACAGAGTCGCCAGCAATGTGTATTTATCCCAAGAGAGGGAAAGGAAACACTGCGTAAACCTGAGGGGAAGGATAGAGCATGGTCTTGCGACCAAGAGAACTGGGTTCGGGAGTCGGTTACGCGAGAGAAAGGTATTAGCACCCCCACGCGCCCATCGTACCCGATGGGATCCACGCTTGCATGTCTCGATCAAAGGGTGTCAGGAAAGGATACTGGAAAAGGAACTGCTAACTGGAGAACTGGAAAAGAAAAGGAGAGAAAGAGAAACAAATGTAGGGAAAATTAAAGAAGTGCTCGAATGGGCCCTACCCCACTGTCTACGTATCTCATCGGGAACATGAGAATCAGAGCGATGTAGTTCCCCTTAGCTAAGGGAAAGTTGTTTGTGTTTTTTAGTGGAAACGTCAGAGTGCGCGTCCCAGCAGTTAGGTGTTGCAGCTCGTTGTAGGGAGACTTAGGCGTTACCTGTTTTCAGTAGAACGGACTTAACGAGTCCTTAAGGAAGAAGAATGAGATGAGGAGAGAATTCCCGAAGGAAAGACGTTATTGTTTGTTTGGATTTTTTTAGAAAGAAGTGTTTTTTGCAGTTATTTGTAACTTGCATTGCACCAAAGTCTAGGGCACAGGGACGAATACTTAACGAATCGTCCCAAGACAGGACGCCCGCTAAGGACTCTAGAAAGATGAGAGGAATCCCCTCATTTCTCATTCCCCACGCTTAAGGCTCGTGCGCAATACTCTTTATCGTTATTAAGTGTTTTTAAGAAGTTTTGAGATGAGAAGAAGTGACTCAAAAGGAGCAAAAGGTGAAAACTAATGAGGGATACTAAGACTCAATCTTAATGTTATCATACATGGTGATCCTAGGTTAATGTGGTTTAAGAAACCTACCCAAAAGAAAAGAGAAGAAGAGCAAAAGAAGCAACTTACTTCCAAGGTGGAAGTTAAGTTGATCTTAAAGAGGGATGAAGAAGAATTTATTCAAAGAAAGCATGTTTATGCTTATCAAAATCACCATTTGAATTATTGAAAGAAATAAGAGAGGATGAAAGAAAGAAGTGCATGTGAAAGCATATCCACACACTTACTTACCATTTGCACCTACCTGAAAAGGTTATTTCAAAAACTATTCACAAAAAATCCTAAGTAAAAGAACTTGGTCAAACAAGCCAATGGAAGAAAATAATGAAAACAGCAGCTATTACAGCCCACACGCAACAGAATAGCAGTGAATTCAGCTTCATATACCAAACAGCAAACAACAGCTCATGTTCAGCATACAAAATGGGTGTAACAAGCATTTGGCAGCACATACTACAGCATATATGTGTGCAAGCAGCAGTGGAAGATTAGAGACAGCATGCATTCACAAATGATTCATTCATAAAAGAACAAACATGCTTTAACCCTTGCACATTATTCTATTAACACAACATGATCACAAACTCATTATAAATCATGGTGGCCAAGTCTTAAAAACAACATGGAATGATGCATATTGTAAGAGAATACACATTATTAAGCATGTGAACAAATTAAAACAAATGTGCACCTCTTGAAATAGAAAGCAAATGAACATGCACATAACAGTTCCAGCAACACAAGCATCCATTAACAATTAACAAGCTCAATGTGTGTGCATTATGTGATCGTCGCATCAACTAATCAACCACGCAAACATAGACATTCATTGATTAATAATCAAGAGCCGCGTGTTGAAAAAAAATCAAGTTCGTATTGTGGTGTGAGTTAAGATATCTAAAAAATAATCCACCAATCATCAATGCATTGATCCATGAAGTTTAAACATGTTAAGGATGTCAAACAAGCAAGAAAATGTACAAAAATACACATTCTGTCCCAGAGTAACCGGTTAACAAACGGTGAGTAACCGGTTACTTAGTTGAAAATCAGACAATTTACACAAAAATACACAGAGTAACTGGTTAACAAACGGTGAGTAACCGGTTACTCTGGGTCAGTGGCCAAAAAAATTAGTTTCAAAAGCACATTTCAGCAGCAAATCACTTCTTCAAACTTCCAAACGAACATGTAATCAATTAGGCATGAAATTACATTGAATTACAGTCAACAAACATCAATTGGATTCAATTAACAACCACATCAAGAATCATATTCAAGCACATGAATCCAAATCGAAAATCCACAAAGATCTACATCGAATAAGTTGCAAATAAGCTAAAAACAATGTAGATTTAGGGAAAACCAACCTACAAAGCGGAGACTTGCTTTGGTAATTGTTGCAAAGTAATCTTGGTGCAGAAAATGAAAGAAAACCAGAGATTCTCCAATCAATAGCCGAAACGCGTCAAAATCGAACGAAATTGCGAAAATCCACCAAAATCCAACTTGCACCAAAATAAATGGTGAGAAACATTTGGATTGAAGAAGAACAAGCTGAAATTCCAAAAAATCCAACCAATGCAAACCAAGAGATAAAGTTTAGCTCAAGAATTAATCACTTTTCAATGTAAAAAGTGATTATTCTTCAAGGAATAAGAGCTTTTATGTGTGGTTTTGGAAGAGAGAAGTAGAAATTGTAGCAAAGTGAAGAGAGAAAATTGAGAGTGAAATGTGAGAAATTTGAGAAAATGGTTGAAGGTCCTTGAAAATGAGTGAAGCATCTCTTAAATAGATTTTAGGTTTGGAGTATAAGTGGTTTGGAATAAGGTTTGGAATGAGGTTTGGGTTTGGAGCTAGGGTCGGAGTTAGTTAGACTCAACTCACCGAGTCAAGTTAGTTAACTCGGTTAGTTAGGATCAACTCGGTTTCTTGGAAAACAAGGAACCACAACTAGTGTATGTATGTGTGACTTGGGCTGCAAGCAAGGCCTTGTGACTTGTGAACTTTTAGCATGAAGCCCCCATGTTCGAGCCCTCATATGACCTTCATAACTCGTTCAAATGAAAAAATGTCCAACATCAAAGTTGAAGAGGGCGTGGAGATGAACAAATTTGATGTTCAACAATTTTTAATTTGAAGCCTTCTTGATGGAGAAAATTGGCTTGACATTTGGCACGCCAACTGTTCGATGAAATTATGGCCTATGGGCCCGGTCTTGCCTTGCCATGACTTGGTTTTTGCCTTGATTTCACCAAACTTTGATTGATCATAACTCCCTCAATTTTGATCCGATGGAAGAGTTCTTTATATGGATTTGAAGCTTAGAACATGAACTTTAATTGGCTCAACTTGGGCCTGAGATTTGAAGCTTTTATCTTAAAGAAAGGAAGCCTCAAAGTGCGGTGCAAAATGGTCCAAACTTGCCATTTTTGGAAACCTTAAAGTTTCTATTTTTTGGCAGTTTTGTAATTTCTTGATTTTTCATTATTGCTCCATCATTTCTTGATCAAATCTTGTCCAATGAACATATATAACTTGAATTTCATGAATTTGACCTTAAAAAGTCAGGAGTTGACTTTTTTCACTGCACTGTTGAATTTTTCCCCAATTTCTTGATTATTAAGCAACTGATCAATTGAACCTCTTTTGAAATGAACCAATTGCCAATCTTCCATCCTTAGACACTTAATATCATGTAGAAAACATTGAGATCAAGTTTGAATCAAAATTTCATCAGGAGACCACTTGAATCCAAAACCCTAATTTTGACTATTTTTGTGATAGGAGATGATGAGCTGTCCAATCTACTTGATGAATTCTCCTTCTTTCAATGACTTGTAGGACCAATTGAGATGACATATGATGTAATAGACCCTTGAGGATTGTGGAAGACCCTTGGCTCTTATTCTCTTGCTTTGGATGATCAACACCTCTTTGAAAATCAACTGATCTCATGCCCTTATGCAAGATGCAATGCTAAATGCTTAATGTTTTGTTTTTCTATGCTTGAATGCAATGCAATGAAATGAAAGCTCATGCTAAATGATATGAAGAAATGAGAGGGCAAATTTTGGGGTATTACAACTGCCCCTATTCAATCACTGTAGACCTGAATGGATGATAGCGATTGCTGTCAGACTTTCAAGGTGTGGAGGGATTGAATACCGAAAATAAACAGAAAATTTGCACTCTGTGGAGAAGAAGAAAAGGGATATAAACCCACTCAAATGAACTCTGCTTGAATAAAACTCTGATGATGAAGAATAACACTGAAGGGATGTCCTTTTGCACAACGCCAGACAACTACTGGCCTGCCACGCTACGGGTGGACTTTAACAACGTCTTTTGTACAACGCCAGACGACTACTGGCTTGCCTCACTACGGGTGGACTTTAGTAATGTCTTTTGTACAATGCCAGACGACTACTGGCCTGCCACGCTACGGCTGGACTTTAACAATGTCTTTTGGAATGGAGTCAGACAACTACTGACCTGCCACACTGCGGGTGGACTGTCTTTTGGAATGGAGTCAGACGACTACTGACCTGCCACACTGCGGGTTTGCCAATCTACGGTTGGACTTTGCAGCTGAATTGCCACACTACGGGTGGACTTTGAATTGCCACACGACGAGTGGACTTTTGCCAATCTACGGCTGGACTTGCTAATGATTTGCCACCCTTGGATGGACTTTTGCCAATCTACGGTTGGACTTAGCTGCGGTCTTTTAAAGGGAGTCAGATGACTACTGACTTGCCACACTGCAGGTGGACTTGTGCCAATCTACGGTTGTACTTGCCGATGATTTGCCACCCTTGGACGGACTTTTTCCAATCTACAGTTGGACTTTGCCTTGCTTTGCCACCCTTGGATGGACTTTTGCCAATCTACGGTTGGACTTTGATGCTTTGCCACCCTTGGATGGACTTTTGCCAATCTACGGTTGGACTTTGCCTTGCTTTGCCACCCTTGGATGGACTTTTACCAATCTACGGTTGGACTTTGATGCTTTGCCACCCTAAGATGGACTTTTGCCAATCTGCGGTTGGACTTTGCAAAAACATTCAACACTGGATTACACTCTGCATCCATGTCAGACATCTCTGCTGACTCGGCTGAGGAATAATGATCAATGACTTGACCTTAGAGACTCCTGAAAGGATGGTATCTCTGTTGGAGAATGAATGAACAATCTGTTTACTTCGAATTGTCATGCTTGCCAAAAATAAATTGGACTTTAGGATATGGAAAATGATGACTTTGCCAGGAATTACTTCATCTGACTGGGAACAAATCCTGGTCATAGCAACTCCGCTGGGGATGAGAATTTTCTGACTTGGTTGGGGAAAGAATGTACTAACACTCTGCCGAAGAAGACAAGTCATTAAAACTCTGCGTGGGGATCTATCAAATCCCAGGAGAATCTACTAACACTCTGCTGAGGAAGAGATTTTGTTGACCTGCTAAACTTCTGCGGGGAGAACAACAACAACTCAGCTGGGGAGTATTGTTGACAAGATTCGATGATGAACTATGTGGGGAATACCACTACCAGAGATACGATCTTGCTGGGGATCAAGGCTACTCCGTCAGGGATATGCAAATCCTGGTGAGAAGATTCCACTGCATCTTGTTGGGAAAGAGTCCTTAAAGATCTGCTGGGGAAACCCAAAGCAATTCCACGGTAGTCTACTGAGGAATAAAACTGTCGAGCTCAGGATAAGTGCCACAATGTCCCATGCTAGGCAACCTTTCGTTCGACGACTCCACTGGGGATAATGAGTTGACAACAAACTCTGCTAGGGAGAATATCTTCAAAATGTCTCTCGCTGGGGAATGTCCCTTAAGAGGATTTTACAGAAGACTCGTCATCTTTAAACTCTTAAACAAATGATGAGACTTGAGAGGTCACTCTACTAGAGATAAAAGATCTGGAACACATCTCGCTGGGGAATTTTCTTGATGCCCCATGCTTGGGAGGATCAACAACTTGCTTTTGCCCCAGATTACGCGGCTGATAATGGAGAAATCGTCCCAAGAGGATTTTACAGAAGACTTGCATCTCCCAACTCACGGACACTCGTTGAGTCTTGAACATTAACTACAAGGCAACGAAGCGACTCTACTAGGGAATTGGAAACCATTATCGACTCAGAAAAGCTTGTAGCTGTTGGAAATACTGAATAGGAGAATTGACTTAATAAGATACAACGATACCCAGTTGAATTCAATCCACCGGTATCGAATCGTCGTGAGCGACCGACGGTCGAGGATGGACTTAATCAGTAAACGTTGTGCCAAAAGGTGACTTGGGGACCCTTCTTGAACTTGACTGCCCCAGTATTCTGCATGGGGATAAGTGATTCCTCGTCTAGCAGACATGATCCATGCTCTTGGAATACTTGTACCTGTCACCTGCAACAAAAGACTATGCATACATGCCCCAGGATATTGCGTGGTTTGAATCCACCATCCGGGATTATTCAACATTCAAAGTGATTTTAAATGTTTTTCTGCGCATGTTATTTGTAAGGCTACAGTGTTTTTAAATGCAATGTTTTATAAAAAATTAGGACATTTTTGCAAACAAAGCAGTAAAAACAAAACAAGAAGCTATTGACTGAAATTCAATTTATTGATTGAAAGGCCCAGAATAGGCAAGTACAATTGAGAAGCAAACCCTGGAAAGAGGAGAGTGCTGTAAATTGAGAAAAGAAACTATGCTAATGGCAATGTGAAAACGGCATTCCACTGAGTTTCAATTCTGCTATGGCCAGTATGTCTTCAAGACTCCCCGACCTTGCCTTCTGAGGAGTGATCAGACCGATTCCTACCCTTTGGAAAGTCAGTTGCTAAAACGGTGATGGAGTACAGATAACTCAGACCGTAGTCGTTCACTTAAATCCCTCTTTTGCATGGACCGCCCTTTCGGGTTTTCAATCCATCGGGATACCATTTTTTGCCTGAGTTGTCCTTGCGGATTTTCAACTCACCGGGTGTACAAAATTTTTTATTTTATATCCCTAATTTTTTCCCGAACCTTTTTATTCTGTTTTTGTGGTTCGCCGGGATGCCCTTTTTTGCCTGTACTTTCTCTTTTTTTTTCCAGCGAGTCTATTTATGCGAAGTATTTTTTGACTACGTCTGAGTTGACAGGGGATGAAAAGTCTTCGCCGTCCATGGTTATAAGTAACAAGGCTCCGCCCGAGAAGACCTTCTTAACCACGAATGGACCTTCATAGTTGGGAGTCCATTTTCCCCTGTGATCTGTACTAGGAGGAAGGATCCTTTTGAGTACCACATCTCCCACTTTGTAAACCCGAGGACGCACCTTTTAATCGAATGCTTGCTTCATCCTCCGCTGGTATAACTGCCCATGACACACAGCTGCCAACCGTTTCTCTTCAATAAGGCTCAACTGATTAAATCTGGTGCGAACCCACTCAGCTTCGTCTAACTTGACATCCATCATGACTCTGAGGGATGGAATCTCCACTTCAACCGGTAATACTGCCTCCATACCGTATACAAGTGAGAACGGTGTTGCCCTAGTGGACGTGCGTACTGACGTTCGGTACCCATGCAAAGCAAATGGTAACATCTCATGCCAATCTTTCTATGTGACAACCATTTTCTGCACAATCTTCTTAATATTCTTGTTGGCCGCCTCCATAGCGCCATTCATCTTCGGGCGATACGGAGAAGAATTGTGATGTTCAATTTTGAACTCCCGGCACAGCTCAACCATCATTTTGTTGTTCAAATTAGAACCATTATCAGTAATGATTCTCTCGGGCACTCCATAGCGACAAATGATATCCCTTTTCAGGAAACGAGCTACCACCTGTTTAGTGACATTGGCATAAGATGCTGCTTCAACCCATTTAGTGAAATAATCAATGGCGACCAAGACGAAACGATGGCCGTTTAAAGCAGTAGGCTCGATCTTTCCGATCATGTCAATACCCCACATGGCAAAGGACCAGGGAGAGGACATGACACTCAACGGATTTGGAGGAATGTGCACTTTGTCTGCATAGATCTGGCATTTGTGACACTTGCGGGCGTACTTGTAGCAGTCCGCTTCCATTGTCAACCAATAATACCCTGACCTCAATAGTTTCTTAGCCATTACGTGACCTCCGGCATGGGTACCGAAAGAGCCTTCATGTACTTCCTGCATTAACAGGTCTGCTTCGTGTTTATCCACGCATCTGAGCAGAACCATGTCAAAATTTCGTTTGTACAACACGTCATCCTGATTCAAGAAGAAGCTACCAGATAACCTTCTCAACGTCTTCTTATCTTTGGCAGATGCCCCTGGCGGGTACTCTTGACTTTTCAAGAAACACTTGATGTCATGAAACCATGGCTTATCATCAGATGTTGCATCAACATCAAACACAAATGCAGGTCTGTCAAGACGAGATAATTCGATCTTAGGTACATGATTCCATCTTTGCACTTTGATCATGGACGATAACGTGGCCAGGGCATCAACAAACTTATTCTCATCTCGAGGAATATGGTACAACTTCACTGTTGTGAAAAATGTCAGCAATCTCCTTGTATAATCTCTATACGGAACCAGATTTGCTTGGTGCGTGTACCAACTCCCTTTCACTTGATTGATTACCAAAGCTGAGTCACCGAAGATATCAAGGGTCTTAATTCGTAAATTAATCGCCTCCTCAATCCCCATTATACAAGCTTCGTATTCTGCTTCATTGTTGGTGCATCCGAAAGTTATTCGGGCAGTGAAAGGCATGTGAACACCTTCCGGCGTGATAAGAACTGCTCCAACTCTGCACCCATTCATGTTGACAGCCCCATCAAACATCAAACTCCATTTGGATTCAGGGTCTGGCCCTTCCTCCGGGAGTGGTTCCTCGTAGTCTTTAGCTTTGAGAAACATGATGTCCTCATCAGGGAAATCAAATTTCATGGGTTGGTATTCATCAATCGGCTGTTGCGCAAGATAGTCTGACAAGATACTTCCTTTGATGGCCTTTTGAGAAGTATACTGGATATCATATTCTGTCAAAACCATTTGCCACCGTGCAACTCTGCCTGTTAGTGCTGGTTTCTCGAAAATGTATTTGATAGGATCCATTTTTGAAATTAACAAAGTTGTGTGCCTGATCATATACTGCCTTAATCGGTTAGCAGCCCATGCGAGTGTACAACATGTCTTCTCAAGCATGGAATATCGGGACTCGCAGTCATTGAACTTTTTGCTCAGGTAGTAGATAGCATGCTCCTTCCTACCTATCTCGTCGTGTTGACCGAGAACACAACCCATAGAACCTTCAAGCACTGTCAAATACATTATCAAAGGTCTTCCTGAAACTGGAGGCATGAGGATTGGAGGTTCCTGCAAGTATTCTTTTATTTTATCGAAGGCTAATTGGCAATCGTCATTCCACCTGACCGTTTGATCTTTTCTTAGCAGTTTGAATATTGGTTTGCATGTGGCTGTTAGGTGAGATATGAACCTTGCAATGTAGTTCAATCTACCCAGAAAACCACGAACCTCCTTTTCTGTTCTCGGTTCAGGCATATCTTGTATTGCTTTCACTTTGGCAGGATCAACCTCAATCCCTTTTTCGCTCACAATGAAACCCAGCAGCTTTCCAGAACGCACCCCAAAAGTGCACTTGTTAGGATTCAACCTTAGACGGAACTTTCTCAACCTTTCAAACAACTTTTTCAAGTTAATCAGATGTTCCTCTTCTGTTCTCGACTTGGCAATCATGTCATCCACATAACATTCAATCTCTTTGTGAATCAAGTCGTGAAACAAAGTTACCATTGCCCGCTGATATGTTGCCCCTGCGTTTTTCAACCCAAAAGGCATCACCTTATAATAATACGTACCCCATGGGGTAATGAATGTGGTCTTCTCCATATCCTCAGGTGCCATCTTAATCTGGTTGTACCCGGAGAAACCATCCATAAACGAGAACACTGAAAACTGAGCTGTATTGTCAACCAGTACATCGATGTGGGGTAGTGGAAAATCATCTTTTGGACTAGATTTATTAAGATCTCGATAATCCACACACATTCTCACCTTTCTGTCTTTCTTCGGCACCGACACGATGTTGGCAACCCAGGGAGGATAATTGGTCACAGCAAGAAACCCAGCGTCCCACTGCTTCTGAACTTCTTCTTTGATCTTTATAGCCATATCGGGATGAGTCCGACGAAGTTTCTGCTTGACTGGCGGGCATTCTTCTCTCAATGGCAGCCTGTGCACAACAATATCAGTATCCAGCCCTGGCATGTCCTGATACGACCAGGCGAAGATATCAACATATTCACACAACATTTCAGTCAAAGCTTTCTTCACATCTGCTCGCAGGCTGGCACCAATCTTGATCTCTTTCTTAGCATCCTCGATACCAATATTAATGATCTCTATGGTCTCTTAATGAGGCTAGATGGTCCTTTCCTCTTATTTTAACAATCTGGCTAGTTCCTCAGGGAGTTCACAGCCCTTCTCATCCCCTTCTTCGGCTTGATAAATCGGTTTGTCAAAGTCATACATAGCCATAGCAAAATCATTATCAATGGAATCCGGAGGATCAAGTCTGCACGAACGGGTTAATGCTTTATTTTAGAATTTATTTTTAAAACAAAAAGAAACAAAACATTGCCATTTTATTTTTTTTTGTGCAAAAATAAAAAGAAAGACAGGGAACGAAATTTGAGTGCAAGACGTCCTTTATTAATGATTAAAATTGCAAATGCAAACAGGGTGGCCCTACAAATGAATCTATACGCCTTGGGCAGAGCGCAAGATTTTAACATGCATTATGGTTAGAAAAACAAAGAAGATTACTCTGTTTGAAGAGTAACTCGGATGACTTCTTCGACGGACCAATTCTGCAATGATTTTCCCGGAGCGCATGGGCGTACCCAGTTGTCCAAGTCACAGTCACTGTCAACACCATCTTCTGTAGCTGCACAAGACTGATCTGGGTAAATGATTCCTCCACTGCTGAAAGTGATGGGTCCACTGTTCTCTGCAACTGAAGTCATAGAGGGATGATAGCCAATACCAAACTTGTCCTCCTTCATTGGTGTCTCTATCAGCTTGCCCCAGCCTTGGGCATTGTCTGCTCTGACAACCTCGACAGCTTGTTTATAGGACGAAATGGATGTACCGGATCTATCTGGTGTAAGTGATGATTCAGGCACGTTATCAATATTTACTGCTTCAAACGACTGGCAAAGCATCTCGTGAATTTCCCCATCCATCTCAATATACTTGAACGTGGACAAATGACTAACAAAAATGTCTTCCTCACCACACACTGTCACAACTTGTCCCTCAAACTCGTATTTTAGCTTCTGGTGCAAGGTGGATGTAACAGCCCCGGCCGCATGAATCCAAGGGCGACCTAATAAGCAGCTATACACAGGCTGTATATCCATTACATGGAATGTAGATTTGAACACTTGTGGTCCAATTTGCACGGGTAATTCCACTTCACCAAACACAGATCTTTTCATTCCATCGAACGCTCGGACAACCAAATCACTTGGCCTTAAAATCAAACCATCAACTTCCAGCTTCATCAGCGTCTTTTTAGGCAAGACATTGAATGAGGAACCAGTGTCTACCAACACGTGAGACAACACTGCACCCCTGCACTCCATTGTAATGTGCAAAGCTTTGTTGTGGTTTCTTCCTTCGGCAGTCAAATCCCTACTTGTGAAACCCAATCCATGGCTGACATTGACGTTAGAAATTACACCCTCAAGCTGATTAACAGTGATTTCCTGTGGAACATATGCTCTCCTCAACACTTTCAATAGAGCCTCCCGGTGCGCGTCAGAACACATCAACAATGACAAGATTGAAATTTTCAAGGGCGTCTGATTCAGTTGATCAATAATCTTATAATCACTTTTCTTTATTATCCTTATGAACTCTTCCACCTCGTTGTCAAAGGTAACCTTTGTCTCTGTTTCAGGAACATGCACACTCTCAACCACCTGTTTTCCTTTAGCCTTGGCCGCGGCATCAACTTCTTTATCACTGCACAAAGTTTGGGGAGCAAACAACCTTCTGCTCCGAGTAAAGCCACCTACACCACCCACATTGTCAGTATTTGAACTGGCTGATGTCCCGACTTCCTGCTTTTTCCCTTCGTAATACACGTCTGCCCCATAGTGCCATGGGATTGCCTTCGTAGATGTAAACGGAACTGGTCCTGGCACCGTGATGGTAACAGGATTGGATTTTTCTGGCAGAATACTTGCTACAGGAGCAGTACCTGCAGGCACCTGGATCTCAGCAGGAGTATAATAGATGGTCACAGTTGACACCTCATCAGTTTCTTTCACAGCTTGGTCAAATTGTAGACGTCCCTCGTCAATCAGACTTTGCAAACCAATTCTCAACTTATCACAGCCATTCTTCTGACTCATACATTCAGAACAATCTTGATCACAACCCAGGAACACCTGTCCCTTAAACAAACGATCTTTTACAACCAACAAGGAAGTCTTCACCTGATTGATATTTGGTACCAAGTTTAACCTCTTTCCATCTTCAATAGCACGCACATCTGCCACACCATGATCAGGCATGGGGTTCTGGAGAACATTAGGAGGTAACGAGAAGTTGATTGCTTTGGCATCAATCAAGTCTTGCACCTTGTTCTGAAATGCCCAACACTTCTCAGTGGTATGCCCCTGAGCACCTGAATGGAACTCACAGCAAGCGTTAACATCAAAATTAGGTGGCAAGTTGCCAGCGGCAGGAGGTCTCATAGTACGAAGCTCAACCAACTTCAATTTGAGTAACTGTGGTAACAACGCTGAATAAGTAATAGGGAGAGGGTCAATCTTACGGTCCCTCTGCCTAGATCTCTGTTGGAAATGAGGTTGCTGCTGTTGCTGCTGAACCTGCTGTGGTGGTTGTTGCTGCTTAACAGATGGTGCTGGGATTGTCACTGCACCTACTTGATGGTAAGCCTGAGAACTTCCTCTGCCTCGTCCTCTATATACAGCGTTGGTATCACCTTCTCTTCTTTTCTGACCACTAGCAAATGGTTTCTTCGTCCCAGAAAAGCCAGTCCCACTTACATCTTGGATCTTCCCAAGTTTCAACAGACTCTCTATTCTTTCTCCAGCAATCACGATATCAGCAAATCCGGTTGATGGACACGCAGGCAATCTTTCAAGAAATGCCCCTTGCAGGGTGCCCATAAACATGTCTGCCATTTCTCTATCCAGCAAAGGAGATTGAACCTGTGCATCCATCTCTCTCCACCTTTGAGCGTATTCTTTGAAACTTTCCTTAGCATTCTGTGACAACCCTTGCAATTTAGTGCGGTTGGGCGCCAGGTCGATATTGTACTGGTACTGCTTTAGGAACGCTTTTGCCAGATCCTTCCAACTACTCACAATAGCTCAGTTCAATTTCATATACCAGGTCAAAGAAGCTCCAGCCAGACTGTCTTGAAAGTAATGCATCCATAACTTCTCATCATCTGTATGGGCTGAAATCCTCCCAAAATAAGCTTGAATATGTGTCCGGGGACACGTATTGCCATGATATTTGTCGAAAGTAGGCGACTTGAATTTTGGAGGAATTCTGACTCCTGGTACCAGCCCCAAACTAGTAACGTCAATACCCATAGAATTCTTGCACTCTATGGCCCGGATCTTCTCAGCTAACTCATCATACCTTCGGTCACCAGGGTTACCCATATCAGCATCCAGTAGGGTAAATTGGTCTTCCAGAACATCTTCTTGAATACCACCAACATTTCTGCCATTTCCATTACCCAGATTACCACCAGGAGGAGGGTTGCCACCAGGAGGAGGAGTGACCCTTGTTTGTAAATTGTCCACTTGATTACCTTCAGGCGTAGTTTCTGGACGCTCGACTAGAAGCCTCAATCTTTCCTGAGCTTGTGCCATACCAGTCATGAGAGTCATAAACTGGTCCATGCGGGCCCTCATTTCAGCCAAATTATTCTGCATTTGATCCATAATCCTTGCTTGATTTCTTCGAGTTGAATATCGGTGAATATGATTCTTAGCTATAATGCCTGAAACCAAATAAAGGTTAGAGAACCCGCAACAAGTACCTGTTATGCAAAATGAAATGTTATACAATGCAAATGTCATGTTTATCATTTCCGAGGTGCCTTACACCCTGATTCCAATCTTAACCACAGAAATCTGAAGATCAGAAATCGTGATATAAAGAGACGTGCCGTGGTCATGTGTTTGTGTACAGATATCTGATAAGGACTAATTTTGAATAAAACTGCTCATCCCCATTCAACAAAGTATTCAAGTACATTCAAAAGAGGTTCATCAACAAATGAAATACAAGGGAAAGATGGATCCATCAACAAGCCTGATGGTAACCATTAACAACAAATTATGAGAAAAAAAACCTCAGTCTGATAATTCCACGTCCTTCAGCTTATCACTTGTGTATTTGATCTCCTCAAAGAGTATGCGAGTACACTGGTGATTCGGCTTTTGAATCATCTCTTTGATAAAAACATCCCTTTTCTCAAGAGCCTCAATTAAGGAACCCATATGCAGCATCAAAGCTACGTCGTCGCACACTCCTTTATGTCTCTTTATGCCAGCTTGCGTCTTGAGTATCTCCCTTTCTATCATGACTTCTTCAAGCTCTTTCTTGGTATTCTTCAGCTCTCTTCTAGCTTCTTCTAACTGTTCTTGACTTTTACCGAGGCTTTCCCGATACTTTCTCCTCAGTTCAATGTAACTTTGGTCTGAGCTAAGTCCTGTTTAGTTGTCTTGTGAGCCTGAGTGGCAGCATCGGCACCTTTGCTGATCTTCTGGAAGTGTTGTGCTCTTTCATAAAAATCTTTCTCTTTGGCTGCTAAGATCTTTTCTGCCTTCTGAGCTCTTCCTTCTAGATCTTTATTGTCATGCAGGGATTTTTGGAGACAACTACTTACACCAGCATTCTCTGCTTGAAGCTCTTTTACTATCTTCTGCCACTTTTCACACTCTTCAATAGCCACCATGGTTGGCTGTTCTGGCTCTACTGAACATAAAAAAGGTTCCCTTGAAAAGGGTAAAAGCAGTTCTTTTACTTTCATCTCGATCCATCTGTCATATTCAGGATAAGACCTACAATCTCCTTTCCCAAAAACCGTTTTTCCATTTTTATGCTTATATTTCCAAGCATTCACTACTTCTGTCAAATTATCATCTTTAGTTCTTGTAAAGAACAAAGATTCTTCAACGTCTTGCTCCGTAGGAGGATTCCTGGAAGCATACCCGAACTGTCGGATGGCCAAAACTGGATTATAATTGATCCCTCATTTTCTACCAATCTGAGGTACATTTGGAAAACTTCCGCATCTTGTGATAAGCTCTATTCTCAATAACCGATTATCAAACCAGATAATATTATCAGCAGTTAAACCTATCATTCGCTTGGACCATTTCGCAACATCTATGGTTTCCACAAAGGCACCTGTTTAAGGCAAATGCTTGAAAAGCCAATGGTACAGCAGTGGAGTACAACAACTAACAGGTCCTCCCCTTCTTTTCTCGTTCTTGTAATGCACAGAATGATAAAAATCTCCTAACAAAGTAGGGACTGGATTTTTAAGAACGAAAACTCTCGTCGCCTGCATATCCACAAAGTCTTGCTGATTGGGAAAAAGAACTAGGCCATAAATGTATAGAGCCAGAATGGAATTGTAAATCGTCCAGTTTTTAGCATTAGCAGCCTCTTGAGCTTGATCAGAGAGGAATTCCAGATGAAATCCGTCAACTCCATTTTTGCTACTCACACCACTCTTTATCACTGACTGATCTATTTGCATTGCAGCAACAATTTCTTTTGTACTAGGAGAACTACCAGAAAAGAACGGTATTGCCGACGTGATCGGAATCCCCAAAATAAATGAGAATTCTTCCAGTGTTGGCATCAAAATGTAATCTGGAAAGAGGAAACATCTCAGCGAAGGCTTGTAGAATTGCAGCAGAGTGTGCAAAGCATCATGTTCATACTTTGTGACAGTACGAACCATCTTAACCAAATTCCCGTACTTCTTTTGAAACCTATCAAGAACACCCGGGCCAGCCATATCTATAACTTTGAGCAGTAAATCCAAGGTAGGGTCTGGAAACTTGTAAGAAACATTGTTCTTCCTCTTCTCGTCATTCTCTGTTGAACCCATGGATTGGAATCAGAAGTGTATTATGCACCTGTAAATGACAAACACAACCGTTATGATATAATAATGCAATGCAAAAGGGCATGTAATCAGGTAATCAGGTGTCTGTGCTGGACTGTATGCATTGTGTCTGCATAAATATGATAACATTTCTGTAGGCAAGTGTCAAACCACTGTAATAGGATACACCATCTGTATATAATAGTACCAACATGACAGGGTATGTAGGAAGCTTGGTTACCTGCAAACTTGTAAACATCCCACCCACACTCACATGTGGATACTTAGAAAATGAGGATCCACAGTTTCGGAGGTTTGAGAAGCAATAACACATTCAGCTCGAAGGATACAATGTTGTGCCAATCAAAGAGGTCATCCACTGATTCACCTCAAAAATAAAGGCCATCCTATGCAAGTTCCAAAGTGGGCCCTCGGGTGCGAATGGGTTTGCCACAGAATGTGGTCTGCCACTGTCACCACTAAAGAGGGATGTTTCCACTAAGGTCCTCAATGATCGGTCACCAGAGTCGACAGCTCTCTAGATCGACATCCTGAAATGCGCAAGATACGCACGTCAGAACATGTCCCAAGATAGCCTCGTCTGGCTGTGAATTTCGTGAATACCCAACGCACTCCAGACGGCACGTAGGTCCCACTACTCTCCACTCTAATTCTAAGTGTATACTCAAGCCTGTGTAATGGGCTTATCTCTCAGAAATCCCATCCTGCCAAACAGAAAACCAGTCCAGCACAACAGTAATAATATGATATGTAATGCTAAAATGCAGTAAATACAGTAAAGTAAATAAACAGCAAAATAAAGCACGACAGTAAACACCCAATGAAGGAAAGAAAAAAACAAACAAGCGTTAGGATTGACTCACTTAGGGATGGACCAGCAAGAGGTCAATCTGTCCCCAGTAGAGTCGCCAGCTGTCGCTCCCGGGATTTTCATCCAAGTACAAACGTGAAAGTGGCACCAAAATAGAGTCTCCAGCAATGTGTATTTATCCCAAGAGAGGGAAAGGAAACACTGCGTAAACCTGAGGGGAAGGATAGAGCATGGTCTTGCGACCAAGAGAACTGGGTTCGGGAGTCGGTTACGTGAGAGGAAGGTATTAGCACCCCCACGCGTCCATCGTACCCGATGGGATCCACGCTTGCTTGTCTCGATCAAAGGGTGTCAGAAAAGGATACTGGAAAAGGAACTGCTAACTGGAGAACTGGAAAAGAAAAGGAGAGAAAGAGAAACAAATGTAGGGAAAATAAACGAAGTGCTCGAATGGGCCCTACCCCACTGCCTACGTATCTCATCGGGAACATGAGAATCAGAGCGACGTAGTTCCCCTCAGCTAAGGGAAAGTTGTTTGTGTTTTTTAGTGGAAATGTCAGAGTGTGCGTCCCAGTAGTTAGGTGTTGCAGCTCGCTGTAGGGAGACTTAGGTGTTACCTGTTTGCAGTAGAACGGACTTGACGAGTCCTTAAGGAAGGAGAATGAGATGAGGAGAGAATTCCCGAAGGAAAGACGTTATTGTTTGTTTGGAGTTTTTTAGAAAGAAGTGTTTTTTTGCAGTTATTTGTAACTTGCATTACACCAAAGTCTAGGGCACAGGGACGAATACTTAACGAATCGTCCCAAGACAGGACGCCCGCTAAGGACTCTAGAAAGATGAGAGGAATCCCCTCATTTCTCATTCCCCACGCTTAAGGCTCGTGTGCAATACTCTTTATCGTTATTAAGTGTTTTCAAGAAGTTTTGAGATGAGAAGAAGTGACTCAAAAGGAGCAAAAGGTGAAAACTAATGAGGGATACTAAGACTCATTCTTAATGTTATCATACATGGTGATCCTAAGGTTAATGTGGTTTAAGAAACCTACCCAAAAGAAAAGAGAAGAAGAGCAAAAGAAGCAACTTACTTCCAAGGTGGAAGTTAAGTTGATCTTAAAGAGGGATGAAGAAGAATTTATTCAAAGAAAGCATGTCTATGCTTATCAAAATCACCATTTAAATTATTGAAAGAAATAAGAGAGGATGAAAGAAAGAAGTGCATGTGGAAGCATATCCACACACTTACCATTTGCACCTACCTGAAAAGGTTATTTTCAAAGTTATTCACAAAAAATCCTAAGTAAAAGAACTTGGTCAAACAAGCCAATGGAAGAAAATAATGAAAACAGCAGCTATTACAGCCCACACGCAACAGAACAACAATGAATTCAACTTCATATACCAAACAGCAAACAACAGCTCATGTTCAGCATACAAAATGGGTGTAACAAGCATTTGGCAGCACATACTACAGCATATATGTGTACAAGCAGCAGTGGAAGATTAGAGACAACATGCATTCACAAATGATTCATTCATAAAAGAACAAACATGCTTTAACCCTTGCACATTATTCTATTAACACAACATGATCACAAACTCATTATAAATCATGGTGGCCAAGTCTTAAAAACAACATGGAATGATGCACATTGTAAGAGAATACACATTATTAAGCATGTGAACAAATTAAAACAAATGTTCACCTCTTGAAATAGAAAGCAAATGAACATGCACATAACAGTTCCAGCAACACAAGCATCCATTAACAATTAACAAGCTCAATGTGTGTGCATTATGTGATCGTCGCATCAATTAATCAACCACGCAAACATAGACATTCATTGATTAATAATCAAGAGCCGCGTGTTGAAAAAAAATCAAGTTCGTACTGTGGTGTGAGTTAAGATATCTCAAAAATAATCCACCAATCATCAATGCATTGATCCATGAAGTTTAAACATGTTAAGGATGTCAAACAAGCAAGAAAATGCACAAAAATACACATTCTGTCCCAGAGTAACCGGTTAACAAACGGTGAGTAACCGGTTACTTAGTTGAAAATCAGACAATTTACGCAAAAATACATAGAGTAACCGGTTAACAAACGGTGAGTAACCGGTTACTCTGGGTCAGTGGCCAAAAAAACTAGTTTCAAAAGCACTTTTCAGCAGCAAATCACTTCTTCAAACTTCCAAACGAACATGTAATCAATTAGGCACGAAATTACATTGAATTACAGTCAACAAACATTAATTGGATTCAATTAACAACCACATCAAGAATCATATTCAAGCACATGAATCCAAATCGAAAATCCACAAAGATCTACATCGAATAAGTTGCAAATAAGCTAAAAACAGTGTAGATTTAGGGAAAACCAACCAACAAAGCGGAGACTTGCTTTGGTAATTGTTGCAAAGTAATCTTGGTGCAGAAAATGAAAGAAAACCATAGATTCTTCAATCAATAGCCGAAACGCGTCGAAACCGAACGAAATCGCGAAAATCCACCAAAATCCAACTTACACCAAAATAAATGGTGAGAAACCTTTGGACTGAAGAAGAACAAGCTGAAATTCCAGAAAATCCAACCAATGCAAACCAAGAGATGAAGTTTAGCTCAAGAATTAATCATTTTTCAATGTAAAAAGTGATTATTCTTCAAGGAATAAGAGCTTTTGTGTGTGGTTTTGGAAGAGAGAAGTAGAAATTGTAGCAAAGTGAAGAGAGAAAATTGAGAGTGAAATGTGACAAATTTGAGAAAATGGTTGAAGGTCCTTGAAAATGAGTGAAGTATCTCTTAAATAGATTTTAGGTTTGGAGTATAAGTGGTTTGGAATGAGGTTTGGGTTTGGAGCTAGGGTCGGAGTTAGTTAGACGCAACTCACCGAGTCAAGTTAGTTAACTCGGTTAGTTAGGATCAACTCGGTTTCTTGGAAAACAAGGAACCACAACTAGTGTATGTATGTGTGACTTGGGCTGCAAGCAAGGCCTTGTGACTTGTGAACTTTCAGCATGAAGCCCCCATGTTCGAGCCCTCATATGACCTTCATAACTTGTTCAAATGAAAAAATGTCCAACATCAAAGTTTAAGAGGGCATGGAGATGAACAACTTTGATGTTCAACAATTTTTCATTTGAAGCCTTCTTGATTGAGAAAATTGGCTTGACATTTGGCACGCCAACTGTTCGATGAAATTATGGCCTATGGGCCTGGTCTTGCCTTGCCATGACTTGGTTTTTGCCTTGATTTCACCAAACTTTGATTGATCATAACTCCCTCAATTTTGATCCGATGGAAAAGTTATTTATATGGATTTGAAGCTTAGAACATGAACTTTAATTAGCTTAACTTGGGCCTGAGATTTGAAGCTTTTATCTTGAAGAAAGGAAGCCTCAAAGTGCGGTGCAAAATGGTCCAAACTTGCCATTTTTGGAAACCCTAAAGTTTCTATTTTTGGCAGTTTTGTAATTTCTTGATTTTTCATTATTCCTCCATCATTTCTTGATCAAATCTTGTCCAATGAACATATATAACTTGAATTTCATGAATTTGACCTTAAAAAGTCAGGAGTTGACTTTTTTCACTGCACTGTTGAATTTTTCCCCAATTTCTTGATTATCAAGCAACTGATAAATTGAACCTCTTTTGAAATAAACCAATTGCCAATCTTCCATCCTTAGACACTTAATATCATGTAGAAAACATTGAGATCAAGTTTGAATCAAAATTTCATCAGGAGACCACTTGAATCCAAAACCTTAATTTTGACTGTTTTTGTGATAGGAGATGATGAGTTGTCCAATCTACTTGATGAATTCTTCTTCTTTCAATGACTTGTAGGACCAATTGAGATGAAATATGATGTAATAGACCCTTGAGGCTTGTGGGAGACCCTTGGCTCTTATTCTCTTACTTTGGATGATCAACACCTCTTTGAAAATCAACTGATCTCATGCCCTTATGCAAGATGCAATGCTAAATGCTTAATGTTTTGTTTTTCTATGCTTGAATGCAATGCAATGAAATGAAAGCTCATGCTAAATGATATGAAGAAATGAGAGGGTAAATTTTGGGGTATTACAAGGAGGAAGCTCGGGAGTGTCCCTATCTTGAAGATCGGGCTGAAGGCGCGCCCGTGCACTTGAGGGCTATCTGCCCCACCGAGAACGGCCGGATCTGTTCGGTGTATCCGGGGATGCGATTCCTTATGTATGAGTTTACATTCGTGGAGGCGAAGTATCGTCTGCCTTTCACCGACTTCCAAGAGGCAATCTTCTGCCATTTGGAACTGTGCCCGACCCAACTCCATCCCAACGCACTGGCGTTCATCAGGGCCTTCAAGCTGGTTTGCTGTTATCTGCATTTCGGGGCAACCGTGGACCTTTTCTTCTACATCTTTCAAATCCAACGGAGTACAGCGGGCCTGAAGCAAAGCTGGGTGTCCTTCAAGAGCAGAGCAGGCTGTTCTGGTCGTACTCGGAGTATGTCTGGAACTTCAAGGACAGGTTCTTGGTTGTGAAACCTATTTCTGAGGCAGCTAAGAGGTTCATTTCTACTCTGGAGACCATGGAAGTAGATGGTCGACAGGTTGTGAAAGTTGTGTCCAAGTTCCCGTTGGAGTGGGTATATGCCCATTTTAGGTACCAGACCGATCAGTTCCTCGTCAAGCACGAACAGCTCACTGACGGGGACAAGGAATCTTACCGGGCATTGCATGCCTATGTTGAGAGCTTCAGTCCTTTCTTTGTGGTGGACAGGGATGGCAACGAGTTGCTCGGGGAGGACGGAGAACTTGCTCGGACAGGTCGTTATATTAACACTAGGGCTCTCCTCGAGTGCGAAAACGATGATGTTGCATTTGAGCTCCTCGGTATAAATTGTTTCTTTGCCCGTGTTTTTAACTCTTGTTCACTGTGCTGACCTCTTCTTTCACGTTTACAGGGAAAATAGGGGACATGAGGGAGCGTTTGATGAGGTCCTAGGCGGCCAAAAACTTGAAGAAGGTGCCCCCAGTGCCAAAAGCTGGTGCTGCCAAGCAGCAAATGATGCTCAAAAATTTCGTGGGTGGCACCGGCTCCACCTTGAGGACCATTTCGCACCCTCCAACCCCAGACACAACCCATAAAAGAAAGCGGGACGATGCTGGCTCTTCGCCTGCTGGATGCTCGGGAGGTTTCGCCGGGGGGAAATTTGTATTGCCCCCGTGTTATCTTCAAGGGAAAATGTTTGACGAGGAGAGTTCTGTCATCGTCCCCAAACTCGATGCGTCGGGCATCCTGTCCGCCGACCCTCAGGTGCGGAGGAAGCTCCTCTGCAAGGATGCGGCTGCCATGATTAGAGTGTTGGAGGCGGCGCTGGCTCTCGGGGATGCGGAGATGGTCCCGCTGGCCGACCTTAAGAGGGCAAAAGCTAAGATTGCCGACCTGGAGATGGAGAATGTTGAGATCCACAATGATCTGACGAAGCTTCAAGGCAACCTAGAGGCCAAGATCGAGCTTTAGAAGGGGTAACCCAGATGAAGGGGGAGGTGACCAAAGTGAACGAGGAGAATGCCCGTCTGAAGGCGAGGATAGCCGAGCTGGAGGGCTTATCGACGGTTGGCCAGGATGAAACCGAAGATGAGAAAGCCTTGAAGACCCGAGGAGACCTGATCGGGAGGATTCGTCTCTTTGAGCAGGATAATTTGGGGGCATTTGAGTTTGGTTTCAACGCTGCCTTGGAGCAGTTGAAGGCCCTTAACTCCAATGTCCAGCTGCTGACCCTGGGGATGGGCGTGCTTAACGTGGTTGTCAATGGCGAGGGGGTTCCCCCGGAGGTTCCTGACGATGCAACTTAGTTTTCAGAACTTGTACTTTGTATTTTGTGGGCCTGCGTGCCTTTTGGTTTGTAACCTTTTGCCGGGCACAACCCTTACTTTGTAACATTAACTGTTCTGGCCTTCGGGCCATATTTATATAAATAACTTATGTTTAGTATTATGCATGTTTCATTTATTAGTGTATGCTTTAAACGTTTGAATGCTAAGTAGGGGCGTTTCGCTCGACTTGTTCTTATTATGCTCGACATTTTGGGAGACTCGTCAAGGAGGCGAAGTAGTTTCACTGGTGATGGGACTAGGATCTCGGTTGAGGTACTAATTCCACAGGCTTGGATTATTCCCATCACGAACTGGGTGTCCTGCCTTATTGGTGCAGCAACAGCGGAGCTCGATTGAGGTATCCCTGTTGTGCACAGAGTTTGCTCGTTCCATGAGCAGAAACTGGCCGACGTTGTAAGGCGAGGGATCGTGCTTGCACCGGGGCACGGTCCTATGCCCGAGTTGTCTTCCCGTTGAGGGTGATCTTGTCAGCAGTTAGTCCGACCTAGTGGCTGACCCTAATTGTAATATTGTTTGAGCTTTTCAACATTCCACGGTCGAGCAAATGGTTCTCCGTCTAGAGTTTCTAGGTAGTAGGCTTCAGTGCCTGTTTTTGACTTGACCCTGTATGGTCCTTCCCAGTTTGCGGCTAGCTTGCCCTCGCGTGAATCCTTTTGGTTTCTCCATAGGACCAAGCTGCCAACGGGAAAGTCGCGCTTTATGACTTTAGCGTCGTGGCGCAAAGTTATCTTTTATTTTAGCGAAGCCTCACGGAGATCTGCCCCGATCGTATTTCTTTGACCAGGTCAAGCTCCTCTCTCAAAGCCCCGTCGTTCATCTCCTCGTCGAGAGGAGCCTCTGTTCTTCTGGAAGGCTCTTTGATCTCTACCGGTATCACCGCCTCGGTTCCGTAAGCTAGACGGAAGGGAGTTTCCCCAGTGGGGTTGTTCTATATGCCCAGAGCATGCTGTGTAGCTCCTCGACCCATCTCTTCTTGGCTTAGCCTAACCTTCATTTCAGACCTCGAAGGATTACCCTGTTCACGGCCTCCGGTTGTCCGTTGGTCTGGGAGTGCTCGACGGAAGTGAAGTGCTGCTTCGTGCCTAGTTTGGCGACGAAGTCTTGGAACTTCCTATCCGTGAATTGAGTTCCATTGTCGGTCACAAGGGCCTGGGGTACCCCGAATCGTACGAGGACGTTTCTTTTATAATAACGAAGTATGTTGAAGGCTGTGATCTTGGCGAGGGCTTCAGCTTCGATCCACTTTGTAAAGTAACCAATGACCACAATCAGAAATTTATTTTGGAAAGACCCCATTGTAAAGGGGCCGAGTATATCCATCCCCCACCAGGCGAAGAGCCAAGGCCAGGACAAAGTCTTCAACTTGTTCGGGGGTGCCAAGTGCATGTCCCCGTGGCACTGGCATCGGTCACATTTTTGGACATGCTCCTTAGCATCGTACTACATGGTCGGCCAATAGTATCATGCCCGCATGGCCTTTCGTGCCAATGATCTCCCTCCCAAGTGTTGCGCGTTGATGCCCTCGTGAATTTCTTGAAGAACTTCGGGGACCTTGTCCTCCTCGATACATTTCAGTAGGGGAATGGAGAATCCTCGACGGTAGAGCTTGTCGTCGACCAGGACGTAGGAGCATGCCCTTCGTTTGGTCATGTTGGCCTCCTTGCTGTCCTCGGGCAGTTCTCCCGTAGTGAGTTATTTATACATCGAAGTCATCCAGCAGCTATTGTCGCCAATGGCATTGACGTCGAGTAACACTGAAGACTTCTCAATACTTGGTCGAGAGAGTACCTCCTGTATGACAGATTTATTGCCACCCTTCTTTCTGGTGATAGCCAGTTTTGATAGGATGTCTGCTCGAGTGTTTTGTTCGCAAGAGATGTGCTGGACTTCCCAAGTGTCAAACTTAGCGATCCTTTCCTTTACCAACATCAGGTATTCGACCAGGTGGTCATTTTTGGCCTGGTATTCTCCTCGTACTTGGGATGCTACGAGTTGGGTATCTGTGAAGATTTTTATTTCCTTGGCACCCAAATCTTCAGCCAGCCTCAAGCCCGCGAGGAATGCCTCGTACTCGGCCTGATTATTTGATGTGAGGAAAGATAGGACCAGAGATACTTCGATCAGGATTCCCTCTTCGTTTTCAAGTATGATACCTGCGCCACTACCTGTGGAGCTCGATGCTCCGTCGACGAAGATGGTCAATTTGTGTACCCCGCTGGGTGGGTACGCCGAAGGCGTCATTTCCGCCACGAAATTGGATAGGACTTACGCCTTGAGGACCTTCCTGCTTTCGTAGTGGATGTCAAATTCTGACAGCTCCAAAGACAATTTGAGCATTCTTCTGGCCATGTCTGGCCGGCTGAGCAGTTGTCTTATGGGCTAGTCTGTTCGTACCACAATCGTGTGGGCCAGGAAGTAATTCCTTAGTCTCTTTGCTGCATTGATGAGGGCGAGGACGACCTTCTCGATCTGCTGGTACCTGAGTTCGGGCCCTTGCAGAGCCTTGCTCGTGAAATATATGGGCTTCTGCCCATCGGTAGTTTCGCGAATGAGGGCAGCGCTAATGGCTTTGCTGGTGACAGAGAGGTACAGGTACAATGTCTCTCCATTATCTGGTCGCGAAAGAACGGGGGGTTCAGATAAGGATCGCTTGAGGTGGAGCAAAGCCTGCTCGCATTCCTCCGTCCACTCGAATGTGGCTCCTTTTCGCAGAAGCTTAAAGAAGGGCAGAGCGTGTTGGGCAGATTTAGCCACAAATCGAGAAAGTGAGGCGAGCATCCCGTTGAGGGATTGTATTGATTTCTTCGACCTTGGCATGGGGAATTCAGCGAATGCCCGACATTTATCAGGGTTGGCCTCTATCCTCCTTTCGGTGAGGTAGAAGCCGAGGAATTTCCCTGCCCGCATGTAACACCCCAATTTATTTTATTATTTTTGTAATTAGAATTATATGAGGTTGTGTATATGTGTGTGGTTATGCGTGTTTTGGTCATGGTTGAGTTTCCCTTAGTATGGGGTAGTAACATGAGAATTGTAGGGATTAAGGTGTTGGGGGGTGTGTGACCCATTGGTGTAGAACTTGGTGGTGAGAACGATTAATTGATTAATATTATTAATGTAAATTATTAAGAAATATTGTTATTATTATTTAATTAGTAAAATAATAATAATAATGTTGGGATAATAATAATATTATGAATAAAAAGAATATTAGAAAATAGAAAAGGGGGTTTAGAGGAGAAAATCATTCAGTACATGTTATTGGAGGAAAAGAGAAAGAGGAGAGCTAGGGCAAAAGGGAAGAGAAAAGCCATTGTTGAGGCCGAGGGTTTTTGTCAAGAATTCTAAGGTAAAGGTGGAGTTCTTTAATCTCTAAGGGTTGCATAATATTTGTATGAGGGTAGATAAACCTTTAGGTTCATCCCTATGTGTTGTTTGTGTTGATTTGGGGATTGAGGTTTTTGCGTGTCGGAGGTTTTGATAAGAAGAAAAATGCATAAATTGACCAGTTGAATTGTGGTTTATGTATTCCTATTTGTTTATATGATAACCTGTGATGGTATGTGTATTTTCGGTGCTATTTGTGGGTAGAATCGGAGAAAGGTTGGGGCTGGCTTATGCTGAAATTGCAACTGCAGAATTGCAGAATCGCGCAATTCGCTGTGCGAATGAAAGTTCGTTGGGCGAATGTTCGCCCCAGATTTGCTAGGCAAATGAGGCAGCGAGTGAAGGGAAAGAAGAGAAATTCTGGAATGAGTGGTACGGAAGTTCGCCCCAGGTTCGCTGAGCGAACTCCTGGCGAACACAAGTTCGCTGGGCGAATGAAGAGTGAGTGGAGAAGAGGAAAAGTAAGTCTCGGGTTTTTGTATGGGAGGGTTTGTTCGCTAGGTACTTCGCTAGGTGAACTCCTAGCGAATGGTAGTTCACTGAGCGAACTTGCAGCGAGCATGACAGAGCTGTTTTGCTGCTGTACAGACATAATTTTCTTAGGATCAAAACCGAGGTTGAGTTCAGCTTATCATCTGCAGACGGATGGACAGACGGAGAGGACTATACAATCCTTGGAGGATTTGTTAAGGGCTTGTGTTCTTGAGCAGGGTGGTGCTTGGGATAGCCATTTGCCGTTGATTGAGTTCTCTTATAATAACAGTTATCATTCCAGTATTGGAATGACGCCTTTTGAAGCTTTGTATGGTCGGAGGTGTCGGACGCCTTTGTGTTGGCATGAATCTGGAGAGACCGCAGTACTTGGACCTGAGATTGTTCAGCAAACTACTTAAAAGGTGAAGCTGATTCGGGAAAAGATGAAAGCTTCGCAGAGTAAGCAGAAGAGCTACCATGATAAGAGGAGGAAAGATCTTGAGTTTCAAGAAGGAGAACATGTGTTTTTGAGAGTCACTTCAGTGACCGGTGTTGGACGTACGTTGAAGTCGAGGAAGCTTACTCCTCGGTTTATTAGTCCATATCAGATCTCTGCAAGGGTTGGGCCTGTTGCCTACAGAGTGGCGTTGCCACCCAATTTGTCGAATTTTCATGATGTGTTCCATGTGTCACAGCTTCGGAAGTATGTTTCGGATCCATCACATGTGATCCCGATGGATAATGTGGAAGTAAGTGATAACCTTACGGTTAATGCCTTACCAATACGGATTGAAGACCGCGAGGTAAAGCAATTGAGTGGTAAAGAGATCACCCTTGTGAAGTTAGTGTGGGGAGGCGCGGCCGGTGGAAATATGACTTGGGAGTTAGAGAGCATGATGCGAGAATCGTATCCAGAGTTATTCGTATGAGGTAAATTTTGGAGAACGAAAATATTCTAAGTGGGGGAGAGTTGTAACACCCCAATTTATTTTATTATTTTCGTAATTAGAATTATATGATGTTGTGTATATATGTGTGGTTATGCGTGTTTTGGTCGTGGTTGAGTTGCCCTTAGTATGGGGTAGTAACCTGAGAATTGTAGGGATTAAGGTGTTGGGGGGTGTGTGACCCATTGGTGTAGAACTTGGTGGTGAGAACGATTAATTGATTAATATTATTAATATAAATTATTAAGAAATATTGTTATTATTATTTAATTAGTAAAATGTTAATAATAATAGTAATAATAATGGGATAATAATAATATTATGAATAAAAATAATATTAGAAAATAGAAAAGGGGGATTAGAGGAGAAAATCATTTAGTATGTGTTTTTGGAGGAAAAGAGAAAGGGGAGAGCTAGGGCAAAAGGGAAGAGAAAAGCCATTGTTGAGGCCGAGGGTTTTTGTCAAGAAGTCTAAGGTAAGGGTGGGGTTCTTTAATCTCTAAGGGTTGCATAATATTTGTATGAGGGTAGATAAACCTTTAGGATCATCCCTATGTGTTGTTTGTGTTGATTTGGGGATTGGGGTTTTTGCGTGTCAGAGGTTTTGATAAGAAGAAAAATACATAAATTGACCGGTTGAATTGTGGTTTATGTATTCCTGTTTGTTTATATGATAACCTGTGATGGTATGTGTATTTTCGGTGCTGTTTATGGGTAGAATCGGAGAAGGGTTGGGGCTGGCTTATGCTGAAATCGCAACTGCAGAATTGCAGAATGGCGCAATTCGCTGTGCAAATGAAAGTTCGATGGGCGAATGATCGCCCCAGATTTGCTAGGCGAATGAGGCAGCGAGCGAAGGGAAAGAAGAGAAATTCTGGAACGAGTGGTGGGGAAGTTTTCCCCAGGTTCACTGAGCGAACTCCTGGCGAACACAAGTTCGCTGGGCGAATGAAGAGCGAGTGGAGAAGAGGAAAAGTAAGTCTCGGGTTTTTGTATGGGAGGGTTTTTTCGCTGGGGACTTCGCTAGGTGAACTCCTAGCAAATGGTAATTCGCTGAGCGAACTTGCAGCGAGCATAACAGAGCTGTTTTGCTGCTGCACGAACATAATTTTCTTAAACTTTAAATATTCATAACTTTTAATCCGTATGTCCGTTTCAGTCGCCGTTCGAATCGGTGCAAATCTGGTTTCATATCATTTTTGTTAAAATTAATTTCAATACCAGAATTCCAACTATTTGATGCATTAATTGGGTTTTTGTGTATGTTATTATGTATTGCACGTTGAAGTGATGAATTTGGGTGTGTGAATGCATGTTGTAGCTGTGGATTGCAATTGTTTCATGTTTGACAAGTATATGTTGTGTGTTGGATAGTTGTAGTGTGATGTATTGATTGTATGTTAGTCATATGCATTAGTTATTGTTGTATGTTGTCGTTGAATGTATATTCATGTTGCATAAAGTTGTGCGATAAGCCGTGTGCCCGTGTGGGGTGTGAGCGTCTTATCGGGATTCTTTAAAATAGAATCATGTTGCTGTTGTTGAAGGTAATCGTGTGCCCATGTGGGGTGTGAGCAATTATGAGTGTCGTGTGCCCGTGTGGGGTGTGAGCGACTTATATGGAAATTCTGACGGGAATTATGATCATGAAAAAGGGATCGAATTGGTACCACATGCATTTAGTCGAGTTGTGGGTCTCATTGCATTGCATTATGTTGTGTTGCATGGTGAATTGTATGATTATCTGCTTATGTGGAAAAGTGTGATTTCGTTGATGTAGTAATGATAGGGTGAATGATGTAATTGATTAAATGCTTTTATATTTATATTATGCATTTCTTTTGTTGATTTGAGAATCTCTCCCCTTCTGTTTGAATGTTACCTCTACGTGGGTAACGTGCAGATAATCAAGATTAGTGTGGAGTTGAAGTTAGTGAAGATGGAGTCTTCTCTTGTATTTTGTTGAGTTGGCGTCTACTCTGATCTGTAACGCTGGGGAACTAGAACACTATTTGACTTTTGTTTCATTATCTGTTATTGCTTTTATTTAATTGATGATGGCTATGTGGTATTGAACATAATATGTGTTAGTTGAATTTCCGCTGCTATATGAGAAGATTGTTTAAGTATGATTTTAATTGTGATAATTATGTGTTACATGTAGTATGCATGAGCAGGTGAATATCGAAAGGTAGCATCCTAGACGTTGTATGTTTTATTTTACTATGATATTTTATTATTAATTGTCGCAGGGGTTTAGGGTGTTATATAGTGGTATTAGAGCAGGTCGGTCTGTCCGACCAAGTTATCGAGTAGTTGTCGTGTGACAGTTGATTACTATCGATGTCAGTTCCTTAACCATTGTGTTCTGTTGTTGGTGTGTAACAGAGTTTGAATGGCTGGAAGGAACGATGTTGCTATTGCTGCTGCCTTGCAGGCTGTTGCTCAGGCAGTACATAACCCGCCTCATGCTGGTGAAAATGACGAGTTTCGGAAGAATATACCACCTACCTTCAAGGGAGGATATGATCCGGATGGAGCTCAAGCTTGGCTCAAGGAGATCGAGAGAATCTTCCGGGTTATGGACTGTTCTGAGGCACAGAAGGTACGGTTAGGTACTCACATGTTGGCTGAGGAAGCTGATGATTGGTGGGTTAGTACTCGTCAACTGTTGGAAGCAACAAGAGAGGCAATTACCTGGGCTTGTTCAATAGGGAGTTCTTGAGGAAGTATTTCCCTGAAGACGTTCGAGGAAAGAAAGAGATCGAGTTTTTGGAATTGAAGCAGGGTAACATGCCGGTTACGGAGTATGCTGCCAAATTCTCAGATCTACTAAGTTTTACCCTCACTACAGTGCAGAAACTACTGAGTTCTCAAAGTGTGTCAAGTTTGGGAATGGATTGAGGCCTGAGATTAAACAGGCGATTGGTTATCAGCGAATCAGAAGGTTTCCAGATTTGGTGGATTATTGTAGGATCTTTGAGGAAGATAGCAAGGCTCGATCGGCTCACTATAAAGGGCTGGCCGAGAGGAGGGGAAAACAACTGATGAATCATGGGAAGCCTTATGCAGCTCGAGCTGAGAAAGGCAAACAGAAATGCGCTGATGGCAAGAAGCCGAGTGGGGGAGGTGCCTTTGCTCCTCTTAAGTGTTACAGGTGTGGTGAGCTAGGACATCGTGTCAGTGAATGCACGAGTCATGTGAAGAAATGCTTCAAGTGTGGACAGGAATGACCTTTGAATCCTGACTGCAAAGTTAATGTGGTGACTTGTTACAACTATGGAGAACAGGGCCATATTAGTACTCGTTGCCAGAAACCAAAGCAAGCTTCAACCGGAGGAAAAATGTTCGCTTTGACAGGGACTCAGACTTCCAGTGAGGACAGACTCATCAGAGGTACATGCTATATTAATAATACGCCTTTGATTGCTATTATTGATACTGGTGCTACTCACTCTTTTATTGCTGCTGATTGTGTGAGAAGGCCAGGCCTTGTTGTTTCTCCTATGAAGGGAGAGATGGTTTTCAAAACTCCTACAAAGGGATCGGTGACCACTTCCCTAGTTTGTTTGAATTGTCCACTATCAATCTTTAATAAGGACTTTGGTGTGGATCTTATTTGCTTGCCGTTGGGAAATCTTGATGTGATCTTGGGTATGAACTAGTTGGAGTTCAATCATGTTCATATTAACTGTTTTAATAAGTCGGTGCAATTTCTTGCTCTTGAGGAAGAGGAAGAAGATGGTTTTCTGTCTGCTAAAGAGTTGAGAGAGCTCTTAGAGGAAGAAGCTCAAGTGCTTGCATTGTTTGCATCCTTGTCAGTGGAGAGTGAGTCGGTGATTAATGAATTGTAAATAGTGCGTGAATTTCCAGAAGTGTTTCCGGATGATATTGCTGATGAACCGCCAGAGAGAGAAGTGGAGTTTGCTATTGACTTTGTCCCTGGTACCAGATTTATTTCTATGGCACCATACAGGATGTCGGCATCAGAATTAATAGAGTTGAAGAAGCAACTGGAAGAGTTGTTAGAAAAGAAATTTGTGAGACCAAGTGTATCACCTTGGGGAGCTCTGGTGTTGTTGGTGAAGAAAAAGGATGGCAGTATGAGGTTATGTATCGACTACTGACAGCTGAATAAAGTGACAATTATGAACAAGTATCCGCTTCCAAGAATAGATAACTTGATAGATCAGTTAGTCGGTGCCCGTGTGTTTAGCAAGATTGACTTGAGGTCGGTTTATCATCAGATACGGGTAAAGGATGAAGATATTCAGAACACGACCTTCAGAACCCGATATGGACATTATGAGTATGTGGTAATGCCGTTCGGAGTTACTAATGCACATGGTGTATTCATGGAGTATATGAATCAAATTTTTCATGCTTACTTAGATCAATTTGTTGTTATCTTTATTGACGACATTCTAATCTATTCTAAGTCAGAAGAGGAACATGTTGAGCATTTGCGAATAGTGTTGCAAGTGCTAAGAGAAAAGAAGCTCTATGCTAAGTTATCTAAGTGTGAGTTCTGGTTGAGCGGGGTAAGTTTTCTTGGACATGTTATTTCAGGTGATGATATTGCTGTGGATCCATCCAAGGTAGATGCAGTTCTACAGCGGGAGGCTCCGAAGTCGATAACTGAGATTAGAAGCTTTTTGGGTTTGGCTGGTTACTACCGTAGGTTTATTGAAGGTTTTTCGAAGTTGGCACTTCCGTTGACTCAGTTGACTTGCAAAGGTAAAACGTTTGTGTGGGATGTTCACTGCAAGAAGAGTTTCATCGAGCTGAAGAAGAGATTGACTACAGCTCCGGTTTTGATTCTACCAGAACCAAATGAACCATTTTTGGTGTATTGCGACGCTTCTTTGATGGGTTTAGGAGGTGTGTTAATGTATGATGGTAAGGTTGTGGCTTATGCTTCCCGACAGTTAAGGGTCCATGAGAGGAATTATCCAACTCATGATTTGGAATTAGCTGCAGTGGTATTCGTATTGAAAATTTGGAGACACTACCTCTATGGTTCCAGATTTGAAGTGTATAGTGATCATAAGACCCTAAGGTATATGTTTGATCAGAAGGAGTTGAATATGAGACAAAGAAGGAGGCTAGAATTCTTAAAGGATTATGATTTTGTCTTGAACTATCATCCCGGTAAAGCGAATGTCATGGCTGATGCTCTGAGTCGAAAGTCTTTGCATATGTCGGCTATGATGGTTAAAGAGTTGGAATTAATTGAGCAGTTCAGAGATATGAGTTTTGTTTGTGAATAGACACCGCATAGTGTGATGCTGGGTATGCTGAAGATCAACAATGAATTTCTTAATAGTATCAGAGAAGGTCAGAAGTTGGATGGGAAACTGGTGGATTTGATGATTGGAAATGAGCAGATAGAAAGTAACGAATTCAAAGTGGATGAACAAGGTGTGTTGAGGTTCCGTGATAGAATTTGTATTCCTGATGATTCTGAGTTGAAAAGAATGATTCTAGAAGAAAGTCATAGGAGTAGTTTGAGTATCCACCAAGGAGCTACGAAGATGTACCAAGACTTGAAGAAGATATTTTGGTGCCCTGGATTGAAATGTGATATGGCTAAGTTTGTGTATGCTTGTTTGACTTGTCAGAAGTCGAAGGTGGAACATCAGAAACCCGCTGGTTTGATGCAACCGTTAGATATTCCAGAGTGGAAGTGGGATAGCATTTCTTTGGATTTTGTGATCGGATTAATCTAATACACCGAGAGGACATGATTCCATTTGGGTAGTAGTGGATAGAATGACGAAATCAACACATTTCATTCCAATCAATATCAGTTTTCCTTTACCGAAGCTGGCAGAAATTTATATTCGAGTGATTGTGAAGTTGCATGGAGTTCCATTGAGTATTGTGTCGGACAGAGATCCAAGGTTCACTTCAAAATTTTGGGAGAGTTTGCAGGAAGCCTTAGGATCAAAACCGAGGTTGAGTTCAGCTTATCATCTGCAGACGGATGGACAGACGGAGAGGACTATACAATCCTTGGAGGATTTATTGAGGGCTTATGTTCTTGAGCAGGGTGGTGCTTGGGATAACCATTTGCCATTGATTGAGTTCACTTATAATAACAGTTATCATTCCAGTATTGGAATGACGCCTTTTGAAGCTTTGTATGGTCGGAGGTGTCGGATGCCTTTGTGTTGGCATGAATCTGGAGAGACCGCAGTACTTGGACCTGAGATTGTTCAGCAAACTACTGAAAAGGTGAAGCTGATTCGGGAAATGATGAAAGCTTCGCAGGGTAGGTAGAAGAGCGACCATAATAAGAGGAGGAAAGATCTTGAGTTTCAAGAAGGAGAACATGTGTTTTTTAGAGTCACTCCGGTGACCGGTGTTGGATGTACGTTGAAGTCGAGGAAGCTTACTCCTCGGTTTATTGGTCCATATCAGATCTCTGCAAGGGTTGGGCCTGTTGCCTACAGAGTGGCGTTGCCACCCAATTTGTCGAATTTGCATGATGTGTTCCATGTGTCACAGCTTCGGAAGTATGTTCCAGATCCATCACATGTGATCCCGATGGATAATGTGGAAGTAAGGGATAACCTTACGGTTGAGGCCTTACCAATACGAATTGAAGACCGCGAGGTAAAGCAATTGAGGGGTAAAGAGATCACCCTTGTGAAGTTAGTGTGGGGAGGCGCGGCCGGTGGAAATATGACATGGGAGTTAGAGAGCAGGATGCGAGAATCGTATCCGGAGTTGTTCGTATGAGGTAAATTTTCGAGGACGAAAAATATTCTAAGTGGGGAAGAGTTATAACACCCCGATATATTTTATTATTTTCGTAATTAGAATTGTATGATGTTGTGTATATGTGTGTGGTTAAGCGTGTTTTGGTCGTGGTTGAGTTGCCCTTAGTATGGGGTAGTAACCTGAGAATTGTAGGGATTAAGGTGTTGGGGGTGTGTGACCCATTGGTGTAGAACTTGGTGGTGAGAACGATTAATTGATTAATATTATTAATATAAATTAGGCTTAAATAGTGTTTTCGCCCCTGTAAGTTAGAGTGTTTTTGGTTTTCGCCCTGTAATGATTTTTTTGGTTTCAGTCCCTATATTTCACATTCGCATTCGTTTTAGTCCTTAAAACCAAAATTCGCAGGAAAATCTGCAGGAAAAACCGCAGGAAACCTAAGGTAAGGGTGGGGTTCTTTAATCTCTAAGGGTTGCATAATATTTGTATGAGGGTAGATAAACCTTTAGGATCATCCCTATGTGTTGTTTGTGTTAATTTGGGGATTGGGGTTTTTGCGTGTCAGAGGTTTTGATAAGAAGAAAATGCATAAATTGACCGGTTGAATTGTGGTTTATGGATTACTATTTGTTTATATGATAACCTGTGATGGTATGTGTATTTTCGGTGCTATTTGTGGGTAGAATCGGAGAAGGGTTGGGGCTGGCTTATGCTGAAATCGTAACTGCAGAATTGCAGAATCGCGCAATTCGCTGTTCGAATAAAAGTTCGCTGGGCAAATGTTCGCCCCAAATTCGCTAGGCAAATGAGGTAGCCAGCGAAGGGAAAGAAGAGAAATTCTGGAATGAGTGGTGGGGAAGTTCGCCCCAGGTTCGCTGAGCGAACTCCTGGCGAACACAAGTTCGTTGGGCGACTGAAGAGCAAGTGGAGAAGAGGAAAAGTAATCGGGTCTTTGTATGGGAGTTGTTGTTCGCGGGAGACTTTTCTAGGCGAACTCCTAGCGAATGGTAGTTCACTGAGCGAACTTGCAGCGAGCATGACAGAGCTGTTTTTTCTGCTGTTCGGACATAATTTTCTTAAACTTTAAATATTCATAACTTTTAATCCGTATGTCCGTTTCAGACGCCGTTCGAATCGTTGGAAAGCTGGTTTCATATAATTTTTGTTAAAATTAATTTCAATACCATAATTCCAACTATTTGATGCGTTAATTGGGGTTTTGTGTATGTTGTTATATATTACACATTGAAGTGATGAATTTGGGTGTGTGAATGCGTGTTGTAGTTGTGGATTGCAATTGTTGCATGTTTGGCAAGTATATGTTGTGTGTTGGACAATTGTAGTGTGATGTATTGACTGTATGTTAGTCATATGCATTAGTTGTTGTTGTATGTTATTGTTGAATGCATATTCATGTTTCATAAAGTTGTGCGATAAGTCGTGTGCCCGTGTGGGGTGTGAGCATCTTATCTGGATTCTTTAAAATGGAATCATGTTGTTGTTGCTGAAGGTAATCGTGTGCCCATGTGGGATGTGAGCGATTACTAGTGTCGTGTGCCCGTGTGGGGTGTGAGCGATTTATATGGAAATTCCGAAGGGAATTATGATCATGAAAAAGGGACCGAATTGGTACCACATGCATTGAGTCGAGTTGTGGGTCTCATTGCATTGCATTATGCTGTGTTACATGGTGAATTATATGATTATCTGCTTATGTGGAAAAGTTTGATTTCGTTGATGTAGTAATGATAGGGTGAATGGTGTAATTGATTAAATGCTTTTATATTTATATTATGCATTTCTTTTGTTGATTTGAGAATCTCACCCCTTCTGTTTGAATGTTACCTCTACGTGGGTAATGTGCAGATAATCAAGATTAGTGCGGAGTTGAAGTTAGTGAAGATGGAGTCTTCTCTTTTATTTCGTTGAGTCGACGTCTGCTCTGATGTGTAACACTGAGGAACTAGAACGCTATTTGACTTTTGTTTCATTATCTGTTATTGCTTTTATTTAATTGATGATGGCTATGTGGTATTGAACATAATACGTGTTCATTGAATTTCCGCTGCTATATGAGAAGATTGTTTAAGTATGATTTTAATTGTGACAATTATGTGTTACATGTAGTATGCATGAGCAGGTGAGTATTGAAAGGTAGCATCCTAGAAATTGTATGTTTTATTTTACTATGATATTTTATTAATAATTGTCGCGGGGGTTTAGGGTGTTACACCGCACGCCGAAGGTGCATTTTTCTGGGTTAAAACGCATTTTACTTTTTCTCTCCTGGTCGAAGACCTTTTGCAAGTGGATCGTGTGAACGGATTCCTCTTGGGACTTCACGATCATATCCTCCATGTATACTTCGAGCATGTCTCCGATTTTTGATCGGAAGACCTTGTTCATTATACGCTGGTACGTGGCCCCGATGTTTATCAGACCGAAGGGCATTATGTTGTAGTAATAGTTCCCCGACGAGGTCATGAACACGGTGTATTTCTTGTCCTGTTCAGGCTTGGGAATTTGGTTGTATCCCGAGTAGGCGTCCATGAAGGACAAGAGTTTGAAATCTGCAGAATTGTCTACGAGCTCATCTATGCTGGGTAGAGGATAAGCATCCTTTCGGCAAGCCCGATTGAGATCAGTATAATCAATGCACATGCATCATTTTCCACTATTTTTCTTGACAAGTACAATATTGGACATCCAGGTTGTATACGTTGCCTCCGAGATATATTTTGCCTCTAAGAGGTGATCGACGTTATCAGTGATAACGGCGACGGCAGGTTCTTGACGGGCGTCATCGTTCCTGTTGGAGGCCATGATGATCAAATGAAGTTTGGAGAGAGATTTGGTCTTTTGGGTGAAAAAGATGAGGAATCTTGAATCAAAAAGACGGGGAAGCAGTGTTTCCCACAGACGGCGTCACTGATCTAAGGTGATCAGACTAGATCGTCGTGGCCTTCATGTAGGGCAGATGGTGATGCTTGTGGGAGAGAAAGGGGGTGTACCTGCATGGTACTCCGATGCCAAAGTCAGTATTTGGGCAAAAGAGAGAAAGCAAACACAAAGCGTTAAGATGTGATTTTGAGTATTGAATAGTGATCAAACCTGACCCTCTCATGTGAGAAGGTATTTATAGAGATAACCCCCAGCGCAGGGCCAAGGTCTCCCATGTGGCCGAAATATCTGGTCGACCAATGGGAGACTGCCAGGTAGAGGGTCAGGCGCGTGACCCTTTGACCTAGTACAACTGCTTCCATGAGATTCGGGGAGCCAGTCGGTCGCGTGAACTGTCAAGCGCGTGAGGGGCATGTCCCCAACGGTCATACTGTGTCCAACGGCTAGTTTCTGGCTATTGGGCCTTGCCAAGAGCTGGACTTGATTGGGCCTTGCCCTGCTGTGGGCCAAGCGTTTGCCCAGTCCAGAACAGTTATGGTCGGCGTGTCCAAATTCGTACCCGACGTGGAAACGATAGTCATTACTTCAACAAAGATCCCCAACAAGAAGATTAACATGATAATTAATTTATTTTTATATTTTCAATTATCGTATTGTAATTTTTAATATTATATTTTAATTTTAATTTTTTTCAATGCCAATTAAAATGTAATTTTATTAAAATTATTTAATTTCTCAATGCATTTTATAATCATTAAATATTTAATGAAGTTCAAACCATAACCAAAATATGTTAAATTGTTTTAATAAATAATGTTTTTAATTTATAACGTAAATATTGATAAATATTATTTTTATTAATATACAAAAATACTTAAATATATTACAAAAATACAATTCTAAAAAATTATTTTTTAATATTAATTTTAGGGTTAATGAAGTTTTTGGTCCTCCTAAATTCTCATATTTCACTTTTAGTCCCTCCAAAAATTTCCTTCAAAGAATGGTCCTCATAAAATTTTTTATTTTAACTTTTGGTCCCTCCTGCCAAAATCGTCGCTAAACCGTCGCCATTTCCGTCGCTAAAACCGGCTAAAACCGTCGCTAATTCTATCTCTAAGTTGTAAAAATCGTCGCTAATTGACAGGAGGGACCAAAAGTTAAAATTCAAAATTTTATGAGGCCCATTCTTTGAAGGAAATTTTTGGAGGAACTAAAAGTGAAATTGAGATATTTATGAGGACCAAAAACTTCATTAACCCTTAATTTTATATAATTATATAATTATTAATAATTTTTATATTCAATTTTATGATTTAAAACATTTAAAGTTATTAAAAAAACATAACAAACGAAAAAAAGGGTACATCCAAGATGGCGGCCCCCTAAAGGGAGACAGGCGCATCCGCGATCTGGGATGTCTACATTTATTTAATAGAAAAAAACTGACAAAGGTAGCATATGGGAACTTTAAATTCAGAGGGTGACATTTTGGGAAAAAAACTTCCAAATCTGTGGCAGGCCGGTTAAAAATCCCAAAATTCAGACCTTACAACTTGTTATCCGAGCCAAACATGTCACTTAGACCATGATAAATATTATAAGATCTTGAATTACTTTTAGACTACCTTTGTCACATAACATATCATTAAAAACATTTAGTCTCTGATCTGGTGTGATCATACTGGACCGTCGTGGCCTTCCAAGTAGGGCAGAGATGATAAATGTAGGAGATGAGAGGGGTGTACCTGCAAGGTACTCCGATACCAAAGTAAGTTTTGCCTAGAGAGAAAGCAAGTACAAAACGTTAAGGTATTATTTCGAATATTGAATAGTGATCAAACCTGACCCTCTCAAGTGAGAGGGTATTTATAGAAGTAATGCCCGGCGCGGGGCCAAGGTCTCCCATGTTGCCGAAATATCTGGTCGACCAATGGGAGACCGCCAGGTGGAGGGTCAGGCGCGTGACCTTTCGACCTGGTCCAACTGCTTCCGTGAGAATCGGGGAGGCAGTTGGTCGCGTAAACTGATAAGCGAGTGAGGGGGACGCTCCCAACGATCTTATTGTGCCCAACAGCTAGATTGTGCCCAACGACTAGTTTGGTAGAATCCATCTATTGGGCCTGCCAAGAGCAGGACTGGATTGTGCCTTGCCTTACTGTGGGCCAAGCGTCTGCCCAATCCAGAACAGGAGCCCCCAAGTCTTTGCTCTAAGGAAGAGTAATGACTTGAGATAACTTCGTGGACTATTGCCTTTGAGTGACAATGTTTGGGGTCTCGCCCTTTGCCCATTCTATGGTTAATATGGTCGACGTTGGTTGCTTACCAGCCCGACAAGCCTTTCGTATGCGAGGATGTGTCCACGGAAATGGCGTATTTATGTCGACCAGGTTTAGGAAATGTCCCCGCGAAAACGACATTTTTCTGTCGACCATGTTTCGGGAATGTGCCCGCGAAAACGATGTTTTTATGTCGACGAGCCCTAACGAGGACATGACTTGTGCGTATTGTCGAGGAAGATATGATCGCGGGGGCCGTAGAAGAGTTGGGTGAATGTAATGTCTAGCTTTGGGAATGTCAAACGAAGATTCCCTTTCTAACACGTGGTGGCACATTTAATTCCTGTCAGACCTAGGGGTCTAGGCTATGATGGCCTTTGCACTTCCCAAGCGAGCAAGTGCTTATTAAAAAGGGGGAGAGGGGATTCATTTGCACACTTCATGCAAATTACTCTCCCCAAATCCCTTTGCTCTGCAATTTGTACCTTCATCGGAGTTTCTTCGCTGCCGTCGATCTTCATAATCTACAATGTGATCTTCATCTTCTACCTCTCTATTTACCAAGTAAGTTATTCACCTCCCTTTGTAATTTCTATGGTGTTCTTCATTTCTGGGAATTTGCATGAATTTTTCGGTGAATCATGAACTTTTCGGTTGAATGTTCATGTGTTCTTCGATGAACACATGAATTTCTGGAAAATTCATGAAGAACATGAAGAACATGAAGAACATGGGATGAATGTCTATGAACATAGCGTAGGATTATGTAGATCTTCCTAGATTCTGGTTAGGATTAGTTTTAAGTTTGTAGTCGGGCATTTGGCCTGCTCGACGCGAAACTTTGGCTTTCGTGTGACAAGTTTATTTTGTCGAGTAAGCTTGTCCTCGGGGAGTCTTCTCGTAGAGTCGAGGTGACTCATCCCCGTTGTATGGGAAAAATGAAGTCGCTGTGTTCTGTCTTGGTCGACTAGGACTCGAGGTTATCCTTGACTTATTCCTCGCCCTTTCACTTGATTAGTGGTGGAAGGGTGAATTTGATCTTTGTCGTCGAATTCACTTTTTCTTCCTCTGCTTTTCAGGTGAAATGGCTGACAGACACGAGGGGGTTGTCCCTAACGTCGGGGCTGCACACGAAGAGGCAGAGCAACCCGTAGAACACGCCAATGTCCAAATAGCTGAGGGGGACCTCAAGTGGATCGCCCAGGAACCCATGTCGACGAGGTCGACATTTACTGAAGAGGAAGCTCAGGAGTTTCCCTACCTTGAAGACTGGGCAGAAGCTGCACTCGTGCATTGGAGGGGTATTTTCCCCACGAAGAACGACTGGAATCTGTTCGGTGTATCTGGGGATGCGATTCCCTATGTATGAATTTTATTTCGTGGAGACGAGGCACCGTCTGCGTTTCACCGACTTCCAAGAGGCCGTCTTTTGCCACCTAGAATTGTGCCCTGCTCAACTCCATCCAAGCGCACTGGCGTTTATCAGGGCTTTTGAACTGGTCTACCGTTACCTGAAGGTCGGGGCGACCGTGGATCTTTTCTTCTGTATTTTTCAAATCCAAAGGAGCACAGCGGGCCCGAAGCAAAGCTGGGTGTCCTTTAAGCAGCAAAGCAGGCTTTTCTGGCCTTACTCGGAATCTGTCCAAAACTTCAAGGATAGATTCCTGGTCGTGAAACCAGTCTTAGTGGAAGCTAAGAAGTCCATCTCCATCATGGAGACCGTGGAAGTTGATGGTCGGCAGGTGCAGAAGGCGGTGTCAAAATTCCCGTTGGAATGGGTGTATGCCCATTTTAGATATAGGACCGATCAGTTCCTCGTCAAGCATGCGCAACTCTGTGACGGGGACAAGGAGTCTTATCGGGTTTTACATGCCTACGTGGAGAGTTTCAGCCCTGCCTTCATGGTGGACAAGAACGACAAAGAGTTGCTCAGGGAGGATGGAGAGCCTGCTCGGGCTGCTCGCTATATTAATACTAGGGCTCTCCTCGAATGCGAAAACGACGATGTTGCGTTTAAGCTCCTCGGTATAGATTGTTTCTTTGCCTGTGTTTTAAATTCTTGTTCAATGTGTTGACCTCCTCTTTTACGTTTACAAGGAAAATGGCGGACATGAGGGAACGTCTGATGAGGTTCGCGGCGGCCAAAAACTTGAAGAAGGTGCCCCCAATGCCGAAGGCTGGTGCCGCCAAGCAGCAAGTAACGCTATAAAAGTTTGTGGGCGGCACCGACTCCATCCTGGGGACCACATCAACCCCTCCAACCCCGGACACGACCCACAAGAGGAAGCAGGACGATGTTGGCTCTTCGTCGGCTGGTTGTTCGAGCGGTTTTGTCGGGGGAAAATTTGTACTACCTCCGTCCTATCTCCAAGGAAGAATTTTTGACCGGGAAAGCTCTGCCGTTGTCCCCGAACTCGAGGTGACGACCATCCTATCCGCAGACCCTCAGGTGCAGAGGAAACTTCTCTTCCAGGATGCCGCTGCTGTGATCAGAGTGCTAGAAGCGGCATTGGCCCTTGGGGATGCGGAGACAGTTATGCTAGCAGACCTTAAGAGGGCGTAAGCTAAGATCACCGACCTGGAGCTGGAGAACGCAGAGATTTACAATAATTTGAAGAAGCTTCAAGGCAACCTAGAGGCCAAGATCGAACTCCAAAAGGAAGTGACCCAGATGAAGGGGGAGATGACCAAGGTGAATGAAGAGAATGCTCGTCTGAAGGCGAGGATAGCCGACCTGGAGGGGCTTGTTGGCGGTTGGTCAGGATGAGACCGACGACGAGAAGGCCCTGAAGACCCAGGGGGACCTGATCGGGAGGATTCGTCTCCTTGAGCAGGATAATTTAGAGGCAGCCGAGTTTGGTTTCAATGCTGCTGTGGAGCAGATGAAAGCTCTCAACTCCGATGTCTAGCTGCTGACCGAGGGGATGGGTGTTCTCAACATGGTCATCAATGGCGAGGTGGTTCCTCCAGAGGTTCCCAACGATGTTGTTTAGTTATTTGAACTTGTACTTTGTATTTTGTCAGCTTGCGTGCCGTTTGGTTTGTAACCTGTTTGTTGGGCATAGCCATTCTCTTGTAACATTAACTTATTCTGGGCTAGTGGCCATATTTATATAAATATCTCGTGTTTACATTATGTATGTTTTTAACATTGCTAAGTGTGGACGTTTTACTCGACTCGTATGGTTATGCTCGACAGTTTGGGGGACTCGTCGAGGAGGCGAAGTGCTTTCACCGGTGGTGGGACTAGGATCTCAGTCGAGGTCCTGATCCCACGGGCTTGGACTATTCCCATTGCGAGCTGGGTGTCCCGCCCTATTGGTGGGGCAACGGTGGAGCTCGATTGAGATATCCTCGTTGGACACATAATCTGATCGTCCCATGAACGAAATTTGGTCGGCATTGTTCAATTGAGGATTGTGCTTGCACCGGGGCACGTTTCTGTGACCGATCCGTCTCCCCGCTGTGGGGCGATCTTGTCGGCGATAAATTTAGACTAGTGGCTAGTTCTAGCTGTAGTATTGTTTGAGCTTTTCAGTATTCCATGGCTGAGCAAAAGGTTCTTCGTCCAGCGTTTCTAAGTAGTAGGCTCCCGTGCCTGTTTTTGATTTAACTCTGTAAGGTCCTTCCCAATTTGCGGCCAGCTTGCCCTCGCGCGAATCCTTTTGGTTTCTGCATAGGACCAGGCTACCAACTGGGAAGTCGTGCTATACAACTTTGGCATCGTGGCGTAGGGTTATTTTTTGTTTCAGTGAAGCTTCACGGAGAGCTGGCCTGATCGTATCTCTTCGACTAGGTCGAGCTCTTCTCTCAGAGCCTCGTCGTTCATCTGCTCGTCGAGAGGAGCTTCCGTTTGTCTGGAAGGTTCCCTGATTTCCACCAGTATCAGTGCCTCGGTTTCGTAGGCTAGTCGGAAGGGAGTTTCCTCGGTGGTGGAGTGTGGGGTTGTTCTATAGGCCCAGAGCACGCTGTGTAGCTACTCGACCCATCTCTTCTTGGCCTCGCCTAGGCTTCGTTTTAGACCTCGAAGGATTACCCTGTTCGCGGCCTCTGCTTGCCCGTTAGTCTGGGGGTGCTCAACGGAAGTGAAGTGTTACTTCGTGCCTAGTTTGGCAATGAAGTCCTGGAACTTCCTGTCTGTGAATTGAGTTCCATTGTCGGTCACAAGGGCTTGGGGTACCCCGAATCGTGAGAGGACGTTTCTTTTGTAGAAATGAAGTATGTTAAAGGTTGTGATCTTGGCGAGAGCTTCGGCTTCGATCCACTTTGTAAAGTAATCAACAACCACAATCAGGAACTTGTTTTGGTAAAACCCCATCGTGAAGGGGCCGAGGATATCCATCCCCTACCAGGCGAAGGGCCAAGGCGAGGACAGAGTCTTCAACTCATTCAGGGGTGCCAAGTGCATGTCCCCGTGGCGCTGGCACCGGTCACATTTCTGGACATGCTCTTTAGCGTCGTGCTACATGGTCGGCCAATAGTACCCTGCTCACAAGGCTTTTCGCGCCAATGATCTCCCTCCCAAGTGTTGCGCGTTGATGCCCTCGTGAATTTCCTGGAGAACTTCGGGGACCTTGTCCTCTTCAACGCATTTCAGGAGGGGAATGGAAAATCCTCGTCGGTAGAGTTTGTCGTCGATCAGGACGTATGAGCAGGCCCTTCGTTTGGTCGTGCTGGCCTCCTTGCCGTCCTCGGGCAGCTCCCCTGTAGTGAGGTATTTATACACCGGAGTCATCCAGTAGCTGCTGTCGCCAATGACGTTGACGTCGAGCTGCCCCAATGGCTTTTCGATACTTGGGCGGGAGAGTACCTTCTGTATGACAGATTTATTGCCCCTTTCTTTCTGGTGCTAGCCAGTTTTGATAGGACATCTGCTCGAGTGTTTCATTTGCGAGGGATATACTGGCCTTCCCACACGTCGAACTTAGCTATCCTTTCTTTCACCAACGTCAGGTACTCGACCAGGTGATCATTCTTGGCTTGGTACTCTCCTTGTACTTGGGAAGCCACGAGCTGGGAATCTGTGAAGACCTTCACTTCCTTGGCACCCAAGTTTTTGGCCAACCGTAAGCCTGTGAGGAATGCCTCGTACTCGGCTTGGTTGTTCGACGCGGGGAAGGACATGACTAGAGATACCTCAATTAGGATTCCTTCCTCGTTCTCGAGGATGATACTGGAGCCACTGCCCGTGGAGCTGGATGCTCCGTCGACAAAGATGGCCCATTTGTGTGCCCCGCTAGGCGGGGATGCTGAAGGCGTCATTTCAGCCACAAAATCGGCCAGGACTTGCGCCTTGAGGGTCTTCCTGCCCTCGTAGTAGATATCAAACTCTGATAGCTCCAAAGACCATTTGAGCATTCTACCGGCCATGTCTGGCCGGCTAAGCAACTATCTTATTGGCTGGTCTGTTCGCACCGCTATCGTGTGGACCAGGAAGTAATGCCTTAGTCTTCTTATTGCATTGATGAGGGCGAGGGGGACCGTCTTGATTTGATGGTACTTGAGTTCTGGCCCTTGCAAGGCCTTGCTCGTGAAATATATGGGTTTTTTCCCGTCGGTTGTTTCACAAATGAGGGCGGAACTAATGGCTTCGCTGGTGACGGAGAGGTACAGGTACAATATCTCCCTGCTATCTGGTCGTGATAGAATGGGGGATTCAGATAAGGCTCGCTTGAGGTGGAGCAGGGCCTGCTCGTATTCCTTTGTCCATTCGAATGTTGCTTCTTTTCACAGAAGTTTGAAAAATGGTAGAGCATGTTGGGCAGACTTAGCCACGAAGCGAGAAAGTGAAGTGAGCATCCCGTTGTAGGATTGTATGGATTTCTTTGACGTAGGCGTGGGAAATTTGGCGAATGCCCGACATTTGTCGAGGTTGGCCTCTATCCCCCTCTCGGTGAGGTAGTAGCTGAGGAATTTTCCTGCCCGCACGCCGAAGGTGTATTTTTCTGGGTTAAAACGCATTTTGCATTTTCTTGCTTGGTCGAAGACCTTTTGCAAATGGACCGTGTGATCGGATTCCTCTTGGGACTTCACGATCATATCGTCCATGTATACTTCGAGCATGTCTCCGATTTCTGATCGAAACACCTTGTTCATCATACGCTGGTACGTGGCCCCAACCTTTTTTAGACCGAAGGGAATTACGTTGTAGTAATAGTTCCTCGACAAGGTCATGAATGCAGTTTATTTCTTGTCCTTTTTGGCCATGGGAATTTGATTGTATCCCAAATAGGCATCCAGGAAGGACAAGAGTTTGAAACTCGCAGAATTGTCCACGAGCTTATCTACGTTGGGAAGAGGATACGCATCTTTTGGGCAAGCCCGGTTGAGATCAGTATAATCAATGCACATGTGCCATTTTCCACTATGTTTCTTGACAAGTACAATATTAGACAGCCAGGTGGTATACCTGGCCTCCGAGATAAATTTTGCCTTTAAGAGGTCTTGTACAAGTTTTTAGGCAACCTGTGCCTTTTCATCAGATTGCTTTCGCCTGCGCTGTGCAACGGCTCGGGCAGTTGGGTCGATGGTCAATTGGTTGTATGTAGTCTCAGGGTCAAGGCCGGGCATGTCCGCGGTGCTCCAAGCAAATATATCTGTGCTATCCTTGAGGCATGCCTTCAATTGCTGCTTTACCTCGTCGGGCAGCCCAACGCCTATCTTTACCCCTCTGTTGGGGTTATCTCTGAAGGTGATGACCTCGAATACCCCGTCAGGTATTGGACGCATGATGGTTGACGCAGGGGAGATGGTTGATGCTGTTGATGTGCCTTCATTCTTGTCTTCCTCGCCTTCAGAAATTCGGCTGTCAAGGTCGATCGTGTGCACTGGGAGAGCTAGCTTCTTGTCAGGCTGACTTTCTTCGTTGGGTTGGTCTTCCTCCCTTGCTCGGTTGACGGTCTTGGATTCTGCACCGATTGGGCTTTGTCCTCAGGTAGCTGCTTCAAAGCATCTCCTCGGAGCTTCTATATCCTCCTACAAGGCCGCGACGTGGCCCTTATCCGTATAATACTTCATCTTGAGATGAACGGTTGAAGGGACGGCGATCAGCTCTGCTAGGGTTGGTCTACCCAGGATACATTGATACAGCAATGGACAGTCAATTACCAGAAATTGCATTTTGATCGACTTTGATGCCTCCTCTTCCTCAAACGTGACTGGAAGCTCCACGTATCCCCAAGGCTTGGCAGTGGCTCCATTAAATCCTTGCAGGTCAGATCCTAAATAGGGGGACAGATTCTTCTGGTCCAGCTTCAAGGCTCTGAACAAACCAGTGTACATGATGTCCACCGAACTACCCTGGTCGACCAGGATATGTCGGACATCAGTGCTAGCAAGTCTAGCCCTGATGAGCAAAGGAATGTGTGAATTCGGGGAGCCCCCAGGCAGCTCCTCGCGGTAGAATGTGATTGGCTAAGAATGCCCCTGAACTTTCTCGAGTGTGGATAGCCGATCGGGACTGCAGTCGATGAGCTAGTCGAACTTTCTCTTGACCGACCCCACTGTGAGCTCGTTGTATCCTCCACATGAAATGATCATTGCCGTGGGGAAAGTCTCCCAGATGCTTTGCGTGGATATCTGGCAACCTGCGGGGGAGGACTAGGCGGTGAAGACTGTTTCCTTCTTGGTCTTTGAAGTCTCTCGTCGGGAGGATTCACCCTTTTTCGTATACTGCTTCAGGTGACCCTCCTTGATAAGGATTTCAATAGTGTCCTTCAGGTGCACGCAGTCTTCGATCACGTGGCCGTGGCTACGATGGAAGCGATAATATTTACTCTTGTCCGTGTTGCCCTTAGACGATGTTGGTTTGGGGAACCAGACACCCCCTGCTTGAATTCCGCATTGATGCATTCGAAAAGAATGTGCTCGTGGGGAGCTGTCAGTAGGGTGTATTCCGTGACGCGAACAACGGGTCCCTTTCGCTCCCACGGACAATCATTTCATCGTCTCTCCTTGTCGCGCTTAGGAGCTTCTGAGTCGTATTTTTTTGTTTCCCGGGAACTCTCCTGGTCCTTTGAGTCTCGAGCCTTGTACACGACCTCTTTTTCTTCGTATTATACATACGCTTGAGCCTTACAGAGGAGTTCGGCCAAGGTACGAGGGGTCTCGATGCCCACAACTTTGCGAAATCCACTCTTCGGTCTCAACCTCTTTTCAAGGAGATATTTCTTCATATGGTCCGTTGTCCGGACCTCCACAGGCTCCTTGTTGAAACGCTCGATGTATGCATGCAAGGGCTCATCTTTGCCCTATATAATGGCTTCGAGCGTGGCCTCTGACTTGGGATGACGTCGGGAGGCAATAAAGTGCCGGGAAAATTGGTTCTTCAAATCTCTCCAGGACGTGACCGAACCCCGAGGAAGTCGCTTGTACCAGGTCATGGCCCATTTCCTGAGGGTAATGGGGAACAACCTGCACTTAATAGTCCCGCTTACATTGTGGTAGTAGAGCATGGCTTCAATATTTTCTATATGCTCGCCTGGGTCGGTGGTCCCATCATAAGTTGCCAGAGAAGGAGTCTTCTCTAATCTGCGGGGAATACGAATGTCCATGATCTCTTGAGATAGGGGCCCATAGACATCGTCCTCACCGTTCACGCTCGAATAACGGCCAGGGGAGAGGTTGCGCCCGCGGTTTCTGCTGCGTCGAGGAGAATGTCTGCGCGAACAACGATGCTCCTGATGTTTCTCTGAAGGCCTGGACCTCTTTGGGGCAGGGGAGCGTCTGGATTTCCTCGGGGGAGAACTGTAACGCCCCAGTTTTTGTGTGTTTTTATTTAATCGAGTCTTTTGATTATTTTATTATTATTTTATTTTATTTTCGACTTTTATCTGAAATTATATTATTTTTCGATGTTGTGATATTTTATCGGGTTTTGGGAACGTTTGCGAGATATTTGAGTGTGGGGGTATTTTGGACATTTCGTAATATTTTGATTAAGTAGTAAGAATAGAAAATAGGAAGAGAGAAAAAGGAAGGGAAAGAAAAAGAGAAGAAAGAAAAAGGAAAGAAAAGAGGAGAAGAGAAGAAAAGTGAGAAAACTTGGGGAAATTAAAGAAAATCAACTTCTAGAATCGATTTAATCGGGTAAGGGTGCGAAACTCAATTATTGTATTATTGTGTATGATTATGTATGTGTATTTGTGATGTTTGTTGGATTAAAATGAAAATATTTAGTAAAACCCATATTGTGTCAAATTGATTAGAAATTGATTAAATGTGTTGGAAATTATGTTTTTGGTGTTCATTCTTGTTGATGCATGATAGATACATGTTGCTATGCATTGTATTGGTAATTTTCTGAGTGTAGGTGAAAAATTGGATGAATTTGGTCAAGAAAACGCAGAACAAAGTTCTGCAGAAATTTTTCTGGTTTTTCCAGGTTATACGCGTATGGGGCATGTTCATACGCGTATGGACCTTGGCATTACGCGTAACAAGGGCGAGCCATGGGCCAATACGTGCATGGGATGTTGTTTTGCTCGGCCATCTACCCATTTGCGCATGATACGCGTAGCATTTCAGGGCAATACGCGTATGGTGTTGGCCCTACGCGTATTGGAATTAAATGGGGATTTTTGGGGAAAAATGGTCTCTGCCCATACGCGTATGGCCTTGGGCAATACGCGTATGGCATGGCGAGGATTTTGGGCAATACGCGTATGGCCTTGGGCACTACGCGTATGGCCAGGAGAATGGTAAAATGGGACTTTTCAAAATATCGTTTTTCGTTTTCTTTCGTAACTTTGGTTTTGTTTATCCGATTTTTACATTCTTGGTATCGATGGAAAGCTATTGAGCTGTACTTTCTTATTATGGTGATCTTGAAATTGTTAGCCGATTTAATTATGTTGGAAAATCAGGAATAGTGTCGGTTGTCGACTTTTGTCGTTATAAGTGTGCGTAATTGATGGGTATTATGCAAGGTGCTGTTGTATGATGTAAATGTATGTGTTTAGATGGTGTTGTGATGATTTGTGGTCGTATGGCAATTAAATGCATTGTTTTGGGCATAAGTGCAAAGTGTGATTTTGTTGATGTAAATGAATGCATTTATGTGTGCATATTAAATGTCATGAATCATGATATGCATTGTTGTGACGTCCTGAGTGACGGACTGATTCCAGAGCGAATCTGCTATAACGTCGTGTGCCCATGTGGGGTGTGAGCGATGATTATAGACGATCGTGTGCCTTATACAAAGAGGCGTGAGCGATCGGGTCGTGTGCCTTATACAAAGAGGTGTGAGCGATCCATAAACGTCGTGTGCCTTATACAAAGAGGTGTGAGCGACGGGGAACATCGTATGCCCGACGGGGAGTTATAGTGATGTAACGAGCGATGATTCCAGCAGAGTTCCTGAGTGAACTAGTGATGAGAAACATTGGAAGTCGGCACCGTATGTGCATATGCATAGAGTCGTGTGTCGGTCTCTTGCATTGTATAAATCATTATGGTTGTCTTATGTGTGGAATTGTGGATAAAATTGATATATGAATATGTGTTGGTGATGGAAATATGAATTATTCCCTGTATGGCCTTGTTTTGAATTATGGCGTGAGTTGTGGTGAGAATCGTATATATGTGTGTTTTTGGTGTTATATCTAATTGTATGCAATTATATTATGGTTGTTTTTCTCACCCTTCTGCTGTTTTATAATGCTCTATGAGGCATTACAGATTAGAGTTGCTGGAGGTATTTTTGTGAAGCTTTGCGTCTTCATTCTTTTGTCGGTCGGCTCTGATATGTGACACCGGGTAGTTAGGGAGGCCGTTTGTGATATTTGTGTATTATGTATATATATCTTTTGTCTTGTGCATGTATAACTTGATGTATGACAAACTTTTCATGATATATATATATATATGATATTCAGTTTTAGATTTTCCGCTTTTATTCTAAAAGTCTGAAATGTGGGTGTAAGGAACTGAGCTCCTCTGTTGATTGCTACCCCACTGTTGCATATCTTTATGAGCAGGTGTTGTATGATTGTTTCAATATAATGTGATTCTCCCAGTCTATAACATGATAATTTAGATATACTCTGATGAAATTTCGAACTTTCTTTTACTGCTTTATTTGATTGGGGGTATAGATTAGGGGTGTTACATTAAGTGGTATCAGAGCCAGTTTGTGCCAGTCCGTGTCAGTTGTGTCTGTCCTTGTCGGTTTTGGCGTTGGAGTGAGTTGTTTGTTTAACCATAGTTTCTGTTATTGGAAATGAACAGAATATGGCTTGTAGGAACGATGCTGCTTTGGCTGCTGCTATGCAAGCTATGGCTCGTGCTGTGCAGGGTGCACTTAATGCTGCGGGTAATGATGAGTTCAGGAAGAACAAACCGTCTGTCTTCAAAGGAAGATATGATCCTGATGGTGTTCAGATTTGGCTGAAAGAGATTGAAAGGATTTTCTGAGTGATGGATTGTGCTGAAGATCAGAAGGTGAGACTGGGTACTCACATGTTAATTGGAAGAAGCTGATGATTGGTGGGTTAGTACTCGTCGTGCGTTGGAAGCTGCAGAGGAGGGGATCACTTGGGCTGTGTTTAGCGTTGAGTTTCTGAGGAGGTATTTTCCTGAAGATGTGATAGGAAAGAAGGAAATTGAGTTCTTGGAACTGAAACAAGGTAATATGTCTGTTGTTGATTATACTGCTAAGTTTGTGGAACTTGTGCAGTTTTATCCTCATTCTGCTGAAGCGACTGCGAAATTTTCTAAGTGTGTGAAGTATGAGAATGGCTTGCGTCCTGAGATAAAACAGGCGATTGGTTATCAAAGGATTCAGAGGTTTTCTGATTTGGTAGATTGTTGTAGGATTTATGAAGAAGACAGTAAGGCTCATTCTACTCATTACAAGAGTGTGAGCGAGAGGAAAGGGAAACAACAGTTCCGTGGTGGTCCGTATGTGACACCAGCTGATAAAGGTAAACAAAGGGGGAATTTTGAGAAAAGGTCAAGTGGAGGAGGGATGTCTGGTCCTATGAGATGTTATAGATGTGGTGAAGTGGGGCATCGTCAGTTTGAGTGCAGGAAAGATTTTAGAAAGTGTGCTAACTGTGGAGGTATAGGACACATTGCAGCTGATTGTAAGAGGAACGTGGTGAAGTGCTTTAATTGTGGTGAGCTGGGACATGTTAGTACAAAGTGTCCGAAACCGAAGCAAGCTCCAGCTAGTGGGAAGGTATTTTCTTTGGCAGGAACTCAGACTTCAAGTGCAGATCGTCTGATCAGAGGTACTTGTTTTATTAATAGTACTCCTTTGATTGCTATTATTGATACTGGAGCGACTCATTCATTTATTTCGTCTGAGTGCGCGAAGCGTTTGAATCTTGTGTTGTCTTTGATGGGTGGTGAGATGGTTATTGATACTCCAGCAATGGGGTCAGTAACTACTTCTTTGGTTTGACTAAGATGTCCTTTGACCATTTATGGTAAAGACTTTGAGATAGATTTGGTGTGTTTGCCATTGGAGGGTTTAGATGTGGTTCTTGGTATGAATTAGTTGCAATTCAATCGAGTTCATATTGATTGTTATCATAAGCTGGTAAGGTTTCCTTCTCTTGAGGAAGACGAAGACTCGAGTTTCTTATCTACCAAAGAGTTCCAGAGACTTTTAGCGAATGAAGCTCAGTTGTTTGGGTTGTTTGCATCTTTAGCTGTGGATAGTCAAGTTTCACTTGATGTGTTTCTAGTGGTGTGTGAATTTCTGGAAGTGTTTCCTGAGGATATTTCAGATTTACCGCCAGAGAGAGAGGTGGAGTTTTCTATAGATCTAGTTCCTGGTACTAGACCTGTTTCTATGGCACCTTATCGTATGTCGGCATCTGAATTGGTTGAGTTAAAGAAACAGTTGAATGAGTTGTTGGAAAAGAGGTTTGTGAGACCTAGTGTTTCTCCTTGGGGTGCTCCAGTTTTATTGGTAAAAAAGAAGGATGGAAGTATGCGGTTGTGTATTGATTATCGCCAGTTGAATAAGGTGACGATCAAGAATAAGTATCCTCTTCCAAGGATTGATGATCTGATGGATCAGTTGGTTGGTGCGTGTGTGTTCATTAAGATTGATTTGAGATCAGGGTATCATCAGATTAGGGTGAAGGAAGAAGATATTCAGAAGACGGCTTTTAGGACACGTTACGGTCATTATGAATATTTTGTAATGCCGTTCGGGGTTTCTAATGCGCCAGGTGTGTTTATGGAATACATGAATCGTATTTTTCACGAGCATCTGGATCGATTTGTCGTTGTGTTTATTGATGAAATTTTGATTTATTCTAAGTCTCGGGAAGAGCACGCGGAGCATTTGCGTATTGTTTTGCAGGTTTTGAAAGAAAGGAAGCTTTTTGCCAAATTGTCCAAGTGTGAATTCTGGTTGTCGGAGGTGAGTTTTCTTGGGCACGTAATTTCAGGTAATGGTATTTCTGTGGATCCATCTAAAGTAGAAGCAGTTCTACAATGGGAGGCTCTGAGATCTGTTACTGAAATTCGAAACTTTTTGGGTTTGGCTGGTTATTATCGAAGGTTTATTGAAGGTTTTTTGAAGCTAGCACTTCCTTTGACCCAGTTGACTTGTAAAGGGCAAACGTTCATTTGGGATATTCGGTGCGAGGAAAGTTTTAATGAGTTGAAGAGAAGGTTGACGACAGCTCCGATTTTGATTTTGCCGAATCCTAATGAACCATTTGTGGTTTATTGTGATGCTTCTTTGATTGGTCTAGGTGGTGTTCTGATGCAAGAAGGTAAGGTCGTGGCTTAGCTTCAAGGCAGTTGAGAGTGCATGAGAAGAATTATCCTACTCATGATCTTGAGTTAGCGGCTGTGGTTTTTGTGTTGAAGATCTGGAGGCATTATCTCTACGGTGCAAGGTTTGAAGTCTTTAGTGATCATAAAAGTTTGAAATATTTGTTTGATCAGAAAGAGCTAAATATGAGGCAACGTGGATGGTTGGAATTCTTGAAGGACTACGACTTTGGCTCTGGTAAAGCTAATGTGGTAGCCGATGCGTTGAGTCGGAAATCGTTACATATGTCCGCTTTAATGGTTAAGGAGTGGGAACTTTTGGAATCGTTTAGAGATTTGAGTTTGGTATGTGAAGTGATGTCGGATAGCGTTAGGCTTGGAATGCTAACGATTACTAATGATTTTCTGATGACTGTTAGTGAGAAATAAAAGCTGGATGTGAAATTTGTGGATTTGATGTTGGTGGGAGAAAAAGATGCGAATAGTGATTTTCAAGTGGATATTAATGGTGTTTTGAGATTCTGAGGTAGGATTTGTATTCCGGATGATGCGGAGTTGAAAAAGATGATTTTGGAGGAAGGACACCGGAGTAATTTGAGTATACATCCGGGAGCGAATAAGATGTATCAGGATTTGAAGAAGATTTTCTGGTGGTTTGGATTGAAAAGAGATGTGGCTCAGTTTGTTTATGCATGTTTGACTTGTCAGAAATCGAAGGTGGAATATCTGAGGCCTAGTGGTTTGTTGCAACCGTTGGATATTCCTGAGCGGAAGTGGGATAGCATTTCCATGGATTTTGTGACAGGGTTACCAAATACTCAGTGAGGCCATAATGCTATTTGGGTGGTTGTTGATAGACTGACTAAATCGGCTCATTTTATTCCGATTGACATCAGTTTTCCTTTGGAGCGGTTAGCTGAGATTTACATCAGTGTGATTGTGAAGTTGCACGGGGTTCCGTTGAGTATTGTGTCCGATCGAGATCCTAGATTTACCTCGAGATTTTGGGAGAGTTTACAGAAGGCTTTGGGTTCTAAATTGAGGTTGAGTTCGGCTTATCATCCGCAGACAGATGGTCAGACGGAGAGGACGATTCAGTCGTTGGAAGATTTGTTGAGAGCGTGTGTTTTGGAGCAAGGTGGTGCGTGGGATAGTTATCTTGCATTGATTGAATTTGCGTATAATAACAGTTTCCATTCGAGTATTGGAATGGCGCCGTTTGAAGCATTATATGGACGGAGATGTCGAACACCGTTGTGTTGGCACGAATCTGGTGAGAGGACGGTGGTTGGACCAGAGTTGGTACAACAGACGACGGAGAATGTGAAGCTTATTCGAGAGAAAATGAAAGCTTCTCAGAGTAGGCAAAAGAGTTATCATGATCGGAGGCGGAAGGATCTTGAGTTCCAAGAGGGCGATCATGTATTTCTGAGGGTTACGCCGGTGACAGGTGTGGGTCGTGCATTGAAATCGAAGAAACTTACTTCTCGGTTTATTGGTCCTTACCAAATATCCGCGAGAGTGGGTGCTGTGGCGTATAGGGTGGCGTTGCCGCCGAATCTGTCGAATTTGCACGATGTGTTTCATGTTTCACAGCTTCGGAAGTATGTTCCGGATCCGTCACATGTGATTCCGATGGATGAGGTTGAGGTAAGGGAGAACCTTACGGTCGAGGCATTACCAGTTAGGATTTTGGATCGAGAGGTGAAGAGATTGCGAGGCAAGGATATTGCACTTGTGAAAGTGGCGTGGGGAGGCGCTGCTGAGGGCAATTTAACTTGGGAGTTGGAGAGTAGGACGCGGGAGTCGTATCCAGAGTTGTTCGTCTCAGGTATATTTTCGAGGACGAAAATTTCTAAGTGGGGGAGAGTTGTAACGCCCCAGTTTTTGTGTGTTCTTATTTAATCAAGTCTTTTGATTATTTTATTTTATTTTTGACTTTTGTCTGAAATTATATTATTTTTTGATGTTGTGATATTTTATCGGGTTTTGGGAACGTTTGCGAGATATTTGAGTGTGAGGGTATTTTGGACATTTCGTAATATTTTGATTAAGTAGTAAGAATAGAAAATAGGAAGAGAGAAAAAGGAAGGGAAAGAAAAAGAGAAGAAAGAAAAAGGAAAGAAAAGAGGAGAAGAGAAGAAAAGTGAGAAAACTTGGGGAAATCAAAGAAAATCAACTTCTAGAATCGATTTAATCGGGTAAGGGTACGAAACTCAATTATTGTATTATTGTGTATGATTATGTATGTGTATTTGTGATGTTTGTTGGATTAAAATGAAAATATTTAGTAAAACCCATATTGTGTCAAATTGATTAGAAATTGATTAAATGTGTTGGAAATTATGTTTTTGGTGTTCATTCTTGTTGATGCATGATAGATACATGTTGCTATGCATTGTATTAGTAATTTTCTGAGTGTAGGTGAAAAATTGGATGAATTTGGTCAAGAAAACGCAGAACAAAGTTCTGCAGAAATTTTTCTGGTTTTTCCAGGTCATACGCGTATGGGGCATGTTCATACGCGTATGGACCTTGGCATTACGCGTAACAAGGGCGAGCCATGGGCCAATATGCGTATGGGATGTTGTTTTGCTCGGTCATCTGCCTATTTGCGTATGATACGCGTAGCATTTTAGGGCAATACGCGTATGGTGTTGGCCCTACGCGTATTGGAATTAAATGGGGATTTTTGGGGAAAAATGGTCTCTGCCCATACGCGTATGGCCTTGGGCAATACGCGTATGGCATGGCGAGGATTTTGGGCAATACGCGTATGGCCAGGAGAATGGTAAAATGGGACTTTTCAAAATATCGTTTTTCACTTTCTTTCGTAACTTTGGTTCTGTTTATCCGATTTTTACATTCTTGGTATCGTTGGAAAGCTATTGAGCTGTACTTTCTTATTATGATGATCTTGAAATTGTTAGCCGATTTAATTATGTTGGAAAATCAGGAATAGTGTCGGTTGTCGACTTTTGTCGTTATAAGTGTGCGTAATTGATGGGTATTATGCAAGGTGCTGTTGTATGATGTAAATGTATGTGTTTAGATGGTGTTGTGATGATTTGTGGCCGTATGGCAATTAAATGCATTATTTTGGGCATAAGTGCAAAGTGTGATTTTGTTGATGTAAATGAATGCATTTATGTGTGCATATTAAATGTCATGAATCATGATATGCATTGTTGTGACGTCCTGAGTGACGGATTGATTCCAGAGGGAATCCGCTATAATGTCGTGTGCTCATGTGGGGTGTGAGCGATGATTATAGACGATCGTGCACCTTATACAAAGAGGTGTGAGCGATCGGGTCGTGTGCCTTATACAAAGAGGTGTGAGCGATCCATAAACGTCATGTACCTTATACAAAGAGGTGTGAGCGACGGGGAACATCGTATGCCCGACGGGGAATTGCAGTGATGTAACGAGCGATGATTCCAGCAGAGTTCCTGAGTGAACTAGTGATGAGAAACATTGGAAGTCGGTACCGCATGTGCATATGCATAGAGTCGTGTGTCGGTCTCTTGCATTGTATAAATCATTATGGTTGTCTAATGTGTGGAATTGTGGATAAAATTGATATATGAATATGTGTTGGTGATGGAAATATGAATTATTCCCTGTATGGCCTTGTGTTGAATTATGGCGTGAGATGTGGTGAGAATCGTATATATGTGTGTTTTTGGTGTTATATCTAATTGTATGCAATTATATTATGGTTGTTTTTCTCACCCTTCTGCTGTTTTATAATGCTCTATGAGGCATTGTAGATTAGAGTTGCTGGAGGTATTTTTGTGAAGCTTTGCGTCTTCATTCTTTTGTCGGCCGGCTCTGATATGTGACACCGGGTAGTTAGGGAGGCCGTTTGTGATATTTGTGTATTATGTATATATATCTTTTGTCTTGTGCATGTACAACTTGATGTATGACAAACTTTTCATGATATATATATATATATATATATATATATATATATATATGATATTCAGTTTTAGATTTTCCGCTTTTATTCTAAAAGTCTGAAATGTGGGTGTAAGGAACTGAGTTCCTCTGTTGATTGCTACCCCATTGTTGCATATCTTTATGAGCATGTGTTGTATGATTGTTTCAATATAATGTGATTCTCCCAGTCTATGCCATGATAATTTAGATATACTCTGATGAAATTTCAAATTTTCTTTTACTGCTTTATTTGATTGGGGGTGTTACAAGAACGGTGTCGTCTTGTGGCGATTTCTGACTCAGGTTCTTCCGATCTTGATCGTCCCCTGATGGGAGAAATGCTCCTTAATCTGTCCCGCCTGTAGCGAGCGATTTAGGACGCGGTTCTTAAGCGCTGGTCGCTCTCTGCGGTTGAGCTTAAAACTACAGGTCGATTCATTTTTTATCCTATTGTGAGCTGAATAAGGAAGGGAAATAGATGTCTCCAATTAACCCTGCTTTGCATACTGAGTTTAAACAGCGGTCTGTTAGGTTACGGATGCTATCAATGTGGGGGGCCTTTGTACTGGTTATTTGTATTTTCGCCAATACGGTCTTCTTTCTTTTTATCTAGGCAGAAGGTTTCTGACGGGGAACAAGGATTAGGATGTTAGGACTGATGCTTTTGAATTACTGCTTTTGATTGATGGAGATGCAGGATTTGGTTTTTTTGTTGATTGTGCTCGCTAAGATATTTTCTTTCGATCTTATGCCTACGTATTCCCGTTTACCGAAACAGGGAAATCAGAGCGTTCGTAGTTCCTCCTATTCTATGGGAGGAAATGGGTGTTTGGTGTCTTGTTCAAAGCCCAAGACGTGAAGCGAAAGGTAGTTTGTATCTTGTTCAAAGCCCAAGATGTGAAGCTGAAAGGTCTATTTGTGTCTTGTTCAAAGCCCAAGACGTGAAGCTGAAAGACCTCGACTTTAGAGAGAATTTGTCATCTCTAAATAGGGGAGAAGGAGAATTACTTTAACTGGGATACGCGGATCCGAGCAATGCCATAATTTCTGAAGAAAGGGTTTTAACCTGAAGGAGAAAAGTTTAACTCAGTGTAGAGCAATGCCATCTTTCCTTAGGAATTTCTCATGCTAAAAGAGGGACAGTGGCATGGATGTAGATGATCCAGAGGCTTGCTGCTTACAGTGATTAGATGATGTTTGTGTACTGTGAACGAGGCACAGCTTTGATGCTAAAAGGTTGATTGGATCAACCAGTGGTTTTCTTATACAAAGCCTAAGAGGAGGCTAATTTCCGCTAGGAAAATCATTATACAAAGCCTAAGAGGAGGCTATTTTGTGTCCCGTACAAGGCCCGAGAGAGAGGCTAAAAGTTTTTGACCCGACGAGGGAGTCTTTGTGTCTCGTACGAAGCCCGAGATGGAGGCTAGAATTTGTTTGGCTCAATATGAACCTTTTTGTATCTTGTATAAAGCCCGAGATGGAGGCGAAAAGGGGATTGACTCAATGAGGGAGTCTCTTATGTGTCTCGTACAAAGCCCGAGATAGAGGCTAAAACATTGTTTGACTCCGCTGGGGAGAATCATTGTACAAAGCCCAAGAGAAGGCTAAGGTTACTGTGTCAGTTAAGTGACAGGTCCAGTATACTGATTTTGAAAGGGAAAATCAGTTCTTATATGAGCATCACCGTACTCATAGGTTAGATCTAAGGATCGGGGTTGTTTCCTTTTCTTTGAGGAAACTGGAAATCCAAAGGGTATTGAGACTGTCCGAGTCTGCGGGTTTCCTTCCTATTTAACGAAGGGGTCGCTTGAGAATGTCTTTGAGACTCAAGGAAGTTAGACTGTCCGTGTCTAGAGTTTTATCTCTTGTACTATGTTGTGAGAAACAGTAGTAGACTCTATGAAAGGACTGTTCTATGAGGATGACTAGGTTCTGTTCCTATACCTCTAGGAGGTCGTCGGGACAATTTGTACGAAGCCCAAGAGGAGGCTGGAAACTTTTAAAAAGCCGACGGGTCCTTGTACGAAGCCCAAGAGGAGGCTATCATTCCCGAAGGAAGAGATCATTATACGAAGCCTAAGAGGAGGCTGTGAATACTTCTAAGAAGCCGTAGTGTCCTTGAATAATGCCCAAGAGGAGGCCGATGCTTTTAAGAAGCCCGTTTGTCTATCATCTCCTTTCCATTAGGAGAGATAACTCTTTTAAAGATAAAAACCACTGGTAAACGTGCGAGGTTTACTATCCAGCGACTTTTAGCTTTTAAAGAGGGTTCCTTAGTTAAGGTCCAAGATTATGACCGTAGTGGGTACCCAAACCCCGAGACATTCAAGGCAAGCTATCCACAAGGAATAGATCAAGTCAGGAAAGTTCGAGAATTTGGAAGAAACTCAAAGATGCCATTCACGGAGAATACATTCATCTTGGGGAGTAGAGCTTCTTGACGATTCCTAAGGAGGACAGCCGAAGAGAAGACTGTATCTGGTGCTCCTATTGGGGATCTAGGCGTCTATTTCTACGAATAAATGAAACGGCGTCACCTAGTTCTAGACGTAGTTGCCGGGGAAACTCGAAATATCTATACTATTATTACACAGCAGATATGAGTTTATGAAAGGAGACTTACAGTGAGCAGCCCCACAATACAGTTTATAATATGAAAGCAGTAAACGAAAGCGATAACCACTTACTCGGTTGTAGTGCTTCCATGCTGTTTGGTTAGTTGTTCAACAAAGAAAGATTGAAAACAACAGTATATTCAAAATCAAAGGAGAAAGTGCTTTGAAAAAGAAAGATTTGGGGCTTACAGCTCAAGGAGAGGCCCAGGGTTTTATCAGTGAGCGCACTGTTTGACTTTGTACAGTGGGACTTATACAAGTGACTGGGGCCCAAAAAAGGTTTTCTGTACAAAGGGATGGGTCTTACACTCTCTCAAGAGGCCCAAAAAGGTTTAAAGAAAAGAGTGGGGTTTATAACACGAGGGTAGGCCCAAATGATTTTTCGTTTAAAAATGGCGATCGCGCCAAGGTTTTCTTTTAACGCAGAGGGACTTATACAATAAGTGAGGCCCAAAATGTTTTGGTTAAAAGGGGATTGGGTCTTACACTCTATTAGAGGCCCAAAGTGTTTTGAATGGGTCTTATAGCTCAAGGAGAGGCCCAGATGATTTTTATTTTTAAACGGGTGACGATCGCGCCGTTTACTTGTACAGAGGGACTTATACAATGAGTGAGGCCCAAAAAGTTTTTGTACAAGGGGGGATGGGTCTTACACTCTATTAGAGGCCCAAAGAGTTTTTGAAAATGATTTATGAGGGTTGAATTAATCCAAAACCATAATTTGTTTTTCAAAGTGTATTTAATTGAATAAAAATTCAATTAAAATGATCAAAAATTGTTTAATACATGGAAAACAAATTGTGATCTTGGATTAATGCTTCAAAAATTAAGTATTGACCTACAAAATAATTAGAAAGCATTAAAAGTTGCAAAATCAATGTAGAAAAAATATTTAAAATGTCAAAAACAATCAAAATATTAATTCTTTGCAAAAATATCAATTATATGAAATAAATAATATTTTTGGGATTTTTTGTGAAAATAAAATATTTTAACATTTTTGTGAATTATTAAAAAAAGAATCAACTCAAAATCATTAAAACTCAGAGAGAAATTAATTTTTGAATCAATTAAACAAAATCACAAAATTCAAATATTCAAATTTCTAAAAATGGCGCCAAGAACAGCTGAAGAACACGCGCGTGTTGTTGGTTTCTCAGATTTGCATTTTCTATCCAATCTCCATGAATACGTAATCATATCATGCAATCCACATATCATTATGCTCGTCTCAACCTCACGATCATGTCTATGTACTTTAATTTCATTTAAATTAAACATACAACAAGAAATCACGAAGAGACCTCAAGAACCCTAATTTCTGCATGAAGGCTAGGATTTTTGATACACGATTCAAACAATGCAATTAATTGAGGGAAAATATTCCATGCATGATTATGAACATATGGCCAAATTATTGTGCGAGGAAATATGCATAGATTGAGAGATGCCCAAGTATGTGTTTACCTCCAAGTCGTGACAGCAAGTTCAAAGTGATTTTTGATTTGGAGGTGTTACAGATGAGTGGTGATGATCTGAACAGCTTCCCTACACCCTATGGATTGTGTTTGGATGGTTGGACTTGATTGAAATTGGCTGGATCATTTTGTGGTACCTCAGCTGCAACTTGTTTGAAAATTTGAGCAACCAGCTGGTGATTTTGTGGAATTGATGTTTCAGAAGTGATCTAAGTGTTTGATCAGCTCATATGTGATGTATGTGAGGTGTGTGAGTGATTGGTTTGATTGGAATTGCTCTCAAACTCAAAACCCGATAGTGACTTGCCTTAGAAGGCAAAATTAGAGTGAAAGAAGAGATTTTGAGGAAAGCATCTGTTAGATGGCTTTGGTGTACTCAAACTGACCACAATTGAGCTCTATTTATAGTACAGCAAGTTTGTTTTGCAAGGAATAGTGCATGGCAGCTGGTAAGTAGGTTTGGCCAATGTTGGCAAATGAAAATCCAAGTCTCCTCTAGCCATTGACTAGAGGTTAGGGCACAGAGCTTTGGTCCCCTTGGTCTTGGATAAGTCTTGACTGATTTCAAATGAGAATGGCTCAGTCCATGCCACCTTGATGGTTCCATTGAATGCCTCATTCCAAATTTGAAGTCTTGTCCCTATTTTGGCCATTCTAGGTTCAACATGCTATTTCTTGTTCCATGGACTTTGGAGGCTTGGCTCAGTGATTGTCCCCTTTAGATTCAATCCTCTGAGGTGTCCAAGTGGATAGGAGCAATTGAATTTGGCTGATTTTGGCAAATCGACCAAAGTTGCAAATTCTGCCTTGCCTTGACAGATTTCAGCAAGGCAACTTGACAATGTTGTATCTCATGGTGTAGGTTGAATTTGGCAATGTTCTTGGCCATTTTGGAAAGCTCTTACATGATACAACAACTGTTTGAACAAGTTTGGTTTTGATCTCTTTTGATTCCAAGTGAAAAATCCCCCTACATTTGGCAAAAAGTGAGGCAGAATCTGACTTAGTGAAAATTTCACTAAGTGTTGGAAAAAGTGACATTTTCACTTTTCAGCCACTTTGATCACTCCATAACTCAAAATCCTTAATGAATTGGAATGACTTGTAGTTGAAGTTTTTGTAGGTGATAATGAGGGCTACAAATCCATCTTTGGATGAGAAAAAATGGCCTTGTGGTTTAGGAGTTATGGTCCTCCAAAGTTGGTACCTTTGCCACTTTATTTTTAACTTAGAAAAATTTCTAAGTTTTATGGTTACCCCTTTTACAAGTTATCTCACTTTTCTTGATTTTTCTTGATGAATGATGATTCAAATCATACATTAACATCATTTTAGGGTTAAAAATCCATTTTGGTGAAAAATCTCAAAAAGTCAAAGTTGACTTTTGTGCACAGTTGACTTTTTATCAGATGAATTCCAAACTGTGCAATTCTTCAGGAAATCATGTCCTTGACCTAAATCAAACTTGATGGACATGTTCCATGGGTGTCATAGGGTATATTCACTCATGTATTAGGGTTTGGGAGCATGTCCTGGTCAAAAGTCAAAGTTACAGTTGACTTTTCCCTTAAAACCCTAATTGTGGTGCAGATGGAATTGAGACTTGTTGCTCAAACTTCTTGGATCAATCCATTGTTCCAAATGGATCAATATGGTATATTAAAGACCCTCAAATCATCTCTTGAGGTCTTGGCTCATGGTTTGTCCCAAAAGTCAACTTAGGGGTGAATTAGGTCAAGAAACCCTAATTCCTGATTTTTGATGAATGCATCCCCTGAGGCAAAATTGACTTGATGCATGGGTTCATGAGGTTCCATGAAGTATATTAGGTTATGTTTTGGATCATTTCCTTGTGCCCAGATGAAAATTTCCATCTGGAGGCCCTGGTTGACCAAAACCCTAATTTGGTGACATTGTCGATCTTGAGACTTGATCCACCTAGAAGGGAGCAGCCTTGTGCTTAATCCTTGAAGTGGGAGTCCTTTTTGATCCATTGTGGATGTTTAAGAGATTAGACAAGTTGAAGATCATGTCCTTTCTTGATTAATCCTTTGTCTAAGCACTCAGAGAGGGCTTGAAACCCTAATTTTGATTGTAGTGGATGCTCACCCATCTTTGGGGAGGCTGATGAAGCATAAAGGTACATCCATATTGTGATGATGATTTTCACAATGATGGGAAATCTAAGTGGTCAAAATTTGGGGTATTACAGATTCCCCTATTTAATCTTCTTGGACCCGAAGGCGTGAATGACGAAGGGATTCGGGCATTCGGGGTGCAATAGGATTAAATATCGGAATACCCGAAATTTTGGTGGTGGTTATGAATGGTAGCTTACGCATTCATCTTCTTTAGCTAAGCAATGATGCTTAGAAAAGGTAAACTTCCCCTCGATCCTGGTCTCCTACCAAGGAACTGGTCTTAGTTTCTGAAGTAAACTTCCCCTCGATCCTGGTTTCCTACCAAGAACTGGTCTTAGTTTCTTTTGTAAACTTCCCCTCGATCCTGGTTTCCTACCAAGGAACTGGTCTTAGTTTCTGATATAAACTTCCCCTCGTTCTTGGTTTCCTACCAAGGAACTGGTCTTAGTTTCTGATATAAACTTCCCCTCGTTCTTGGTTTCCTACCAAGGAACTGGTCTTAGTTTCTTTTGTCAATAAGCTTTATTGACAAGGGACGCTACGCGTAGCGGTTTTCCTCAAACTTCTCGCCGAATTTTCCTGGGGAGATTCCATTTGATGGGAAAAATTTTGATGTCAGACTCACTGGGGGAACCCAGTCGTCTGAGTTGTAGAGTTGCACAAACTTCTCTGTTGGAGACGCCATTTGTTTCTACTAGGGAAAGCGAGTCTCTTGAGAGACTGTTTTCGTTTGGGGTTACATCATACTTTTCTCAGGATCTTCCTGGAGAAATGCCACATGATGGGATCCAATTTTGAGGTGCCAATGACCTTCTCATCAGTGGTTTTTCGGAGCAAAACTGGCGTGCTGCCGAATCTCTAATCACGAGGCTTTCTCTGTGGATTTTCCTTAATCCGGGAAAGTAAGGATATCATCTTCGATGGCGAAGAGTGACATCTGTTGAAGGTTCTCTGTTCTTTCAGAGGTTCAAGTTATCAAAGTGGCCAAGTGCCGACTCTGATCTAAAGATACACTGGTGGCGAGATTGTGCAGACGCAACACTTCCTGACGAGGAAAGAACTGACAAACTCGATTGAGAAAACTGTTTATTACTAGGGGACAAGACCGGCTAGAGTGATAACGATGCAATATGAAATGTAAATGCAAATCAACAATGCATGAAGTACGTATGTATATGCTGACAAAACTGACGCGACATACAGACTAATGAATGAACATAATTGGATACTCGGCCATCGCGGGGCGAAGAAGTACCGTTGGTTCAAAATAGCAATTCCACCTTGCTTAGGAGAAATAGTCCACGCGGGGAGCTATGTCGATCGGGCTTAGGAGATGAGACCTCGGCCGAGGGTATCAGACGGGAAAACCGCATCTGATACAGTTGATCCTTCATTCAGGCGCACTGGCTTAGAAGGAGTACTTTGATTCTGCACTTTGAAGTTCGCTTACTTCGGGAGAAGCGATCGATGTTCTTCTGATGTTCAACAGTCAAAAGAAATGCCATCTTTAATTTAAAAGCAGAAAAAGTTTAACAAGTAAATTTATTTTTGTTTTATTTCAAGAATCGCTGATTAAGTTTAAACAACGTCGTTCTGTAAAGCTAAAACAAGTAATGAATTACAAACAAAAGCACAAGGGCTCAAATTTTATTGATAAGATGGAGATCAGCCAAACGCGTGATTCCAAAGAGTATATACAAAGTTAGAAAATGGTAATTTAAAGGGAAAAGGGCTACGTTGAAACATAACGACCACTATCCTTCTACCAACTTTGAATTCGGGACATCCTGAGCTTCTGTCGAAGATGACCTTTGACTGGAGTTTTCCTCCGATAGATGATGCAACTGCTGTTACTGCTGAGGGACTTGCCTCTGTTGAACATAGTTACTTGCCATTATCCCTAACTTTTGTCTGGATTGTACTATGAGATTTCCAATCCATCGGGATGATTCTTTTCATGTCTCTAACTTTTGCCTGGACCGTCCTTTCGGGTTTTCAATCCACCGAGACGTTTTTTTTTAGTTTTAGGCGAAGTATTTCTTGACTACATCAACATTCGTGGGGTAGGCAAATTCTTCTCCGTCCATGGTTGCAAGTCTCAAGGCGCCGCCTGAGAAAGCTTTCGTGACCACATAGGGGCCATCATAATTTGGGGTCCATTTGCCCCGAGAATCAGCGAGAAATGATTGTATCTTCTTGAGCACGAGGTCTCCTTTCCTGAAGACACGAGGTCAGACCTTTTTGTCGAACGCCCTCTTCATTCTCTGTTGATATAACTGACCGTGGCATAGTGCCGTGATTCGTTTTTCCTCGATCAGATTCAATTCGTCGTGTCGACTTTGACACCATTCAGCTTCGGTGAGCTTAGCTTCCATCAATACCCGGATTGATGGGATCTCTACTTCTATGGGAAGCACTGCTTCCATGCCATATACTAGAGAGAAAGGGGTTGCCCCTATTGAAGTGCGGACAGATGTTCGATAACCGTGAAGAGCAAAGGGTAGCATTTCGTGCCAATCTTTATAGGTTACAACCATCTTTTGAACAATCTTCTTGATGTTCTTGTTAGCCGCTTCTACCGCTCCGTTCATCTTGGGTCGGTAGGGAGATGAGTTATGGTGTTCGATCTTGAACTCTGCACACAACTCTTTCACCATCTTATTGTTCAAGTTAGATCCATTATCAGTAATGATCTCGCTTGGAACACCATAACGGCAGATGATATTGTTTTTGATAAACCGGACCACCACTTGTTGGGTTACATTGGCGAATGATGCTGCTTCGACCCACTTGGTGAAATAGTCAATGGCTACCAGGATGAACCGATGTCCGTTTGAAGCCTTGGGCTCAATCATACCAATCATATCGATTCCCCATATGGAAAATGGCCACGGGGAAGAAAGAACTTTGAGATGTGATGGCGGTACATGAATTTTGTCGGAGTATATCTGACACTTGTGACACCTCCTCATGTACTTGTAGCAGTCGGATTCCATGGTCAACCAATAATACCCGGCCCTGAGAATTTTTCTCGCCATTGTGTGTCCGTTGGCATGAGTGCCAAAGGGTTCCTTCATGAATTTCTTTCATGAGCATGTCTGCTTCTGGTCTGTCGACGCATCGAAGCAAGACCATGTCAAAATTTCTCTTATAAAGAGTGTCACCGCTCAGGAAGAAGTTTCCAGCCAATCTTCTGAGGATTTTCCTGTCTTTTTTTAGTGCCCCAGATGGGTACTCTCGTTTCTGAAGGAAGCATTTGATATCGTGATACCAAGGTCTGTCGTCTATGACTGCTTCAATCGCGAAGATGTAAGCGGGCCGTTCAAGGCGCATGATGTCGATCTTAGGTATGTCATTCCATCGACCTACACTAATATGGAAGATAGAGTGGCTAATGCATCAGCCATGTGATTCTCATCACGAGGGATGTGATGAAAGTCGACTCTGTTGAAGAAGGGTAACAACCTTCTTGCATAGTCTTTGTAAGGAATCAATCCTGATTGGTATGTGTTCCAATCTCCTTTATCTGGTTAATAACTAGGGCTGAATCGCCGTATACGTCCAAATTTTTTATCCTTAAATCAATCGCTGCTTCGAGACCCATGATACATGCCTCGTATTCGGCCTCGTTGTTCGTACATTTGAACGTAAGTCTGGCAGTGAAAGGAATGTGGGAACCCTGAGGGGTAACAATGATTGCCCCAATTCCGTTTCCATAATGATTGACTGCTCCGTCAAAGATAAGTCCCCACTGGGAACCTGGTTCCGGCCCTTCACTGGGTAGCGGTTCATCGCAATCTTTCATCTTTAGATACATGACATCTTCGTCTGGGAAGTCAAACCCGATTGATTCTTAATCGTCAATCGGTTGATGAGCCAAATGATCGGCTAAAATACTTCCTTTAATGGCTTTCTGAGCATGGTACTCTATGTCATATTCTGATAGTAACATCTGCCAACGGGCAATCCTTCCCGTGAGAGCAGGTTTTTCGAAAACGTACTTGATTGGATTCATTTCGGAGACCAACCAAGTAGTATGACGAATCATGTACTGGCGAAGACGTTTGGCTACCCAAGCCAAAGCGCAACAAGTTTTCTCAAGCATTGTGTACCGAGTCTCGCAGTCGGTGAATTTCTTGCTTAGATAGTAAATGGCAGACTCTTTCCTTTTAGTTTCGTCTTGTTGGCCAAGTACACATCCCATTGAGTCCTCCAGGACTGTGAGGTAAATGAACAGTGGTCTTCCTTCCACTGGAGGTGATAGAATCGGAGGATTCAACAGATGTTCCTTGATACTGTCGAAGGCGGTTTGGCAATCTTCTGACCAAACGCAATCCTGGTTCTTTTTGAGTAATTTGAAAATCGGCGCGCATGTCGCGGTCATGAGGAATATGAATCTGGAGATGTAGTTCAAACGTCCCAGGAATCCTCTTACTTGTTTTTCAGTTTTCGGAGAAGGCATTTCTTGAATGGCCTTGACCTTGTCAGGATCAACTTCAATTTCTTTCTGGCTGACGATGAACCCTAGTAATTTCCCCGAACGGACACCGAAGGTGCACTTGTTGGGATTCAAGCGGAGCTTGAATTTTCTTAGACGTTCGAACAAGTTTGACAGATGTTCAACGTGCTCATCCTCTGTTCTTGATTTTGCAATCAAATCATCGACATATACCTCGATTTCTTTGTGTATCATGTCATGAAACAGAGTAGTCATGGCCCTTTGATAGGTTGCCCCGGCATTCTTTAAACTGAACGACATTACCTTGTAACAAAAGGTACCCCATGGGGTAATGAACGAAGTTTTCTCCATGTCTTTCGGCGCCATTTTGATCTGGTTATAGCCCGAGAATCCATCCATGAAGGAGAATACTTTGAACTTTGTTGTGTTGTCAACCAACATGTCGATGTGTGGTAAAGGAAAGTCGTCCTTTGGACTTGCCTTGTTCAGATCTCTGTAATCAACACACATTCTGACCCTTCCATCCTTTTTGGGAACGGGTACGATGTTGGCTAATCATTGAGGATATTCAGATGTAGCGAGGAAACCCGCGTCGATCTGTTTCTGCACCTCCTCTTTGATTTTGATGGCCATGTCCGGGTGAGTGCGTCTCAACCTTTGCTTTACTGGCTTACATTCCGATCTTAACGGTAAGTGATGTTCCACGATGCTGGCATCCAACCCTGGCATATCCTGATATGACCAAGCGAATACATCGGGAAATTCTTTGAGAAGCTTTATCAAACCCTCTCTGGCAGTTGGACTGAGCAGTGCTCCGATCCTGATTTCTTTTCTCTCTTTTTCTGAACCCAAGTTTACCGTTTCCAACGGTTCTTTATGAGGTTCGATGGACCTTTCCTCTTGTCTGAGTAGTCGGGAGATCTCTTCTGGAATTTCGTTGTCATTTTCTTCTTTAGCCTCGAATACCGGGAACTCAAAGTTGGGAGAAGGCATCGGATCGTATGTTTCAACTGGGTATAAAACAAGCAATCTGCATGACGTGATGATTCGTGTTTAGAAGAGATAGAGAAAATGCAAGTGTGTGCAGTGTTTTGATTTTACTGCTTGTTTTTATTTTTGAATTGTTTTTTAGGATTACCATTTTCTGAAAAAGCAAAAAGAGAAAACAGCAATTAATGCGGAAATTACAGAACGACGTTATTTTATTAATGAACAAGTCGATTCTTGAAACTACAGCCCTATAAAACAAAACTCTGTCGCTTCGGGCAAAGCGAAGAGGGAAATTTACAGAAAACGAGCCCTATCAAAATATTCGTTTCACCGGGGCAGGGTGAAAGGTTAAAGATGGCAATTACTTTGACTGACGAACGACCTTCGGAACCTCGACGGCAACCCATTGGCGGCGAACTCCTCGGTGAATCACAAAGTCTGGCACCTTCCTTGATTTGTCTTCAGAAATGACGCTGATTTCTGGTGGAGCAGGAATGTTGGAATCTGTTTCCCAGGCAGAATTGTCGTAGGAGGATTCCTCTGTTGCATTTTGCATAGCATTTGTACTCTCAGCTGTATCTCCCCATCCAGTTGGCTGGATATCTTCGAGCCTGATATGAGAGCTTTCGGGAGCGGTGTACTTGACCATAAAGTCGAATTTTCCACTCGGTTGTCCCAAGGTGTCCCACATTTCTGTGGAACTGGAGGAGTCATTTCTCTCGATGACGTTGACCTCGGGAAAAGCATAGTTGATGAATTCTAGTCCTGCAAACGTTGCGAATTCATCTTCATGTTGAGTAATTTCTGAATGACCTGAGTGTTGATCCCATGACATGGTGGGGACACAGGTATTCTGTTCAATGACGCTCAACTGAGTTTCATTATTCGGCTGACTTTCTTGCCCCAAGTTTCCTGGGTAAGGCTGCCACATTGGCAGGCCATCCATTGGGCCATGGTAATTGTGATCAAAGCTGTCTTTCATCGGAGTGTCTTCCTTTAATGAATTTGGCGGAGCACGGCATCCTTCCGGATCACAATCCCCGTATATCATTTCGACATCTAACCTTGGTATAAATCTCGGACTTTCTGTAGGAAAGAAAAAAGGCATAGGCACCTCTTCCTGAGACACATAACTGTCCTCATTAAGATAGGACTTCCACTCTTCATCTGCGTCAGAGGGATCTTCCTCATTGATAGCATGAACTGTCTGAGACACTGGGTGAAGAAAACCTCCACTGTGAAAGAAGTTTTGAAGGGGATGAAGACTTTCATCGTTGGCAGCTGTCTGGGTACAGGTCGCAGAAAAACCAAGACCCTTCTTTGTTTTATTGTCAATAGGAATGACAAGCCGTCCCCATCCTGTCGTATCGGTACTCTCGACCGCTTTGATAGCATCTTTGTATGAGGAAATTGAAGTTCCTTCTTTGAACTGATTGTCCTTGCTCACCGATAGTGCTTGGAACTGAGTTCCAATAACCTCCTCGGGTTCCACACAAGTAGATGATGATAAGTTACTCACAAGCAAGGCTTGTTCCCCACAAACCGTGACAAGTTGATCGTTCTTGACGAACTTTAGCTTTTGGTGGAGGGTTGAAGTAACTGCTCCAGCCTGATGTATCCAAGGTCTTCCTAATAAACAACTGTATGTTGCTCGGATGTCCATGACCTGGAAAGTGATTTGGAAAGTGTGAGGACCAATAGTTATGGGAAGATCAACTTCGCCGATAACTGTTTTTCTGGATCCGTCGAATGCTTTGACGACGACCTCACTGACTCTCATCGGAGGGCCCTTGAATGATAATTGCATCAAGGTGGACTTCGGCATAACATTCAGGGTTGACCCTGTGTCTACCAGTATGTTGGCTAAAGCATCGTCCTGGCAGTTAACTGTGATATTGAGTGCCATGTTATGACGGCGACCCTCTTCAGGTAATTCCTCATCACTAAATCCCAAATTGTTGCAGGAAGTGATGTTAGAGACAATGCTATCGAACTGTCTGATTGTTATATCCTGTTCCACAAAGGCTTGCTTCAAGACTTTCTGTAGAGCCTCTCTGTGTGCTTCTGAACTCAGTAACAGTGATAATACCGAGATCTTTGAAGGATTCTATAACAGTTGATCAACAATGTTATATTCACTCCTTTGGATGAGCTTTAGCATCTCATCTTTGTCTTTTGAAAGGTCGGGATTACTGGATTGACCGACTGGTGGATCAGGAGCTTCTGTCTGGAGTTCCTTTTCTTTGTTAACTTCCCCAACCCCTCGGTTGAAGATTCTACCACTCCGTGTTACTCGACTGATGTCTGCAATGTTCACGACGGAGGGTAATGGAATTTCCTTTCCATTCTCGATTATTATTGCACCGTATTTGTAAGGGATTGCCTTAGCTGATTCATACGGTAGTGGCCCCGGTAGATAGATGACTATGGGAACCTTCTGATTTTTCTGACCATCATAAGTAACCTTGATCCGTTCCCGGTTGGGAACTCTAGATTCGTCAAGTAGAGGGATGATGGCAAAAACATCCCTGGTCCTGTGATGACCAGAGATTGTGACAACATCCTCGACTTGCTCGGCAAGGTAGTTCGGCGACCAAATGATGGGCCTTGAACCTGGATATGGACGAATTTCTCCATGATCGACCTGACCCTGAAGAGCTGCTCTCACAAGGTAACACCCTTGGTTACTTTCCGAACAGACGCTACAACTGTCATAGTTGTGTGGTGGCACCTGGCCATGCCCACTTTGAATACAATGTAACCTCACTAGGTTAGCTTCCATTGATCGGACATCCTGAATTTGACGACGAGTAGGATTCCTGTGATTGATACTAATCTGCTGAGTATCTTCGTCCATATAGATTGGCATCCACCAGTGATTTAACAAGTGCTGAAGTGCCTCCTGGACAAGGGTACAACCTCGATCGTTTTCGTAACCTACTTTACAGCTTTGATAATCATGTGATATTAAGAATCCGAGTCGGACCTGCTCAGCATGTAACTCTACCAAGTTGGTATTCATCACGCGAATGTCAAAGATCTGAACCATGTTGATTTGATAGAGATTCCTATCATGGTAGTCTTGGATCCATCCAAGATCCATCTGACGCTGGAGGGCCTCTTGTATGAAAGAGCATCCCTGTTTGTTTATCGAGCAAATCAGACAGGAACTGTAATCGTGCCGCGGCAGATTATGATACTGGCTTTGTCTTGAGTGCATCGCCACCAAGTTGACATTCATTGCACGGATGCCGTGGTTCTGAATGACGTTAGAATTCGTGTAAACCATGTTAACTCCACGAACTCGGTGCTCTTGGATCCATCCAAGATCCATTTGTTCCTGTAGAGCTGCTTGCACTACAGAACATCCCTGGTTGTCTTTAGAGCAGATATCACACTGGTGATAGTTATGAGGTGGCACATGGCCATATCCACTATGTCTACAATGCATCTTGACCAGATTGGTCTTTAACAAGAGTACATCATGAATTTGATAGACATTGTTAGTCTCTTTCTCAATCAGATTGACTGCAGTTTTCTCATGTTGAAGCAGCGGGTTCGTGAGAACATTGGGATTCGTATCTTTGAAAGATAAGAGCCCGCTCCTAACAAGCTTTTGCACGTCGGATTTGAAATTGAGACAATTCTCTATGTTATGCCCTGAACCTCCTTGATGATAAGGGCACGTCTGATCCGCTTTAAACCAAAAAGGTGGATTTTTTGGAACTGTAAGAGGGGACTTAGTCTGAATGTGCCCCTTGGCTAGCAGTAACGGAAACAGTTCTGCGTACGATACGGGTATAGGATCAAATCCTGATAGCCGTGTTGTACGGTTGTTGTTATATGGAGGACGAGCCTGCTGAAGAGGTTGTTGTGTCCTTTGTTGGTCAGGTTGGCTCTGCGCAACCTGAGGTTGATACATAGGAATAGGCGCGGGGCCGATAGCAGGAGTTACAGCTGCTACTAGCTGATAACGTCGCCTTTGCTTTCCGAGAGAGATATTCCTAATATCTTGCTCTTTTTTCTTAGGGAGAGCACTACCATATTTTTTAGTACCGCTCGTCGATCCAGCGTCTTTTACCAAACGTCCTTCTCGGACGGCTTCCTCAAGACGTACACCCATGCCGACCATTTCGGTGAAATCACTGGGTGCACTGGCAACCATTCGGCCGTAGTAAAATGAGCTTAAGGTCTTTAAGAAGATCTTTGTCATCTCTTTTTCCTCAAGAGGTGGACAAATTTGAGCGGCAATTTCACGCCACCTTTGAGCATACTCCTTAAAGGTTTCCTTGTCCTTTTGCGACATCGATATGAGTTTATCTCTGTCGGGTGCCATGTCCAAATTGTATTTGTATTGTTGGACGAAGGCAGTACCAAGATCTCTGAATGTACTGATCGTAGTACGGTTTAAACCCATGTACCATTTGAGTGCGGCACCGGTTAAACTATCCTGAAAGTAGTGAACCAGCAGGTCCTGATTTTTCGTCTGAGCTGACATTCGTTGAGCGTACATCACCAGATGGCTCTGAGGGCAAGAGTTACCCTTGTACTTTTCAAAGTCGGGCACTTGAAATTTGTGCGGGACTTTCACATTTGGGACCAAGCAGAGGTCTGCGGCGTCCTTTCCAAATAGATCCTGACCGCGAATGGCTTGCAGCTCTTTCTGCATTTCCAAGAACTACTCCTGGAATTCATCCATTCTGTCAAACATAGTTTCCTTCTTACCAGAAGGTGTTGGTGGAATCTGTCCTTCCGGGACAGTGTGCACCACAGGAGGTGGTACCGTGACTAGGGCAGTAAGTCTTGGCGCCTCCCGAAGTTTGTAACCTTCAGGAGTCTTGAGTATGCCCCTGGCATCTTCGCTTTCCCGAAGTTTGTAACCTTCAGGCCCAGTGGCTTCTGTTGCGATTCCCTGATCTTCAGTGATCGGCGGAACATATCCTTCCGGGATATAGTTAACAGGCATGCCCCAAGGACGATCTTTCGGTATCTGATACCTAGGATCATACTTTTCTATGATGGGCGTTGAAGTGATCTCTGAGATCACAGTTCTTTGTAGCTGAGCTTCTGCCATGGCTTGCATGTCGTTACGAAGCTTTCTCATATCCTCTCTCAGAGCGTCGATCTCTTCTTTCAACTCTCTATTTTCTTCCTCAAGATCATCCATCTTTTTCTGACGATTGGCCCGAGTATTGTACGAATGAGACAGTTTGACTCTAGAATCGAGACACAAATGTGAGATTCGTAGGGAAGAAGAATACGCGATGTGAGAATGATGAATGCAATGATTATATTAATTGTTTTTTGGTTTAATCAAAATAAACTTCGACAATTAGATTACAAATATCAAACACTGGGGAAACCCCTTTTTATTGAATTCCAAAGGATTATAGAAATGGAAATACAGTAGATTACAAAGTGCAGAGACAGAAACCTAAACTAATGGGTCCCGAGTCCTCTTCTTTGACCGGGGCGCTTGAGCCGTTATCGGGTTGTCATTCCTTTGCCAAGTGAAAGGAGTGAGCAAATTCCTTTGGTCATCTTGATTCTCTACAGCATGCTGCTCCAAAATTTCAATCAGAGAATCTTTCTCTTTTAGTAGTTGCTGTATTTGGATACACTCTACGTCGAGGGTGCGGTACTTGTTCTTCCAAGATCTTCTTTCCCGTTGAACTTTGTTGAGAGTAACCTGAAGCTTTTCAGTCTCCGTCATGAAGTACATGATAGTTTCCCTCGGTGGAAGAATTTTGTAATGAGGATAAGGCATCTTTAGCTTGAGAGCTCTAGTTTGTACCCAATGGAGATAAGGCTCCACCGAGACGCAGTTCGGTTTTCCCAGAGACTCTCGTCCTTTCTTATGAACCTGTTTCCAAGCTTGCACTATTTCCATCTTTAGTGCTCTGTCACTTTCTCCTTCTTTGAAGAAAAGACCTTCCAGATGAACACCCAGCGGGATGTGTCTCATCGGGTATCCAAATTGACGAAGAACCAATATCGGATGATAGTTGATTCCTCCTTTAGTTCCTATGAGGGGTACGCTGGGGAAGTTTCCACAATGGTCAATGATTCTAATTCCCTCATAAATCCTATTACACCAATCTATATCAGAGTTGGTAAGAGACATGATCTTCTGCGACCAACGTAAGACACTCTTGTAATCCCAAAAAGCAGCAGACTTGGGCAAGTGAGAGATAAACCATTTGTAAAGCAAGGGTACACAGCATGTGATCTCCCCTCCGCTGTACAAATTCCCCAAGTGTACAGAATGATACGCATCTGCGAGCAAAGTCGGCACAGGGTTTCCAATGAGAAAAACCTTAACAGCGTTGATATCGACGAAGTTATTGATGTTGGGAAACAAAAATAATCCGTAGGTGAGCAAGACAAAGACGCTTTCAAAAGCAGTCTCGTTCCCTATACTAGCGAAGTATAGAGCCTTTTTTGTCAAGAACTGGGCTGGCAAACCTTGGATGCCACCCTTAGTAGTCATGTGAGTCCTGACCTCAGACTCATCCAAATGAATTGCTATTGCAATAGTCTGATTCTTTGGAATTTCTTCCAGTCCAGAAAATGGAGCTCGATCAGTGATATATAAATCAGTCAGATGAGAATACTCCTCTAGCGTTGGTGATAGCTGGTAATCCGGGAATGTGAAACAGTGATAAACCGGATCGTAGAATTGAATGAGCGCGTCCATGATCCCCTTAATCACATGGACTCTTAACAGTGGTAGCAAACCACCGTGCTTGGCTCTGAAGGCCTCTGGGTTAACGATCATCCTCGCTAACCTTCTCAAATCCCCTAGCTTTGGAACCTTGAAGGTATACTGGTGAGTTCTCCTTCTACCGAAATCCATTAGCGTAATTCTCTTCTCTGATATTTGTAATCACAGTCTTAGTTTAATTTGAAAAATAGAGAGACTAGAAGAGAAGTTTTTTGAATGTTTTAATGTTTTATTAAATGAATGCATGAATGCAGCACACAAAAACATAGAAAAAACATGGGGTCAAAGGGTCGTTGTCATGAAGTCAAGGCTCTACCCATCCCCAAAGGTTTATACAAGGGTGATTTTTGTACCTGTACTCATTATCATCAGCTCCTCCCAGGAAAGCAAAACAACAAGCGGATCGCCAGCGAGTTGTAAAGCAATCTTAGAGTAAGTGCCATTCACCGAGAATAGATCACCAGCCTCAAATGAGGGTAGTATCACGTAACAACTATTTCCGATAGTTTCCGCACTACGAAAGGGTTTGGCTCCTCAGCTTCTCAGACTTAACAACCGGCTCATTGGCTAGAAGAGTGAATGGGTTGCGTTGGTCAGCCTCCACTGAGGTTGATGGTCGACCCCGTCGCCATCACTTATCTTAAGTGTATACTCATTCTCACCACATGCGGCATCACACGCATTCCCAGTAGCAGAAAAATAAACACGTATAGCAATTAGGAAAAGCAGTATATATATTTGTCCTAATCATCCTAGACTTATAAAGATATGGATCCTAAGTTCTTAACAGAAATGGGTTCCCCGGCGAAAGCCCCAATCTGTGGTATTCACACAAGTGAAGAGAAAAAAGGTTTGTCCAAGGTTTTCACCTTAAACGTTTAAGAAAGAAGATCGAGCCCCACGGTGGGCGCCACTTTTCTGTAGCGAGCGATTTTGGACGCGGTTCTTAAGCGCTGGTCGCTCTCTGCGGTTGAGCTTAAAACTACAGGTCGATTCATTTTTTATCCTATTGTGAGCTGAATAAGGAAGGGAAATAGATGTCTCCAATTAACCCTGCTTTGCATACTGAGTTTAAACAGCGGTCTGTTAGGTTACGGATGCTATCAATGTGGGGGGCCTTTGTACTGATTATTTGTATTTTCGCCAATACGGTCTTCTTTCTTTTTATCTAGGCAGAAGGTTTCTGACGGGGAACAAGGATTAGGATGTTAGGACTGATGCTTTTGAATTACTGCTTTTGATTGATGGAGATGCGGGATTTGGTTTTTTTGTTGATTGTGCTCGCTAAGATCTTTTCTTTCGATCTTATGCCTACGTATTCCCGTTTACCGAAATAGGGAAATCAGAGCGTTCGTAGTTCCTCCTATTCTATGGGAGGAAATGGGTGTTTGGTGTCTTATTCAAAGCCCAAGACGTGAAGCGAAAGGTAGTTTGTATCTTGTTCAAAGCCCAAGATGTGAAGCGGAAAGGTCTATTTGTGTCTTGTTCAAAGCCCAAGACATGAAGCTGAAAGACCTCGACTTTAGAGAGAATTTTTCATCTCTAAAGAGGGGAGAAGGAGAATTACTTTAACTGGGATACGCGGATCCGAGCAATGCCATAATTTCCGAAGAAAGGGTTTTAACCTGAAGGAGAAGACTTTAACTCAGTGTAGAGCAATGCCATCTTTCCTTAGGAATTTCTCATGCTAAAAGAGGGACAGTGGCATGGATGTAGATGATCCAGAGGCTTGCCGCTTACAGCGATTATATGATGTTTGTGTACTGTGAACGAGGCACAACTTTGATGCTAAAAGGTTGATTGGATCAACCAGTGGTTTTCTTATACAAAGCCTAAGAGGAGGCTAATTTCCGCTAGGAAAATCATTATACAAAGCCTAAGAGGAGGCTATTTTGTGTCCCGTACAAGGCCCGAGAGAGAGGCTAAAAGTTTTTGACCCGACGAGGGAGTCTTTGTGTCTCGTACGAAGCCCGAGATGGAGGCTAGAATTTGTTTGGGTCAATATGAACCTTTTTGTATCTCGTATAAAGCCCGAGATGGAGGCGAAGGGGGGATTGACTCAACGAGGGAGTCTCTTATGTGTCTCGTACAAAGCCCGAGATAGAGGCTAAAACATTGTTTGACTCTGCTGGGGAGAATCATTGTACAAAGCCCAAGAGAAGGCTAAGGTTACTGTGTCAGTTAAGTGACAGGTCCAGTATACTGATTTTGAAAGGGAAAATTAGTTCTTATATGAGCATCACCGTACTCATAGGTTAGATCTGAGGATCGGGGTTGTTTCCTTTTCTTTGAGGAAACTAGAAATCCAAAGGGTATTGAGACTGTCCGAGTCTGCGGGTTTCCTTCCTATTTAACGAAGGGGTCGCTTGAGAATGTCTTTGAGACTCAAGGAAGTTAGACTGTCCGTGTCTAGAGTTTTATCTCTTGTACTATGTTGTGAGAAACAGTAGTAGACTCTATGAAAGGACTGTTCTATGAGGATGACTAGGTTCTGTTCCTATACCTCTAGGAGGTCGTCGGGACAATTTGTACGAAGCCCAAGAGGAGGCTGGAAACTTTTAAGAAGCCGACGGGTCCTTGTACGAAGCCCAAGAGGAGGCTATCATTCCCGGAGGAAGAGATCATTATACGAAGCCTAAGAGGAGGCTGTGAATACTTCTAAGAAGCCGTAGTGTCCTTGAATAATGCCCAAGAGGAGGCCGATGCTTTTAAGAAGCCCGTGGGTCTATCATCTCCTTTCCATTAGGAGAGATAACTCTTTTAAAGATAAAAACCACTGGTAAACGTGCGAGGTTTACTATCCAGCGACTTTTAGCTTTTAAAGAGGGTTCCTTAGTTAAGGTCCAAGATTATGACCGTAGTGGGTACCCAAACCCCGAGACATTCAAGGCAAGCTATCCACAAGGAATAGATCAAGTCAGGAAAGTTTGAGAATTTGGAAGAAACTCAAAGATGCCATTCACGGAGAATACATTCATCTTGGGGAGTAGAGCTTCTTGACGATTCTTAAGGAGGACAGCCGAAGAGAAAACTGTATCTGGTGCTCCTATTGGGGATCTAGGCGTCTATTTCTACGAATAAATGAAACAACGTCACCTAGTTCTAGACGTAGTTGCCAGGGAAACTCGAAATATCTATACTATTATTACACAGTAGATATGAGTTTATGAAAGGAGACTTACAGTGAGCAGCCCCCACAATACAGTTTATAATATGAAAGCAGTAAACGAAAGCGATAACCACTTACTCGGTTGTAGTGCTTCCATGCTGTTTGGTTAGTTGTTCAACAAAGAAAGATTGAAAACAACAGTATATTCAAAATCAAAGGAGAAAGTGCTTTGAAAAAGAAAGATTTGGGGCTTACAGCTCAAGGAGAGGCCCAGGGTTTTATTAGTGAGCGCACTGTTTAACTTTGTACAGTGGGACTTATACAAGTGACTGGGGCCCAAAAAAGGTTTTTTGTACAAAGGGATGGGTCTTACACTCTCTCAAGAGGCCAAAAAAGTTTTAAAGAAAAGAGTGGGGTTTATAACACGAGGGTAGGCCCAAATGATTTTTCGTTTAAAAATGGCGATCGCGCCGAGGTTTTCTTTTAACGCAGAGGGACTTATACAATAAGTGAGGCCCAAAATGTTTTGGTTAAAAGGGGATTGGTTCTTACACTCTATTAGAGGCCCAAAGTGTTTTGAATGGGTCTTATAGCTCAAGGAGAGGCCCAGATGATTTTTATTTTTAAACGGGCGACGATCGCGCCGTTTACTTGTACAGAGGGACTTATACAATGAGTGAGGCCCAAAAAGTTTTTGTACAAGGGGGGATGGGTCTTACACTCTATTAGAGGCCCAAAGAGTTTTTGAAAATGATTTATGAGGGTTGAATTAATCCAAAACCCTAATTTGTTTTTCAAAGTGTATTTAATTGAATAAAAATTCAATTAAAATGATCAAAAATTGTTTAATACATGGAAAACAAATTGTGATCTTGGATTAATGCTTCAAAAATTAAGTATTGACCTACAAAATAATTAGAAAGCATTAAAAGTTGCAAAATCAATGTAGAAAAAATATTTAAAATGTCAAAAACAATCAAAATATTAATTCTTTGCAAAAATATCAATTATATGAAATAAATAATATTTTTGGGATTTTTTGTGAAAATAAAATATTTTAACATTTTTGTGAATTATTAAAAAAATAATCAACTCAAAATCATTAAAACTCAGAGAGAAATTAATTTTTGAATCAATTAAACAAAATCACAAAATTCAAATATTCAAATTTCTAAAAATGGCGCCAAGAACAGCTGAAGAACACGCGCGTGTTCTTGGTTTCTCAGATTTGCATTTTCTATCCAATCTCCATGAATACGTAATCATATCATGCAATCCACATATCATTATGCTCGTCTCAACCTCACGATCATGTCTATGTACTTTAATTTCATTTAAATTAAACATACAACAAGAAATCACGAAGAGACCTCAAAAACCCTAATTTCTGCATGAAGGCTAGGATTTTTGATACACGATTCAAACAATACAATTAATTGAGGGAAAATATTCCATGCATGATTATGAACATATGGCCAAATTATTGTGCGAGGAAATATGCATAGATTGAGAGATGCCCAAGTATGTGCTTACCTCCAAGTCGTGACAGCAAGTTCAAAGTGATTTTTGATTTGGAGGTGTTACAGATGAGTGGTGATGATCTGAACAGCTTCCCTACACCCTATGGATTGTGTTTGGATGGTTGGACTTGATTGAAATTGGCTGGATCATTTTGTGGTACCCCAGCTGCAACTTGTTTGAAAATTTGAGCAACCAGCTGGTGATTTTGTGGAATTGATGTTTCAGAAGTGATCTAAGTGTTTGATCAGCTCATATGTGATGTATGTGAGGTGTGTGAGTGATTGGTTTGATTGGAATTGCTCTCAAACTCAAAACCCGATAGTGACTTGCCTTAGAAGGCAAAATTGGAGTGAAAGAAGAGATTTTGAGGAAAGCATCTGTTAGATGGCTTTGGTGTACTCAAACTGACCACAATTGAGCTCTATTTATAGTACAGCAAGTTTGTTTTGCAAGGAATAGTGCATGGCAGCTGGTAAGTAGGTTTGGCCAATGTTGGCAAATGAAAATCCAAGTCTCCTCTAGCCATTGACTAGAGGTTAGGGCACAGAGCTTTGGTCCCCTTGGTCTTGGATAAGTCTTGACTGATTTCAGATGAGAATGGCTCAGTCCATGCCACCTTGATGGTTCCATTGAATGCCTCATTCCAAATTTAAAGTCTTGTCCCTATTTTGGCCATTCTAGGTTCAACATGCTATTTCTTGTTCCATGGACTTTGGAGGCTTGGCTCAGTGATTGTTCCCTTTAGATTCAATCCTATGAGGTGTCCAAGTGGATAGGAGCAATTGAATTTGGCTGATTTTGGCAAATCGACCAAAGTTGCAAATTCTGCCTTGCCTTGACAGATTTCAGCAAGGCAACTTGACAATGTTGTATCTCATGGTGTAGGTTGAATTTGGCAATGTTCTTGGCCATTTTGGAAAGCTCTTACATGATACAACAACTGTTTGAACAAGTTTGGTTTTGATCTCTTTTGATTCCAAGTGAAAAATCCCCCTACATTTGGCAAAATGTGAGGCAGAATCTGACTTAGTGAAAATTTCACTAAGTGTTGGAAAAAGTGACATTTTCACTTTTCAGCCACTTTGATCACTCCATAACTCAAAATCCTTAATGAATTGGAATGACTTGTAGTTGAAGTTTTTGTAGGTGATAATGAGGGCTACAAATCCATCTTTGGATGAGAAAAAATGGCCTTGTGGTTTAGGAGTTATGGTCCTCCAAAGTTGGTACCTTTGCCACTTTATTTTTAACTTAGAAAAATTTCTAAGTTTTATGGTTACCCCTTTTACAAGTTATCTCACTTTTCTTGATTTTTCTTGATGAATGATGATTCAAATCATACATTAACATCATTTTAGGGTTAAAAATCCATTTTGGTGAAAAATCTCAAAAAGTCAAAGTTGACTTTTGTGCACAGTTGACTTTTTATCAGATGAATTCCAAACTGTGCAATTCTTCAGGAAATCATGTCCTTGACCTAAATCAAACTTGATGGACATGTTCCATGGGTGTCATAGGGTATATTCACTCATGTATTAGGGTTTGGGAGCATGTCCTGTTCAAAAGTCAAAGTTACAGTTGACTTTTCCCTTAAAACCCTAATTGTGGTGCAGATGGAATTGAGACTTGTTGCTCAAACTTCTTGGATCAATCCATTGTTCCAAATGGATCAATATGGTATATTAAAGACCCTCAAATCATCTCTTGAGGTCTTGGCTCATGGTTTGTCCCAAAAGTCAACTTAGGGGTGAATTAGGTCAAGAAACCCTAATTCCTGATTTTTGATGAATGCATCCCCTGAGGCAAAATTGACTTGATGCATGGGTTCATGAGGTTCCATGAAGTATATTAGGTTATGTTTTGGATCATTGCCTTGTGCCCAGATGAAAATTTCCATCTGGAGGCCCTGGTTGACCAAAACCCTAATTTGGTGACACTGTCGATCTTGAGACTTGATCCACCTAGAAGGGAGCAGCCTTGTGCTTAATCCTTGAAGTGGGAGTCCTTTTTGATCCATTGTGGATGTTTAAGAGATTAGACAAGTTGAAGATCATGTCCTTTCTTGATTGATCCTTTGTCTAAGCACTCAGAGAGGGCTTGAAACCCTAATTTTGATTGTAGTGGATGCTCACCCATCTTTGGGGAGGCTTATGAAGCATAAAGGTACATCCATATTGTGATGATGATTTTCACAATGATGGGAAATCTAAGTGGTCAAAATTTGGGGTATTACACCGCCGACGCTTTTGAGGAGGAGACTGCGGGCGTGGAGATGGGCTGCTAGGCTTCTATGAAGGAAGGCGCTCCTGGAGGACGTGCTCGAGCATGTTGATCTTTTCACCTTGTTGGAAGATCAAGAAATTGGACCTGTTGAGGGAGGCAATGAGGGTGCAGCAGTGCCAGGGTCAGCGTTTTGAGGGACGAGTATAGGCTCAAAAACGTGACCAGCAGCCTGTGCGTGCGGCTTCACGTCATCGAGGGTAGGAGACGCGGTCCTCCCGTCCCGATGGTCTGTCTCTGGGATGGTAGCTTCGGGAATGACATGATCGACATTATCTGCGATAACAACGATAGCAGGTTCTAGACGGGCATCATTATTCTTGTTGGAGGCCATGATGATCAAATGAAATTTTGAGAGAGCTTTGGTCTTTTGGGTGAAAAGATGGGGTATCTTGAATCAAAAAGGCGGGGAATCAGTTGTTCCCACAGACGGCACCACTGATCTGGTGTGATCAGACTGGATCGTCGTGGCCTTCCAAGTAGGGCAGAGATGATGAATGTAGGAGAGGTGGGGGTGTACCTGCAAGGTACTCCGATGCCAAAGTAAGTTTGGGCTAGAGAGAAAACAAGTACAAAATGTTAAGGTATGATTTCGAATATTGAATAGTGATCAAACCTGACCCTCTCAAGTGAGAGGGTATTTATAGAAGTAACCCCCGGCGCGGGGCCAAGGTCTCCCATATGTCCGAAATATCTGGTCGATTAATGGGAGACTGCCAGGTGGAGGGTCAGGCGCGTGACCCTTTGACCTGGTCCAACTACTTCCGTGAGAATTGGGGAGGCAATTGGTCACGTAAACTGGCAAGCGAGTGAGGGGGACGCTCCCAACGGTCATATTATGCCCAACGGCTAGATTCTACCCAACGGCTAGTTTGGCAGAATCCAGCTATTGGGCCTGCCAATAGCAGGACTGGATTGGGCCTTGCTCTACTGTGGGTCAAGCCCCTGCCCAGTCCAGAACAGTCTCAATATTTGAATTGATTGTTTTCCCAAAAAAAAACTTGGTTTTCCCTTACAATATAAACAAATTTCAATTTATCCCATATGATTTATTTTTTTTTGGATTCCCCATTGTAATGTTTAGATTCCTTTTCTTTGGCTCCTTTGTTGATTAGTCAACTATAAAATCTTCATATTTGCTGACTATGCAGTGTATCAGTTTTTTTTAAAGGGCAATGCTAACAAGTCGAAACTGTTTTTTGGGAATTTGTGCATTGTTTTAATTAAATATTGTTAATTAATTTTTTCATTGATATTTCTAACACAACATTTTTATTTTTAGGTTTCTTAACATGTGTCCGTAGGGCACATGTAAACATTACCCTTATTTAAATTATATATTTATTTTTAAAAATCCATGTGATTTTTTGTTTGTTTTTAAATTTTTTTTTATATGTATGTTTTTATTTATAAAATTTTTGTTTACATATTAAAACGTTATAAAAATAGAAAAAATAGTCTCAATGAGTTTTAAACCCAAGACTATAGTCTTCTTTTTGTAGGAACACCTTATCACTCGGCCAACTACTCCAGCTTTCCCTCAAAACTTATTATTAATATATTTATCTTCTCATATTTCTCATATATTCAGAGAAGAGAACCAATGTACAAATTTATTAGCATCTTTGACTATTAATTCTATTTTGACTTTGGCTTGGGACAAGCCTATGAGGCCCTTATTCCCCTAGTTGTTCATAACAAATTAGAGCTTCCTAACCATTTAATCACTAAAAGTGTTTTGGTCTAATCCTCTCTTTTGTCATTTTGTCAGAGTATATATATATATATATATATATATATATATATATATATATATATATATATATATATATTGAAATAATAAGTTTTGAGGGAGTTTGTCTGGTGGTAAGGCACTCCTGCAGCATAAAAGGTATGGTCCTTTGTACAAAAATTCATTGGGACCATTTCTTTTGTATTATTTTAACGTTTTAATATTTAAAAAATTGAAATAGAAATTTTAAAAAAAATAACAAACATATAAGTAAATAAAAAATAAAAATAAAAAAATTTAAAAAATAAATAAAAGCGTGTGACTTGAAAAAATAAAGGAAAAAATTTAAAAATCCACCTAAACGGATCATGTCACCTAAGGGGTCAAAAATAATCTAAACATTATAAAGAAGAATTTAATTTTTTTTCATAAAAAATAAATAAAAAATCACTTATATTCCAGAAAAGTAAAGAGTATTTAACCCAAAAATATATCAACTCTACACATATAAACTTATATTACTCTTAACATAATTTTAATAGGTCAAACATTAAGCACAACCATATCAAATCAAAGTCTACCAAATTTTAGCTAGAATATATATATATATATATATATATATATATATATATATATATATATATAGCTTAAATAATGTTTTCGTCCATGTAAGTTGACGAGTTTTTGGTTTTGGTCCCTGAATCTTTTTTTTTTCGGTTCAAGTCTTTAACATTTGATTTCTTTTTGTGATTAGTCCCTAACGTCAAACTTCCGTTACAAAAATGATGATGTGGCTAACGGTGATGACGTGGCAGGGCTGATGTGGTTCCTACCGCTGACGTGGCAAGGTGTTTTTTCGTTTTTTTTAAGTCCTCGTCAGCATTATTTTTTTATTTATTATTTTTTGTGTTGATTTAAAGGCTAATGCAAAGTTTAAAAATGGTCCCAAAAGAAGTTGAACTCAAGACCATTGAGTTCACATGATAGTACATAACCACTACACCAACTTACATATTTGGTTAATTCATTGCAACAAATTTATATATTACATAAATGATATAACTAATATATTACTAAACCAACCTACATATTTCAACTAATAATAAGTTTAATAAATATTTCAGCTATTAAATAATATAACTTATAATTAGTTTATTAATTATTTTATTAAATATTTAATAATATTTCTGCCACTTATTTAAATAGTTAAAATATTGAATAAATTAACGAAGTTAGTTTAAATTATTTGAAATAATAGTTAAAATAGCTATGTAAATAGTTATTTAATGATATTAATATTTTATTAATATTTAATAAAACAGTTAAAATATAAATATTAAATAAACAATTTTATCTGTTTAATAAAAATTAAAATATAAATTTATTAATAAATTATTTTAAATAAACTGTTTTATCTATTTATTATAAACTATTTTATCTATTTAAAATATAAATTAATTAATAAAATATTTAATATTTAATTACCTATTTAATATTTTAATAGTTGAAATATAAATTACTTAATAACCTATCTAATATTTAAAAAACTATTTATCAAGTATTTTAAAAATCTATTTAATAAACTATTAAAAAAGTATTTTAAAAAATTGTATAAAAGTATTTAATAATTTTAATTAACTAAATAGTTGAAATATTTAATAAACTATTTAATAATATTAATATTATTTCGTAAAATCAATAAAAATATAATAGTTGTAGTATGTATTATTATTTCATAATATTATGAAAATAGTTGAAATAATATAAAATAATTGTTTAATATTTAATAAGTTGATTAAAAATTAATTATTTAATCATTAATTACCATTTATTAATTACTATTTATGAATAAAATAGCATACTTTGTGAAGGGATTAATTATTGTGGTAGCAAAGAAAACAACTATAACCAGTTTTTATTCCAGTAATTAATCAAATATATTAATTAGTTTATTAAATATTATACTATTAAATAATTAGTTTATTAATTTTAGTGAAATATTATTTAATTAGTTTGTTGTAAATAATTTTAATTACAGTATTATTAAACAATTTAAACTACAACATTATTAATTACTGAAATAATTACAATATTATTAATTACAATTTTATTAAATAATTTCAATTATATTATTATTAAATAATTTTAATTTTAATATTAATCATTTTTATTAAATAATTACAGTATTATTTACTAAATATTTAATAAAATAATTATTTGATATACTAAATATTGCAACTATTTTACTAGTTTAAAGACTAATCATTTTATTAATTAATAATTATTTGGTTTATTAAATATTTGGTTTAATAATTTTATAATTTCAATTATTTTACTAGTTTAAAGACTAATTATTTTACTAATTAATAAAATAATTATACTAATTATAATAAATAATTTATACTAACAGTATATATAAATATTTATATTAAATAATTTTTATTTATATTAATAAGTATTAAGTATTAAACTCTATAAAATAATTTATATTATCAGTATAAAATAATTTATACTAATTGTATTAAATAAGTGCAGTATTTCAAATATAAGTATTAAATAGTAAATATTGTATTTATGTAATTTATAAATTTGTTGCAAGTAAAAACACAAGTGAGTTGAATGGTCTAGTGGCTAAGAACCATGCTGTGGAACCAAAGGTCATGGGTTCAAGTCCTCTTGGGACCAAAATTTGAATTTTTGCCTTATTTAACTACAGGGACCAAAATTAAAATGATGATGTGGAATTATTGGAGGTTAAAATAAATGATTAAAAAACTTGCCACGTCATCACCGTTAGCCACATCTTGACGGCTGATCAGAACCTGAAGTGGGCCAAAGACGACGTCTGTGATGCTGGGTATGAAAGATGAGGAGGGAGGGTGTACCTGCAAGACACTCTGATGCTAAAGTAAGAATCGGGAGAGAGAGAGAGAGAGAGAAATGCAAGTACAAAGTATGTATTTTGTAGGGTGATTCGGAATACCTGACCCTCTCAAATGAGAGGGTTTTTATAGTGCCCCCAGCGCGTGGCCAACGGTCTCTGTTTTTGGGGCAAAATAACTGTTTTCCGAAGAATAGGTAACTGCAAAAAATTAGCCGTTAGGACGGGCTGAGGTGCCCGGAACTAGCCGTTGCCACGGGCAAACACGGAGTTCCAGGCACGGGCGTCGTGACTATTTCTGGATGGTGGAACCGTGCATGACGGGCAGGAACTACCAAGGAGGAGCAGATGACCCTTGGGGTCATCCGACCATTTTTGCCCGGTAGGGGGCGGAAAGGTAAATGCTGCCCCCAATTGGCTGGACTTAGGCAATTGGGTCGTTCTGGGAGTAGAAGTGGATTGGGCCGTTCTGGGAGTAGAAGTGGATTGGGCCATGCCTAGTCATTTGTCCAGTCTGGAACAGGAGCCCCCCAAGTCGTTGCTCCCGAGTGCGGGAGTGATGACTTAAGGGTAACTCTCAGTCCCGGGGAGATCTTGAGAGGGTCGTCGCTTGTCGACGAGATGAAGTTGTTCTACGATCCCGAGGGAGTTGGTGCCCGCGGGGTACGTAATGTCGTATGGCGTGCCTGACGTACGGGGAGCCCAGCGGTTGATGTGATCTGAAGAGGTGGGACGCCACGTGTGCCTCGAGCCCTGTGCTGCATTAAATGCATCATGATGGCTACGCTAGGGTCATGATGATGCCCCCAGCCGCGCGTTCTCGTGCACGTGCCTTCAGAACGCCTATAAATAGAGGGAGAAGATGCTCATTTGCACTTTTCACTTCTCTCTCCTCCTTCGCTTCACTGGTCTGAGACCTTCCGTTCGCTGCCGTTCGAGCCGTCGTCCAGTCGCCGTACCAGCTCCAACCACAGTCTTCGACCCTCTAATACTTCCTCGACCACGTAAGTTGCTCAACTTGACTCTAGTTTCAAGCTTTTTTGCTTCATGTTCTTCTAGAATGCATGTTGTTAGGTGGAATCTAGGTAGTGTAGTAGCAGTTTCTGGCGACCGTTGGTGGCAGACAGTGGTTTGGCCACTTTCTGCTGCTGTCGTAGTCGTCAGAACCTTAGGAGCTTAGGGGTTTAGGTCGTTTCTGACGCCGTTCCGACGACGGGCGCCTTTGTCGCCGATGGAGCTCATGAATTTTCCGGTGTACCTATGAGTTTTCCGGCGGGTTCATGAGTTTTCCGGTAGGCCTTCAAATGGAATTATGGGTAGAAAACCGGAGAGAATCTCCCCACGTGCGTTTAAGGGGTTGCCCCGAGCATCTCCTCGCACCACACTTGTGCCATTTGAGTACGGCTTAGGTCGGGGACGTCGTCCTCGGGCCTTCACGCGCCCTTTCACTTGACTAGCGGTGGATTGGTGGATTTGATTTTGTCATCAAATTCACTTCCGTCCTCTACTTTTTAGGTGAAGGAGATGACCCGTGAACCTGAAGAAGAAATTCTCATAGACTCGTTCGAGGAGAGCTCCTCGGAAAGTAATGACACCGAAGTTACAACCACTCTCAGTGACGCCGGCGAGACTCCACCTGAGAGGACCTCCGCAGAGGAGTGGATAGTGGCAGAACCTGCGGAGCATGCCTCCGTTTTTGCCTCGTATCCCAGGGATGCCTTCACGGCCGTGGGGGCTGAAGGGGAATGAAAGGTGCATTTCCAGGAAAAGACGACCGAATTTGCACGGATTACGGGGAGAGGTTCCCGATGTATGAGTACGTCTTCAAAGATATTGGGCCGAGGTTTCCCTTCACCGATTTCCAAAGGCCTGTCTTTGTACATTTGGACCTGGCCCCTTGCAGCTGCATCCCAATTCCTTAGCATTTATCTGTGCGTTCGAACTGATGTGCGAGTTCCTGAAGATAGGAGCTACCATCCCTTTATTCTTTACAATCTTCCATCTCCAGAGGCAAGTCTCGGGGAGGAAGTTCGGTTGGGTCTGGCTGAAGTAGGCGAAGAAGTTGTTTAAACCGTTCTCCGAGTCCATTAGCACTTTTAAAGAGAGATTCTATGTTATCGAGCCCGTGTTGGTGAATTTCCCTTCCTGCTGGAGTGGGGATCACTTTTCCCAAGGAACTGACTAGTATCTTGACCAGCCGGAGATGTTGGAAGATGAGGACAAGGCCGGTTATGTGGCCCTGGTTAATTTTGTCAATAGTTTTACCCCTGTGGAGTGCTGGACTAAGAGCCGGGATCCGATCTTTGAGGAAGATGGCGGGAAGAAGGTGGAGAGCCGTTACATTAACACGAAGGGGCTCCTTAAGTGCAGGACTCACGATGACACTCTTAAACTACTGGGTAGTCTTTATTTCTTAGCTTACTTAAATTATTGTCTTCCCCGTTTGCTAACGTGCTCGTTATGTTTTTGCAGGTGAAATGCCTTCAGCGCATGAGCGGATGGTAAAAAATGACCAGGCGAAGGGCAAGGGTGGTGCAGCAAACACGAAGGGTCAACTCATTCAGCAAGTGCCACCTCCACAGACAGGGACGGGGACCTCTTCGTCCACTCTGCCGCTTGTCCAGGGTTCCCCAGTGTCCAGAACCTCGAGGTTCAAGCGCTTCAGGCAGAATGAGTTGGTGGACCTCAGCCAGGCGGGGGAGAAGAGTAAGTTCGAGTTGCCTTTATGCCTTCACAATAAAAGGTTCTTTGAAGGTTCCTCTTTGACGGTTCCATGGGCAGAGTCTCTAAAGCTCGAGGCAATAGATCGCCCGAGCAAAAGGGCAATGCTTGCACAGGACGCTTCTGCCCTGATCAGGGTTTTGGAGATGGCGGCGGTCTATGCCAAGGAGGATTCCCCGCAGGACTCTGAGCTGAAGAAGGCACAGGCCGCGATAGCGGTCCTGGAGGAAAAGGTGAAGATGGCTAAGGAAGAGGCCATAGCTGTCGAGGAGGCGAGGAAAAAGTATCAGGAGGAGCTGTCCAGGATCCAAGTGGAGAAAGACACTCTGGTCGTGGAGAAGAAAGCCGCAGAGGATTTGGTGGAGCAAATGAGATCTACTGTTACCCCCGCTGAAGACGAGCATGAGAATCTGAAGGAGCTGAAGACTCGAGCTGAGTTGGTTGCCCGCATTGTGCAGGCGGAGGATGACGTATGTGCCATTGGCGAGAATTCTTTCAACAACGCTGTGGCGCAGCTGAAACTTGTGAACCCCGGGGTCCAACTGGCCACGGAGGGAACCAGTTTCCTGTACCATGTTGAGGGTGAAAAGATCATCATCCCCGAATTTCTTCAGATCCGAGAGGAGCATGCTCATATTCTCCACGAGGAGCCTCAGTAGACTATCCCCGAGGAGCCTCAGCAGATGGAGGAGTGATATCTTTTTATTGTACCTTTGGCCTACGTGTCGTGTTAATGTAATTTATCGTTTTGAATGGGGCATGTCCCCTTGTTAATGTAACAGGTACAATTTGTGGTCTTCGTGACCACTTACTGTTGTGATACGTATGTTTCCGGCCACTCTGGTCGGTTTTGTATGATTTACATTCACGCATGGCTTTATCTGTTTTTATTTTCGCTAAGTGTACTAACTTTGCTCGATACAAGTGTGTGCCCGTAATAAGGGTGACTTTGAATGATTTGTTGTTTAGGGGTTTGCTCGACTTAGATGTGTTCGTCAGTGAGTGGGACTGGTCGAATGGCCAGGGTAGTTCCCGGGCATGAGAGCGGAGCTCAGGTCACATTTGAGGCCTGAGTTCGAGACATGAACTTCCCATTGTGAGCTGGGTGTTCTGCCTATCATGATACTTTGACGACGGCGGGCTCGGTCGAGTAACCACCGTCGAAAGCCTGCCCCAGTTTGAATGCAGTGCTTGTACTTGGGCGCGCATTCTTAGTCGGGGTGCTATGCTCATCGTATTGACGAAGCAAGCCGACGATTAGGGCCTTAGCTATAATATTATTTTAATTTTTAGGCGTTCCATGGTCAAGCAAGTTCTTCCTCGTTAAGGTGTTCTAGGTAGTAGGCCCCATTCTCCGTCTTCGCCCAGACGCGATAGGGTCCTTCCCAATTTGCGGCGAGTTTGCCTTCTCGAGAATATTTGTGATTCCTTCTTAAGACAAGACTGCCGACTTGTAATTCTCGTCGTATAACTTTGGTGTTGTGCCTGATTGCTTTTTTTTTGTTTTAGTGAGGCTTCGCGGAGAGCTGCTCCTGATCGGACCTCTTCGACGAGGTCGAGCTCATCCCTTAGCGCCTCATTATTTGTCTCCTCGTCCAAGGGGGATTCAGTACGCCTGGAGGGAACATGTATCTCGATGGGGATCACCGCCTCAGTTCCGTGGGCTAGACGAAAAGGGGTTTCCCCGGTGGAAGAATGGGGCGTAGTGCGGTAGGCCCAAATCATGTTGTGCAGCTCCTCGACCCAAGCTTTCTTCATTTTGTCCAACCTTCATTTGAGGCCTCACGGATTACCTGTTTGCTACTTCGGCTTGTCCGTTAGTTTGAGGATGTTCACGGACGCGAAGTGTTGTTTCGTGCCCAGTTCGGAGACGAACTCCTAAAACTTTCTGTTCGTGAACTGCGTCCTGTTGTCGGTGACTATTGCTTGGGGGATGCCGAAGTGTGCAAGGATGTTCCGCTTGTAGAAGCGAAGTATGTTGTGGGTCATTATTTTGGCCAGAGCCTCTGCTTCTATCCATTTAGTGAAGTAGTCAACGCCCACTATCAATTACTTATTCTTGTTTGACCCTACGACGAAGGGTCCCAGAATATCCAGGCCCCACCATGCGAAAGGCCACAAGGAGGACACTGCTTTGAGTTCGTTGGGCGGTGCCAAGTGCATGTCCTCGTGCCGTTGGCATTCGTCGCATTTCTTCACGTGTTCTTTTGCATCATGCTGCATGGTCGGCCAGTAGTATCCTGCTCATAGAGCTTTTTTGGCGAGGGATCTCCCCCCGAGATGCTGGGCGTTGATCCCTTCGTGGATTTCGTGCAGGACATGGGCGACCATCTCTTCCTCAACACATTTGAGTAAAGGGACGGAGAACCCTCACCTGTAGATCTTATTCTCGACCAAGACTTAGGAGCAAGCCCTGCGCCTGACTACGCTGGCCTCTTTGGGGTCAGATGGTAGTTCATCCTTGGCGAGGTAATTTTTAGATGGGGTTATCCAGCAGTTGCTGTCGCCGACGACTTGCACGTCGAGGAGCGCATAATTTTTCTCGATGCTGGGACAAGGAAGTACTTCATGGATGATGGATTTGTTTCAGCCCTTTTTCTTTGTGCTTGCAAGCTTTGACAAAACATCTGCTCAAACATTATGTTCGCGGGGAACATGTTTTACTTCTACCGTCGTGAACTTCGTCATCTTCTCCTTGACCAGGGACAAGTATTCAGACAAGTTGTCATTATTGGCCTGGTATTCTCCTCGAACTTGGAGGGCCACGAGTTGAGAATTGGTGCAGATGATGACTTCCTCGGCCCCTAGGTCTTCGACTAGGCATAGACTGGCGAGGAAGGCTTCGTATTCAGCTTGATTGTTGGAATTAGGGAAAGATAAGGTACGATAATTCCTTCGTCGTTTTCCAAAGTGATACTTGTCTCGCTTCTTGCCGAGCTGGATGCCCCATCAACGAAGATTGTCCATTTGCACGCCCCACAAGTGGGGGAATCAGTGAATGTCATCTCCGCGACAAAGTCGGCCAGTGCTTGGGCCTTGAGGGCTTTTCTACTCTTGTATTGGATGTCGAATTCGGATAGCTCCAACGACCACTTGAACATTCTGCCGGCCATTCCTAGTCGCCCTAACAGTTGCTTCACGGGCTGGTCTGTTCAGACCACGATTGTGTGGGCCAGAAAGTAATGTCTTAATCTTCTCGCAGCGTTGATGAGGGTCAGGGATACTTTTTCTATTTGTTGGTATCTCAGCTCTGGTCCTTGCAAGGCTTTGCTCGTGAAGTATACGGGTTTTTGCCCATCAAGCGTCTCACGAATAAGGGCGGCGCTGACGGCCTCGGTTGCCACGGCGAGTTAAAGGTACAAGGTTTCGTCATTATCTGGCCGAGAGAGGACTGGCGGTTCTGACAATGCTTGTTTTAGGTGGAGGAGAGCTTGGTTGCATTCCTCCATCCATTCGAAAATTGCCTCATCGCGGAGGAGTTTGAAAAAGGGCAGTGCGTGTTGGGCAGACTTGGCCACAAAACGGGATAATGAAGCGAGCATCCTGTTGAGGGATTGGATGGATTTCTTCGAGTTAGGCGTAGGAAACTCGGAGAAGGCCCTGCACTTGTCAAGATTAGCTTTGATTCCTTGTTTCGTCAGATAGAAGTCGAGGAACTTTCTTGCTCGTACCCCGAACGTGCACTTCTCCGAGTTGAAATACATCCGGTATTTTCTGGCCTGCTCGAAGACTTTTCTCAAATGGGTCATGTGATCGGATTCCTCGTGGGACTTCACGATCATATCGTCCATATAGACTTCGAGCATGTCCCCGATTTCTCCCCAGAAGACTTTGTTCATCATCCTTTGGTAGGTAGCGCCAACATTTTTCAAGCCGAAGGGCATTACGTTGTAGTAATAGTTGCCTGACTCGGTCATGAAGGCTGTGTACCTTTTGTCACTTTTTGCCATTTGTATTTGATTGTAGCCCGAATAGGCGTCCATGAACAATAACAGTTTAAAACTGGCAGAATTATCAAAAAATTTATCTATATTGGGGAGGGGGTAAGCATCTTTAGGGCATACCCTATTAAGATTAGTATAATCAACACACATACGCCACTTTCCATTATACTTTTTACCGAGTACAACTTTGGACAGCCAAGTAGTGTACTTGGCCTCCGAAATAAAGTTTGCCTCAAGGAGGTCTTTTACAGCTTGTTCGGCAGCCTCCATTTTCTCTGGAGATTGCTTTCTCCTACATTGTGCTACAACCCTAGCAGTGGGGTCAATAGTGAGCTGATGGCAGGCGACAGCAGGATCTAGGCCGGGCATTTTCGCGACGCTATAGGCGAACAAATATGCGTTCTCTCGGAGGTAAGCATTGAGCTGTTTCTTCGCTAAGTCGGGGAGTCTGGTACCTATCTTCACTCCTCGCTGGGGGTCATCGCCGAGCAGGACGAGTTCGAACTTGGCATCTGGAATTGGGCGCATCGGATGGGAGCTGTCGCCAGTTCTGGTTGAAGCTGAAGGGTTGCTTGATCAAGTCTGGGTCTCCTTCTGGTCATCTTCAGAGAAACGCATGTCGAGGTCGATAGAGTCGACACGGGGAAGCGGCTTGGCCTCCTCAGAGCTGCTGGGCAGGGCCGGCTTGCTGGAAGTCTTCGGCTTGATGGCGATGGTGTTGAGTCCTTTGGTGGCTGCTTCGAAACATCTCATTGCTGCTTTGATGTCCCCGTGTAGAGTGGCGACCAGACCCTTAGAAGTGTAGTACTTCATTTTCAGATGCACGGTCAATGGTACGTCCACCAATTCGACCAAGGTTGGCCGCCCAAAGATGCACTGATAGAGAGAAGGGCAATCAATAACCAGGAATTGGACTTTAATATACCTGGCCGTCTCTGTAGATCCAAAGGTCACGACTAATTCCACATATCCCCAGGGCTTAATGACTGACTCGTTGAAGCCCTGTAGGTCAGAGCCTACGTAGGGGGTCAGGTGCGATTCATCTAACTGGAGGGTGGAAAATAGCTGCGAGTACATGATGTCGACCGAACTGCCTTAATCGACTAAGATTCAGTGAACATCAAAGTTAGCCATCTGGGCTCTCACGAGCAGCGGAATGCTTGAGTTAGGAGCCCCACCGAGGATTTCCTCGTGGTAGAAAGAGATGGGGACCGACTCTTGTAACGATCCAGTTTTCGTGTGCGTTTTATTTAATCGAGTCGTTTGATTATTATATTATTATTTTATTTTATTTTCGACTTTTATCTGAAAATATGTTATTTTTCAATGTTGTGATATTTTATCGGGTTTTGGGATCGTTTGTGAGATATTTGAATATGGGGGTATTTTGGTCATTTTAGGATATTTTTGTTAAGTTAGAATAGAAAGGGAATTAGGAAGAGAGAAAAAGAGAAAGAAAGAAAAGGAAAAGAAAGAAAAAGGAGAGAAAAGAGAAGAAGAAGAGAAATAGTGGAAAACTTGGAAAAATTAAAGAAAAATCAACTTCTAGAATCGATTTAATCGGGTAAGGGTGCGAAACTCAATTATTGTATGATTGTGTATGATTATGTATGTATATTTGTGATGTTTGTTGGATTGAAATGAAGAAATTTAGTAAAACCCATTTTTGGTAAAATTGATTAGAAAGTGAGTAAATGTGTTACAAATCATGTGTTAAGTGTTCATTCTTGTTGATACATGATAGATACTTGTTATTGGACATTGTATTGGCAATTTCCTGGTGTGTAGGTAAGATTTGGGGTGTTTTTGGGTGGAACCCGTATGAAAAATTATGCAGAAGAATTTTTCTGAGATTTCCAGGTCATACACGTATGGGGCATGTTCATACGCGTATGAACCTTGGCAATACGCGTATGGTGGGCGAGCCATAGGGCCAATACGCGTATGGGTTGCTAGTTTCCTCGGCCATCTGCCCATTTGCGTATGATACGCGTAGCAGTTTAGGGCATTACGCGTATGGGTTTGGTCATTACACGTACGTACATTTACACGTGAACTTTGGGAAAAATGAGTCTCTGCTCATACGCGTATGGATTATGGTGGTACGCGTATGAACAGGACTTTTGCAAAATGGGACTTTTCAAAATATCGTTTTTCGTTTTCTTTCGTAACTTTTGATCCGTTTGTCCGATTTTTACATTCTTGGTATCGTTGCGTAGCTATTGAGCTGTACTTTCTTTTTATGATGATTTTGGAATTATTAGCCGATTTAATTATGTCGGAAAATTGGGAATAGTGTCAGTTATCGACTTTTGTCGTTATAATTGTGCGTAATTGACGTGTATTATGCAAAGTGCTATTGTGCGACGCAAATGTATATGTTTAGATGATGTTGTGACGAGTTGTGGTCGTATGGCAATTAAATGCATTATTTTGGGCATAAGTGCAAAGTGTGATTTTATCGATGTAAATGAATGTGTGTGTGTGTGTGTGTGCATATTAAATGTTATGGGTCTTTGTATGCCAAGCATCATGATATGCATTGTGGAACGTCCTGAGTGACGGTTTGGATTCCAGAGGGAATTCGCTATAACTTCGTGTGCCCATGTGGGGTGTGAGCGATGATTATAGACGATCGTGTGCCCATGTGGGGTGTGAGCGATCGGGTCGTGTGCCCGTGTGGGGTGTGAGCGATCCATAAACACCGTGTGCCCGTGTGGGGTGTGAGTGGTGGGGAACATCGTAGGCCCGACGGGGAGTTACATTGATGTAACGAGCGATGATTCCAGCAGAGTTCCTGAGTGAACTAGTGATGAGAAACAATGGAAGTCGGTACCCGCATGTGCATATGCATAGAGTCGTTGTGTCGGTCTCTTGCATTTGCATAAATCATTTATGGTTGTTTATGTGTGGAATTGTGGATAAATGGATATATGGATATGTGTTGGTGATGGAAATATGTTTTATGTCTTGTAATGCCTTGTGTTTGCATTATGGCGTGAGTTGTGGTGAGAATTGTATATATATATATATATATGTGTATTTTTGTGTTATATATATAATTGTATGCAATTATATTATGGTTGTTTTTCTCACCCTTCTGCTGTTTTATAATGCTCTATGAGGCATTGCAGATTAGAGTTGCTGGAGGTATTTTTGTGAAGCTTTGCGTCTTCATTCTTTTGTCGGTCGGCTCTGATATGTGACACCGGGTAGTTAGGGAGGCCGTTTGTGATAATTGTATATTATGTATATGTATATATTTTGGCTTGTGCATGTATAACCTGATGTATGACAAACTTCTCATGATATATATATACGTATGTTATTCAGTTTTAGATTTTCCGCTTTTATTCTAAAATCTGAAATGTGGGTGTAAGGAACTGAGTTCCTCTGTTGATTGCTACCCCACTGTTGCATATCTTTATGAGCAGGTGTTGTATGAATTATTTCAAATTGATGTGACCCCTCGGTCTATGCCATGATAATTTAAATATACTCTGATGAAATTTTGAATTTTCTTTTACTGCTTTTTGTTAATAGGGGGATTAGATTGGGGGTGTTACATTAAGTGGTATCAGAGCCAGTTTGTGTCAGTCCGTGTCAGTTGTGTCAGTCCTTGTTGGTCGTTGTGGTTGGATGAGCTGTTTGTTTAACCATAGTTTCTGTTATTGGAAATGAACAGAATATGGCTGGTAGGAATGATGCTGCTTTGGCTGCGGCGATGCAAGCTATGGCTCGTGCTGTGCAGGGTGCACCTAATGCTGCGGGTAATGATGAGTTCAGGAAGAACAAATCGCCTGTCTTCAAAGGAAGATATGATCTGGATGGTGCACAGATTTGGCTGAAAGAGATTGAAAGGATTTTCCGAGTGATGGATTGTGATGAAGACCAGAAGGTGAGACTAGGTACTCACATGTTATTGGAAGAAGTTGATGATTGGTGGGTTAGTACTCGACGTGTGTTGGAAGCTGCAGAAGAGGAAGAAATTACTTGGGAAGTTTTTAGTCGGGAGTTCTTGAGGAGGTATTTTCCTGAAGATGTGAGGGGAAAGAAGGAAATTGAGTTCTTGGAGCTAAAACAAGGTAATATGTCTGTTGTCGATTATACTGCTAAGTTTGTGGAACTTGTGCAGTTTTATCCTCATTATGCTGAAGCGACTGCGGAATTCTCTAAATGTGTGAAGTTTGAGAATGGCTTGTGTCCTAAGATAAAGCAGGCGATTGGATATCAGAGGATTCGGAGGTTTTCTGATTTGGTAGATTGTTGTAGGATTTATGAAGAGGACAGTAAGGCTCGTTCTACTCATTACAAGAGTGTGAGCAAGAGGAAAGGGAAGCAACAGTTCCGTGGTGGTCCGTATGTGACACCAGCTGATAAAGGTAAACAAAGAGGGAATTTTGAGAAAAGGTCAAGTGGAGGAGGAATGTCTGGTCCTATGAGGTGTTATAAATGTGGTGAGTTGGGGCATCGTCAGTTTGAGTGCAGGAAAGATTTGAGGAAGTGTACTAATTGTGGGGGTGTAGGACATGTTGCAGCTGATTGTGCAAGGAAGAATGTGGTGAAATGTTACAACTGTGGTGAACCTGGTCATATTAGTACGAAGTGTCCGAAACCGAAACAAGCTCCAGCTGGTGGAAAAGTGTTTGCATTATCGGGGACTCAGACTTCGAGTGCAGATCGTCTGATTCGAGGTACTTGTTTTATTAATAGTACTCCTTTGATTGCTATTATAGATACTGGAGCGACTCATTCGTTTATTTCGTCTGAGTGCGCGAAGCGTTTGAATCTTGTGTTGTCTGCGATGGGTGGTGAAATGGTTATCGATACTCCAGCAATGGGGTCAGTAACTACTTCTTTGGTTTGTCTAAGATGTCCTTTGACCATTTATGGTAAAGACTTTAAGATGGATTTAGTGTGTTTGCCGTTGGAGGGATTAGATGTGGTTTTGGGTATGAATTGGTTGCAATTCAATCGAGTTCATATTGATTGTTATCATAAGCTGGTAAGGTTTCCTTCTCTTGAGGAAGACGAAGACTCGAGTTTCTTATCTACCAAAGAGTTGAAGAAACTTTTGGAGGAGGAAGCTCAGTTGTTTGGATTGTTTGCATCTTTAACTGTGGATAGTCAAGTTTCACTTGAGGTGTTTCCTATTGTGTGTGAATTTCCGGAAGTGTTTCCTGAGGATATTTCAGACTTGCCGCCGGAGAGAGAGGTGGAGTTTTCTATAGATCTAGTTCCTGGTACTAGACCTGTTTCTATGGTACCTTATCGTATGTCGGCATCTGAATTGGTGGAGTTAAAGAAACAGTTGAATGAGTTGTTGGAAAAGAGGTTCGTGAGACCAAGTGTTTCTCCTTGGGGTGCTCCAGTTTTATTGGTGAAAAAGAAGGATGGAAGTATGAGGTTATGTATTGATTATCGCCAGTTGAATAAGGTGACGATCAAGAATAAGTATCCTCTTCCAAGGATTGATGATCTAATAGATCAGTTAGTTGGTGCTTGTGTGTTCAGTAAGATTGACTTGAGGTCAGGGTATCATTAGATAAGGGTGAAGGAGGAAGACATTCAGAAAACGACTTTTAGGACACGATACGGTCATTATGAATATTCTGTGATGCCGTTCGGGGTTTCTAATGCGCCAGGTGTGTTTATGGAATACATGAATCGTATTTTTCACGAGCACCTGGATCGTTTTGTCATGGTGTTTATTGATGATATCTTAATTTATTCTAAGTCTCGGGAGGAGCATGCAGAACATTTGCGTATTATTTTGCAGGTTTTGAAGGAGACGAAGCTTTTTGCTAAATTGTCCAAGTGTGAATTCTAGTTATCGGAAGTAAGTTTTCTTGGGCACGTAATTTTAGGTAATGGTATTGCTGTGGATCCATCTAAAGTAGAAGCAGTTCTACAATGGGAGGCTCCGAGATCTGTTACTGAAATTCGAAGCTTTTTGGGTTTGGCTGGTTATTATCGCAGGTTCATTGAAGGTTTTTGAAGCTAGCACTTCCTTTGACCCAGTTGACTTGTAAAGGGCGAGCGTTCATTTGGGATATTCGGTGTGAAGAGAGTTTTATTGAGCTGAAGAGAAGATTGACGACAGCTCCGATCTTAATTTTTCCGAATCCTAATGAACCATTTATGGTTTACTGTGATGCTTCTTTGATTGGTCTAGGTGGTGTTCTGATGCAGGAAGGTAAAATGGTGGCTTATGCTTCAAGGCAGTTAAGAGTTCATGAGAAGAATTATCCTACTCATGATCTTGAGTTAGCGGCTGTGGTTTTCGTGTTGAAGATTTGGAGGCATTATCTCTACGGTGCAAGGTTTGAAGTCTTTAGTGATCATAAAAGTTTGAAATATTTGTTTGATCAGAAAGAGCTAAATATGAGGCAACGTAGATGGTTGGAATTCTTGAAGGACTACGACTTTGGCTTGAATTACCATCCTGGTAAAGCTAATGTAGTAGCCGATGCATTGAGCCAGAAATCGTTACATATGCCCGCTTTAATGGTTAAGGAGTGGGAACTTTTGGAATCGTTTAGAGACTTGAGTTTGGTTTGTGAAGTGACGTCGGATAGCGTTAGGCTTGGTATGCTAACGATTACTAATGATTTTCTGAGGACTGTGTGTGAGAAACAGAAGTTAGACGTGAAACTGGTGGATTTGATGTTGGTTGGAGGAAAAGATGCGAATAGTGATTTTCAAGTGGATATTAATGGTGTTTTGAGATTCCGAGGTAGGATTTGTATTCCAGATGATGCGGAGTTGAAAAAGATGATTTTGGAGGAAGGACACCGGAGTAATTTGAGTATACATCCGGGAGCAAATAAGATGTATCAGGATTTGAAGAAGATTTTCTGGTGGTCTGGATTGAAAAGAGATGTGGCTCAGTTTGTTTATGCATGTTTGACTTGTCAGAAATCGAAGGTGGAACATCTGAGGCCTAGTGGTTTGTTGCAGCCGTTGGATATTCCTGAGTGGAAGTGGGATAGCATTTCCATGGATTTTGTAACAGGGTTACCGAATACTCAGCGAGGGTATAATGCTATTTGGGTGGTTGTTGATAGGATGACTAAATCGGCTCATTTTATTCCGATTAACATCAGTTTTTCTTTGGAGAGGTTAGCTGAGATTTAGATCAGTGTGATTGTGAAGTTGCATGGAGTTCCATTGAGTATTGTTTCTGATCGAGATCCTAGATTTACATCGAGATTTTGGGAAAGTTTACAGAAGGCTTTGGGTTCTAAATTGAGATTGAGTTCGGCTTATCATCCGCAGACGGATGGTCAGACGGAGAGGACGATTCAGTCTTTGGAGGATTTGTTGAGAGCGTGTGTTTTGGAACAAGGTGGTGTGTGGGATAGTTATCTTGCATTAATTGAGTTTACCTATAATAACAGTTTCCATTCTAGTATTGGAATGGCACCGTTTGAAGCATTGTATGGACGAAGGTGTCGGACACCGTTATGTTGGCATGAATATGGTGAGAGAATGGTGGTTGGACCAGAGTTGGTGCAACAGACGACAGAGAATGTGAAGTTTATTCGTGAGAAGATGAAAGCTTCTCAAAGTAGGCAAAAGAGTTATCATGATCGGAGACGGAAGGATCTTGAGTTCCAAGAGGGCGATCATGTATTTCTGAGGGTTACACCGGTAATGGATGTGGGTCGTGCATTGAAATCGAAGAAACTTACTTCTCAGTTTATTGGTCCTTACCAGATATCCGCGAGAGTGGGTGTTGTGGCTTATAGGGTGGCGTTGCCGCCGAATATGTCGAATTTGCACGATGTGTTTCATGTTTCACAGCTTCGGAAGTATGTTCCGGATCCGTCGCATGTGATTCCGATGGATGAGGTTGAGGTAAGGGAGAACCTTACAGTTGAGGCATTACCAGTTAGGGTTTTGGATCGCGAGGTGAAGAGGTTGAGAGGCAAGGATATTGCACTTGTGAAAGTAGCGTGGGGCGGCGCTGCTGAGGGCAATTTGACTTGGGAGTTGGAGAGTCGGATGCGGGAGTCGTATCCAGATTTGTTCGTCTCAGGTATATTTTCGAGGACGAAAATTTCTAAGTGGGGGAGAGTTGTAACGATCCAGTTTTCGTGTGCGTTTTATTTAATCGAGTCGTTTGATTATTATATTATTATTTTATTTTATTTTCGACTTTTATCTGAAAATATGTTATTTTTCAATGTTGTGATATTTTATCGGGTTTTGGGATCGTTTGTGAGATATTTGAATGTGGGGGTATTTTGGTCATTTTAGGATATTTTTGTTAAGTTAGAATAGAAAGGGAATTAGGAAGAGAGAAAAAGAGAAAGAAAGAAAAGGAAAAGAAAGAAAAAGGAGAGAAAAGAGAAGAAGAAGAGAAATAGTGGAAAACTTGGAAAAATCAAAGAAAAATCAACTTCTAGAATCGATTTAATCGGGTAAGGGTGCGAAACTCAATTATTGTATGATTGTGTATGATTATGTATGTATATTTGTGATGTTTGTTGGATTGAAATGAAGAAATTTAGTAAAACCCATTTTTGGTAAAATTGATTAGAAAGTGAGTAAATGTGTTGCAAATCATGTGTTAAGTGTTCATTCTTGTTGATACATGATAGATACTTGTTATTGGACATTGTATTGGCAATTTTCTGGTGTGTAGGTAAGATTTGGGGTGTTTTTGGGTGGAACCCGTATGAAAAATTATGCAGAAGAATTTTTCTGAGATTTCCAGGTCATACGCGTATGGGGCATGTTCATACGCGTATGAACCTTGGCAATACGCGTATGGTGGGCGAGCTATAGGGCCAATACGCGTATGGGTTGCTAGTTTCGTCGGCCATCTGCCCATTTGCGTATGATACACGTAGCAGTTTAGGGCATTACGCGTATGGGTTTGGTCATTACGCGTACGGACATTTACACGTGAACTTTGGGAAAAATGAGTCTCTGCTCATACGCGTATGGATCATGGTGGTACGCGTATGAACAGGACTTTTGCAAAATGGGACTTTTCAAAATATCGTTTTTCGTTTTCTTTCGTAACTTTTGATCCGTTTGTCCGATTTTTACATTCTTGGTATCATTGCGTAGCTATTGAGCTGTACTTTCTTGTTATGATGATTTTGGAATTATTAGCCGATTTAATTATGTTGGAAAATCGGGAATAGTGTCAGTTGTCGACTTTTGTCGTTATAATTGTGCGTAATTGACGTGTATTATGCAAAGTGCTATTGTGCGACGCAAATGTATGTGTTTAGATGATGTTGTGACGAGTTGTGGCTGTATGGCAATTAAATGCATTGTTTTGGGCATAAGTGCAAAGTGTGATTTTATCGATGTAAATGAATATGTGTGTGTGTGCATATTAAATGTTATGGGTCTTTGTATGCCAAGCATCATGATATGCATTGTGGAACGTCCTGAGTGACGGTTTGGATTCCAGAGGGAATTCGCTATAACTTCGTGTGCCCATGTGGGGTGTGAGCAATGATTATAGACGATCGTGTGCCCATGTGGGGTGTGAGCGATCGGGTCGTGTGCCCGTGTGGGGTGTGAGCGATCCATAAACACCGTGTGCCCGTGTGGGGTGTGAGCGGTGGGGAACATCGTAGGCCCGACGGGGAGTTACAGTGATGTAACGAGCGATGATTCCAGTAGAGTTCCTGAGTGAACTAGTGATGAGAAATAATGGAAGTCGGTACCGCATGTGCATATGCATAGAGTCGTTGTGTCGGTCTCTTGCATTTGCATAAATCATTTATGGTTGTTTATGTGTGGAATTGTGGATAAATGGATATATGGATATGTGTTGGTGATGGAAATATGTTTTATGTCTTGTAATGCCTTGTGTTTGCATTATGGCGTGAGTTGTGGTGAGAATTGTATATATATGTGTGTATTTTTGTGTTATATATATAATTGTATGCAATTATATTATGGTTGTTTTTCTCACCCTTCTACTGTTTTATAATGCTCTATGAGGCATTGCAGATTAGAGTTGCTGGAGGTATTTTTGTGAAGCTTTGCGTCTTCATTCTTTTGTCGGTCGGCTCTGATATGTGACACCGGGTAGTTAGGGAGGCCGTTTGTGATAATTGTATATTATGTATATGTATATCTTTTGGCTTGTGCATGTATAACCTGATGTATGACAAACTTCTCATGATATATATATACATATGTTATTCAGTTTTAGATTTTCCGCTTTTATTCTAAAATCTGAAATGTGGGTGTAAGGAACTGAGTTCCTCTGTTGATTGCTACCCCACTGTTGCATATCTTTATGAGCAGGTGTTGTATGAATTGTTTCAAATTGATGTGACCCCTCGGTCTATGCCATGATAATTTAAATATACTCTGACGAAATTTTGAATTTTCTTTTACTGCTTTTTGTTAATAGGGGGATTAGATTGGGGGTGTTACAACTCTCCCCGAATTTTGTCAAGCGTGGTACTCCTATTGGAGCTCGTGCTGAGAAGATGCTCGAATTTCCTTTTAACGGAGCCCACAGTAACTTTGTTGAAGCCCCCTCCGGAGATGACCATGGCGGAGGGGAAAGTTCCCCACAGACTATGTGCTACGAAGTAGGGGGAGTGTTGAGCCCCTTAGGAACATAGAAGTCCTCAGGCCGCGATACGCTCATGTAGACCCGAAGGTTTGTCTTTTCCAAGGAAGGCACCTCTTCCTCGACTTTCTTCAACTCCTGGGCGTCCTGCCGAGGAGTTTCCCTCTTCTTGGTAAGCTGTTTCAGGTGGCCGTCCCTGATTAGTGTCTCAATGGAATCCTTCAGGTGGATGTAGTCGTCGGTTGTGTGGCCGTGACTTTTGTGGAAACGACAGTATTTTGACTTGTCAGCTTTTAGCTTGGCCGGTATCTGCTTAGGGAATCGAACCCTTGCTTGCTTGAACTCTGAGTTGGCACATTCGGAGAGGATTTTTTCCCTAGATACGGTCAGGGGAGTATACTCATGGAAGCGGCCGAAGAGTCCTTTGTTGTCCCAGGATTCCTGGGGGCAATCTTCACGCCTTCTATGTCCCTGACGAGATGTCGAGGGTTCATCACTCTTGGAGGTTCGGGCACTCTCCTGGTGGCGTGAGAGCCGGGCGGAGCTGGCTACTTCTTTCTCCTCGTACTGGATATATGCTTGCACCCTGAGGAGGAAGGCGTCCAGAGTCCTTGGAGTTTCAATGCCAACAGCTTTGGCGAATTCTGTCGGGGACGAAGTCCTCGCTCGGCAAGAACTTCTTCATGTCATCGGTCGTTGAGAGCTGTACTGCTTCTTTATTGAACATCTCGATGTAGGCGCGGAAAGGCTCGTCCTTCCCTTGAATTATGGCCTCAAGGGAGGCTTCGGTCTTTGGGTGGCGGCGGGATGCCGTGAAGTGTCTGAAGAACATTCTCCTTAATTGTCTCCACGAGGTGATGGACTCGCCGGGGAGTTTTTTATACCAGGTCATCGCTCCCTTCCTGAGCATGGTAGGGAACAATCTACACTTGATGGCGCCCCAGACGCCGCAATAGTCGAGCAGAGCATCGATATTTTCGATGTGCTCGTCAGGATCTGTTGTACCGTCGTAGGTTCCCAAAGACGGTGGTTTCTCCAATCCCTTGGGGAGGCGCGTGGCCATAATCTCCTAAGACAACGGGCCGCGAGGCTTATCGTCGCTGCTGTTACTGGTCCATAACGGGGAGCAGGTGCTTCGCTCAAGAACAGGACGATGATTCCTACGGGGAGATGGGGTTCGTGCCCGACCCTTGGAACTGGGCGGGGGTGAATACTGGTTTGTCCTAGTCCTCTTATTTCCTGGGGAGTACTGGCTCAGCGGGGAGATGTGGTCACGCTTCCGGATGGCATGGGATTCTGGTCCAGGTGGTTCCCGGCGGTCTCTTTCACGTCAAGGAGGTGGGCTTCGGGATCGTCGGCGCTCTTTCCTCGGTGGAGGGGATCTTGGCTGGGAAGACTCCTCTAGGGCCCCAACCCTCGCGTTTTATTTGAGGATTAGGAGGTTGGTTTTGTTGAGATCTTCAAGAAGGGCCGCCACGGTCGGGTCAGTATTGGGCGGAGCAGGAACAAGCTGGTGGTCTAGGGAGGGCTGGTCTTCAACATGATCAGCACGAGTGAGGGAGGGGACGCAGTGGCTCCATCTCTCAAATGGTGGGCATTGCCTCCAAGGAAGGATGCAGCTCCATCGATATCAGTCTTGCTCACGGGGAGAAAAGCAGGGTTACAAGCACATGAATGTGATATTGGCTTGCCATGATCGGAATCTTGGACAGAGAGTTGTTTTGGTCTTGAATCTACGATGGATGTTAGATGGGGATAACAGATGTTCCCACAGATGGCGCCACTAATCTTGACGGCTGATCAGAACCTGAAGTGGGCTAAAGATGACATTTGTGATGCTGGGTGTGAAATATGAGGAGGGGGTGTACCTGCAAGGCACTCCGATGCTAAAGTAAGAATCGGGAGAGAGAGATAGAGAGTGAGAGAGAGAGGCAAGTCAAATTATGTATTTCGTAGGGTGATTTGGCCACTTTCTGCTGATGTTGTAGTCGCTAGAACCTTAGGAGCTTAGGGGTTTAGGTCGTTTCTCACGCTGTTGCGACGACGGGCGCCTTTGTCGCTAATGGAGCTCATGAATTTTTTGGAGTACCTAAGAGTTTTCCGGCAGGTTCATGAGTTTTCCGGTAGGCCTTCAAACGAAATTCTGGGTAGCAAACCGGGGAGAATCTCCTCGCGTGCGTTGGAGGGGTTGCCCCGGGCATTTCCTCGCGCTAAACTTGTGCCATTGGCGAGGATTCTATCAACAAAGTTGTGGCGCAGCTGAAACTTGTGAACCCGGGGGTCCAACTGGCCACAGAGGGAACCTGTTTCCTATACCATCTTGAGGGTGGAAAGATCATCATCCCCGACTTTCTTCTGATCCAAGAGGATCATACTCAGGTTCTCCACGAGGAGCCTCAGCAGACGCAGACTATCCCCGAGGAGCCTTAACAGATAGAAGAGTAATATCTTTTTCTTGTACCTTCAGCCTGCGTGTCGTGTTAATGTAATTTATCGTTTTGAATGGGGCATGTCCCCCTGTTAATGTAACAAGTACAATTTGTGGTCTTCGTGACTACTTACTGTTGTGATATGTATGTTTCCGGCCGCTCTGGTCGGTTTTGTATGAATTTCATTCGTGCATGGCTTTATCTGTTTTTATTTTCGCTAAGTGTAGTAACTGAAATTCTGGTTAAGCAGATCACTAAGATGTCAGACATGATGTCATGACACTTGATCTCTGTTTCTCACAAGGATTAAGGAAGAACAACGTAAACTGCAGAATTTAAACAACACACAAAAATTGTTAACCCAGTTCGGTGATTAACAACACCTACGTCTGGGGGCTACCAAGCCAGGAATGAAATCACTAAGTAGAATTGGTTCTAAGCTAAACTCCAACGTTTATAACTTAGCACATCGAAACTACCCGTCCTAGATTTCTTCCTAAGACTCTCCTAGGTATGAGACCTTTCTCAATTCCCTTCCAATCACAGCAGTGACTGAAAATATTACAACTCAATAAAACAGTCCTTCTCAAGTATTCACACAATACACGAGAGGCTCACAAGTACAAACCCTAGTACTTCTAAAACAACAACAATATTCAACCACGTAAACTAGGTTAAATCCAACCTATTTATAATGCAAAACTCAGTAGGACTTGGGCTTCAAAAGCTCAGCAATTCCGCTCCTCAGAATTTGTGACCTAATCCTTCTTCAATCCAAAGTTTCCAAAAATGTCTCCTTACAAGGAAGCCGTATATTCCATTTAGAATCAGAATCTTTGATTCCACAATCTCAGATGCCACCTGGAGTCAAGTCATATTCCAATCACACTTGTTACTAAAAACAGTTATCCCAAAATTGTAACAGACAAAGATGGCGAATTCACCTGATATGACATCTTGTCTAACATCTTAACCTGCAGTTAGTTCATCATGTTAATACATCTTGTCCAACATCTTTATGCTAAGTTATTTTTACCAAAATTAATGCCAACCTCAAAGGCAGGGACTCAACAATCTCCCCCTTTGGCAGATTTTGGCTAAAACTAACTTTTGTTGACCTGCAGAAACATATCAGGGAGACCACCATCAGAGCAGGAGTGGAAACAAACTTGTCTCCCCCTCACTCAATACAGATCTACTCCCCTTCAGTGGTAAGTAGACAATCAGCAGTGGTTAGTGAAGTTAGTAATTCTCCCCCTTTTTAGCCACAATATGACAAAGGTAGAAGGAATAACTCAAAAACCAATAAAGCAGTTCATAAAAGTTAAATTACACACCCAACAAAAAATATCCTGGGCATTCAGCCCTTACACAACCAAAAATAATAAAAAACAAAAAATAAAGAGAAGACAGCTCTCAGAGGTCATCTTCAGTTTCCTCATCATCTTCTTCTTTCCTGCACTTTCACCAGAACCATCTTCAGCATCTTCTTCTTCTGCATCACAGTTTTCCTCATCACCCTTCTCAACATTTCCAGTATTGACCTCAGTGTCTTTGATCTACTTAGCAGACAGGACTTGTATCAGTTGTTCAAGCTTCTCTTTTCTAGCAGTGCTTGTCTTGATGATATCATCAAGCTCTTTGCAGGTTGCTTTCAGCTGAGCAATGGTGTCCTCCTCTGAGGATGTAGCTGCAGATGTCAGAGTGGATGTTGAGGAAATATCTAAAACATGCTTGCCAGTAAACAGCTTATGATGTATAGTCAGAGGCGACTTTCTCCTCATAACAGTGTCACCAGATAGAATTATCCTAGGATATTGTTGAAGCAGTATTCCACAGATGAGTGATGGAAAGTAGATTAGAAATTTAACAACTGATGAGGTAGCTTGTTTCAGGATTTGATCAAAGATATATTCACCAAAATCAAAGGATTTCCTTTTTTCAATTGCATAAATAAACTTCCCAAGTCCTGTTGAAATAGTTGAAGTGTGATTAGTAGGGACCCAGTTCACAGTGCCTATTCTATGAAGAATGGCATATTTGATACTGAGTTTCCCAGCAGGCAGTTTCTGTTTGCTTAGCCAATTCTTCACAATGTTCCCAGTAATCTCCCTACAAATTTGATCATCTGAATCTTCAATTTCAGCCTGGGGACATTCAGGTCTGCCAATGTACTTGTGTATCTCAACAGGAGAAAATGTCACAACATTTCCCCTGACATACACCTTGAAGTGGTCCTCACTTTTTCTATCATTGCATCCTTCTGGAATGTTTACAATAAACTCTTTCACCAGCTGCTCATAACATGAGTCAAAATGAGAGACAATCCTTAACAACCCAGCTTCTTTAATCAAGTTCATCACTTCTTCACACTTGAGGACATTCTGTCCTAGTTCTCTCTCCAAATCAATTCTTCTATGATAAACATGCTTCCACCTGTTGACGCTTACAACATCATGAAAGGAGATGTTGTCCATGGGACCCTTAGGAAGTGTGACTGCTGTCTTCTTAGCAACTGGTTTCTTCATGATACTTTGTTCATCATAGTCTGATTCACTTTCAGACACTGCCTTCCTTTTCTTGCTTTCAACACCAACCTTGCTCCAGGGCTTATGAGGGCCAACTGCAGACTTCTTAGTTAGCTTATTGTAGATGGATACACCTTTATCTTTTCTTCTTTTTAATCGTTCCGACACACTTGGCTTGAGGCTTGTAGCAATGACTTCATTGTCAGAGGGCATGTCATCTAAATCGATGATTTTGTCAGTCTGTTCTGAAGCTCCTTGTGCAGATGAGGATGTTTCATCATCTGTCACAACATTTTTAACCACAGAGTCGGCAAGGGTGTGCAGATTCCCTTCTGACATTTCAACATCATTTCCTCTTTTGTTAGCATTCTTCTTAGTAACATCCGAATCCTGAGATGAGTTGGGTGGCATAATCTGTGCAAGAGGTCTGGTGATTCCAGCAACACTCACTCTGTCCCCCTGGCTTATGATTTTCTCTATGATTTTATCAATCCTTTCATCTGTGTTGAACCTTTCTATTCCTTTCTTAGGACTAAAGAAAACATCAGAGGTGTTCGAAGGATTACCTGGTAGGGCTAGTTTTGGATCTTCTAATCGGAAGTTTGTCTATTTTGCATGGTATGATAGCAAGCGAAGCAATATCATCTTCAGAGTGTAGCTCCTTGGACTTTGACCACAAATCAGATATTTCTGCTGTGTCCTTCTTGGTTGCACGTGTTGGCGATTGCTGAGACATCTTCACAGAAACACGATATGCTTGTTCTTCAATTTTGAGTGTGAACAAGTTAGAGAGGCTTAGGGAAAATTGAGAATATGTTTGGTTGATGTGGTTTTTGGTGATTTAATTTTCGACCCTTTGAATAGCGTTCCCACAGACCAAGTAAAACCCTAATTTGTCCTTCAGAAATTTTCTTTGTAATCCTGTAACACCTGACCAATTTAAAATGTCGTTGTCGGATGTCATGACATCTGGTATGACATTATGCCCTGTCAAAACACTTTCTGTTCCAATGTTTTGAGGATAATAATTCTTATCCCTTGTCTCACGGGCTGAGTCTGTTATGATGACGTAAGAGCATCTATTTTCAGCCATCTCCCTAAACCTGGAGGCCTTTTGAAGAAGATTCTCCATCCTTGCGATAGTCTGTCGTTGCATTCTCATATGTGTCATTTTGGTAAATCATCTAATGTCCATATCTAGGAATAATTTCTAAGGTCTATCCGTCTGTGAGGCAGTCCACACATAACAGTTGTTCCTTGATCTGAATCCTTACATGATAATTCTACCTTTATCATCCAAGACTTGGTATTCAGATTGGTGAAATTGACTTTTAGGCCTTAATCACAAAGCTGACTAATGCTGATTAAGTTTGCAGTTAATCCCTTTACAAGCAACACATCATCGAGTCTAGGATTTCCAGGGTGATCCAATCTTCTTACTCCTCTAATCTTTCCCTTGGATCCATCTCCAAAGGTTACATAGTTGGAGGAATGGGGTTCTATATCCACTAGATAGTCCCTGACACCAGTCATGTGTCTTGAACATCCACTGTCAAGTACCACCTTTCTTCAGGGTACTCCTCTTGATATGAATGGACTACCAGAGCCATGGAATCATTTTTTAAACTCATTTTCTTTCCAGTACTCCTGCTTTAAGGATATCCATGTAACTTGTAGCAATATCGTTTAATGTGGCCATACTTGCCACAATGATGACATTTCTAGTTTTGTCTTCTCTGATGTCAATAGTGATGTTGCGACATTCTATTTGACATTTTCTATTTTCTTTTGATCAGATTTAGACTGCATTCTGGATCATTGTAGCTAAGTCTTCTGACATCTCCAGCATTCCTCCCAACTTGAAGAATTTCATCTAGAATAACAGAACTGCTGTTGAGCATCCTAACATTTTTGGTCACATTTTCAAGCTTGGAATTTAGCATAACCACTTCCTCCTCAAGATCAGAGATAACATCAAGATGTTTTTCTCTTTCAGCCTCAAGGAGCATAATGATCTTGTGTTGTCCTTCTCCTAGTTGGCAGATTTCAGTACATCTCTTGTAAACCTCTTTGAAGGATTTTATTAGATCATCATAGGATAGACCTTCAATCTCTGATTCTATGTTAGAATCAAACATTCCTGTAAGAGCAGAGACTTGTTTGGGTGATTCTCTATCACTTGCAGACTCATCTTCAGACCAGGGCGTAATGAGTCCTTTCTTTTCTTTCTTCAGAAAGTTAGGACATTTATATCTAATGTGTCCGTATCCCTCACACTCATAGCATTTGATTCCTTTTCCCTTGTTATCCTTTTCCTCATACTTAGAGTTTCTTCTAAGGTCATTTCTTTTACAGTTATTGAATGATTGAGGCTTGGCATTCAATCTTGCTTCCCCCTCCATTTTCTTCAGCAACTGTCTATATTGCTTTCCAAGAAGCACAACAGTCTTGGACATCACTTCATTAGAGTTTATCTTCTCTCCAGCATGATCTGACACCAAGGCTAAGCTTTTCTTCTTCTCAGATTTTTCATTCAGACCCATTTCAAAGGTTTGTAGAGAACCCATGAGCTCATTAAGTTTCATAGTAGCTATGTCCTGAGCTTCTTCTATAGCAGTAACCTTCATATCAAATCTCTTGGGAAGAGACCTTAGAATTTTCTGGACTAACTTGGCTTCAGGAATTTTCTCTCCAAGGTCACTAGATGTGTTAGCAATATCAACAATGTTCATGTGAAAGTCATGTATACTTTCATCTTCTCTCATTCTCAAGTTTTCAAACTTAGTGGTAAGCAACTGAAGTCTTGAGGATTTGACACGAGAGGTACCTTCATGAGCAGTCTTCAGGATTTCCCACGTAACTTTTGCAACAGTGCAATTCTTGATGAGTCTGAAGATGTTCTTGTCCACCCCATTGAACAAGGCATTCAAGGCTTTGGAGTTTCCTTGAGCAAGCTTATCATCTTCATCATCCCAATCTTCTTCAGGTTTCAGCTCCTCAGTGAGCTTCCCATCTTTGTCTTTGATCTTTGGTGGATCCCACCCCTTAACAACAGACTTCCAAGCCTTTCCACCCATAGACTTGATAAACGCCACCATGCGAACTTTCCAATAGTCATAATTGGAACCATCAAGTATTGGTGGTCTATTCAGAATTCATCCTTCTTTATCCATCGAACTAGAAAGTATCGTCCCTGAATCTCACCCAGATACAGAGCAGGATGCCTGCTCTGATACTAATTGAAATTCTGGTTAAGCAGATCACTAAGATGTCAGACAGGATGTCGTGACACCTGATCTCTGCTTCTCACAAGGATTAAGGAAGAACAACGTAAACTGCAGAATGTAAACAACACACAGAAATTATTAACCCAGTTCAGTGATCAACAACACCTACGTCTGGGGGCTACCAAGCCAGGAATGAAATCACTAAGTAGAATTGGTTCTAAGCTAAACTCCAACGTTTACAACTTAGCACCTAGAAACTACCCGTCCTAGATTTCTACCTAAGACTCTCCTAGGTATGAGACCCTTCTTAATTCCCTTCCAATCACAGCAGTGACTGAAAATATTACAACTCAATAAAATAGTCCTTCTCAAGTATTCACACAATACACGAGAGGCTCACAAGTACAAACCCTAGTACTTCTAAAACAACTGCAATATTCAACCACGTAAACTAGGTTAAATCCAACCTATTTATAATGCAAAACTCAGCTGGACTTGAGCTTCAAAAGCGCATCAATTTTGCTCCTCAGAATTTGCGACCTAATCCTTTCTTCAATCCCAAGTTTCCAAAAATGTCTCCTTACAAGGAAATCGTATATTCCATTTAGAATCAGAATCTCTGATTCCACAATCTCAGATGCCACCTAGAGTCAAGTCATATTCTAATCACTCCTGTTACAAAAAACAGTTATCCCAAAACTGTAACAGACAAAGATGTTGAATCCCCCTAATAGGACATCTTGTCTAACATCTTAACCTGCAGTTAGTTCATCATGTTAAGACATCTTGTCTAACATCTTAACCTGTAGTTAGTTCATCATGTTAGGACATCTTGTCTAACATCTTTCTGCTAAGTTAGTTTTACCAAAATTAATGCCAACCTCAAAGGCAAGGACTCATCAGTAACTTTGCTCGATACAAGTGTGTGCCTGTAATAAGGGTGACTTTGAATGATTTGTTGTTTAGGGGTTTGCTCGACTTAGATGTGTTCCTCAGTGACGGGGACTAGTCGAACGACCAAGGTAGTTCCCGGGCATGAGAGCGGAGCTCAGGTCACGTTTGAGGCTTGAGTTCGCGGCATGAACTTCCCATCGTGAGCTAGGTGTTCTGCCTATCATAGGACTTTGACAATGACGGGATCAGTCGAGTAACCCCCGTCATGCGTGGGCTCCGCTCGTTCTTGAGCGAAAGCCTGCCTCAGTTTGAACGCGACGCTTGTACCTAGGCGCGCATTCTTGGTCGGGGTGCTATGCTCGTTGTATTGATGAAGCAAGCTGACGATTAAAGGCCTTAGCTATAATATTGTTTTAGTTTTTCGGCGTTCCATGGTCGAGCAAGTTCTTTCCCATTAAGGTGCTCTAGGTAGTAGGCCTCATTCTCTGTCTTTGCCCGGACGCGAAAGGGTCCTTCCCATTTTGCGGCGAGTTTGCCTTCTTGAGAATCTTTGTGATTCCTTCTTAAGACAAGAGTGCCGACTTGGAATTCTCTCCGTATAACTTTGGCATTGTGCCTGATTGCAATTTTTTATTTTAGTGAGGCTTCGCAGAGAGCTGCTCCTGATCGGACCTCTTCGACGAGGTCGAGCTCCTCCCTTAGCGCCTCGTTATTTGTCTCTTCGTCTAGGGGGATTCAGTTCGCCTGGAGGGCACATTTATCTCGACGGGGATCAGCGCCTTAGTTTCGTGGGCTAGACGGAAAGGGGTTTCCCCGGTCGAAGAGTGGGGCGTAGTGCGGTAGGCCCAGAGCACGCTGTGCAGCTCCTCGACCCAAGCTTTCTTCATTTTGTCCAACCTTCGTTTGAGGCCTTGCAGGATTACCCTGTTTGCTGCTTTAGCTTGCCTGTTAGTTTGGGGATGTTCAACGAACGCAAAGTGTTGTTTCGTGCCCACTTGGGCGACGAACTCCTGTAGAAGTGAAGTATGTTATGGGCCATTATTTTGGTGACTATTGCTTGGGGAATGCCTAAGCATGCAAGGATGTTTCTCTTGTAGAAGTGAAGTATGTTGTGGGCCGTTATTTTGGCCAGAGCCTCCGCTTCTATCCACTTGGTGAAGTAGTCAACACCCACTATCAAGTACTTGTTCTGGTTTGTCCCTACGACGAAGGGTCCCAGGATATCCAGGCCCCACCATGCGAAGGGCCACGGGGAGGACATTGCTTTGAGTTCGTTGGGCAGTGCCAAGTGCATGTCCCCGTGCCGTTGGCATTTGTCGCATTTCTTCACGTGTTCTTTTGCATCATGCTGCATGGTCGGCCAGTAGTATCCTGCTCGTAGAGCTTTTCTGGCGATGGTTCTCCCCCCGAGGTGCTAGGCGTTGATCCCTTCGTGGATTTCGTGCAGGACGTGGGCGACTGATCGTTAAAATAACAAGTGTACTATTTTTACGATGTAGTAATAATCGGGGTTATCCCCAGAATCGATCTCGAGGACTGCGCATTATTGTAAGTGCAGATGCTAATTCAATTAAACAAAATTTTCCTTGGGGTTTGATTGTTTGAGAAATTAAAACGAATAATAATAAAGTAAACAGAATGATAAAATTGAATTAAGACAGATATGAGAAGGCATGCTAGAGGAAAGTGTATGAATTGCACTGCAAAAACCCTTAATCCTTATTCTAAGAGACATTACTCTAAACAAACCTTACCGATTCTTAAGATATTTTTTCCCTAATTCCTTAGCAGAAAAACCTTTGAGATTTTGTCTCTACCCTAATTCCTTAGCGGTCAAAAAAGAATCACAAGCATTATATTTTATCAAGAATATATCGGTTATTACAGGGTATCCCTATTCCTAGGCAATATCTACTGTAATATTATTATGCAAAAGCGTTAGGTTAGTTGGTCCGACCTAAACCCTAACCGTAAATCAGTTTCAATTTGTCCGATCGAAAAAGTATTAAACACATTGCATAACAAAAGATTAAGGAAAAAGAAGTATCTCATAGAATAATGGAAATCAGAGTCATTACAAATGCAACTCAGGGACACCCCTTAGCATTGGGGGGTTTAGCCGCTCATAGTACTAAAAGAAATTACAAAATAAGAGATAGACATTACAAGAATAACAGATGAATTTGATCTTCAATCGTGATGGCTTATGAAACATCTTCCTTCCCCGAATCACTTAATAGCATCCAAACTTTATCGTAAAATCTTTCGTAATGTCCAAAGTTCTTTCTCCTTCTCAAAAAATGTCTAAAATACTCTCAGGCCCAATACATTAATGGGGAAATGTCCAAAATACCCTCATGGAACACAAAGGTCAAAAATCCAAGAAAATAAGAAGATGAGGCGTCCAAGCCAACACGGGCCGTGTCAGGTGACACGGGCGCCCGTGTTAGCTCCCTGTTATCCTGATTAAAAACTCTACGGTGCCAGACTTGCTAACACGGGCCGTGTCAGGTGACACGGGCACCCGTGTCAGCCCATTGTTTTTCTTCATATTTTCATTCTCTTGGCTTCTTCCTGACATGGCCCGTGTCAGGTGACACGGGTGGCCGTGTCAGGCCACTGTCTTCATTCCAATTTCATTCTAAATCTTGCGATTTTTCTCATTTTTTCGCTCTGATTCCTCCTGAATGTATATATGAACCTCAAAAGACTAAAGAACACAACCAAGGCATAAAATGCGATAAAAGTGATATGAAACAAATAAACAATAACAAAATATTAACTAACACAAACAGTAAAACCACTGATCAAACTCCCCCAAACTTAAACTGTTGCTTAACCTTAAGCAACAAGCTTGCATAAAGATTTTTCATATCAAACGGTACATATCAAATAAAAGACTTGTGAAGGTAAGGTGTGTCGATACTCATACGTGAGCCTTTGTTCCGATCGGCTAAACTAATTCTCTTAGTAATCGTCTGTTAACGAAGGTATTACACAAACACATACAGCGATAAAACCACGGACCTAAATCCCCCTTTCGGTTACCTCTCCAACTATGCTTTGGGCTTAAGTTTTTTCTTCGATTTTCTACCCCTTTCATTTGGATAATCAGATTAAGGCATTTTTTTTTCGTTTTCTCTCACATGTACAAGATTGATCGAAACTTTTTCTAGGCACCATAATCTCTTTTTTTTCTTGCTCATTGGCGTTTATTAGTCCACTTTGGGACGATAATTGAGACTCAACCGCCGTTAGGCTAAGTAACCCGGTGTGGGTTACCCAACTTAGAAAGACTAGTTGTCTTTATCGCCATTATTCACTTTTTCGGTGCCTTAAATCATTCTCTCAATCAACCCTATACATGCGATTCTTTTTAGTTATGTCGGACTATCACTATGAACTAATCGGGGAATACTTCTCAAATCTGAGTACTATGGCACAAATCTACACGTTGGACTCACTTTCTTACTCCGGAAAATCTAGGGTTTTCGGGTTATTCCTAAGTTTTCAAACTTTCCCAATGCCTAGTTATGGCCTTTCTTCCCTCAAACTCTATATACTTTCCTGACTAATTCACACAACACATCATTCATAATAAAAAAATTACCACGGTGCTAGTTCGGGGGAAAATTCAAATTGGTTTTCATAAAACAACACACAAAACAGGCATGACCCGTACAAAAAGGAAAAACGGAAAAACTAAAGGCAATAAATCCTCCCCTAAACTTGAACTACACATTGGCCCCAATGTGTTAGAACAAGAGCGAGAGAGGTCACTCACAGAGAGCCTTACTAAGGATGCTGACAGTAATGCAACACCACTGCAACATCATCGTTTGCACATGTAGGATCCAGATTATTTCCTACAACCAAAACAAAACAAACAGCAAAAAGAAAGTAATTAATCAGACAAGCATGGGTTGCCTCCCACGTAGCGCTTCGTTTAACGTCGCATGGCTCGACGGGTTACTCCTCAATGCTATGAGGGATACTTCAGCTTACAAGTTTTGTTGCTTGACCTTTCCGCAACAGAGCACCAGTCAGGTTTAGAATTAAGAGCTAATTATGATCCAACTCCCCTCCAACTTCCACATCCTTCCTTAGATGTTTTTTTTCTCTTTTTTCTTTGATGTTTCTTCCTCTTATTGACTTCTCGACTGGATTTGGAGTCTTGCTATGTGCAATAGATGACTCAGATGCTGCAACCTGATGGATTATTCCAGAGACTTTTTCATGAAGTGGTTTTAAGCTTTTGCTTTTTCCCATTGTTCAGATCGTTCCAAGTGAGGGGTGATTACTTTCCTCTTGACCTTTCTTCTCGAGCTCCAACACTTTTAAGGTTATTTCCTCCTCAAAATATTTCAAGGTTAAAGTACCAGCCTCAATATCCACACTGCACCGACTAGTCATCAAGAATGGTCGACCCAGTATGATAGTCATTTCCTCATCCTCAGGTAGGTCAATGATCTCAAAGTCTACTGGATAGGTGAAGTTATCAATGGTCACAAGCACATCTTTTGCTAAGCTGTATGACCGCTTGGTTGTGAGGTCGACAAACTTCAGATTTGTTCCCGTTTCACATATTTTTTGTATACCCAACTTTTTGAAAATTGATAGGGGCATGAGACTCACACTAGCACCCGAATCAATCAAGACTTTCTTAAAAGTTCTATCCTTTATGGTACAGGGGATTGATACAGAACCAAGATCTTTCCGTTTGATTGGAATTCTCCTACCTTGTGATCCCCCACTGCTCTCTTCAATTATACTCTTTAGCTCCTCTCCACTGGTTTCTTTTTCCCAATGACCTCCTTCATGAATTTCTTATATAGAGGCATTTGTTCAAATGCTTCAAAGAAGGGCATATTAATCTCTAACTTTTTGAACAATGAGCTGAATTTCTCAGTCTTTTTCTTGTGTCTCCTTCTTTGTCACTCTTGAGGGATACGGTAACATGATCTTAGGTTTAACCGCTTCTTTTATTTTCTCTTCGGTTGGCCTGGCTTCTTCTGGCTCTCTCTGACTTTTTCGCACTTCCAGATCCACCTATATACACTGATACTCATTGGCTCCTCTCTCTTATTCTTCTGGAACTTTCCGGCTCCTTGTGGTAACAACACTGACATTCTCGTGATTCTTTGGATTGGGTATTGTAGCGCTTGGGAGGGTGCCTGGTGCTTGATAATTTGCAACTTGTTGAGCTATCTGACCCAATTGAACCTCCAGATTCTTTATGGAGGTTGTGGTATTCCTACAGCTATTCCGAGTCTCTTCCTGAAATTACATGTTATGAGCTGCCATCTTCTCAATGGCAATCTCCCATTGTGATTTTTGGGGAGCCTGTTGCTGTTGTGAGTATTGGTGTTGATTCTGATCTTTCCAGGAGAAGTTAGGATGATTCTTCCACCCTGGATTATACGTTTGAGCGTAGGGGCTATTCTGCTTCAAAAATTTTATCTCTTCAATTTGTTGCGGAGACGCAACACAATGTGCAGTATAATGGGGTCTACTACAAATCTCACAACTCATGGGTTGACCAGTTTAAACTTGTGCCACATTTTGAGTACTCACTTTCATGGCCTTTAACCTTCTTTCTACCTCCGCTGCAATCTGGTCTTCCATCTTAACCACTTGCTCAGGAAGCTTCAAGTCAATTATCCTTTATGTAGCGTGCGATTTTTGTCGGTGACGCGACCACCTTATCGCCATGGGTTTCTCCTCACCGCAATGGTAGGAGTTGGGTGCTACTTTCTGATTTCTTATTTATCCTATGAAGCTGGAAAGGAAAGGGAAGCTATCTAAAACTAACCTTGCACGCAAATATTTAACTGAACAAATGCTTAAGAGATTGTGGGGTCCGGGGTTAGGTTATACAATAGGGAGTTGTTAATTACCCATCCTATATGTGGTTATCCACAGGTTGTTAGCAATTTCTACACTGTTTTCTACTTACTGGTGCTTGTCTGTCATGGGTTGGGAAAGTTTCTCCTTTGGGAGTGTTGAGAGAGAGAGTTTTTGTTGATTTCAGGTTTTTTCCGATGGTAAGGTATTGGACCTAAGGTTTTTGATTAGTGTGAAGGTACTGGACCTAAAGTTTTTGATTTGTATACTCGCTAAGATTTCGTAATCTTATGCCTACGTATTCCCGTTAAAGAAAATAGGGAAATCAGAGCAATCGTCGTTCCTCCTATTCTATGGGAGGAAAAGATGTTTGGTTTCTTGTTCAAAGCCCAAGATTGAAGCTAAAAGGTTGAGTATTTGTGTCTTGTTCAAAGCCCAAGACTGAAGCTAAAAGTTTGACTGAGAGAGAATTTGTCACCTCTAAAGGGAGATATCTCATCTATTTATCACAACTGTTGGTGTTTGATTATAAAGGAGAATTACTTTAACTAGGATATGAGAATCTAGCAATGCCATAATTTCCTTTATGAGGGATTTATCCTAAAGGAGGAAACTTTAACTCAGTGTTGAGCAATGCCATTTTTCTTTAGGAATCTTTCATTCTAAGAGAGGGACAGTGGCATGGATGTTTGTAATCCAGAGGCTTGCCACTTACAGCAATTAGATGAAAGAGGGGGGGATACTAGGATAAAAGATGGACTACATCTTGGATTTTTGAATTGACAAGTGTGCCACTTACGGCAATTATCTGGGATTAGGGTTTGTTTTGATTTTCTGTTTGATGTGTGATATACAAAGAAATGTCTTTCTACAGAGAGATTTTGATTTCCTCTGAGGGGATGTTTGATTTTTGTATGCCTTGATCAAAGCCCAAGGTTGAAGCTAAGAGATTGATTGACTCCTTTGGGGAGGTTATTATACAAAGCTTAAGAGGAGGCTGGAAAAGACTGACTCAATCAAGAGAGTGTTTATCTGTCTTGTACAAAGCCCAAGATTGAGGCTAAAAAAGAGACTAACTCTTTTTGGGGGATATCATTATACAAAGCCTAAGATGAGGCTGAAAGTTACCTTTTCCGGGGAGATATATTATCTGTCTTGTACAAAGCCCAAGATTGAAACTGAAAGAGGGTTTTTAACTCCACTGGGGAATATTTGTATGTGTCTTATACAAAGCCCAAGATTGAGGCTAAAAGGGGAAACTGACTCTACTGGTGAGAGGTTTTATCTGTCTTGTACAAAGCCCAAGATTGAGGCTAAAAAAGTTGATTGACTCAGCTAGAGAGTATGATTTGTCTTGTACAAAGCCCAAGATTGAGGCTGGAAAGAGGATCGACTCTGCTTAAGGAGATTTTATATGGTGTCTTGTACAAAGCCCAAGATTGAGGCTAAAAAATATTTGTCTGACTCAACAAGAGAGTGTTTATGTGGGTGTCTTGTACAAAGCCCAAGATTGAGGCTAAAAAATATTTGACTGACTCAACAAGAGAGTGTTTATATGGGTGTCTTGTACAAAGCCTAAGATTGAGGTTGACTTTTGCTTAGGAAAAGAAGGATCATTATACAAAGCCTAAGAGGAGGCTGAAAATGATTGACTCAAAAAGAGAGTGTTTTTATCTGTCTTGTACAAAGCCCAAGATTGAGGCTGAAAAGTTGATTGACTCAATAAGAGAGTATTGAAAGATCCTTATACAAAGCCTAAGAGGGGGCTAAAAATGATTGACTCAACAAGATAGTGTTTTTATCTGTCTTGTACAAAACCCAAGATTGAGGCTAAAAGATGATTGACTCAACAAGAGAGTGTTGAAAGATCCTTATACAAAGCCTAAGAGGAGGCTAGCTTCTGCTGAGGATTATTGAGATCCAAAGACAGGTCCAAAGTGGGGAATCAACTCTTACTGAGGATTACAGAAAAGTTGGGATATCAGAGACCATGAGGTTCTGATAAAGGTTTATTGATAGTGATTTGACCCTAGCTGGGGGAAAAATAAAGTGAGAAGTTTTCACTCTATTAGAAATTGATGAGATGATCGGGGTTTATCCTGTGCTTTTGGGAAACTTGAGGGTTTCTTGAGATCCAAAAGGGGATGAGACTGTCCAAGTCTATGTTCATTAAAGGGGTTTATCTTTGTATGGAGCCCAAGAGGAGGCTGACTTTTTAAGGGATGAGAATCAACCCTAAATTGGTCTGATGTTTTGACTTTTAGAAAGACTGCTCTAACAAAGGATGACTAGGTTCTGTCCTATACGTGTAAGAGGTATTTGGGTTCTTGTACTAAGCCCAAGAGAAGGCATGAGAACTTCTAAGAAGCCTGAGGGTCCTTGTGAAGGAGTGAAAAACGCAAGAAAGGGGGGTTTGAATTGGTTTTTCAAAATAATCGTTTCTTTTAAATAACTTTCTTGTTAAAACCTTTTTCCCTTTTTTAAAGAACAACAACTTAGTTAAACAAAAGATATAAACACGTTATGTTTATACTAGTTCACTTGAGAATCTCTCAAGTTAGTCTAGTCCACCCACCAAGGTGATTTTGCCTCTCTCAACGAGGTCTTAATCCACTATTCAACAAAATAGTACACTGCACTAGCTACACAGCTGGTGACTAACAACAACCTCTAGAACTCACACGTTCTAGCTTCTCAAGTAATCCTGTAACACCCCCCAATCTAATACCCCCAGGCTTATTAAAGCGGGAAATAAAATTTTGAAATTTCATCAGAGTATATTTAAAAACATGGCATAGACAGAGAGCATCACATCAATTTGAAACCCACATAACATACAACACCTGCTCATTAAGATATGCAACAGTGGGGTAGCAATCAACAGAGGAACTCAGTTCCTTACACCCACATTTCAGATTTTAGAATAAAAGCGGAAAATCTAAAACTGAATAACATATATACATCATGAAAGTTGTCATACACCAAGTTATACATGTACAAGTCAAAAGAGATATATACAGAATACACAAATAATCACAACACGGCCACCCTAACTACCCGGTGTCACATATCAGAGCCGACCTACAAAAGAGTGAAGACGCAAAGCTTCACAAAAAGACCTCCAGCAACTCTAATCTGCAATGCCTCATAGAGCATTATAAAACAGCAGAAGGGTGAGAAAAATAATCATAATACCGTTGAGTAAAATTATATATTAACACAAAAATACACAAGTATAAAGTTCTCACCACAAATGCACCACAATCGAATAAAACATAACACAGTACAATTATCAGGTATTCATCACCAATACACGTCAATCACCCATAATACACTCCTCATCAACACAATTATACATATTCCATCACATTATCACATTCACAATTAACATACACATTTAATCCATGATTATGCAAATACACAGAGACCGACACAACGACTCTATGCACATGCCATACGGTACCGACTTCCAATGTTTCTCATGTCTCATCACCAGTTCACTCAGGAACTATTGGAACCATCGCTCGTTACTGAGGATCACTCAAGTAACACCCCGTCGGGTCTACGATGTTCACCCGTCGCTTTAGGTCCTCAGGCATCGCCTCATATTTTCGAGGCACACGACGTTATGGATCGCTTTAGGTCCCATCATGGGCACATGATCGTCTATACCCATCGCTTTAGGTCCTCAGGCATCGCCTCATATTTTCGAGGCACACGATGTTATAGCAGATTCCCTCAGGAACCAAACCGTCACTCAGGACGTCACAACAATACATATCATGATGCTTGGCATACAATGACTCATGACATTTACATTGAATACATACACACATTCATAATCATGCATTTATCATCAAATACCACACATAGTATTTTCTTGCCCTTAGGCCACAAATCATCATCGACACAGGTATTCTTATCACACCACAGCACACATTCCATACTACATTCATATTAACAGTACAATGTACATTACACATCAAATTCACACAATTATAACAGTAAAAGTCGACAAAACGACCCTATTCCCGATTTTCAGACATAATTAAATCGGCTAACAATTCCAAAATCATCATCATCCAAAAGTACATTTCATAAGCTTTCCAACGATATAAATATCACTTAAATCGGAAATACGGTTCGAAAGATATGAATTTAAAAAAAAAAAAAAATTATTTTCAAAAAAAAAAACCAACCGCCCGGCGAAACACGCATCGCCTCTGCTTCGCCCAGCGAAGCACAGGCGACGCCAACCCCCAAAATGATTCAAAGAGGTAGAAACTTGGAACCTCTGCGCCTCCTGAAACCGCCCGGCGAAAAGGACGCATCGCCCGGCGCTCAGGGCCTTTCGCCCGGCGCTCAGCACCAGAAGCAGAAAATTCTGCTGCGTTTTTGCACTGTTCCATAACCCAAATTTTCCCATTTTCTTCCCCAAATCATTTCCATCAGCAAAACAATTACTAGCAATGGTTCATACACATATAGAGATCATACAACACAAATTATATCGAATTCCGTCCGTGCATCGATTTCTACTCGATTACGCGATTTCGACCTATACCCGAAAAACTATCGAACGAGACAATACAACATGCAACCACACATATATAATCATACACAACAATAAGATAATCGAGTTTCACACCCTTACCCGATTTAATCGATTCCTAGAACTTGTTCTCTTGATTTCCCAAGCTTTTTCTCCAATTTCTCTCTTTTCTCTCTTCTCCTCTTTTCTTCTCTTTTCTTCTTTTTTTCTCTCTACTTTTCTTTTCCTTCTATTTCTATTTTTCTTTTCTTTACTAACTTAACAAAATACACCCAAATGCCCAAAATACCCCTACACTCAAATATCTCGCAAACGTTCCCAAAACCCGATAAAATATATTCACGACGAAAAATAACATATTTCCACATAAAAGTCAGAAATAAAATAATATAATAATAAAATAATAAAAAACGACTCAATTCAAATAAAAGACCAAAACTGGGGCGTTACAACTCTCCCCCACTTAGAAATTTTCGTCCTCGAAAATCTCACCTGAAACAAACAACTCTGGATATGACTCCCGCATCCGACTCTCCAACTCCCAAGTCAAATTACCCTCAGCAGCGCCTCCCCACTCCACTTTCACCAAAGCAATATCCTTGCCTCGCAACTGCTTCACTTCGCGATCCAAAATACTAACAGGTAAAGCCTCAACTGTAAGGTTCTCTCTTACCTCAACCTCATCCATCGGAATCACATGTGACGGATCCGAAACATACTTCCGAAGCTGTGAAACATGGAACACATCATGCAAATTCGACAGACTCGGTGGCAACGCCACCCTATACGCCACAACACCCACTCTCGCAGATATCTGGTAAGGACCAATAAACCGAGAAGTAAGTTTCTTCGATTTCAAAGCACGACCAACACCCGTTACCGGCGTAACTCTCAGAAATACATGATCCCCTCTTGAAACTCAAGATCTTTCCGTCTCTGATCATGATAACTCTTTTGCCTACTCTGAGAAGCCTTCATTTTCTCTCGAATAAGCTTCACTTTCTCTGCCGTCTGTTGCACCAACTCTGGTCCAACCACCGTCCTCTCACCAGATTCGTGCCAACACAACGGCGTCCGACACCTTCGTCCATACAATGCTTCAAATGGCGCCATACCAATACTAGAATGAAAACTGTTATTATACGTAAACTCAATCAAGGTAAGATAACTATCCCACGCACCACCTTGTTCCAAAACACAGGCTCTCAACAAATCCTCCAAAGACTGAATCGTCCTCTCCGTCTGACCATCAGTCTGTGGATGATAAGCCGAACTCAATCTCAATCTAGAACCCAAAGCCTTCTGTAAACTTTCCCAAAATCTTGATGTAAACCTTGGATCTCGATCAGAAACAATACTCAATGGAACTCCATGCAACTTCACCACCACACTGATATAAATCTCAGCCAACCTCTCCAAAGAAAAACTGATGTCAATCGAAATAAAATGAGCCGATTTAGTCAGCCTATCAACAACCACCCAAATAGCATTATGCCCCCTCTGAGTGTTCGGTAACCCCGTTACAAAATCCATCGAAATGCTATCCCACTTCCACTCAGGAATATCCAACGGTTGCAACAAACCACTAGGCCACAAATGCTCCACCTTCGATTTCTGACAAGTCAAACAAGCATACACAAACTGAGCCACATCTCTTTTCAAACCAAACCACCGGAAAATATTCTTCAAGTCCTGATACATCTTATTCGCTCCAGGATGTATACTCAAATTACTCCGGTGTCCTTCCTCCAAAATCATCCTTTTCAACTCCGAATCATCCGGAATACAAATCCGTCCACGAAACCTTAACACACCATTAAAATCCACTTGAAAATCACTATTCGCATCTCTTTCTCCAACCAACATCAAATCCACAAATTTCAAATCCAACTTCTGTTTCTCACTAACCGTCATCAGAAAATCATTAGTAACCTTCAACATTCCAAGCCTTACACTATCCGAAGTCACTTCACAAACCAAACTCAAATCTCTAAACGATTCCAAAAGTTCCCATTCCTTAACCATTAAAGCGGACATATGCAACGATTTCCGACTCAATGCATCAGCTACCACATTAGCTTTGCCAGGATGGTAATTCAAGCCAAAGTCGTAGTCCTTCAAAAATTCCAACCACCTATGTTGCCTCATATTCAATTCCTTCTGATCAAACAAATATTTCAAGCTCTTGTGATCACTAAAAACTTCAAACCTCGCACCAAAAAGATAATGCCTCCAAATCTTCAACACAAAAACCACAGCCGCTAACTCAAGATCATGAGTAGGATAATTCTTCTCATGCACTCTCAGTTGCCTCGAAGCATAAGCCACAACCTTACCTTCTTGCATCAGAACACCACCTAGACCAATCAAATAAGCATCACAATAAACCACAAAGGGTTCATTAAGATTCGGCAAAATCAAAATCGGAGCTGTCGTCAATCTTCTCTTCAGCTCATTAAAACTCTCTTCGCAGCGAATATCCCAAATGAACGCTTGACCTTTACAAGTCAATTGGGTCAAAGGCAATGAAAGCTTCGAAAACCCTTCAATGAACCTTCGATAATAACCGGCCAAACCCAAAAAGCTACGAATTTCAGTAACAGATCTCGGAGCCTCCCACTGTAGAACTGCCTCTACTTTAGATGGATCCACAGAAATACCGTTACCTGAAATCACGCGTCCAAGAAAACTCACTTCCGATAACCAGAATTCACACTTGGACAATTTTGCAAAAAGCTTCCTCTCCCTCAAAACCTGCAAAACAATACGCAAATGTTCCGCATGCTCCTCGCGAGACTTAGAATAAATCAATATGTCATCAATAAATACAACAACAAATCGATCCAAATGCTCGTGAAAAATCCGATTCATGTATTCCATAAACACACCAGGCGCATTAGAAACCCCGAACGGCATCACAGAATATTCATAATGACCGTATCGTGTCCTAAAAGCCGTCTTCTGAATATCTTCTTCCTTCACCCTTATCTGATGATATCCAGATCTCAAATCAATCTTACTAAACACACAAGCACCAACCAACTGATCCATCAGATCATCAATTCTCGGAAGCGGATACTTATTCTTAATCGTCACCTTATTCAACTGACGATAATCAATACACAATCGCATACTTCCATCTTTCTTTTTCACCAACAAAACTGGCGCACCCCAAGGAGAAACACTTGGCCTTACAAAATTCTTCTCCAACAAGTCATTCAACTGCTTTTTCAACTCTACCAACTCAGATGCCGACATTCTATAAGGTGCCATAGAAACAGGTCTAGTACCAGGAACTAGATCTATCGAGAACTCCACCTCTCTCTCTGGCGGCAAGTCTGAAATATCCTCAGGAAACACTTCAGGAAATTCACACACAACAGGAAACACCTCAAGCGACACCTGACTATCCACGACCAAGGATACAAATAATCCAAACAACTGAGCTTCCTCCGCCAAAAGTTTCTTCAACTCTTTGGTAGATAAGAAACTCGAGTCTTCGTCTTCCTCCAGAGAAGGAATCCTTACCAACTTATGATAACAATCAATATGAACCCTATTAAATTGCAACCAATTCATTCCCAAAACTACATCCAAACCTTCCAACGGCAAACACACTAAATCCATCTCAAAGTCTTTACCATAAATGGTCAAAGGACAACTCAAACACACCAAAGAAGTAGTTACTGACCCCATCGCTGGAGTATCAATAACCATCTCACCATCCATCAAAGACAACACAAGATTCAAACGCTTCGCGCACTCAGACGAAATAAACGAATGAGTCGCTCCAGTATCAATAATAGCAATCAAAGGCGTACTATTAATAAAGCAAGTACCTCGAATCAGACGATCTGCACTTGAAGTCTGAGTTCTTGCCAAAGAAAACACCTTGCCACTAGTCGGAGCTTTCTTCTGATTCGGACACTTCGAGCTAATGTGACCAGGTTCCCCACAGTTATAACATTTCACCACATTCTTCCTTTTACAATCAGCCACAACATGTCCTTCACCTCCACAGTTAGAACACTTATCCAAATTCTTCCTACACTCGGACTGACGATGTCCCAATCCACCACATCTAAAACACCTAGGAGCATTAGACATACCACCTCCACCTGACCTTCGATCAAAAGTACCCCTTTGTTTACCTTTATCCGCCGGTGTTACATACGACCCACTTCGAAAATGCTGATTCCCTTTCCTGTCACTTACACTTTTGTAATGAGTAGATCGAGCCTTACTATCCTCATCATAAATCCTACAACATTCCACCAAATCAGCAAACCTCCTTATCCTCTGGTAACCGATCGCCTGTTTTATCTCAGGACGCAATCCACTTTCATACTTCACACACTTAGAGAATTCCGCGGTCGCTTCAGCATAATGAGGATAAAACTGCACCAGCTCAACAAACTTAGCGGTATAATCCACAACAGACATACTACCTTGCTTTAGCTCCAAAAACTCAATTTCTTTCTTTCCTCGGGCATCCTCGGGAAAATACTTCCTTAGAAACTCCCGGCTAAACACTTCCCAAGTGATCTCTTCGTCCTCCGCAGCTTCCAACACCTGACGAGTACCGACCCACCAGTCATCTGCTTCTTCCTGTAACATGTGAGTTCCCAGTCTCACCTTACTGTCCTCATCGCAATCCATCACCCTGAAAATCCTCTCAATCTCTTTCAGCCAAATCTGCGCTCCATCAGGATTATGTCTCCCTTTGAAGACAGGTGGCCTATTCTTTCTAAACTCATCATTCTCCCCAGCATTCGGTGCACCCTGCACAGCACGAGCCATAGCCTGCATAGCAGCAGCTAAAGCAACATCGTTCCTTCCCGCCATATTCTGTTCATTTCCAATAATAGAAACTATGGTTAAACCAACAGCTCAACCAACCACAACGACCAACAAGGACTGACACAACTGACACAAACTGACACAGACTGGCTCTGATACCACTTAATGTAACACCCCCCAATCTAATACCCCCAGGCTTATTAAAGCGGGAAATAAAATTTCAAAATTTCATTAGAGTATATTTAAAAACATGGCATAGACAGAGAGCATCACATCAATTTGAAACCCACATAACATACAACACCTGCTCATTAAGATATGCAACAGTGGGGTAGCAATTAACAGAGGAACTCAGTTCCTTACACCCACATTTCAGATTTTAGAATAAAAGCGGAAAATCTAAAACTGAATAACATATATACATCATGAAAGTTGTCATACACCAAGTTATACATGTACAAGTCAAAAGATATATATACAGAATACACAAATAATCACAACACGGCCACCCTAACTACCCGGTGTCACATATCAGAGCCGACCTACAAAAGAATGAAGACGCAAAGCTTCACAAAAAGACCTCCAGCAACTCTAATCTGCAATGCCTCATAGAGCATTATAAAACAGCAGAAGGGTGAGAAAAACAATCATAATACCGTTGAGTAAAATTATATATTAACACAAAAATACACAAGTATAAAGTTCTCACCACAAATGCACCACAATCGAATAAAACATAACACAGTACAATTATCAGGTATTCATCACCAATACACGTCAATCACCCATAATACACTCCTCATCAACACAATTATACATATTCCATCACATTATCACATTCACAATTAACATACACATTTAATCCATGATTATGCAAATACACAGAGACCGACATAACGACTCTATGCACATGCCATGCGGTACCGACTTCCAATGTTTCTCATGTCTCATCACCAGTTCACTCAGGAACTATTGGAACCATCGCTTGTTACTGAGGATCACTCAAGTAACACCCCGTCGGGTCTACGATGTTCACCCGTCGCTTTAGGTCCTCAGGCATCGCCTCATATTTTCGAGGCACACGACGTTATGGATCGCTTTAGGTCCCATCATGGGCACACGATCGTCTATACCCATCGCTTTAGGTCCTCAGGCATCGCCTCATATTTTCGAGGCACACGATGTTATAGCAGATTCCCTCAGGAACCAAATCGTCACTCAGGACGTCACAACAATACATATCATGATGCTTGGCATACAATGACTCATGACATTTACATTGCATACATACACACATTCATAATCATGCATTTATCATCAAATACCACACATAGTATTTTCTTGCCCTTAGGCCACAAATCATCATCGACACAGGTATTCTTATCACACCACAGCACACATTCCATACTACATTCATATTAACAGTACAACGTACATTACACATCAAATTCACACAATTATAACAGCAAAAGTCGACAAAATGACCCTATTCCCGATTTTCAGACATAATTAAATCGGCTAACAATTCCAAAATCATCATCATCCAAAAGTACATTTCATAAGCTTTCCAACGATATAAATATCACTTAAATCGGAAATACGGTTCGAAAGATATGAATTTAAAAAAAAAAAGAAAATTATTTTCAAAAAAAAAAACCAACCGCCCGGCGAAACACGCTTCGCCTCTGCTTCGCTCGGCGAAGCACAGGCGACGCCAACCCCCAAAATGATTCAAAGAGGCAGAAACTTGGAACCTCTGCGCCTCTCGAAACCGCCCGGCGAAAAGGACGCATCGCCCGGCGCTCAGCACCAGAAGCAGAAAATTCTGCTGCGTTTTTGCACTGTTCCATAACCCAAATTTTCCCATTTTCTTCCCCAAATCATTTCCATCAGCAAAACAATTACTAGCAATGGTTCATACACATATAGAGATCATACAACACAAATTATATCGAATTCCGTCTGTGAAAACATCGATTTCTACTCGATTACGCGATTTCGACCTATACCCGAAAAACTATCGTACGAGACAATACAACATGCAACCACACATATATAATCATACACAACAATAAGATAATCGAGTTTCACACCCTTACCCGATTTAATCGATTCCTAGAACTTGTTCTCTTGATTTCCCAAGCTTTTTCTCCAATTTCTCTCTTTTCTCTCTTCTCCTCTTTTCTTCTCTTTTCTTCTTTCTTTCTCTCTACTTTTCTTTTCCTTCTATTTCTATTTTTCTTTTCTTTACTAACTTAACAAAATACACCCAAATGCCCAAAATACCCCTATACTCAAATATCTCGCAAACGTTCCCAAAACCCGATAAAATATATTCACGACGAAAAATAACATATTTCCACATAAAAGTCAGAAATAAAATAATATAATAATAAAATAATAAAAAACGACTCAATTCAAATAAAAGACCAAAACTGGGGCGTTACAAATCCAACCGCACAGGTCTTACTCAAGGCACAACCTCTAAGACACACGTCCTAGACTTCTCAAGAGATCTAATCACTAAGACTCTCTTAAGGAATACAACTTTAAGTTCAACCACAATGAGTTTACAGAGAATTGCTTCTTATCAAGTTGATAATGTAAACAAGCTTTTAGACCATAAATGACTTAAGAGAGAATAGAGTTAGAAAGTATTGTCATTGTTCGCATGTGTATCTTTCTTCAAGTCTTTGAACTTCCTTTATAGCCGAGTGAAAAGAGCCGTTGAAATGAAATCATGATAGCTAAGTAGGCTTACGGCTTGGAAGCGTGAGGACAGGTACAAAATCTTCTGCATGCAGCGCGTCTTGTCTGTGTCAGATTGTCTTGTTTTGTATTTCACACAGTCTTCGAGAATTTTAACGTTGTAATGTGGTACAGCTGTACAGTGTGGCATGTTTTCTGGGCTTCTCAACTTCAGAGGCTTTTTGTGAGCGTGAGTAGGAAGGGAAAACATTGTATGGTTCTTGAGCTTATCAAGTCTTCAAATCATCAGCTCTGCGCTTCCAGAATCTTCAGAACTTGTCTTTTGAACCTTGTTCTCTAAATGCACTTTCTTCATGTTCAGAGGCTTCTGATGTTAATTTGATGAAGCATGAATGGAGTCTTTATAGCAGAATATCTGATGCTTCAAATCTTCCGTTGATTGAAGAAGTCCATTAGGAATCAGTTTTCAGAACTTTAACACTTGGTCTTTAAGAGCGTTATCCTTTTCTGCTTTAAGTCTTTTGAATCGTCAGAGCCTGTCTTCATAGTCTTCAGAACTTCTTGTTTGAAAATCGTGAGGCTTCAGCATTTGGACTTTGTTCCATCAGAACCCTTGTCTATTGATCTTGAGAATTCATTCTCTTTTCCTTTTGTATCAGAGTTATGTGAATCTTATCTTATCTTCGAATTAAGTTCTGTTCTTCGAAGCATCTTTTATTAAGCGTTGCGTCAATTCACAGAGGCAGAACCTGTTTGCTAGGTTCTCACAAATAACAACATTAGTTGCACAAAATTGTTCATACAAATATTCATCTGTTATCATCAAAACTTAGAGATAATATTGCAGAACCAAATCTTGTTCTCACAATCTCCCCCTTTTTGATGATGACAAAACTATATAATTTGATGACACAATTTTGATATATATATATATATATATATATAACACAAGGAAAATGAAAAGGTTTTTAGGATAACTTATCCCTTTTTTTTATGAAGTGCTCCCCCTGAGTATTAGACTAAGGTTCTTGCTAGGACTCCCCCTGACTTCATTAACCTTTTGAGTCTTTCTTCATCATCAGAATTCTGAGTTATCTGCATAGAGAAAAAAAAATACAGAAAAACAATCTAATGACAGGTTTATCTGTTAGCATGTAAGCAACAATGTTTTTCAGAGAATGACTATAGGATCAAAATTATCACATTCATACTTTCTCCCCCTTTTTGTCATGAATCAAAAAGATAAACATAGGGTAGTCCAAGAGTGAAAAACACAGAACTAAAGCTTAAAAGAAAAACAGAGGTTTATTTGCTGTCAGAGGACAGTTTGTCCCAGATTTTCTTCATCATGATCTGAAGATTTTCATTGACAGTATCTTGCTTGTCAAACCTTTCTCTGAAGTTCTTCTGTTCAGTTCTGATTTCATCAACGGCGTCTCCCAGACGCTTGATAACAGGATCAGAGGTGGAAGTAATCATAGCACTTTCTTTAGCTCTTTCAGCCTCTGCAGCTTCTTGTGCCTTTCTAGCAGCTTGCTCTTCTGCTTCTTTAGCAGCTTTTTCTTCAGTTTCTTTCTGCTTAGCAACTAAGAACTTGAGTACTTTGACTCTTGCTTCAGCTTCTGCTCTCTCCTTAGCTTTTGCTAGTTCAGCGGTTATGGTTGTGTTTGAGAAACTTACAATTCTTGTAAGTTCTATGTCTAGCCATTTTTGAAAACTTTGACAGGCACTCTCAAGTTCCATGAGCTTTGTGCTTGTACAAAGTTCCGCTCTTAACATAGCAAACTTCTCAAGTGCTTTGTCATGAAATTGACTTGTACATTCTTCAAAGGAAGTTGGAGGTGGAGTATTGTAGACAACCAGAGCGAGGTTGGATTTATCAGAGTTGGTTTCAGATGGTGGTTGCTGAGATAAGTTAATCTCAGTAGCAACAGGTTCAGGTGGTTGTTGTTGATTGTTAGGATATGTGACTTCTAGATTGTCAGAGTTCATGAGGTTTTCAGGTAAGACAATTTCTAGAGATTCATAAGAGGTTCCCTCAAAGCTAGATTCAGTAATGTGAGCTAGAGATTCAGAGATTTGATTTGTTGGTTCTAGTTCATTTGGCTGAATTATTGAGGTAGTTGTTGTTGAAACAATCTCGGACAGGATTAGGTTAGATATTGATGGACTGTTGGTTGATTGATTAGTGGTTGGTAAAGGGATAGAGAAATATGGAGGTTTAAACCTTACTTGTGGATTGGAGGTAGAGGTGATTGATGAAGATGGTGCAGTAACAGATGGATTTGTCTAAACTTTATTGATTTTCTCAAGAAGAAGGGCTTCTTTTCTGGAGATTTCAGTTTCATCCTTTTTCTTCTTTTTACCTTCTGCATCCTCTTCAGCAAGCTTCCTCTTACTCCTGGTAATATGCTTTGACTGAGAGACAGCTTCTTCAATTCTGGATTCTGCTTCTCTCATTATGGCAATGTAAGAGGCTATTGCTGTTGGATTATCTTCTTTGCGGTAGAATGGATAGTTTTCCACTGGATTCCTGATCTTTTTCACCGTGTAGGGGGAAATGGGTGTTGGTTTCACCTCTACACTTGCAATCACCTTCATATGTTTAAGATTTACAGCATTGAAAACTTCTCCAACTCCTTTATTCAGATATTCCGTGAAATTTGCTTCCTTGGTCAGATAATCCACTAATCTGCATTCAACCAGAATGTCAAAGATCAGTCTTCCAAAGGGAATGTAGTTGACAATCTTCTTTTTTGGTGAGGCCGTTGTTCTGGTTTTGCGCACCATATCCCTTAAATAGTAGAATATAATGGAGGGAAGGCACATTTTCTCATGTTTGTGCAGGTAGTACAACATGTGTTTTTGATTTGCGTTGGCAAAATCTGTAGCACTCTTTGTCGGTCTTGGATTGATGCATCCAAGAATGATCTTGTGCCAGATCCTTAGGTTGTCACGCAAGTTTTTGCTTTTGTAGTCCGTTGTTCCTGATTGACAACTCTTGAAGATAGCTTTGTTGATGACTGACTCAGATTTCTCAGTTTTTCCGTACACCCTTTTTCCTTCCAAGAACTTCATTCCTAGTAATTCGGAGATAGATCTCTCAGTGATGATAATCTTCTGCTCCAGAACAAAAGATACCACATGGAATTCATCTGTATCTGCATGTCTCCAAAATTCTTTCACTAGATCGTCAAAGCATGGACCTCTTAGTCTATCAAAGTAATTCTTCCATTCTTGAGCGCCTAATTGATCAATTAGGTTAAACCCATTATCAGAGAGGTTGTTGAAAACAACATCTAGCTCTTTCAGAACAGTTAGGTCATTTGCATGTGTCAAACATGTCACAGAGCGAGTTCTCTGGGTGACATGGTTTTCATCAATTGAGGGAAGATTTAATGGATCTGAACTAACTGGTTTAGCCGTTGAGAGAGTAGTTGTGGGTGTGATGGACGAGGATGGTAGTTCTTGGGAGATTTGAACAGTGTCTTGTTGATGAGTGTTCATCCTTACGGTGGTAAGAAGGAATGAGGATTGACTTTTAAGTTGATTTTGAGGAAGTGATAAATCGAGAGAGAATTAGATGAGAGTTGATTAACTTTTTAGGGTTTGTGAGAGGGAAAAAATTCTCAAGGGTTTAAAGGACAGATACACTCTTGAGGGGATAAGCTAATAAATGCGATAAAGTTGAATCAATCTCGAGAGAAATGCTGTTCATTTAATTTGAATAGTTAAAGTGACTTAATTTTATTTAAATCACGTGCAAAAATAATTTTCCGAAAATATGACATGTCACCAAAATTATCAGGACTTAAGATGCGTTAAGAAAGTGGTTTTGATGATTTGAGAAATGCTTTTCTCTGACTAAACACATAAGGTTCTGAAAATGTTTTATTCTGAACAGTATTTCATATTCAAATGTTTTAAAATGATTAGAAATCTATCTTCAGCTAAGGGTTTTGTGAAAATGTCAGCCCACTGATGGTCTGTATCAATGAATTTTAAGCATAAAGTTCCCTTCTAAACATAGTCCCTAATAAAGTGATGTTTTACTTCAATGTGTTTAGCCCTAGAATGTAAAATTGGATTTTTACTTAAGCAGATAGCAGCAGTATTATCACAGAAGATAGGAATGTTACTCTCATATATATGATAGTCTTCCAGCTGATTTTCCATCCATAGCATTTGAGTACTGCATAGGGAAGCTGATATGTATTCTGCTTCAGCTGTTGAGAGAGCAATTGTAGATTGTCTCTTGCTTGACCATGAGATTAGATTGCTTCCTAAGAACTGGCAGTTCCCTGATGTACTTTTTCTTTCTAATCTATCTCCGGCATAGTCTGCATCGCAGTAACCAGAAAGAGTATACTCTGATGTTTTCTTATACATCAGACCAAGGTTAGTTGTTCCGTTCAGATACCTTAGAATTCGCTTAACAGCGGTTAAATGTGATTCTCTCGGATCTGATTGGAATCTAACACATAGATGTACACTGAATAATATATCAGGTCTAGAAGCAGTTAGATATAAGAGAGAACCTATCATACCACGATAGAGTTTTTGACAAACCTTGACTCCTGTTTCTTCCTTTCCTATGACACACGTTGGATGCATTGGTGTTTTAGCAATGTTGCAATCCATCATATTGAACTTCTTCAAAAGTTCTTTTGTGTACTTGGTTTGATGAATGTAAGTGGCCTCTGTTCTTTGATCAATCTGAATTCCAAGGAAGAACTTCAGTTCTCCCATGAGGCTCATTTCAAATTCGGCCTGCATTAACTTTGAAAATTCTTGACATAGAGAGGAGTTAGTAGAACCAAAATAATACCATCAACATAGACTTGAACAATGAGAATGTCATTCTTATATGTCTTACAGAAAAGAGTTGTGTTAACCTTACCTCTGGTGAAATTGTTTTCTAGTAAAAATTTGCTCAATCTTTCATACCAAGCTTCCGGAGCTTGTTTTAAACCATAGAGTGATTTTTTAATTTTAAAAACAAAGTCTAGTTTTTCTAAATTTTCAAACCCAGGAGGTTGTTTGACATAAACTTCTTCTGATATATAGCCATTTAAGAATGCACTCTTAACATCCATTTGATATAGAGTGATGTCATGATTTACTGAAAAGGATATTAGTAAACGTATTGCTTCAAGTCTGGCAACTGGAGCAAATGTTTCATTGTAGTCAATTCCTTCTTGTTGACTGTATCCTTGAGCAACGAGTCGTGCTTTGTTTCTGACAACTTCCCCTTTTTCATTCAGCTTGTTCCTAAATACCCACTTAGTTCCTATTACATGAATATCCTTAGGTTTAGGAACTAGATCCCAAACATCTTTTTTGGTGAACTGGTTAAGTTCTTCTTCCATAGCCAGAACCCAGTCTTTGTCCATGAGAGCTTCTTCAATTGTAGCTGGTTCTATCAATGATACTAGTCCTACAAGTGTTTCTTCTGATGGTCTAAAGGCTGATCTGGTTCTGATAGGAGCATCTTTGTTACCCAGAATTAGTTCCTCAGGATGGGATGTGGACAATCTTCTTCTTCATTAAGATGGGGTATTTGGAGTTACTTCAGTGGTTTCTGGTGTAGGATCTTGCTGTTCTTTGACTTCCTCTACCTCTTCCTTAGATTCAGAGAATCTGATTTCTAAATCTGCAAGTTTCTCAACTAGCTCTGACTTTTCCGAGTCAGGCTTGTCATTGAATCTAACATGAATGGATTCCTCTACAATTCTTGATTCTGTGTTGTAAACTATGTAGCCTTTTGAACGTTCAGAGTATCCCAACAACAGACACTTCTGTGCTTTGGAATCAAACTTGCTAAGATTCTCTTTAGTGTTAAGCATAAAACAGACACATCCAAATGGATGAAAATAAGAAATGTTGGGTAATTTATTCTTCCATAATTCATATGGAGTTTTATTCAATATAGGTCTTATAGAGATTCTATTTTGAATATAGCATGCTGTGTTGATTGCTTCTGCCTAGAAATGTTTAGCTATGTCAGTTTCTTGGATCATGGTGCGAGCCATTTCTTGCAAAGTTCGATTCTTTCTTTCTACAACTCCGTTTTGTTGTGGAGTTCTAGGGCAAGAAAAATCGTGAGATATTCCATGTGAATAAAAAAGTTCCTCAAAGTTTTTATTTTCAAATTCTCCACCATGATCACTTCTCACTCTGACTATTTTACAATTTTTCTCATTTTGTACTTGAGTGCAGAAGGAAGCAAACACAGAATGTGATTCATCCTTGTGTTTTAAGAATTTTACCCATTTCCATCTGCTGTAGTCATCAACGATGACTAGTCCATACTTCTTACCATTGAGAGAGGCCATTTTTACAGGGCCAAACCGATCAATGTGAAGAAGTTCCAACGGTCTGGAAGTGGAAACAACATTTGTAGCTTTGAAAGAGGTTTTTAAAAACTTTCCTTTCTGACATGCTTCATAAAGAGCGTCTGAAGAATATTTTAGATTTGGCAAGCCTCTAACAAGACCAAGCTTGTTAAGCTGAGAGGTTCTTCTCAGACTTACATGGCCAAGACGTCTGTGCCAGACCCATTGCTCTTCGTTTACAGAAAGAAGACATTTTACATTTTGATGTTTTAAATCAGATAACTTAATTTTGTAAGTGTTGTTCTTCCTCTTTCCGTTGAATAGGACAGATTCATCCTTTTGACTTACAACTTTACAAGATGTTTGATTAAAAATGAGATCATAACCACTGTCACTAAGTTGCCTTATTGACAACAGATTATGCATTAGACCTTCTACTAACAGAACATTTTTAATGGAAGAAAGCTTACCATTTCCAACAGTTCCGGAGCCAATGATTCTTTCTTTTTGATTTCCTCCGAAACCGACAACGCCTCCAGGTTTAAGTTTCAGATCTTGGAACATAAGCCTTTCTCCTGTCATGTGTCGCGAGCACCCACTGTCCAGGTACCATGACTGGTGTTTCAATGGAGCTATTAAGGATATCCGCAACATAAATTATCTTGTTTTTAGGTACCCATTTTGTGGGTCCTTTCACATTAGTTTTTCTAAAGGTTCTGCCCCCTTTAGATTTCCTTACGTTAGCAAAACGATGTGGAGTTTGTGCATAGTATTTGTTTTTGGAGTACTTCTTTAGTGGATGTGTTTGTGTAATCCTAGTGTTTGAACCTTTTGGTTTTGAATGCTTAAGGTTAGTACTAGAGGGAATAAACTGTTTGGACAGAGGTATTATTTTGATGTTTTTGGTTTCATCATATGGTTGAGATGGTCCTGAATATCCTAGACCTTTACTGCCATTTCTACTGACTCCATAGATTAGTGAAGCCATTTTGCTTCTATCCACGCTTTTGGCAAGAAAGTTTTTAAATGTGTTATCATATTTGTCTTCTTTACTAGTGTTAGCTGAGTTTGAGACAATTTCTTCTTCTACCTTAGATAATTTACATTTCAGGACAGAGTTTGAGTTTTCTAAGACAAATATTTTCTCATTTTGCTCAGAGATGATTTTCTTATTTTTAGTAAGATCTTCTGAAGAAACTATAAAACTCTTTTTCAAGATTTTGAATTTGCTTTGAAGATTTTGATATCTTTTGATAAGTTCAGTTAATCCTAATTCAAGTTCAGAACGTGATAGGGAAGAGAGTACCTCTCTTTCATCGTCGGAGTCTGATAGTTCTTTCTCTGACGAGTTGCTTCTGGTTTCTGCCATGAATGCCATGTTGACCCTACCTTCATCAGCATCATCTTTAGATTCTGATTCATCCTAGGTTGCCATGAGACCCTTTTTGGCTTTCTTAGGTCTTTCTTCTTTCTTGGCCTTTGGACAATCATATTTGAGATGTCCAGGTTCTTTGCATTCAAAACATGTAACATCTTTCCCATAGTTTCTTCTTTGACCAGATGTAGATTCAAATCTTCTCCTTGGTGCTTTGAACTTGTTCCTTCTGTACTTCCAAAGTTGACTTATCTTCCTTTATATGAGTGACATATCGTCTTCTTCTGAATCTTCCTCAGATTCTTCCATCTCTTCTTCTGCCTGATATGCCTTCTTCTTTTCTGGCTTTGCTTTTAGTGCAATGGATTTGTTTTTCTTCTGAGGTTCATCTCCTTGAAGCTCTATTTCATGACTTCTTAAAGAACTGATAAGTTCTTCAAGACTGATACTATTCAAATCCTTTGCAACTTTCAAGGCAATCACCATTGGTCTCCATTTTGCTGGAAGACTTCTGATGATTTTCTTGACATGATCAGCAGTAGAGTAGCCTTTGTTTAGAACTCTGAGTCCGGCAACAAGCATTTGAAACCTTGAGAACATGGTTTCAACAGACTCATCTTCTTCCATTTTGAAGACTTCGTATTTTTGGATCAGCGCAAGAGCCTTTGTCTCCTTGACTTGAGCATTTCCTTCGTGAGTCATACAAAGAGAGTCAAAGATGGATTTTGCAGTTTCTTTGTTTATGATTTTCTCATACTTAGTATAAGAAATTGCGTTCAACAGAATGGTTCTTGCCTTGTGATGATTTTTGTAGATTTTCTTCTGAGCATCTGTAAACTCACTTTTTTCAATCTTTTTACCTGCAGAATCTACTGGATGACTATAGCCATCAAGTATTAGATCCCATAGATCTAGATCAAATGATAAGAAATAAATTTCAATTCTATCTTTCCAATAATCAAACTTTTCACCATCAAAGATATGAGGTTTTGCAGTGTAAGATTCTTTTTCAATAACATTTGTTTCAGAAGTTATTGGTGGTGGTGTAGTCATTGTTTTTCACACTTGGATCGGTACTGAACACTGTTAGGTGCTTGATAAAAAATTCAATCTTTTTATCACTTCAGAACCGACGCTCTAATGCCAATTGAAGGAGTGAAAAATGCAAGAAAGGGGGGTTTGAATTGGTTTTTCAAAATAATTGTTTCTTTTAAATAACATTCTTGTTAAAACCTTTTTCCCTTTTCTAAAGAACAACAGCTTAGTTAAACAAAAGATATAAACACGTTATGTTTATACTAGTTCACTTGAGAATCTCTCAAGTTAGTCTAGTCCACCCGCCAAGGTGATTTTGCCTCTCTCAACGAGGTCTTAATCCACTATTCAACAAAATAGTACACTGCACTAGCTACACAGCTGGTGACTAACAACAACCTCTAGAACTCACACGTTCTAGACTTCTCAAGTAATCCAACCGCACAGGTCTTACTCAAGGCACAACCTCTAAGACACACGTCCTAGACTTCTCAAGAGATCTAATCACTAAGACTCTCTTAAGGAATACAACTTTAAGTTCAACCACAATGAGTTTATAGAGAATTGCTTCTTATCAAGTTGATAATGTAAACAAGCTTTTAGACCAGAAATGACATAAGAAAGAATAGAGTTAGAAAGTATTGTCGTTGTTCGTATGTGTATCTTTCTTCAAGTCTTTGAACTTCCTTTTATAGCCAAGTGAAAAGAGCCATTGAAATGAAATCATGATAGCTAAGTAGGCTTACGGCTTGGAAGCGTGAGGACAGGTACAAAATCTTCTGCATGCAGCGCGTCTTGTTTGTGTCAGATTGTCTTGTTTTGTATTTCGCACAGTCTTCGAGAATTTTAACGTTGTAATGTGGTACAACTGTACAGTGTGGCATGTTTTCTGGGCTTCTCAACTTCAGAGGCTTTTTGTGAGCGTGAGTAGGAAGGGAAAACATTGTATGGTTCTTGAGCTTATCAAGTCTTCGAATCATCAGCTCTGCGCTTCCAGAATCTTCAGAACTTGTCTTTTGAACCTTGTTCTCTAAATCCACTTTCTTCATGTTCAGAGGCTTATGATGTTAATTTGATGAAGCATGAATGGAGTCTTTATAGCAGAATATCTGATGCTTCAAGTCTTCCATTGATTGAAGAAGTGCATTAGGAATCAGTCTTCAGAACTTCAGCACTTGGTCTTTAAGAGCGTTATCCTTTTCTGCTTTAAGTCTTCCGAATCGTCAGAGCCAGTCTTCAGAGTCTTCAGAACTTCTTGTTTGAAAATCATGAGGCTTCAGCATTTGGACTTTGTTCCATCAGAACCCTTGTCTCTTGATCTTGAGAATTCATTCTCTTTTCCTTTTTGTATCAGAGTTATGTGAATCTTGTCTCATCTTCGAATTAAGTTCTGTTCTTTGAAGCATCTTTTATTAAGCGTTGCGTCAATTCGCAGAGGCAGAACCTATTTGCTAGGTTCTCACAAATAACAACATTAGTTGCACAAAATTGTTCATACAAATATTCATCTGTTATCATCAAAACTTAGAGATAATATTGCAGAATCAAATCTTGTTCTCACACCTTGTACAAAGCCCAAGAGGAGGTTGGGATGCTTTTAGGAAGCCTGTGGGTCTAAACCTAAGAAAAGTTCAAGAAAGATTTCACCGGGAATAATCCTTTCTTTAGTGAACAGTTCTAGGGTTTGAAGAAATTCAAGAGAAGTTTCACCGGGAATTATGCCTTTCTCTTTGTTCCATATTGTATAAGCCCAAGAGGAGGCAAGACTGTATCTGGAAATTCCTATGGGGAACTAGTTTTGACTGTATTAAAAGAGTGACCACTGGCTTTATCTAATCCTAGACCAAATTGTCGGGGAAAACTCTAAGCATATATATACAAGCATATATATACAGATGAAATATATACTGTATGTAAAAGAGGGTAGGAGGACTTACAGGTGAGCAAGCTTCCAGCACAAACAAATATATATATATATATATGTGTGTGTGTGTGTGTGTGTGTGTGTGTGCAAGTATGTAAAAGAAAGCTGTTTAAAACTTACAGGTGAGCAAGCTTCCATTGTAACAGCTGTATGGTTAGTTGTTTCAAGAAATTAAAGAGAGTTTTAATAACGACTATGAATTTGAACCTAAATCAAAAGTGAAAGTTGTTTTGAAAAGATTGGGGCTTATAATCAAGGAGAGGCCCAGATGAAATCCTTTGAAAAGGCAACGATCGCGTCGTAGTTTGAAAATCACAGAGGGACTTATACAATGACTGAGGCCCAAATTTATTGTATTAACAAAAGAGGTGTGGGTCTTACACTCTATTAGAGGCCTAAAGTTTATTTTTGTACAAGAGACGGGGCTTACAGCTTAAGGAGAGGCCCAATGAAAGACAGTGATTGCACCGTCATTTTGAAAACTATACTAGGATTATACAACGACTAAGGCCCAAAATTATTTATGTACACAAGAGGGTTGGGTCTTACACTCTATTAGAGGCCCAAAAGTATATTTAAAAAAAGAAAGATGGGACTTACAACTCAAGGGGAGGCCCAGATGATTTTTATTTTGAAAATGGCGATCGCGTAGAGATTTTTTTACGTGTTGGGACTTATACAATGACCGAGGCCCAAAAAAGGTTTTCTATATAAAGGGGTTAGGTCTTACACTCTATTAGAGGCCCAAAGTGTTTTGAAAAAGATTTGTGAGGGTGTGTAGTAATCAAAACCCTAATTTGATTTTAAAATGTATTTTAATTGAATAAAATTCAATTAAAATGATCAACATGTGTGAAAAACAAATTGTAATCTTGGATTAATGTTTGAAAAATCATGTTTTATTCATAGAATGATTTGAAAATCATTTGGATAAAAAAAAACAAGAGAAAGAATGATTTTTTAAAGCCTAAAAACAAATAAAAACATAATTCTTTACAAAAATATCAAATATATGAAATAAATAATATTTTTGTGAAATTTTTGTGGAATAAAATATTTTAATAGTTTTGGGAATTTTGAAGAAAAGAACCAATAAAAAATAATTAAAATTGAGAGAGAAATTAATTTTGGAATTAATTTATAAAAACCATAAAATATGTGAAAAATAGCAAAATATGCAAAAAATAGTAAAATGGTCTGGGTGGGTCTTGAACCCACGACCTCCCAACCAAACACACATGCGCGCTACCACTGGGGTGGTGATACATCCGTGTATCAAAACCACCCTATAAACATATATAGGGGCCTTGGTTTTAGGCCTGACAAGGCGCCATGGCCTGGCCCTTGCCCAAGGCAAGGCCTGATTTTTGCCTCTTGCCTGATTTTTGCTCTAACTTCCTCATTTCTCCATGGATTTGGACAAAATTTAGGTGTATCCTGCCTAGAATTTCATGAGGAACCCAATGGTGCTTTTAGATTTTTCTAAAGATGTCCCTATTTTAAAACCCGATAGTGGTTTCAAAATAGGCCTAGATTTGCATGTTCTATGCTATCTCATTATACAGACAACAATAGCATGGCAAATTGGTTCAAACATAACATATATGACATGTATGAGATGTCCATAATCAATGGACATCAAAGCAATGCATGATTTACAGAGTTCAAGTTGTGATGCACTTACCTCTTGAAGCTCCTTGTGCTAACTGTCAAGATCCTTGTGCCATAAGTGATCCAATGCTTTAGACACTCTTTATTGACCCCTTGGAAGCTTTTAGGATGATCAAAACCAGCTGGAAACCTCAGGAACAAGAACTGGCTCTTTCTTGCAAAAGTGGAAAAAGTGACCAAAATGGTAACTCACTCAAATGGTGTTCCAGATGAGGGAAACCAATTGGGACAGTTTGAGGATGATATTTGGAGTGTGTTTGAGGCCTTGTTTGGTTTTGGAAGTGACTGAATCAAGACATGGCTTGAAAAATGCAGAAAAGTCAAAATTTGAGGTTTTGGAGGTTGAATTTCTGATTTTGGTGTTTCAGATCAAGGGTGAGTGTTTGAACAACTTATATATGATATATTGGATGTGTTTGGATCATGAGATGTGGTGGAATTGCTCTCTAACTCAAAAACTCAGAGATGACTTGAAAAAGAAGGCATTTTGGCCTAATGAGAGAGATTTTGAGGAAAGCAAGTGTTGTAGTGCTTTGGTGTACTCAAACTGACCACAAATGAGCTCTATTTATAGTGTGTCAAGATTTTTTTGGCAGCACCATTTGAGCCATTGACTTGAGGTTAGGGCACAGGCCTATGGTCCTTTGATTCAGAGTGGAATCTTGACTCATTCAGTTAGATTTACTTTAGTCCATTCCACCTTGATGTATCCATTGAATGCTTTGAAACAAAATTGGAGTCTTTGAGCTTTTTAGCCTTTTTAGGGCACTTATGGCTATATGTAGTTCCTTGGACTTTGGAGACTTGTGGATCAGACCATTCCTCTTTGATTTTATCCCTTGAGGTGTCCAAATGGATGACAAGGCTTGGAATTATCTGATTTGGCCAAATCGAACAAATGGCCTATAATCTGCCTTGAACAAAATCAGTCCATGATGCCATGTTCCAAGGGTTGGAACTCCCTACTCAAATTGAATTTGGAGATGATCTGGTACTTGTTGGAAAGCCCTCATGACATACTTTAACTTTGATTTTCACAAATGGTTCTGAATCCCCTTGGATCATAGTGAAAAATGCCTCTACATTTTGGAAAAAGTAAGACATATTCTGACTTATTGAAAATTTCACTAAGTGTTGGAAAAGTGGTCATTTTCATGTTTTTGTAATTTTGATCAATACATAACTCAAAATCCATGAAGATTTGGAATCTCTTGTAGTTGACATATTTGAAGTATATCAGATGTACTTTCATTTGAGCTTTGAATGATGGAAAAAGGCCTTGTGGTTTAGGAGTTATGACCATGCAAAGTTGGGTAAAAACCACTTTGTTCCATAACTTAGAAAAATTTTGGTTTCTCAAGGTTACCCCTTTTGCAAGAAACCTCACTTTTCTTGTTTTTTCTTGATGAATTATGATCAATACCATATATTAGCATTGTTTTTGAGTTAGTTGAACCATATTTGAGAAAAATTCCAAAAAGTCAAACTTGATTTTCTGCACAGTTGTCTTTTTATCAGATGAAATCCAAACTGTGTGATCCTTTGTAAAATCAAGTCCTTGACCTAATTCAAACCTAATGGATAGGTTCCGTAGGTGTAATAGGGTGTATTGAATCATGTCCCAAGGTTTGGGAGCATGTCTTGGTCAAAAGTCAAAGGTACAGTTGACTTTTCCTTCAAAACCCTAATTGTGGTTCAGATGAAATTGAAACTTGTGAATCAAGCTTCTTGGATCAATCCATTGTTGCAAATGGATCAATGTGGTGTATTTGAGGCCCTCAAATCATGTCTTGAGGTCTTGGCTCATGCTTTGCTCCAAAAGTCAACTTAGGGGTGAATTAGGTCAAGAAACCCTAATTCCTGATTTTTTATGAATGCATCCCCTGAGGCTAAATTGACTTTATGATTGGGTCCATGAGGTCCCTTGGAGCATTTTAGATTATGTTTTGAAGTATTGGCTCATGCCCAGAGGAAAAATTTCCATCTGGAGGCCTTGGTCGACCAAAACCCTAATTTGGTGACACTTTGGATCTCGAGGCTTGGTCAGCTTGAGATGTTACACTCTTGTGCTTGATTCTTGATATGGGAGTACTCTTGATCCTTTATGGGTGTTGGAGAGACTAGACAAGTTGAAGATCATGTCATTTCTTGATTGATCTTTTGCCTAAATGCTCAGAGAGGGCCTAAACCCTAATTCTTGGCAGTAGTGAAAGCTCAACAATCCTTGAGGAAATTGATGAGACATGATGGTACATCCATATTGTGGTGATGATTCTTACAATGATGGGAAATCTTGGTGGTCAAAATTTGGGGTATGACAGATGCCCCTATTTAATCTTCTTGGACCCAAAGGTGTGAATGGCGAAGGTATTCGGGCATTCGGGGTGCAAGAGGATTAAATATCAGAATACCCGAAATTTTGACGGTGGTTATGAATGGTAGTTTGCTCATCCATTTTATTTTTCTAAGCAATGTTACTTAGAAAAGGGTAAAACTTCCCCTCGATCCTGGTCTTCAGCCTTGGAACTGGTCTTAGTTTCTGAAATAAACTTCCCCTCTATCCTGGTCTTCGGCCACGGAACTGGCCTCAGTTTCTTTTGAAATAAACTTCCCCTCGATCCTAGTTTTTGGCCACGGAACTGGTCGCAGTTTCTTTTGAAATAAACTTTCCCTCGATCCTGGTCTTCACCCATGGAACTGGTCTCAGTTTCTTCTTGTCGAGTTTCTTCCTTGACAAGGAATGCTATGTGTAGCGGTTTTTCATCAAAACTTCTCGCCGAGTTTTACTGGGGAGACACCATTTGATGGAAAAAATTCGAGGCCAGACTTGCTGGGGGTACCCATTTGTCTGAGATGTAGAGGTGGGCAAACTTCTCTGTCGAAGATGCCATTTGTTGACTCTACTGGGGAAAACGAGTCTCTTGAGAAACTGTTTTCTACTTAGGGATACTACACCATACTTTTCTTCGAGACCATTTCGGAGAAATGCCATGTGATGTGATCCAAACTCGAGGTGTTGATGACTTCATTATTATTGACTTTCTCGGGAGAAAAACCAATGTGTTGCTGAGATTCTTCAGTTAAGAGGCTTTCTCTGGGGATTTTACTTAATCCGGGAAAGCGAAAAATATCATCTTGAATAGTGAAGAGTGATGTTCCAAAGGTATCTGTCGAATGTCTTCTTGTCTTTCAGAGGTTCAAGTTATCAAAGTTGTCACGGACTCCAATCCAGAAATAAACTGGGGGAGATTTTGCGCAGACGATACATTTCCTGACGAGGAAAGGACTGACAACTTGGCTGATAAGAGGACTTTTATCACTTGGGGAATGAATATGACCAGAGTGATAGTAATGCAATATGAATATGAATGTGAATCAATTATGCATGATGTATGTATGTTTATGCTGACAAAACTGACGCGACATACAGACTGGTGAATGAACACGACTGGATACTCGGCCACTATGGGGAAAAAGAAATACCATTGGTTCAAAATAGCAATCCTGCCTTGCTTAGGAGAGGTAGTCCCTGTGGATGAGAAAATTCAATAGATCTTAAGAGATACGAACTCTGCTGGGGGTATCAGATGAGACATTACATCTGAAATAAATGATCCTTCATTCAGGCATACTGGTTTAGAATGAGTACTTTGATTCTGCACTTTGAGGTTCAATTACCTTAGGAGAAACTATCGATGTTCTTTTTGAAGTTCACAGTCAAAAGGAATTTCCATTTTTATTTTTAAAAGCAGCAGAAAAGTTTTACATGTAAATTCATTTTTGTTTTATTTCAAGAATCGTTGATCATGTTAAAATGTCATTCTATAAAGCAAAAATAAATGAGAGTTGCAAACAAAAGCATTAGGCTCAAACTTTATTAATAGGATGGAAAACAGCCAAGCGCATGATCCCATAGAGTATTTACAAAGTTTAGAAAATGGTAATTTAAGGGAAAAAGGGATACATTGAAACATAACAACCGTTATCCTTTTACCAACTTTGAATTTTGGACATCCTGAGCTTTTGTCAAAGATGACCTTGATTTGAAGTTTTCCGACGAACAGTGTTACCGCAGGGGATTTAACCTTGTCGGACGTAGTTACTTGCCATGAATCCCTAACTTTTGCCTGGAATGTACTTTGAGATTTCCAATCCATCGGGATGATTTTTGATTATGTCTCTAATTTTTTCCTGGACCGCCCTTTCGGGTTTTCAATCCACAGAAACGTTTTTTTTGTTTATTTTTTATTTAGGCGAAGTATTTCTTGACTACGTCAATATTCGTTGGGTAGGTAAACTCCTCTCCATCCATGGTTGCGAGTCTTAAGGCGCCGCCTGAGAAGGCTTTCTTGACCACATAGGGGCCATCATAATTCAGAGTCCATTTGCCCCGGGAATCAGTGAGGAATGATTGTATCTTCTTGAGCATGAGGTCTCCTTTTCTGAAGACACGGGGTCAGACCTTTTTGTCAAACATTTTCTTCATTCTTTGCTGATACAACTGACCGTGGCATAGAGCCGTCATTATCTTTTCTTCGATTAGGTTCAGTTCATCGTGTCGACTTTGACACCATTCAATTTCTGTTAGCTTAGCTTCCATCAATACCCGGATTGATGGGATTTCTACTTCTATGGGGAGCACCGCTTCCATGCCATATACTAGAGAGAAAGGGGTTGTCCATGTTGAAGTGCAGACAGACGTACGATAACCTTGAAGAGCAAAGGGTAACATCTCGTGCCAATCTTTGCAGGTTATAACCATCTTTTGAATAATCTTCTTATTGTTCTTGTTAGCTGCCTCTACCGCACCGTTCATCTTGGGTCGGTAGGGAGATGGTGTTCGATCTTGAACTCAGCGCATAACTCTTTCATTATCTTGTTGTTCAAGTTAGATCCATTATCAATAATGATCTGGCTTGGAACACCATAACGGCAGATGAGATTGTTCTTAATAAATCGGACCACGACTTATCTGGTCACATTGGCGTATGACGCTGCTTCGACCCACTTGGTGAAGTAGTCAATGGCTACCAGGATGAACCGATGTCCGTTCGAAGCCTTGGGTTCGATCATGCCAATCATGTCGATTCCCCATATGGAAAAGGGCCATGGGGAAGAGAAAACTTTGAGATGTGTTGGCGGTACATGGATTTTGTCTGAGTATATTTGACACTTGTGACACTTCCTCATGTACTTATGGCAATAGGATTCCACTGTCAACCAATAGTACCCTGCTCTCAGAATTTTTCTCACCATTGTGTGCCCATTGGTATGAGTGCCAAAGGATCCTTCGTGAATTTCTTTCATCAACCTGTTTGCTTCTGGTCTGTCTACGCATCGAAGCAAGACCATGTCAAAGTTTCTCTTATAGAGTGTATCACTGCTCAGGAAAAAGTTTCCTACCAATCTTCTGATGGTTTTCCTGTCTTTTCTTGATGCCCCAGGCGGGTACTCTTGTTTCTGAAGGAAGTAATTGATATCGTGATACCAAGGTTTGTCGTCTATGACTGCTTCAATCATGAAGATGTAAGCGGGCCTATCAAGGCGCATTATATCGATCTTAGGTACGCCGTTCCATTGACCTACACTAATCATGGAAGAGAGAGTGGCTAGTGCATCAGCCATGTGATTCTCTTCACGAGGGATGTGATGAAACTCGATTCCGTTGAAGAATAGTAACAACCTTCTCGCATAATCTTTGTAAGGAATTAGCCCTGATTGGTATTGTAACACCTCAAAAGTTTCCCTCCTATTTATACCATCAATAACTGGCTTGTGTTTCACATTCGTCTGCATCTGCATTAGGACATACTCATATTCATTCATTTGTATTGGTCTTCTAAGACATGGGATCGAAGGGCTTTCTTGTTATCAATATTTGCCCTATTCAGGGGTGATTCAGCCGGTTCATACTTTAGTCAAGTTTAAGCAAGGGTTGAGTTCACGTTATCATGAACATCGTCTTATTCAAAAAATTCATCAAAAGCATTGGGACAGGATGTCATGGGTGTGAATCCGAGTATTGTTTTACTCAACATCTCAAGCTGCTCTCTTCATCAGTGTGCATCTCAAAGTGATTTAGGGTTTCTTCTTCATGGTTGAGCGTGTGGACATTCATCAACTGAGATCAGGAGATTAAGGTTCTCGTGTCAAGGTTATCTTGGTTATCCAATTAAGTCTATATCCATTTATTTCTCATATTCAAATTGAACCCCTATTTTTCAAATCCACTCATAATTTTTAGCTTCAAGTGTTATAAATCAACGTGCTTTCCAAGATGACAAGGCCAAGGGTTCAAGTCATACGAGGGATTCATTTCAATGCCTGAACATTTGTCTTCAAGTGATTTATCCAAGAATGAGGATGGAATGGTGTTGAAGGCGTAAAGAGCAGGTTATAAATAGCCATGATCAAATTCTCAAGACTTGTTTTAAAGTCATGTTTGACTAAGGCTATTGTTTTACAAGTTTGGTGCTCATTGGCACCCAAAGGGATCGGAAGCAATACAAATAGAAATGATAGCCTCGATGATAATGCTGAAGATAACTCTTCAGATAACATCAAACCTTCAAGCGTTAAAGATCCAGTTAGACCAGCAAGCAGTCTTGTGTTTGGCTATCTCAATCATTTCTCTAATGAAGTTCATAATTTCACTGATGGGGTTGCATTAGGAAGTGCATTCATGCTTTATGGACCTGCTGGTGACTGGTCTAGAACTCTGTTTTTGGTTGGCACAGGAAATTCCTCAAGAGATTGGTGACTTTGGCAGTTTGCTAAGATCCGGTTTCAACATACCAAAGGCGTTGTTCTTCACCTTTTTAGCAGCACTTGTGGCACTCGCTGGCAATGCATTGGGTCTACTTTGGGGGAAAGATCCTGGGCAGTCATCTCAGATTGAGGGATTTACAGCAGGTTGATTTAAATACATAGCAGCAATAGCAACAGAAAAATACATTTCAAAAAGGGTGCATTACAATGTTCATAGCGGCTAAAAACACAAGGCCATAACAGAGTTACTTCTCAGCAGAAACAGAGCTCTGTAAAAAAAATTCACAGAAAATCCTAATTGAGAAAAACTCTAACAGTTTCACAAATCCTCCTAACCTTCTCTAATAGAGAACAAATAGAATAACCCTCTAACTGACATCTTAACTTCTGTAGCGCGATTTTTGTGGTCCTGAGTCACGATCGCTTGGGTACTACAGTTTGATTCATTTTTTATCCTATTGAGCTGATTAAGGAAGGGAAATAGATGTCTCCAATTAACCCTGCTTGCATACTGAGTTTGAACAACGGTCTGTTAGGTTACAGATGCGATTAAGAAGTGGGTCCCTCTTTGGCTTATTTTGTTAAAATCAGAATGTCTGGATCATTTGCGAGGTTTTTGGTAAGATGTTAGGACTTGGTGCTTTTGGGTTGATATCTGGGGGTACTGGATTTTGGGTTTTTGATTAGTATGCTCGCTAAGATTCTTTTACAATCTTATGCCTACGTATTCCCGTTTAACGAAACAGGGAAATCAAAGCGATCGTAGTTCCTCTTATTCTATGGGAGGAAAAAAAGTTGTTTTGGTGTCTTGTTCAAAGCCTAAGACGTGAAGCTAAAGGTGGTTTGTATCTTGTTCAAAGCCCAAGATGTGAAGCTAAAGGGTTAGAGAGAGTTTGTCATCTCTAAAGAGGAGTTGTTGATGTTTGTATGCTGTGAGCATGGCACAACTTTGATGCTAAAAGGTTAATTGACTCAACCGGGGTTTCCTTTATACAAAGCCTAAGAGGAGGCTAGAAGTTTGACTTTTCTGGAGGAAAATGTTCTTTCTGTCTTGTACAAAGCCCAAGATTGAGGCTAAAAGGGATTTTGACTCCGCTGGGGAGAATGTATCTTGTATAAAGCCCAAGATGGAGGCTGAAATGGTTTGACTCAACAAGAGAGTACTTTTATCTGTCCTGTATAAAGCCCAAGACGGAGGCTAAAATGGTTGACTCGACAAGAGAGTCTGAAGGTGATTGACTCAACAAGAGAGTCTGAAGGTTGTTTGACTCAATAAGAGAGTCTTTAAACTCAACAAGAGAGTTATTTGTTGTCTCGTACGAAGCCCGAGATTTAGGCTAAAAGGAGATTGACTCAACAAGAGAGTCTTTTATACTCAACAAGAGAGTGTTGTATATGTCTTGTACAAAGCCCAAGACGGAGGCTAAAAGGCGATTGACTCAACAAGAGAGTCTTTTATACTCAATAAGAGAGTGATTGACTCAACAAGAGAGTCTGAAAAAGGTGATTGACTCAACAAGAGAGTCTTTTATACTCAACAAGAGAGTGATTGTGTGTCTTGTAAGCAGCCCAAGACGAAGGCTAGAATGAGATTGACTCAACAAGAGAGCCTTTTTATACTCAACAAGAGAGTGTTTTTATATGTCTTGTACAAAGCCCAAGACGGAGGCTAAAAGGTGTTTGACTCAAAAAGAGAGTCTGAAAAGGTTAGCTCCACTGGGGAGAATCATTTGTACAAAGCCCAAGAGGAGGCTGTCTTACCGCTGTGGATTCTGGAGATCCTGAAGCGGTTCCAAGTGTGGGGAACTTTCATGAGAGAGATCGGGTTTCTTCCTATGTTTGAAAGGAACTTGAGAATGTATTTGAGACTCAAGGGTCTTAGACTGTCCGAGTCTATAGTTTTATCTTTTGTACAAAGCCCAAGAGGAGGCACGGGCATTAAGGGATGAGTATCAACCCTATAATGGCCGGAGTTTTGACGCGGGAAAGACTGCTCTAGCAAAGGATGACTAAGTCCTGTCTTATACCTTTAAGAGGTCATCAGGGTCCTTGTATTAAGCCCAAGAGAAGGCATGAGAACTTCTAAGAAGTCGACGGGTCCTTGTACAACGCCCAAGAGGAGGCAGGGATGCTTTTAGGAAGCCTGTGGGTCCCCAAACCCCGAGAAGTTCAAGATATGCTATTCACCGAGAATAGATCAAGCCAGGAAATTCCGAGAATTTGGAAGAAACTCAAGAGATGCCATTCACGGAGAAAAGATCATCTCTGGGGAGTTAGAGTTTCTTTGACAATGTCTAAGGGTGACAGTCTGAGAAAGGGTTCACCGAGAATGTTGCCTTTCACGTCTCCATATTGTTTAACCCCAAGAGGAGGGAAGACTGTATCTAGAAATCCTATGGGAATCTAGTTTTGTTTGTATTTAAGAGTGACCAACAGGGCTTTACATAGTGCTAGACGTAGTTGTCGGGGAAAACTCTAAATGACTATACTAGTATTACACAGTGGATATTGGACAAGTATATAAAGGTTTGTGAAAGAAGACTTACAGTGAAACGGCCCCACAATAGAATTATATACATATGAAAGCGATAAATGAAAGCGGATAAACTCTTACCCGTTGTAGAGCTTCCATGCTGTTTTGTTAGTTGTTCAACAAAGAAAGTTTTGATAACAACATATTCAAAATCAAAGGAGAAAGTATTTTGAAGAGATTGTTGGGGCTTACAGCTCAAGGAGAGGCCCAAGGTTTTAACGATGGTCGCACCGCTGTTTTGAAAACTGTACAGAGGGACTTATACAATATGTGAGGCCCACAAAGTTTGATGTACAAGGGGATTGGGTCTTACACTCTATTAGAGGCCCAAGAGTTATTTTTGTACAAGAGATGGGACTTACAACTCAAGGAAAGGCCCATTAAGTTGTTGGAAAAATGGCGATCGCACCAAGATTTTTAAAAAGGTGTTGGGACTTATACAATGACTGAGGCCCAAACTATTTTGGTTTCAAAGCGGGATTGGATCTTACACTCTATTAGAGGCCCACTAAGTTTGAAAAAAGATTTGTGAGGGTGAAAATCAAAGAAACCCTAATTTTGTTTTTCTTTTAAAGTAAATATTTAAAGAAAATCAATAAAATGATAAAAATACCAAATAGATTTGAATAAACCACTTGTGATTTTTCTTTAAGTTTTGAAAAATGAGGTTTTAATCACAAGATGATTTAGAACTCATTTAGTTTTGATTTTCAAAATAAATATTCACTTTTAAATGTTTAAAAACAATTAAAAACGAATTTATTCACAAAAATACCAACTATATTAAATAAGTAATATAAATTTGATTTTTTTGTGGAATAAAATATTTCAATATTTTTTGTGATTTTTTGCAAAAAGAACCAATAAAAAATAATTAAAATTGAGGAAGTTATTAATTTTTCAAATCATTAAGAAATAATATGAAAAATAGTAAAATGTGGAAAAAAATTGCAAAAAGAGGGTCTGGGGCGAGGGGGATTCGAACCCCAGACCTCTTGTGTACAACATGTGCGCCTTACCACTGGGGTGGTGATACATCCGTGTATTGAAACACAACCACAAATATACAAGGCTTGCCTTGTTTTTGGCTTGGCCCAAGGCAAGGCAAGGCAAGATTTTGGCTAGAAACGTGAAGGCCATAACTTTCTCATTTCTCCATGGATGGAGGCAAAATTGATATGCATTTGGCCTAGAATTTCCTAAGGAATCCAATGGTGGTGGTGGTTTTTCTAGAAAATAAATCCTCCTCAAAACCCGATAGTGGTTTTGAAATAGGCCATGGTTTGCATTTTCTGTGCTACCTCTTGGTACAAGTGTGAATTACATGATAAATTGGTGCAAACACAACACATATAACATGTATAAGAGATGCATGATCAGTGGACTTCAAAGCAAGGCATATTTCAGAGAGTTCAAGTTGTGATGCTTACCTCTTTTTGGAGCTTTTGGGCTATCTACCAAGTGCTTTGTTCCAGAAATGTTTTGATGCTTTGGACACCCTCAAATGATCCCTTAGGAGCTTTTAGAGTGGTTAGAACCAGCTGGAAACCTCAGGAATGGAAATTGTCCCTTTCTTGCAAAAGGGGCAAAAATGGCCAAAATAGCAACTCTCTCAAACGATCTTCCAGATGCGTGGAACCATTTGGGATAGTTCAAGGATGATATTTGGAGTGTGTTTGATGTTTTATCTGGTTTGGAAAGTGACTGATTCAAGACATGGCTTGAAAAATGCACAAAAGTCATATTTTGAGGTTTTGAGAGGGGACTTTGAGATTTTGGTGTTACAGGTCACTTGTGAGAGTTTGGACAGCTTAGATATGACATATTGGATGTGTTTGCATCATGAGCTGTGGTGAAATTTCTCTCTAACTCAAAAACTCAGAGTTACCTTGCTAAAGAAGGCATTTTTGCCTAGAGAAAGAGATTTTGAGGAAAGCAAGTGTTGTAGTGCTTTAGTGTACTCAAACTGAGCACAAATGATCTTTATTTATAGTAGAGCAAGTTTGTTTTGGCTGCAATAGTGAATGGCAACTGCTGCAGAGGTTTGGCCAATGTTGATAAATGGGAATCTAAGTCTCCTCTAGCCATTGACTAGAGGTTAGAGCACAGGCTGCTGGTTCCCTAGTTCTTGGATAAGTCTTGACTGAATTCAGTTGGAAAGGGCTCAGTCCATGCCACCTTGGTGCATCCATTAAATTCTCTAAACCAAAATTGGAGTCTTGTCCCCTCTTTAGGCATTTCTAGGTTTGGCATGCTACTTTTGGTTCCAAGGACTTGGGAGGCTGATGGATCAGTGTTTGTCCCTCCTTGGCCCCCCTTGAGGTGTTCAGATGGATAGATTTGCTTGACCTTTGCAAAATTTGAGCAAATCGAGCAAAATCCCAAATCTGCCTTGCCATATGACAGTTTGCAGCAAGGCATATTGTCATGGCTAAAGTGGAGTTTCATGGAGTTCTTGGCCATTTTGGAAAGCCCTCATATGATACAATATGTGTGTGATCATAGTTGGTCTTGATACTTTTTGGATCCAAGTGAAAAATCCCCCTACTTTTGGAAAAAAAAGCAAGACAGATTCTGATTAGTGAAAATTTCACTAAGTGTTGGAAAAAGTGACATTTCATGTTTTCAGCCATTTTGATCATTCCATAACTCAAAATCCATGATGAATTGGAATGAAGTGTAGTTGAAGCTTTTGTGGAGGGCCATGAGAGCTATAAATCCAGCTTTGAATGGGGAAAAATGGCCTTGTGGTTTAGGAGTTATGATCCTCCAAAGTTGGTACCCTAGCCACTTTATTTCATAACTTAGAAAAATTCTAAGTTTTTTATGGTTACCCCTTTTACAAGTTATCCCACTTTTCTTGATTTTTCTTGATGAATGATGATTCCAATCACACATTAACATCATTTTAGGGTCAAAGAACCATAATTGTGAAAAATCTCAAAAAGTCAAAGTTGGCTTTTGTGCACAGTTGACTTTTTGTCAGATGAATTCCAAACTGTGCGATCCTCTATGAAATCAAGTCCTTGACCTAAATCAAACTTTATGGATTGATTTCATAGGTGTTCTAGGGTGTATTAAATCATGTCTCAAGGTTTGGGAGCATGCCTGGGTCAAAAGTCAAAGATATAGTTGACTTTTCCCGCGAAACCCTAATTGTGGTTCTGATGAACTTGAAACTTGTGAATCAAGCTTCTTGGATCAATACATTGTTGCAAATGGATCAATGTGGTTTACTAGGGGCCCCCAAATCATGTCTTGAGGTCTTGGCTCATGTTTTGTCCCAAAAGTCAACTTAGGGGTAAATTAGGTCAAGAAACCCTAATTCCTTAGTTTTTATGAATGCATCCCCTGAGGCTAAATTGACTTGATGATTGGGTTTATGAGGTCCCTTAGAGTATTTTAGGTTGTGCTTTAAAGCATTGGCTCATGCCCAGAGGAAAATTTCCATCTGGAGGCCCTGGTCGACCAAAACCCTAATTTGGTGACACCGACGATCTTGAGGCTTAATCCACTTAGAATGCTGCAACCTTGTGCTTGTTCTTGCTGTAGGAGTCCTCTTGATCCATTGTGGATGTTTGAGAGGTTAGACAAGTTGAAGATCATGTCAATTCTTGATTGATCCTTTGTCTAAGAACTCTGAGAGGGCTTGAAACCCTAAGTTTGATTGTAGTGGATGCTCACCCATCTTTGGGGAGACTAATGAGGTATGATGGTTCATCCATATTGTGATGATGATTTGCACAATGATGGGAAATCTTAGTGGTCAAAATTTGGGGTATGATAACTTCCCTAACCAAAATTCTATAACAGAATTCACAAAGCATCATAACTGCTAACATATTTTTTCTGACTACAAGCTTCTAACTAATTTTCATAACAGATCCTCTAATCCCTAACGGATAACAGAACTGGGAAAACCATTCTAACAAAATCCCCTAATCTCTATCGACCCACATAAGTCTTCATTCTCTTCTCTCATTCAATCATCTTCCCAATTCTTCAAGCATCTTCACTCAACAATCCGTAACCTGCAAATCATATCAACCGTTCGACATCAATTCTCCAATTCGATAACTCTTCACATCTTCACCAAGATTCTGCAACAACAATTCATCAACACCATTCATGCAAGGATTCAACACTAATTCATCAATTACAATTTCAGAAGAAATGGAAGAAGAATAAGAGATTGAAGAAGGACTCGTTTCAAAGGTACCTGAGTGTCTACAAACTCTTGCTCATCGTTTCCATTGCAAAGACTGCATCAACCTTCGTTGATTCTTCATCAGTCGCCATCATAATCTGCAAATCAAGAATAATACGATTCAATCATCGCAATTCCAAGAATAGAACTACAGTATCAGCACTCAGCATCAACACTTCCGCAGATCACCAAGCAAGAAGAAGCAAGAGAAAAGAAGAAGAAAATACCAAGCAAACTCGCTGTTAGTGTCATCGTCGCCAAGGTACGACTTCCTCGTCTCGAATTTGTAGCTGCAGCCTTCGATTTAGAATCCATTGTGGTTTAATGTTTATGCTTTGAATTGTTGATTATGAGTCTTGGCTTCCCCGTTCTCGATCCTGTCGTTTGGTTGAGTGTTTGGGATAATTGATTCCGGATTTGTGACGAGGGCGTGATTTAAGTTAGGGTTTATGTGCGTTACTTTTTTGATTTGGAGGTGGTTGGCCAGAGGAGGACGGCGGCGGCCACCGCGCACCACCGCCTTCTCCGGTGTGTTTAGGGTTCCGACGAATATGCTTAGCGAAGAGAGAAGGATAGGTGAAAAAATGTTTCACGTTCTGAACCTTAGGTTCTCATCTCCATGCTTTTATTTAGAATTAAGATAAGGATAAGGATTTTCACGGCCATTCCGGCGGTGACATGTGTCACCACAGTGGACACTTGTCACCGTCCGGTTCCCTCTCTCATTGATACGGTGGGTGTATTTCCATGGTTACTACCATGCACCCTTTCGTTGTAGCTTCTTGATGATCTCAGAGATTGATCAAACGGTTAGGACTGATGCCCAGATCACGAGGGTTCACCGTGCACCCTCAGACCATAGCCTTCCTTGGGCCCAATTCTATCTGCTATTCGCACCCTCCCTTGGTGGCCCATGAAGGAGTTTGAACTAGGGAGATTTTCTAGTAACACCCCTCCCTCTTTTGTTTTCCTTTTAATTTTCTTTGCATATGCTTTACAAATTCGTTTAATAAAAATACCAAAAATCATGAGAAAATTCTGAGAAAATTAATGAGAGTTCTTGAGGGTTTAAAATAATTTTTGGATATTTTTAATTCAATTTTTAGGCTGCTGTGATTGTTTTTACGAATTTTGGAAAAGTAGTGTGCCTAACATGATACCTTGTAATTCAAGCATGATAAAGGGACCTTCCCTTAATCTTTTGACCCTAATTTTTGGCATTATTTTTAGAATTTGATTACTTGACATTTTGATGTCTAGTTGGTGTATGGTTCATGTATTTTGATTGGGTTTTGAACAATGATGGGAAATCTTAGTGGTCAAAATTTGGGGTATGACAGATGCCCCTATTTAATCTCTTTGGACCCGAAGGTGTGAATGGCGAAGGTATTCGGGCATTCGGGATGCAAGAGGATTAAATATCAGAATACCCAAAATTTTGATGGTGGTTATGAATGGTAGCTTACGCATTCATCTTCTTTTGCTAAGCGATGATGCTTAGAAAAGGTAAAACTTCCCCTCGATCCTGGTTTTCAGCCACGGAACTGGTCTCAGTTTCTAAAATAAACTTCCCCTCAATCCTGGTTTCCTACCAAGGAACTGGTCTCAGTTTCTGAAATAAACTTCCCCTCGATCCTGGTTTCCTACCAAGGGACTGGTCTCAGTTTCTTTTGTCAATAAACTTCTTGACAAGGGATGTTGTTCGTAGCGGTGCTCCTTAAACTTCTCGCCGAATTTTCCTGGTGAGATGCCATTTGACGGAAAAAGATTTGATGTCAGAGTTGCTGGAGAACCCAGTCGTCTGAGTTGTAGAGGTGTGCAAACTTCTCTGTTTGGAGATGCCATTTGTTGACTCTACCGGGGGAAAATGAGTCTCTTAAGAGACTGCTTTCGCTTGGGGTATTACATCATACTTTTATCGGGATCTTCTCGGAGAAATGACATATGATGTGATCCAATTTTGAGGTGCTGATGACTTCATTATCATTGACTCTCTTGGAGAGAACAATTAATGTGTTGCTGAGGGTCTTTGGTTGTGAGGCTTTCTCTGGGGATTTTTCATTAATCTGGGAAAGCGAATATATCATCTTCAATGGCGAAGAGTGACATTTGTCAAGGGTTCTCTGGTTTTTCAGAGGTTCAAGTTATCAAAGTGGTCGAAGACCAGCTTCAATCCAGAAATAAACTGGAGAGAGATTGCTTAGATGATTCACTTTCTGACGAGGAAAGAACTGACAACTCAATTGACAAGAGGAATTTTATCCCTAGGGGATAAGACCGACTAGAGTGATAGTGATGCAATATGAATATGAATGTAAATTAATAATGCATGATGTATGCATGTATATGCTGATGAAACTGACGCGACATACAGACTAATGGGTGAACACGACGAGATACTCGGCCACTGCGGGAGATGAAAAGTATCACTGGTTCACGATAGCAATTCCGCCTTGCTTAGGAGAGATAGTTCACGCGGGGAAAACCGTTGGTCGGGCTTAGGAGGTAAGAACTCTGACGGGGGTGTTAGATGAAACAAGGTCTCTGACACAGCTGATCCTTCATTCAGGTGCACTGGTTTAGAAGGAGTACTTTGATTCTGTACTTTGAAGCTCGATTACTTCTGGAGAAGCGATCGATGTTCCTTTGACGTTCAACAGTCAAAAGAATTACCATCTTTACTTTGAAAAGCAGAAAGAATTTGACAAGTAAATTCATTTTTGTTTTATTTCAAGAATCGTTGATCATGTTAAAATGTCGTTCTATAAAACTAAAACAAATAAGAATTATAAGCAAAACACCAGGGCTCAAATTTTATTGATAGGATGGAAATCAGCCAAACGCGTGATTCCATGGAGTATTTACAAAGTTAGAAAATGGTAATTTAAGGGAAAAGGGCTACATTGAAACACAACGACCACTATCCTTCTACCAACTTTGAATTCTGGGTGTCCTGAACTTCCATCGAAGATGACCTTAACTGGAGTTTTCCGGATGGATGGCATGACTACTGCTTGGGATTTGCCCCTGTTGAACATAGTTACTTCCCATTATCCCTAACTTTTGCCTGGATTGTACTTGGAGATTTCCAATCCACCAGGATGATTTTTGATTGTGTCTCTAATTTTTGTTTGGACCGCCCTTTCGGGTTTTCAATCCACCGAGACGTTTTTTTTTAGTTTAGGCGAAGTATTTCTTGACTACGTCAACATTCGTGGGGTAGGTAAATTCCTCTCCATCCATGGTTGCGAGTCTCAAGGCGCCGCTTGAGAAATCTTTCTTGACCACATAGGGGCCATCATAATTCGGAGTCCATTTGCCCCGAGAGTCAGTGAGAAATGATTGTATCTTCTTGAGCACAAGGTCTCCTTTTCGGAAGACGCGAGGTCAGACCTTTTGCTCAAATGCCCTCTTCATTCTCTATTGATACAACTGACCATGGCATAGTGTCGTTATTCATTTTTCCTCAATCAGATTTAGTTCGACGTGTCTGCTTTGACACCATTCAGCTTCCGTTAACTTGGCTTCCATCAATACCCGGATTGATAGGATCTCTACTTCTATGGGGAGCACTGCTTTCATGCCATATACTAGAGAGAAAGGGGTTGCCCCTGTTGAAGTGCGGACAGACGTACGATAACCGTGAAGAGCAAAGGGTAGCATCTCGTGCCAGTCTTTATAGGTTATAACCATCTTTTGAACAATCTTCTTGATGTTATTGTTAGCCGCTTCTACTGCTCTGTTCATCTTGGGTCAGTAGGGAGATGAGTTATGGTGTTCGATCTTGAACTCAGCACACAACTCTTTCATCATCTTATTGTTCAAGTTAGATCCATTATCAGTAATGATCTGGCTTGGAACACCATAACGACATATGATATTGTTTTTGATAAAGCGGACCACCACTTGCTGGGTTACATTGGCGTATGGCGCTGCTTCGACCCACTTGGTGAAGTAGTCAATGGCTACCAGGATGAACCGATGTCCATTCGAAGCCTTGGGCTCAATCATGCCAATCATGTCGACTCCCCATATGGAAAAAGGCCACGTGGAAGAGAGAAATTTGAGATGCGTCGGAGGTACATGGATTTTGTCTGAGTATATCTGACACTTGTGACACTTCCTCATGTACTTGTAGCAGTCGGATTCCATGGTCAACCAGTGGTACCCTGCTCTTAGAATTTTTCTCACCATTGTGTGTCCATTGGCATGAGTGTCAAAAGATCCTTCATGAATTTCTTTCATCAACATGTTTGCTTCTGGCCTGTCTATGCATCGGAGCAAGACCATGTCAAAATTTCTCTTATAGAGCGTATCACCGCTCAGAAAGAAGTTTCCTGCCAATCTTCTGAGGGTCTTTCTATCTTTTCTGGATGCCCCAGGATGACACTCTTGTTTCTGAAGGAAGCATTTGATATCCTGATACCAAGGTTTGTCATTTATGACTACTTCAATCGTGAAGATGTAAGCGGGCCGTTCAAGGCGCACTATGTCAATCTTAGGTTGGTCGTTCCATTGACCTACACTAATCATGGAAGAGAGAGTGGCTAATGCATTAGCCATGTGATTCTCTTCACAAGGGATGCGACGAAACTCGATTCTGTTGAAGAAAGGTAACAACCTTCTTGCGTAGTCTTTGTAAGAAATCAGTCCTGATTGGTATGTGTTCCAATCTCCTTTGATTTGATTGATAACCAGGGCCGAGTCGCCATAAACATCCAAGTTTTTCATCCTTAAGTCAATCGCTTCTTCGTGATACAGGCTTCGTATTCAGCCTTGTTATTGGTACACTTGAATGTCAATCGGGCGGTAAAAGGAATGTGGGTACCCAGAGGTGTTATGATGATTACCCCAAGTCCGTTTCCATAATGACTGACAGCTCCGTCAAAGATTAGTCCCCATTGGGAACTTGGTTCTAGCCCTTCACTGGGTAGCGGTTCATCGCAATCTTTCATTTTCAAATACATGACATCTTCGTCTGGGAAGTCAAACCCGATTGATTCTTGATCGTCAATCGGTTGATGAGCCAAATAATCGGCTAAAATACTTCCCTTAACGGCTTTTTGAGCGTGGTACTCTATGTCATATTCTGACAACAACATCTGCCAATGGGTTATCCTTCCTGTGAGAGCAGGTTTTTCAAATACATACTTGATCGGATCCATTTCGGAGATTAACCAAGTAGTGTGACGAATCATATACTGGCGAAGACGTTTGGCTGCCCAAGCCAAAGCACAACAAGTTTTCTCGAGCATAGTGTACCGAGTTTCACAGTCCGTAAACTTCTTGCTTAAATAGTAAATGGCAGACTCTTTCCTTTTTGTTTCGTCTTGTTGGCTAAGTACACAACCCATGGAGTCTTCCAAGACTGTTAAGTAAATGATCAGTGGTCTTCCTTCCACTGGAGGTGATAGAATCGGTGGGTTCAACAGATATTCCTTGATGCTGTCGAAGGTAGTTTGACAGTCTTCTATCCAAACGCAATCCTGATTCTTTTTGAGTAATCTGAAGATCAGCGCGCATGTCGCTGTCATGAGGAATATGAATCTGGAAATGTAGTTCAAACGTCCCAGGAATCCCCTGACTTGTTTTTCAGTTCGCGGAGAAGGCATTTCTTGAATGGCCTTGACCTTGTCAGGATCAACCTCAATTCCTTTCTGGCTGACGATGAATCCCAAGAGTTTCCCTGAACGGACACCAAAGGTGCATTTATTGGGATTCAAGCGGAGTTTGTACTTTCTCAGCCGCTCGAATAGTTTTGACAGGTGGGTCACATGCTCCTCCTCAGTTCTAGATTTGGCAATCATGTCATCGACATATACCTCGATCTCCTTGTGTATCATGTCATGAAACAGAGTAGTCATGGCCCTTTGATAGGTTACCCCGGCGTTCTTCAAACCGAACGACATTACCTTGTAACAAAAATTCCCCCTTGGGGTGATGAAGGAAGTCTTCTCCATGTCTTTCGGCGCCATTTTTATTTGATTATAGCCCGAGAATCCATCCATGAAGGAGAAGACTTTGAACTTTGATGTACTGTCAACCAGCATGTCAATGTGCGGTAAAGGAAAGTCGTCCTTGGGACTGGCCTTGTTTAGATCTTTGTAGTCAACACACATTCTGACCTTTCCGTCCTTCTTCGGAACTGGTACTATGTTGGCTAACCATTGAGGATATTCTGATGTGGCGAGGAAACCCGCATCAATCTGTTTCTGGACTTCCTCTTTGATTTTGATGGCCATGTCTGGATGAGTTCTTCTCAGTCTCTATTTTACCGGAGGACATTCTGATCTTAACGGTAAATGATGTTCCACGATGCTGGTATCCAACCCTGGCATGTCCTGATAGGACCAAGCGAATACATTGGGAAACTCTTTGAGAAGCTTTGTCAAACTTTCTTTGGCAGTTGGACTGAGTAGTGCCCTAATCCTGACTTCTTTTCTCTCCTTCTCTGAGCCCAAGTTGACAGTTTCCAATGGCTCTTTGTGAGGTTCAATGGACCTTTCCTCTTGTCTGAGTAAACATGAGATCTCTTCTGGAATTTCGTCGTCAACTTCTTCTTCATCCCCAAATACCGAGAATTTAAAGTTAGGAGAAGGCATCGGATCGTATGTTTCAACGGGGTTTAAAACAAGCAATCTGCATGACGTTATGATTTGTTTTTGGAAGTGATAGAGAGAATGCAAGAGTGTTTTCAGTGTATTATTTTCTTTTACTGCTTGTTTTTATTATTTGAACTGTTTTTTAGGATTACCATTTTCTGAAAAAACAAAAAGAGAAAACAGCAGTTAATGCAGAAATTACAGAATGACGTTTATTTATTTATGATTTTGTCGATTCTTGAAACTACAACCCTATAAAACAAAACTCTGTCGCTCTGGGCGAAGCGAAGAGGGATATTTACAGAAAGTGAGCCCTATCAAAACATCTGTTTCACCTGGGCAGGGTGAAAGGTTAAAATAAAGATGGCCATTACTTTGACTTATGAACAATCTTTGGAACATCGACTGCAACCCATTGGCGGCGAACTCCTCGGTTAATCACAAAGTCTGGTACCTTCCTTGATTTGTCTTCAGAAATAACATTGATTTCTGGTGGAGCAGGATCATTGGAATCTGTCTCCCAGGCAGAGTTGTCGTAGGAGGATTCCTCAGTTGTATTTTGCAGAGTATTTGTGCTCTCAGGTGGATCTCCCCACCCAGTTGGTTGAATGTCTTCGAGCCTGATGCGAGAGCTTTCAGGAGCGGTGTATTTGACCATGAAGTCGTATTTACCACTCGGTTGTCCCAAGGTGTCCCATACTTCTTTGGGACTGAAGGAGTCATCTCTCTTGATGACGTTGACCTCGGGAAAGGCATAGTTGATGAACTCTAGTCCTCCGAACTTTGCAAATTCATCATCGTGTGGGGGTATTTTCAGGATACCCTGAGTGTTGATCCCATGACGTGGTGGGGATGTAGGTATTCTTTCCAATAAGGCTCAGCTGATTTTCATTGTTCGGCTGACTTTCTTGCCCTAAGTCTCCTGGGTACGGCTGCCACATAGGCAGGCCATCCATCGGGCCATAATAGTCATGGTCAAAGTTGTCTTTCATCAAAGTGTCTTCCTCTAATGAGTTTGGTGGAGCACGGCATCCTTCCGGATCACAATCTCCGTATATCATTTCAACGTCTGACCTCGGTATAAATCTCGGACTCTGTGCGGGATAGCAAAATGGCGTAGGCACCACTTCCCGAGACATATAACCGTCCTCGTTAAGATAGGACTTCCATTCCTCATCTATGTCAGAGGAATCTCCCTCGTTGATAGTATGTACTTCTTGAGATACTGGGTGAAGGAAACCTCCACTATGGAAGAAGTTATGAACGGGATAAAGACTTTCATCGTTAGCAGCTGTCTGGGTACAGGTTGCAGAAAAACCAAGACCCTTCTTCATTTTATTATCAGTAGGAATGACAAGCTGTTCCTATCCTTTTGCGTTGTTACTCTCGATTACTTTGAGAGCATCTGTGTACGAGGAAACCGATGTTCCTTTTTCTGATTGATTCTCATTGCCCACCTAAAGTGCCTGGAACTGAGTTCCAAAAACCTCCTTGGGTTCTACACAAGTGGATAATGAAAGGTTACTCACAATCAAGGCTTGTTCTCCACAGACCGTGATGAGTTGATCGTTCTTGACAAACTTCAGCTTCTGGTGAAGTGTCGAAGTTACTACCCCAGCCTGGTGTATCCAAGGTCTTCCTAATAAACAGTTGTACGCTGCCTGGACGTCCATGACCTGGAAAGTGACTTGGAAAGTGTGAGGACCGATAGTTATGGGAAGGTCGACTTCGTCGATAACTGCTTTTCGAGATCCGTCAAATGCTTTAACGATGACCTCACCGCCCCTCATCGGAGATCCTTTGAATGATAGTCGCATTAGAGTGGACTTCGGCATGACGTTGAGAGCCGATCCGGTGTCTACCAGTACGCTGGCTAAAGCATCGTCCTGGCAGTTGACTGTGATATTGAGTGCCATGTTGTGACTTTGCCCTTCTTTCGGCAGTTCCTCATCACTAAACCCCAAGTTGTTGCAGGAAGCGATGTTAGAGACGATGCTATCGAACTGTCGTATTGACACATCCTGTTCCACAAAGGCCTGCTCTAAGACTTTCTGTAGAGCCTCTCTGTGGGCTTCATAACTAAGTAAAAGAGATAACACAACGATCTTTGAAGGAGTTTATAACAGTTGATCAACAATGTTGTATTCACTCCTTTGGATGAGCTTCAGCATCTCATCATTATTCTTTGAAAGGTCGGGATCACTGGACTGACCGACTCGTGGATTAGGAACTTCTGTTAGAGGTTCCTTTTCTTTGCTGGGTTCTCCAACTCCTCTGTTGAAGATTCTACCGCTCCGTATTACTCAACTGATGTTAATGGAATTTCCTTTCCATTCTCAACTATTGTTACACCGTATTTGTAAGCGATCGCCTTAGTTGAATCATACGGTAGTGGTCCTGGTAGATAAATAACTACAGGAGCCTTCTGATTTTTTTGATTGTCGTAACTAACTTCGATCAATTCCTGGTTAGGAACCCTCGATTCGTCAAGTAGAGGGATGATGGTACAAACATCTTTGGTTCTTTCGCGATCAGAGATTACGACAACATCCCTGATTTGATCAGCGAAATAGTCTGGCGTCCAATTGATAGACCCCGAAACTGAACATTATTGAATCTCTTTGCGGTCCAGCTGACTCTGAAGGGCTGCTCGCATGAGGTAACATCCTTGATTATTTTCCGAGCAGACTCTACAGCGCTCGTAGTTATGTGGTGGCACCTGTCCACGTCTGCTTTGAATGCAGTGTAACTTCACTAGATCTATTTCCGTTGATCGAACATCCTGACTTTGATGCCGAGTAGGATTCCCATTAATCATGCTGACTTACTGCGTGTCTTCATCCATATAGATCGGAAGCCACCAGTGGTTTAACAAGTGTTGCAAAGTTCTTTGAACAAGAGCACATCCTTGGTTACTCTTACGGCATACTGTACAATTAAGATAATCATGTGAAGTGAGAAAACCGAGTTGGACTTGCTTGCCGTGTAACTCCACCAAGCTGGTATTCATCAAACGAGCATCAAAGATTTGAACCATGTTAATCTGATAAGGATTTTTATCATAGTAGTCCTGGATCCACCCAAGATCCATCTGACGCTGGAGGGCCTCTTGTACAAAAGAGGATCCCTGTTTGTTTACCAAGCAAGTCAGACAGGAATTGTAATCGTGCCGCGACAGATTATGATACTGGCTTTTCCTTGAGTGCATTGCCACCAAGTTGACATTCATCGCACGGATGTCGTGGTTCTAAATGATGTTGGAATTCGTATAAGTCATGTTAGCTCCACGAACTCGGTGTTCTTGGATCCATCAGAGATCCAATTGTTCCTGCAGAGCTGATTGCACCACAAATCATCCTTGATTGTTTTTAGAGCAGATATCACACTAGTGATGATTATGAGGTGGCACATGGCCGTACCCACTCTGTCTACAATGCATCTTGACCAGGTTGGCCCTCAATAAGAGTACATCATGAATTTGATAGCTGTTATTGAACTCTTCCTCTATCAAATTTACCGCAGCTTTCTCGTGTTGAGGCAGCGGGTTCGTGAGAACATTCAGATTCATATCTTTGAAAGATAAGACCCCGTTCCTAACAAGCTTTTGCACATCGAATTTGAAACTGAGGCAGTTTTCTATGTTATGCTCTGGTCCTCCTTGATGGTAAGGGCAAGTCTGATCCGCTTTAAACCAAAAAGGCGGATTTTCCGGTATTATAAGAGGAGCCCTGGTTTGGACATGTCCCTTGACCAGTAATAATGGAAATAATTCTGTGTACAACATTGGTATAGGGTCAAACCTTGGTGGTCGCGTTATGCGGTTCTGGTTGTACTGAAGACGAGCCTGCTGAAGAGGCGGTTGTGTCCTTTGTTGATATTGCTGTTGATTTGGTTGGCTCTGCGCAACTTGAGGTTGATACGTTGGAACAGGCACAGGATTGATAGCAGGAGTTACAGCTGCTACTGGTTGGTATCGTCGCCTTTGCTTTTCGAGAGAGATATTCCCAATATCTTGCTCTTTTTTCTTAGGGAGAGCACTACCGTATCATTTTGTACTGCTTGATGATCCAGCGTCTTTAACTAAACGTCCTTCCCGGACCGCTTCCTCAAGACGAACTCCCATACCCACCATCTCGGTGAAGTCACTGGGGGCACTGGCGACCATTCTGCCGTAGTAAAATGAGCTTAAGGTCTTTAAGAAGATCTTTGTCATCTCTTTTTCTTCAAGAGGTGGACAAATCTGAGCGGCAATTTCACGCCATCTTTGAGCGTACTCCTTAATGGTTTCCTTGTCCTTCTGTGACATTGATCTGAGTTGATCTGTGTCTGGTGCCATGTCCAAATTGTACTTATATTGTTGAACGAAGGTAGCGCCAAGATCTCTGAAAGTGGCGATCTTAGTGTGGTTTAAACCCATGTACCATTTTAATGCGGCACCGGTTAAACTATCCTGAAAGTAGTGGATCAGTAGCTCCTGGTTCTTTGTCTGAGCTGAAATTCGCCGAGCGTACATCACCAAATGGCTCTGAGGGCAAGAGTTACCCTTGTACTTTTCGAAGTCGGGCACCTGGAACTTGTGCGGAACTTTCACATTGGGGACCAAACAAAAGTCTGCGACGTCCTTTCCAAATAAATCCTGACTGCGAATAGCTTGCAGTTCCTTCTGCATTTCCAAGAATTGTTCCTGGAACTTATTCATTCTGTCGAACATACTTTCGTTTCCACCAAAAGGTGTCTGTGGAATCTGTCCTTCCGAGACAATGTGTACCACGGGTGGTGGTATAGTCATTATGGCCGAGACTCTTGGTGCCTCCCGAAGTTTGTAACCTTCAGGAGTTGTTGTCATGCCCCTGGCATCTTCGCTTTCCCGAAGTTTGTAACCTTCAGGCCCAGCGGCTCCTGCTGAAGTTTCCGGATCTTCAGTGATCGACGGAATATATCATTCCGGGATATAGTTAATAGGCATGCCCCAGGGACGATCTTTCGGCATTTTGTACCTAGGATCATACTTCTCCACTATGGGCGTCGATGTGATCTCTGAGATCACAGTCCGTTGTTGTTGCATCTGGGTCGCTGCCAGAGCTTGCATGTCGTTATGAAGCTTTCTCAGATCCTCTTTCAGAGTGTCGATTTCTTCTCTCAACTCTTTGTTCTCTTCCTCGAGATCATCCATCTTTTTCTGACGATTGGCCCGAGTATTGTACGAATGAGACAATTTGACTCTAGAATCGAGACGCAAACGTGAGATTCGTAGGTAAGAAGAATATGTTATGCGAGAATGATGAATGATATGCAATGATTATATTAATTATATGTTTTTATTTATTCAAAGTAAACTTCGACAATTGGATTGCAAATATCAAACAGTGGGGAAGACCCCGTTTTATTGAATTCAAAGATTGCAGAAATGGAAATACAATAATTTACATAGTGTTGCGAAAGGAAATTTATGCTAATGGATCCTGAGTCCTCTCTGAGGAGAGCTCAGGTACTGGTTCTGGTACTTTCCTTTTCTTTGACCGGGGCTCTTCGGCCGTTGTCGGGTTGTCATTCCTTTGCCAAGCAAAAGGAGCGAGCAAATTCCTTTGGTCATCCTGATTCTCCATAGCATGTTGTTCTAAAATTTCAATCAGAGCATCTTTTTCTTTTAACAGTTGCTGTATTTTCTTGCACTCTACATTGAGAATACGGTACTTGTTCCTCCAAGACCTCTTCTCCTGCTGAACTTTGCTGAGAGTAACCTGAAGCTTTTCCGTCTCAGACATAAAATAAAGGGCAGAGTCCCTTAATGGAAGAACTTCCTGACGAGGGTAAGGCATCCTCAGCTTGAGAGCTCAAGTTTGTACCCAGTGGAGATAAGGCTCCACCAAGACACAGTCTGGTGTTTCCAGGCATGCATTATTTCTGTCTTTAGTGCCCTGTCATTTTCTCCTTCCTTGAAGAAAAGACCTTCCAGACGAGCATTACGCGGGATATGCCTCATCGGGTATCCAAATTGACGACGAACTAAAACTGGATGATAATTGATTCCTCCCTTAGTTCCTATAAGGGGTACATTTGGGAAGTTTCCACAACGGTCAATGATTTTGATCCCATCATAGATTCGATTGTACTAATCCATGTCGGAGTTGGTGAGAGACATGATTCTCTGCGACCAACGTAAAGTATTCTTTTGATCCCAAAATGCAGCAGACTTTGGCAAATGGGAAGTGAACCATTTGTAAAGCAGGGGTACACAGCATGTGATCATTCTTCCATTATACAAATTTCTTAAGTGTACAGAATGATAAGCATCTGCGAGCAAAGTCGGTACAGGGTTTCCAATCAGAAAAATCTTAATGGCGTTGATATCTACAAAGTTATTGATGTTGGGAAACAAAAATAACCCGTAGGTGAGCAAAACAAAGATGCTCTCAAAAGCGGCCACGTTCCCTATACTAGCAAAGTATAGAGCTTTCTTTGTTAAGAACTGAGCTGGCAAACCCTGAATTCCACCCTTAGTGGTTATGTGAGTCCTGACCTCTGACTCATCCAAATAAATTGCTCTTGCAATGGTCTGATCCTTTGGAATTCCTTCCAGTCCAAAAAAGGGAGCCTGATCAGTAATATGTAGATAGTCAGGTGAGAGTACTCCTCTAGTGTTGGTGCTAGTTGATAATCCGGGAATGTGAAACTGTGATAGACCGGATCGTAAAACTGGATTAGAGTGGACAGGATTCCTTCAATTACATGGACCCTTAACAAGGACAACAGCCCTCCGTACTTGGCTCTGAAAGCCTCGTGGTTGGTGATCATTCTCGCCTGACTTCTTAAATCCTCTACTTTTGGAACCTTGAAGGTGTACTTATGAGTTTTCCTTCTATCGAAATCCATTAGCGCAATCTCCTTTCTCTGACATTTGCAATCATTGTCTTAGTTTAATTTGAAAAAGAGAGACTAGGAGAGAAGATTTTTCTTTGTTTTAATGTTTTTTTTAAATGAATGTATGAATGCAGCACACAAAAACATAGAAAAAACATGGGGTCAAAGGGTCGGTGTCATGAAGTCAAGGCTCTACCCCCCCCCCCCCCCCCCAAAGGTTTATACTGGTGATTTTTTGTACCTATCCGCAAAATCATTGACCCCTCTTGGGATAACAATAGCAAGCAGATCGCCAGCGAGCTGATGCATCGTAGAGTGATCTCAGATGAGGGTAGTATCACGTGACAACTATTTCCGATAGCTTCCGCACTACAAAATGGTTTCAGCCTACTAAAAACCTCAGCTTCTCAGATAACCCAATCGACCACACTACTTTCAACAACCGAAGTCGTATAGGCAATGTATCTGCAAAGGGAGTCTCCACTGAGTTTGATGGTCGACCAGGGTCTCTTAACTGGGATTCACTCCCCGTAAGATTACCCGTATAATGCCATCACCTATCTTAGGTGTATACGCAATCTTTCCACACGCGGCATCACACGCATTCCCATTAGCAGAAAAATAAACACAGATATCAATTAGGAAAAGCAGTATATATATTTGTCTTAATCATCCTAGACCTCTAGTCTTATGATCCTATACAGACAATGACTCCCCAGCAGAGTCGCCATTTCTGTGACATTTTGTCAAATTTAAAGTTTCCCACCAAAGATTGTAAGAAAGTCTCTTTTTTTGGGCCCACGGTGGGTGCCATTTTTTCTGTAGCGCGATTTTGGTGGTCCTGAGTCACGATCGCTTGGGTACTACAGTTTGATTCATTTTTTATCCTATTGAGCTGATTAAGGAAGGGAAATAGATGTCTCCAATTAACCCTGCTTGCATACTGAGTTTGAACAGCGGTCTGTTAGGTTACAGATGCAATTAAGATGTGGGTCCCTCTTCGGTTTATTTTGTTAAAATCAGAATGTCTGGATCATTTGCGAGGTTTTTGGTAAGATGTTAGGACTTGGTGCTTTTGGGTTGATATCTAGGGGTACTGGATTTTGGGTTTTTGATTAGATGCTCGCTAAGATTTTTTTGCAATCTTATGCCTACATATTCTCGTTTAACGAAACAGGGAAATCAGAGCGATCATAGTTCCTCCTATTCTATGGGAGGAAAAAAAAATTATTTTGGTGTCTTATTCAAAGCCCAAGATGTGAAGTTAAAGGTGGTTTGTATCTTGTTCAAAGCCCAAGATGTGAAGCTAAAGGGTTAGAGAGAGTTTTTCATCTCTAAAAAGGAGTTGTTGATGTTTGTATGCTGTGAGCATGGCACAACTTTGATGCTAAAAGGTTAATTGACTCAATCGGGGTTTCCTTTATACAAAGCCTAAGAGGAGGCTAGAATTTTGACTTTTCTAGAGGAAAAAGTTCTTTCTGTCTTGTACAAAGCCCAAGATTGAAGCTAAAAGGGATTTTGACTCCGCTGGGGAGAATGTATCTTGTATAAAGCCCAAGATGGAGGCTGAAATGGTTTGACTCAACAAGAGAGTACTTTTATCTGTCATGTATAAAGCCCAAGATGGAGGCTAAAAAGGTTGACTCGACAAGAGAGTCTGAAGGTGATTGACTCAACAAGAGAGTCTGAAGGTTGTTTGACTCGACAAGAGAGTCTTTTATATTCAACAAGAGAGTGATTTGTTGTCTTGTACGAAGCCCGAGATTGAGGCTAAAAGGAGATTGACTCAACAAGAGAGTCTTTTATACTCAACAAGAGAGTGTTGTATATATCTTGTGCAAAGCCCAAGACGAAGGCTAAAAGGTGATTGACTCAACAAGAGAGTCTTTTATACTCAACAAGAGAGTGATTGACTCAACAAGAGAGTCTGAAAAAGGTGATTAACTCAACAAGTGAGTCTTTTATACTCAATAAGAGAGTGATTGTGTGTCTTGTACGCAGCCCAAGACGGAGGCTAGAAGGAGATTGACTCAACAAGAGAACCTTTTTATACTCAACAAGAGAGTGTTTTTATATGTCTTGTACAAAGCCCAAGACGGAGGCTAAAAGGTGTTTGACTCAACAAGAGAGTCTGAAAAGGTTAGCTCCGCTGGGGAGAATCATTTGTACAAAGCCCAAGAGGAGGCTGCCTTACCACTGTGGATTCTGGAGATCCTGAAGCGGGTCCAAGTGTGGGGAACTTTCATGAGAGACCGGGTTTCTTCCTATGTTTGAAAGGAACTTGTGAATGTATTTGAGACTCAAGGGTCTTAGACTGTCCGAGTCTAGAGTTTTATCTTTTGTACAATGCCCAAGAGGAGGCACGGGCATTAAGGGATGAGTATCAACCCTATAATGGCCGGAGTTTTGACGCGGGAAAGGCTGCTCTAGCAAAGGATGACTAAGTCCTGTCTTATACCTTTAAGAGGTCGTCAGGGTCCTTGTATTAAGCCCAAGAGAAGGAATGAGAACTTTTAAGAAGCCGACGGGTCCTTGTACAACGCCTAAGAGGAGGCGGCGATGCTTTTAGGAAGCCTGTGGGTCCCCAAAACCCGAGAAGTTCAAGACATGCTATTCACTGAGAATAGATCAAGCCAGGAAAGTCCTAGAATTTGGAAGAAACTTAAGAGATGTCATTCACGGAGAAAAGATCATCTCTGGGGAGTTAGAGTTTCTTTGACAATGTCTAAGGGTGACAGTCTGAGAAAGGGTTCACCAAGAATGCTATCTTTCACGTCTCCATATTGTTTAACCCCAAGAGGAGGAAAGACTGTATCTGGAAATCCTATGGGGATCTAGTTTTGTTTGTATTTAAGAGTGACCAACAGGGCTTTACCTAGTGCTAGACGTAGTTGCCGGGGAAAACTCTAAATAACTATACTAGTATTACACAGTGGATATTGGACAAGTATATAAAAGTTTGTGAAAGAAGACTTACAGTGAAACAGCCCCACAATACAGTTATATACATATGAAAGCGGTAAATGAAAGCGGATAAACACTTACCCGTGGTAGAGCTTCCACGCTGTTTTGTTAGTTGCTCAACAAAGAAAGTTTTGATAACAACATATTCAAAATCAAAGGAGAAAGTATTTTGAAGAGATTGTTGGGGCTTACAGCTCAAGGAGAGGCCCAAGGTTTTAACGATGGTCGCACCGCTGTTTTGAAAACTGTACCGAGGGACTTATACAATATGTGAGGCCCACAAAGTTTTATGTACAAAGGGATTGGGTCTTACACTCTATTAGAGGCCCAAGAGTTATTTTTGTACAAGAGATGAGACTTACAACTCAAGGAGAGGCTCATTAAGTTGTTGGAAAAATGGCGATCGCACCAAGATTTTTGAAAAGGTGTTGGGACTTATACAATGACTGAGGCACAAACTATTTTGGTTTCAAAGCGGGATTGGGTCTTACACTCTATTAGAGGCCCACTAAGTTTGAAAAAAGATTTGTGAGGGTGAAAATCAAAGAAACCCTAATTTTGTTTTTATTTAAAAGTAAATATTTAAAGAAAATCAATAAAATGATAAAAATACCAAATAGATTTGAATAAACCACTTGTGATTTTTGTTTAATGTTTGAAAAATGAGGTTTTAATCACAAGATGATTTAGAACTCATTTGGTTTTGATTTTCAAAATAAATATTCACTTTTAAATGTTTAAAAACAATTAAAAATGAATTTATTCACAAAAATACCAACTATATTAAATAAATAATATAAATTTGATTTTTTTTGTGGAATAAAATATTTCAATATTTTTTGTGATTTTTTACAAAAAGAACCAATAAAAATAATTAAAATTGAGGAAGTTATTAATTTTTCAAATCATTAAGAAATAATATGAAAAATAGTAAAAAGTGGAAAAAATAGCAAAAAGAGGGTCTGGGCGAGGGGGATTCGAACCCCAGACCTCTTGTGTACAGCATGCGTGCCTTACCACTGGGGTGGTGATACATCCGTGTATTGAAACACAACCACAAATATACGAGGCTTGCCTTGTTTTTGGCCTGGCCCAAGGCAAGGCAAGGCAAGATTTTGGCTAGAAACGTGAAGGCCATAACTTTCTCATTTCTCCATGGATGGAGGCAAAATTTATATGCATCTGGCCTAGAATTTCCTAAGGAATCCAATGGTGGTGGTGGTTTTTCCAGAAAATAAATCCTCCTCAAAACCTGATAGTGGTTTTGAAATAGGCCATGGTTTGCATTTTCTGTGCTACCTCTTGGTACAGGTGTGAATTACATGATAAATTGGTGCAAACATAACACATATAACATGTATAAGAGATGCATAATCAGTGGACTTCAAAGCAAGGCATATTTCAGAGAGTTCAAGTTGTGATGCTTACCTCTTTTTGGAGCTTTTGGGCTATCTACCAAGTGCTTTATTCCAGAAATGTTTTGATGCTTTGGATACCCTCAAATGATCCCTTAGGAGCTTTTAGAGTGGTTGGAACCAGCTGGAAACCTCAAGAATGGAAATTGGCCCTTTCTTGCAAAAGGGGCAAAAATGGCCAAAATAGCAACTCTCTCAAACGATCTTCCAGATGCGTGGAACCATTTGGGACAGTTCAAGGATGATATTTGGAGTGTGTTTGATGTTTTATCTGGTTTGGAAAGTGACTGATTCAAGACATGGCTTGAAAAATGCACAAAAGTCATATTTTGGGGTTTTGAGAGGGGACTTTGAGATTTTGGTGTTACAGGTCACTTGTGAGAGTCTGGACAGCTTAGATATGACATATTGGATGTGTTTGCATCATGAGCTGTGGTGAAATTTCTCTCTAACTCAAAAACTCAGAGTTACCTTGCTAAAGAAGGCATTTTTGCCTAGAGAAAGAGATTTTGAGGAAAGCAAGTGTTGTAGTGCTTTAGTATACTCAAACTGAGCACAAATGAGCTCTATTTATAGTAGAGCAAGTTTGTTTTGGCTGCAATAGTGAATGGCAACTGCTGCAGAGGTTTGGCCAATGTTGATCAATGGGAATCTAAGTCTCCTGTAGCCATTGACTAGAGGTTAGAGCACAGGCTGCTGGTTCCCTAGTTCTTGGATAAGTCTTGACTGAATTCAGTTAGAAAGGGCTCAGTCCATGCCACCTTGGTGCAACCATTAAATTCTCCAAACCAAAATTGGAGTCTTGTCCCCTCTTTAGGCATTTCTAGGTTTGGCATGCTACTTTTGGTTCCAAGGACTTGGGAGGCTGATGGATCAGTGTTTGTCCCTCCTTGGCCCCCTTGAGGTGTTCAATTTGCTTGACCTTTGCAAATTTTGAGCAAATCGAGCAAAATCCCAAATCTGCCTTGCCATATGACAGTTTGCAGCAAGGCATATTGGCATGGTCATATCTCATGGCTAAAGTGGAGTTTCATGGAGTTCTTGGCCATTTTGGAAAACCCTCATATGATACAACATGTGTGTGATCATAGTTGGTCTTGATACTTTTTGGATCCAAGTGAAAAATCCCCCTACTTTTGGAAAAAAAGCAAGACAGATTCTAACTTAGTGAAAATTTCACTAAGTGTTGGAAAAAGTGACATTTCATGTTTTCAGCCATTTTGATCATTCCACAACTCAAAATCCATGATGAATTGGAATGAAGTGTAGTTTAAGCTTTTGTGGAGGGCCATGAGAGCTACAAATCCAGCTTTGAATGGGGAAAAATGGCCTTGTGGTTTAGGAGTTATGATCCTCCAAAGTTGGTACCCTAGCCACTTTATTTCATAACTTAGAAAAATTCTAAGTTTTTTATGGTTACCCCTTTTACAAGTTATCCCACTTTTCTTGATTTTTCTTGATGAATGATGATTCTAATCACACATTAACATCATTTTAGGGTCAAAGAACCATAATTGTGAAAAATCTCAAAAAGTCAAAGTTGGCTTTTGTGCACAGTTGACTTTTTGTCAGATGAATTCCAAATTGTGCGATCCTCTATGAAATCAAGTCCTTGACCTAAATCAAACTTTATGGATTGATTTCATAGGTGTTCTAGGGTGTATTGAATCATGTCTCAAGGTTTGGGAGCATGCCTGGGTCAAAAGTCAAAGATATAGTTGACTTTTCCCGCGAAACCCTAATTGTTGTTCTGATGAACTTGAAACTTGTGAATCAAGCTTCTTGGATCAATCCATTGTTGCAAATGGATCAATGTGGTTTACTAGGGACCCCCAAATCATGTCTTGAGGTCTTGGCTCATGTTTTGTCCCAAAAGTCAACTTAGGGGTGAATTAGGTCAAGAAACCCTAATTCCTGATTTTTTTATGAATGCATCCCCTGAGGCTAAATTGACTTGATGATTGGGTTTATGAGGTCCCTTAGATTATTTTAGGTTGTGATTTGAAGCATTGGCTCATGCCCAGAGGAAAATTTCCATCTGGAGGCCCTGGTCGACCAAAACCCTAATTTGGTGACACCGGCGATCTTGAGGCTTAATCCACTTAGAATGCTGCAACCTTGTGCTTGATTCTTACTGTGGGAGTCCTCTTGATCCATTGTGGATGTTTGAGAGGTTAGAAAAGTTGAAGATCATGTCAATTCTTGATTGATCCTATGTCTAAGAACTCTGAGAGGGCTTGAAACCCTAAGTTTGATTGTAGTGGATGCTCACCCATCTTTGGGGAGACTAATGAGGTATGATGGTTCATCCATATTGTAATGATGATTTGCACAATGATGGAAAATATTAGTGGTCAAAATTTGGGGTATGACAACTTCCCTAACAGAAATTCTATAACAGAATTCACAAAGCATCATAACTGCTAACAGATTTTTTCTGACTACAAGCTTCTAACTAATTTTCATAACAGATCCTCTAATCCCTAACGGATAACAGAACTGGGAAAACCATTTTAACAAAATCCCCTAATCTCTCTCGACCCCCATAAGTCTTCATTCTCTTCTCTCATTCGTTCATCTTCCCAATTTTTCAAGCATCTTCACTCAACAATCTGTAACCTGCAAATCGTATCAACCGTTCGACATCAATTCTCCAATTCGACAACTCTTCATGTCTTCACCAAGATTCTGCAACAACAATTCATCAACACCAATCATGCAATGATTCAACACTAATTCATCAATTACAATTTCATAAGAAATGGAAGAAGAATAAGAGGTGGAAGAAGGACTCGTTTCAAAGGTACCTGAGTGTCTACAAACTCTTGCTCATCATTTCCATTGCGAAGACTGCATCAACCTTCGTTGATTCTTCATCAGTCACCATCATAATCTGCAAATCAAGAATAATACGATTCAATCATCGCAATTCCATGAATAGCACTATAGTATCAGCACTCAGCATCACACTTCCACAGATCACCAAGCAAGTAGAAGCAAGAGAAAAAAAGAAGAAAATACCAAGCAAACTCGCTGTTAGTGTCATCGTCGCCAAGGTACGACTTCCTCATCTCGAATTTGTAGCTGCGGCCTTGGATTTAGAATCCATTGTGGTTTAATGTTTATGCTTTAAATTGTTGATTATGAGTCTTGGCTTCCCCGTTCTCGATCCTGTCGTTTGGTTGAGTGTTTGGGAAAATTTATTCCGGATTCGTGACGAGGGCGTGATTTGAGTTAGGGTTTATGTGTGTTACTTTTTGATTTGGAGGTGGTTGGCCAGAGGAGGACTGAGGCATCCACCGCCTTCTCCGGCGTGTTTAGGGTTCCGACGAATATGCTTAGAGAAGAGAGAAGGATAGGTGAAAAAATGTTTCACGTTCTGAACATTAGGTTCTCATCTCCATGCTTTTATTTAGAATTAAGATAAGGATAAGGATTTTCACGGCCATTCTGGCGGTGACATGTGTCACCACGGTGGACACTTGTCACCATCTGGTTCCTTCTCTCATTGATACGGTGGGTGTATCTCCATGGTTACTACCGTGCACCCTTTCGTTGTAGCTTCTTGATGATCTCAGAGATTGATCAAACGGTTAGGACTGATGCCTAGATCACGAGGGTTCACTGTGCACCCTCAGACCATAGCCTTCCTTGGGCCTAATTCTATCTACTAGTCGCACCCTCCCTTAGTGGCCCATGAAGGAGTTTGAACTAGGGAGATTTGCTAGTAACACCCCCTCCCTCTTTTGTTTTCCTTTTAATTTTCTTTGCATATGCTTTACAAATTCGTTTAATAAAAATACCAAAAATCATTAGAAAATTATGAGAAAATTAATGAGAGTTCTTGAGGGTTTTAAATAATTTTTGGATATTTTTAATTCAATTTTTAGGCTGCTGTGATTGTTTTTACGAATTTTGGAAAAGTAGTGTGCTTAACATGATACCTTGCAATTCAAGCATGATAAAGGGACCTTTCCTTAATCTTTTGACCCTAATTTTTGGTATTATTTTTAGAATTTGATTACTTGACATTTTTATGTCTGGTTGGTGTATGTTTCATGTATTTTGATTGGGTTTTGAACCTCATTTTTGTGACTTGTGCTTATACGATCATTAATGGAAACATTCTTAATCTTTGCAATTGTTTGGGCATCCTTAGAGCATCTTTTTTGTTCAATATTTTGTATGTTATCATCTACTAAATTTTGCATAACACGATTAAGTGATCTCAATTTCTAAATACTTTTTGCTATTTTTTGTCAATTTTTCAATATGAACATGTTATATGTATGTATACCTAGAATTAGACCATGGTTTAAGATTTGTATGAGGCTCCTTGAAGCCAACTTTGGGGATGATTTAGAACAAATTCATAAGTGTATTTTGATTCTTAATTGAGACATGTTGAATGTTGCATTTGTTCATGGTTCATATGCTTTGAATGCACTTAATATGAATACTCGATGATACTTAATGATTGGTTTGATACCTTGGCTTGCTCACGTCTTTGTGCCACCCTTTATTAGGGGCCATTTGTGCCTCTTTTCCAACATGTTTATCATGATATAGGGCCTGCCCACATTGACTTGTATGCCATTTCATATGCATTTGGATGATGTTTGCTTATGTGTGAATGATAACATGAATGATGCTTCTTAGTGTCTAATGCTTTGTGCTCACTTGCTTGCTTGTCTTTGCACACTTGTTTTGGAGTTCAATTAAGATGTGTTATAGGTCATCCACCTCTGGTCTAGATACTTGGACATTACTTTTCCATGCCATTTCTTTCCTTTTGCTTGTATGCTAAGTAACATGCTTATAGAGGATGTTTTGCTTGCCTAGTTTGAATGGACTTTGAAAAGGACATTTGTTGCAAACTTGTGACATTTCAATGATGATTTGAAGCATTTATGTATGTCATTTCACATATGACCTTGATGCTTACACATGTGTACATGTCTTATGTGTTTCACTTTTATTTTACTTGCAAGTTACAAGTTCATAGAAAATGTATGAAGCTTTTTGTGGGCATTATTTGTTGTGACTTCTATAAGTGCATTCACTTGGACCTTTTCATGATGACTTGAGATCACTTTTGAACATGTAAATGTGCATTCATTTCTGACTTGTATCATTTCACATTCTTATTTCCATGATTGTTTATGTCTTGTGTGATCAAACATGCTTGTTGCATCCTAAGTGAACTACTTGTGTAAACTTGTGCAACTCTTAGAGACACTTTAACATGACACTTCCATGATGACTTGAAGTCATTATCATCCCTTGAACATATGTTAAAGGTTCTGGTCCATGATATTTACATGTCCGTATCATACTTTTATGCATCATACAACCTTGAGTGCTTGATTCATTCTAAGTGAAACATCTTTGTGCAAGTTTGCTTAAACTTTCGAATGTGACTTGGTATGAATGTCATAATCACTTATCCACATTTTAAACTCCATTTATCAAGGTGTATACTACTGACCACATCTCATATATGTGCCTTAATTCAATTCATGTGACTCTTAGACACCATTTGTGCATAGTTTGTGAATAACTTGTGTTTATGAGTTAACTTTGAATGCAACTTATAATTGTTTGATCTTCCTTAGGATACTAACTTAGATGGGATTAGACTTGAGTTAGCTACCGACCTATATAGGATATTATCCTCTTAGAACCTAATTAACTTTGTGTATGGTTTTCCATTGCATCTAGAACCATTGTATGGCATTTGCATTAGTTTTAGGACATAGTTTGCATAAACTTTCAACTAGTCACTAGTTGAGCTTGTTTGCATAAACCTTTCAACCATCAATTGGTTGAGCTTGTGTGTGAGGTAAGTCTCTTTAATTAGATGTTTACATTTTTATGTCACTTCCTTTTCATCTCATCTCTCTTTCGTCTTTGAGTTATGGATTGATTCCACTTATTATTTACTTGTGCAATAACATGATCCCTTAGGGCTCCTAGTTTGGTTTTAATTTTTGATTAAGACCAAAGTAGGATAGACATTAGGTGAGCAATCCTTGGCATGATAACAAGTAGGTTAGTTCCCTCTTAACCTTAACCTTAGGGCCACTATTGCATGATAACATTAGGATCTAGTCTCCCCTTAGTATTTTTCTTTCAACTTTGAGTCTTTTCTCCTCTCATCTCAAAACAAAATCAAATCATGTAATAAATACAACGAGTATTGTGTGCCATGAGCCTTAAGTACATGGGAAATGAAAATTGGGTGGCTTCCCTTCACCTTTCTAGAGTGTTTAGCATACGTCCTGTTGGGGGCGACCATGCGACGCATTCACTCCTATGTCATAGACTTTAGTGCAATATGAGTTACAAACAATAAATCAAAACACTTTCTCATAAAAAAACAAAAACAAACAACCGTCTTCCTTCTGGATTCTCTTCTCATCTCCCTCACTCTATTCGTAAAGGATGCGTCATTTCCGTTCTACCGCAAAAAGGTAAACACGTAAGACTCTATACAACGAGCGGCAACGCCTAAACTGCTAGAACACGAACGTTGGCGTCTTCCACTTAAAAAACACAAAACAACAAGACCCTGTAAGGTCGAACTACAACTGCTCTGACTTCCTCTTTCCGATTAGATTGAGGATACGTAGGCACGAGACACGATGTCTTGGCGAGTAAACTTCCCCCGCAAATCCATAGTCCATCGAACTACGTCGACTCTGATTCTTTATTCGTCCATGAAGATACGTAGGCATAGGATTGCGATGATCCTTGCGAGTCCTCTTTTGGTTTTCACCTTCCCTTTTCTCCCGTTCCGTTTCCGTTTAGCAGTTGAGCTTCAGATACCTTACACCCTTTGATCGATAACAACAAGCGTGGATCCCATCGAGTACGATGGACGCGAGGGGGTGCTAATACCTTCCTCTCGCGTAACCGACTCCTGAACCCAGGCTATGGTTGCGATGACCATTCCTTTCCCTTTGTTGAGGCTTTCTTCGATCGTTTCCTTTCCTTGTGTCAGGATAAATAACCTTCGGTGGCGACTCTTCTGTTCTATTCTGCCGGTTGATTTTTGCAGATGCACTAGCTGGTGACTCTGCTGGGGACCTCTGGTTCCCTAAGCGAGTCAATCCAAGCGCCTGTTTGTTTTTTATTATAGGGTGTTTATCTGCATGCTTTACCTGCTTTATTTATGGCTTTATCGCATTGTTTATTGCTTTACCGCATTTACTTGCCTTACATTTACTGTTGCCATATATTATGGACTGTGCTGGACTGTCTGTTTTTTTGGTGGGATGGGTGTTTTGAGAGATAAGCCCACTACCCAGGCTTGAGCATACACATAGGTTTAAGAGTGGATAGTCGTGTCGCTTGCGTGGTGTTGACCACGTGTAGTGTTCACGAGACCCACAGCCAGACGAGGTTCTTCTAGGAGATATCTGATACTGCATGTTGATGCAGGCCATTGGATGTTCCCTTGATGAGTTGTCGACTCTGGTGACCATTCCCGAGGAATCAGTTGAGGCACTCCTCCCAAGGGGCGATAATGGCAGACCAGAAATGGCAAACCCATTCCGCTTCTTGATCCAAGGACTCGAAGTTGAGAACTTGCCATAGGATGACCTTTTTAGGAGAATCAGTTGAGGCCTCCTTGATTAATGATGATGCCAAACCAGAAATGGTGAACGTATCATCATTTCTCGACCTGAGAGTCCGTGACGCTGAGGATCCTCGGTTTTTAGAACCTATATCTGAGAATGGGCGGGTGTTTACAGGTTTGCAGGTAACCGTAACCTTCAACCTACCCGGTATTCTGGTTTTCTTATCTGTGTGGACTTATCATCCTGGTATTCTGGTATCCTGATTATTCTGGTGTTTTGATTATTCTGGTATTTTAATTATGTCGATATTCTGGCCTTCTGGTATTGCAATTATTCGGATATTCTGGTATTCGGGTATTCTCTTCAGAGTAGACCTTGGGAACTTATTCAGTCATCAGCACAACACTTATCCAGAATATATGGAAACTTGGATTCCATGTCGTATTGCATTCATAACATTGCATTTCACCTTGTATCATTTTGCATATCTTTCTTAAGGCCAGATCAGTGAGCTCATCCATCCTTTGTCCTTGAACCCGCAGTTAATTTCCCGACTTCCGTATTGGACTTGAATCAGCCTTTGGAAGAATCATGAATCCAGGAGAACATAATCAGTTTGCGACTAGGGCCGATGTTGAATTGATGAAGAATCAGTTGGATCAACTTATGGAAGCTATGACAGCCATGACAAAAGGAGATGCCAATATTCAGAGAACTGAGAATATCATTCCACCTCCGGTGAACAATGTTACTCAAGCTCAGCCTGTGCGAATCCCTGTTGAGAATCAAGTTGTGCAAGAGCGTCCAATTGTCCGAGGTGGACATTCATCTTCTCTTGAGGCTGCAGACTTTCAGAGTTTTGCTTTCTCTGTGCCAGATTTCTAGGGGGTGGTTCCAAAGATGAAGCCTAAGGACCCACGACCTGTTCAGTTTGACGAAAGATACCATGTGTTGTTGGAAAAGCTTAAAGCCCTAGAGAGGCGTGATACTCTTGATCTGAATGCTTCGAGCATGTGTTTGGTACTTGGCCTTGTGTTGCCCCAAAGTTCAAGATGCCAAAGTTTGAGCAGTACAAAGGGGATAGTTGTCCGAAGCAACATTTGGTGATGTTTTGCAGGAGAATGACCTCATATGTCCACAACGACAAACTCATGATCCACTATTTCCAAGACAATCTAAGTGGAGCATCATTGTATTGGTATATGCAGTTAGAAAGTGGTTGCATCCAATCATGGTTAGATCTAGCCAAAGCCTTTGTGAAGCAATACAGTTACATTCTTGACATGGCTCTCAGCCGCATGCAGTTGCAAGGTTTATCTCAAGCGGATAATGAATCATTACGAGGGTATGCTCAGAGATGGAGAGAGTTAACTGCTCGTGTTCAACCACCACTTCTAGATAGAGAATTGGTTGACCTGTTCATGGACACTTTGCAAGGCCCTTATAAGACGATTGGTAATGGGGCATCGAGATTCTCTGACCTGGAAATAGTGGGAGAACGCATTGAGAACTTGCTCAAATTTGGAAAGATCCAAGGCGCCTCGAACTTCCAAGCTAGTAAAAATGAATCAGTTGTCAGTTCTCAAGAAGGATCGGAGGAAGAAAATAGTTCCATCCGGGAATCTCCGCTACCTTATTCTCAACGTTCAGGGATATCAACTATTCAGAGTCAGCAATCTTCTGGGTCTCCATATCACATACCATTTTCTCCCCAAGGACAATATATTTCTCCAAATCAGGGACCTCCTTAGAGTCAACGGTCATACCGTCATCATCCGCGTCAGCATGCCCGACAAAGGCCAAGAAAGCCAGAGAGGCATTTCATTCAGTTGCCAATGTCGTACAGTTAGATATTGCCGGATTTGATCAAAGATAGGCTGATAGTGCCAAAGGAATTGAACTCAGTGCCTTTTCCGTACCCACCAGGTTTTGATGTCAACGCCCATTGTGACTGCCATGCAGGGGTACATGGGCACTCAACTGAAGACTGTAAGGTGTTCAAGAGCAAGGTTCAGACACTTCTTGACTCCAATATGTTCTCATTCATGCCTTAGGGTCTATAGATCAACAATTCTCCCTCATCCAGTCAGGTGGGTTCGTTAGTCCATGCTATGGAAGAAGTCACCGAGAACAGTGGTGTAGGCGATTATCAGACTGACTTCGACGAGCAATTCTGAAGATGGCTAGCTCAGTAGCAAATGAAGCTTGGAAAGCCCAGTTCCCCGAAGTTGGCAATCATTATATCATGTCATTTCTTTGCATTTGTAGTTTCTTTTCTGTTAAAATGCAAACTCATTTGTAAAACTCGTCTGTTTTTAATTGATAATGATAATGAAATGAATATGCATGTTTTGATTAAATCCATTTGTGTTCACTCTTACTTTTTTATTGATATCATATGCTTGTGTAAGCAGGATCCGAGGGAGGATGACGAAATTGAAAGACGCAAAGCTTTCGATTGTATGCTTTTGAACAAAACTCTGCTGATGATGTACATGCATTGTTTCAACTCCCTAAACACCGAAGACATAAGGAAGATAATCCCTTGTCAACCCCTTTGAGCCTAGTAGTAGGAGTTTCTTTCTGAAAAGGAAAAACCCTCAATCTTAACCTAGGGCAGGGTAGGTGTCAGTTAATCTGACTGAGCGTTCAAATTTCAAAAGGAGTGTCCCATTCGAGGATCAATTACACCAATGGTTATCCCTTACCAACCGAAGAGTGAGACAGTCACAATCCTTACAAGTCAAGACAAACCAGTGTCACACGATTTGTTCAAGAAAAAAGAAAAAGAATCAAAAGAAAAAAGAGAAAAGCCCGCTAAGTCGAAACTTGAAAACAAGTGACTTAGGCAAAAGTTAGGGGCATCCCGCTGGACTTCAAAATCGAAAGATTAAAAAAGAATCAGTCCATGCAAAAATCCGGGGAATAAAAAACAAAAGAACAAAAAGCGAACAGGATCAAAGAAAGAAAATCCTCGAGCAAAAAACAAGTCGTGTGACTACAGACACCCGAAGACAAAAAGGGGTGATTGTCACTCCGAAAATAGTGTGGGTTCCTTCTATCCTCCTACCATTCACTAACCTTTTTGAAAGGTGAGCGCTTGTGTTGAATTAGCTGAACGTAGGATTGGAGGATATCAAGTAGAATGAGTGGGTTAAAACAAAACTTTGAGCCTTATATCCTTTCTTGCTTAAACCACGAATCAAGCCACGTTACAACCTTCAAAAGACCTAATTGAAGCAAGGTTGTTTCGAAAGCATACTTCGGTAAAGATCGCGCCAAAACTGATTCCTAAAAGGATTTTTCTTACCATTCATGTTGGTATCAGTGTGCCATTCTGATAAGTGATTCGTTCACTATATGTCACAACATTTTCCAGTGAACAGACTTGGATTTCAAAACCTTCATATACACTGCATTAACATTATCTTTTCAAAACGAATTATTTTACTTGCGAGTAAGTACTTGACATCAGGAAAATGTCTGCAATGAAAAGATTGATCAAGATAAGATGCAAATGCCTAAGTACTCCGTTGAGCAGGGGCAAGTCATATCAAATGGGCAATCCATTCCAAGATTCAGCTAATCTGGGGAAATCAGGTCGAGATTCGACAAATCTCTAGAAGGTCAGTCAGTCAGAGGCACTCCCTCATAGATCAGCCAATCAGGGGGAAAAGTCGTTTCAAGACTTCATTGAGCAGAGGCAAGTCATCAAATGATCATGCCAAACGGGCAAGCCATTCCAAGATTCAACTCATCTGGAGCAGCCACATCGAGGAATCTCTCTTAAGTTCAGCCAAAGGGGGGCAATCACGTCGAGATTAAGCAAATGTCTCAAATATTAATCAGTCAGGGCAAAATCACTTCAAGGCTCGTATCGAGGCAGGCCACCTCAAGAGCACGAGAAGTTATCCTCCTCCAGAAGACAGTTGATCAAAAGCACCTCTTCACGATTCAGTATACTGGGGCAGAATATTTCAAGTCATTACGAATCCTCTTGAGGCAAGTTTCGTAGGATATCCAACCTGGGGCATTTGCGTCGAGATCCGATAAATCTCTCTAAGAGTTTGAAGATCCTGTGGCATTTTGAATGCCAGGTTTTCTGTGAAATCCTCTTGAGACAATTTCTCCCTGTAGAACATGTGGTCTAAAACAGGAGGAGAGTCCGCTTATGATAATTGGCAGGTGGTTGATCAGCAGAAGCGTGAAGTGCCAAAGTAGTTCCCAATATGGGGTTATGATATAACCAGAAGGGCATTAGAAAGATTATGAATGTCTCCCCAGCAGAAATAGTCAAGGTTATATCATCCTTGGCAGAGGCTATGTCTCCTCATTATCCTCCCCAGCAAGAGTCCATAGGTTTGGTTTTCCCAGCCAGAGATGGATTTATCTTTTCTCCAGTAAGAGTTTAATCCCAGACAGGGTAGAGCTATTATGTTGACTCTCCAAGCAGGTTGACATCCACAGCAAGAGACTTGTTTCTCTATCCACAGAGTACTAATATAATTTTCTCATCGAGTTAGGAAGTATTTTCTTCCTCAGCAAAGGCCTGTTTGATCTCAGTTCCTCAGCAGCCAGGTTAAAAGCTTGTCATTTCCTCAGCAGAGTCCTAGGGTTGCAGGCTCTCATCAAGCAGGACTGGTTCAGGTGATGTCTTCCCAGCAAAGGCATCGTTATCCGCAATTCAGAGTCCAGATGTATCAACATTCCTCCCAGCTGAGTTGTTGATCTATTTCCCCACAGAAAGTCAGAAGATCGGATCAATGATCACTTCCTCAACAGAGTTGCTAATTATCATCCCCGGCAGATTCCTAGTCCAATGGTTATTGGCGCCTTTTTCGTATCAGATCTTTGGATTCCATCATCATCAGTTGTCATTCTTAGTCCCCAACGGAGTAGAAGTTCTCTTCAGGTTTCATCTTCAGCAGAGGTTTGGATCGGGAAGGCCGTTCAATTTGTCCTCCTCAATATAGTTTGTAACCCTGAGGACAATTTAGTTTGTCATCCCCAGTGGAGTTGCTGTCATATCCTCAACATTTATTTTGCAGAGGATTCCCTTTGCATCTTGCATATAGTAATCATTGCATCCTCAAAACGCGTAGCATTTCCATTTGATATTGAACATTACGCCATAGAAAAATTCAAACATACGCATTTGGAGCATAAGCCAGGTTTGGATATTCTTGCTGCCAGATGGTTCCCCAACAGAAAGTGGTTTAATCCAGGAGGATTAGTCTTATCTTATCCCCGGTGAAGTTGCCAATGAACTTGTTCACCTTACTGTTATTCTCCTGCAGAGTTGCCTGTTCAGACTTCTCGTATCCCCAGCAGAAACGATGTAACTGTAGCCCTCTAGCAGGTACCTTAATCAATCCCTAGGGTAGTAGATCAGTCCCTCTACCCTTTTTGGCCTTTGTCTCCTAGCAAAGTTGTTTGACTAGGATTCCAGTATACCCTCAATTCACCTTTTTGATACCGGAAAGTATCATCTTTCGATGCTGGTAAGCGTCGTCATCTCAATTCACCTTTTTGATACCGGAAAGTATCATCTTTCGATGTCGGTAGGCGTCGTCACCTCAATTCACCTTTTTGATACCGGAAAGTATCATCTTTCGATGCCGGTAAGCATCGTCGTCTCAATTCACCTTTTGATACCGGAAAGTATCATCTTTCGATGCCGGTAAGTGTCGTCATCTCAATTCACCTTTTGATACCGAAAAGTATCACCTTTCGATGTCGGTAAGCGTCGTTATCTCAATTCACCTTTTGATATCGGAAAGTATCATCTTTCGCTGCCGGTAAGCGTCGTCATCTCAATTCAGCTTTTGATACCGAAAAGTATCATCTTTCGATGCCGGTAAGCGTCGTCGTCTCAATTCACCTTTTGATACTGGAAAGTATTATCTTTTGATGCCGGTAAGCGTCGTCATCTCAATTCACCTTTGTGATACCAAAAGTATAATCTTTCGATGCCGGTAAGCGTCATCATCTCAATTCACCTTTTGATACCGGAAAGTATCATCTTTCGATGCCGGTAAGCGTCGTCATCTCAATTCACCTTTCGATACCGGTAAGTATCGTATTTTTAGAACACTCATTTGTGTCTGTATCTTTTTCGTGATACCGGTAAGTATCATCTTTCATTACCGACAAGTATCATATTTTCAGAACACTCACTCGTGTCCGTATCCTTTTCTGATGACGGAAAGTGTCATCTTTCGATACCGATAAGTATTGTCTTTACCGTACATTCACTCGTGTCCATATCTTTTCCTGATGCCGGAAAGCGTCATCTTTCGATACCGGTAAGTATCGTCTTTACCGTACACTCACCCGTGTTCGTATATTTTTCTGATGCCAAAAAGCGTCATCTTTCGATACCGATAAGTATCACCTTTACAGTACACTCATTCATGTTTGTGTTCTTCTTTGATACCAGTAAGTATCATCTTTCGATACTCGTTCGGGTCGTGGATCCAACCCCGCATCTACGCCTAACCTCGCAATTTTTGGCACCGGTCTGTGTCGTGTCCTCTCTGTAACACGTTTTCCAACCTCACATACCCCTTGTTATCCCCAGTAGAGTCTTCCACACTCATCAGATCTTCTACCCTATTGTATACCCAGGGAGTGCAAATTTTTGGTTTCTGTTGGTATTCAATCCCTATTTACCTCGAAAGCCTGAAAGTCGTTGCTCTCGTCCCTTCAGGTCCACAATTGATTAAATAGGGGCAGCTGTAACACCTCAAAAATTTCCCTCTTATTTATACCATCAATAACTTGCTTGTGTTTTGCATTCGTCTGCATCTGCATTAGGTCATACTCATATTCATTCGTTTGTATTGGTCTTCTAAGACATGGGATCAAAGGGCTTTCTTGTTATCAATATTTGCCCTATTCAGGGGTGATTCAACCGGATCATACTTTAGTCAAGTTTAAGCAAGGGTTGAGTTCACGTTATCATGAACATCGTCTTATTCAAAAAATTCATCAAAAGCATTGGGACAGGATGTCATGGGTGTGAATCCGGGTTTTGTTTTACTCAACATCTCAAGCTGCTCTCTTCATCAGTGTGCATCTCAAAGTGATTTAGGGTTTCTTCTTCATGATTGAGCATGTGGACATTCATCAACTGAGATCAGAAGATTAAGGTTCTCGTGTCAAGGTTATCTTGGTCATACATCTTTCCCCATCTCAAGACTTATCATCATCAAAGGACTCATTGTGATCAGGGCATTCTACTTGTGGTTGTAGCTTACAAGTTAATCTGGATTCATTTTATTCAAGAGTGTCATTTCCAAGTGATTCGGTTCACAAATTTAGTTTTTGTTCAAAGATTCGGTTCGAGCTAAAGATGGAAAATACATGGTCATGGTTTATTTGGAAGGCATTGTCCAAGTTCATTTTTAACTTCTTCCTAACCCAAATTGCAATTTTGAATCCCTTTTAATCCAAATTCCATATCCAAATTAATTGTCCACATCCACTTCTCTAACACGATTAACCATTTCTCTCCAATATCCATTCCAACTATCTTTTAGTTTCGAGTCCATTAAATCATATCCATACTCGTTCCTATGACATTATCCGTAGCATTTTCTTTGTGTCCATTTCAATATACATTTGAGAATCCAATTAAGTCCATATCCATTTATTTCTCATATTCAAATTGAACCCATATTTTTCAAATCCACTCATAATTTTTAGCTTTAGTGTTATAAATCAATGTGCTTTCCAAGATGACAAGGCCAAGGGTTCAAGTCATACGAGGGATTCATTTCAATGCCTGAACATTTGTCTTCAAGTGATTTATCCAAGAATGAGGATGGAATGGTGTTGAAGGCGTAAAGAGCAGGTTATAAATAGCCATGATCAAATTCTCAAGACTTATTTTAAAGTCATGTTTGACTAAGGCTATTGTTTTACAAGTTTGGTGCTCATTGACACCCAAAGGGATCAGAAGCAATACGAACGGAAATGATAGCCTCGATGATAATGCTGAAGATAACTCTTCAGATAACATCAAACCTTCAAGCGTTAAAGAACCAGTTAGATCAGCAAGCAGTCTTGTGTTTGGCTATCTCAATCTTTTCTCTAATAAAGTTCATAATTTCACTTATGGGGTTACATTAGGAAGTGCATTCATGCTTTATGGACCTGTTGGTGACTGGTCTAGAACTCTGTTTTTGGTTGGCACAGGAAATTCCTCAAGAGATTGGTGACTTTGGTAGTTTGCTAAGATCCGGTTTCAACACACCAAAGGCGTTGTTCTTCACCTTTTTAGCAGCACTTGTGGCACTCGCTGGCAATGCATTGGGTCTGCTTTGGGGGAAAGTGTAACACCCCCAATCTATACCCCCAAGCTATTAAAGCGATAAATAAAATTCAAAATTTCATCAGAGTATATTTAAAAATTCACGGCATAGACCGAGGGGGTCGCATCAATTTGAAACAAACATACAACACCTGTTCATAAAGATATGCAACAATACAGGTAGTAATACACCCACAATTCAGAAACAGAATGAAAGCGGAAAATCCGTAACTGAATCTCATATATATATATATATCATAAAAGTGTATGTGTCATATACAACCATACATGTACAATCCAAAAGATACATATACATAATACAAAATAATCACACTCGATCACCCTGACTACCCGGTGTCACATATCAGAGCCGACCGACAAAAGAATGAAGAGCTAAGCTTCACAAAAAGACCTCCAGCAACTCTAATCTGCAATGCCTCATAGAGCATTATAAAATAGCAGAAGGGTGAGAAACACAATCATAATACAGTTGCATATAATTATATATTAACACAGCAATGCACAAGTAAAATATTCTCACCACCAATGCACCACAATCAAATACAACACAACACAGTACAATCCTCAGGTATCCAACACCAATACACATCAGTCATACACAATACACTCATCATCAATACAATTATACATATTCCATCTCATCAATCACATTCACAATTCCATACACAATTAATCCATGATTTATGCAAATGCACAGAGACCGACACAACGACTCTATGCAATGCATATGCGGTACCGACTTCCAACATTTCTCATCACTAGTTCACTCAGGAACTCTGTTGGAACCATCGCTCCTTACTTAGTGTAACTCCCCGTCGGGCATACGATGTTCCCCTTCGCTTTCACCCCACACGGGCACACGACGTTTATGGACCGCTCACACCCCACACGGGCACACGATCTGATCGCTCACACCCCACATGGGCACACGATCGTCTATAATCATCGCTTTCGGTCCTCTTATTTTTAAGGCGCACGATCCGATTAGATCGCTTTCAGTCCTCTTATTTTTAAGGCGCACGATGTTATAGCGGATTCCCTCTGGAATCAATCCATCGCTCACGACGTCACAAGAATGCATAGCATGATGCTTGGCATACAATGACTCATGACATTTAAAATGCACACATATACACATGCATAATCATGCATATATCATCAATTACCACACATTGCATTTTCTTGCCCTAAGGCCACCAATCATCATCACAATATGTATTTCATGCAATTTCATCACACAACAGTACACAGGTCATACAATATCCACACCAACAGCATGTTGCATATACACATCAAGTTCACACAATTAAAACGGCAAAAGTCGACAAAACAACATATTTTCTAATTCCCGACCTAATTTAATCGGCCAACAATCTCAAAACCATCATCATAAGCAAGAACATTTTATAAGCTTTCTAATGCATCAAACCACGCCTCAAACCGAACCACATATCAAAAGTTAGTAAGAAAAGAAAATTGCACAAACAGCCATGTTCGCTAGGCGAACCCTCTAGCGAGCATTCGCTACCACCTTCGCTAGGAGAATGTCCAGCGAACCCACTATCAGCTAGAAAATAGACACAAAGTTCGCTAGGCGAACCCCTTGGCGAACCAAGGCAACACCCACCAGAACTCAAAACATGCAAACTTCGCTAGGCGAACAACTTAGGGAACCTTCGCTGACCTTCGCTAACTGGTTCGCTAGGCGAACCCGCGAAAATTCATTCGCTACCACCTTCGCTCCAGGTTCGCTAGGCGAACCTGCGAAAACCCAGAATTCTGCAGCGCTGTTTGAAAACCCAAAACCCATATTTTTCCAACCAAAACATTTCCAAATCAACATATATCAATCAGAACCTAATCTAATCATGGCAACAAGCATTCTACCACATTTACGTCGATTTCCAACCGCGAAAACATCGATTTCTCAACATATTTCTCATTTCCAACCTAGAATTCAAAAGCTATGTAAAGACAAGAAAACATACAAGCACACACATACATAATCATACACAAACATAGTATAATCGAGTTTCGCACCCTTACCCGATTAAATCGCGTGTAGAAAAGTCGGTTGACCGATTCCTAGATTTCCAAGTTTTCTCTATATCTCTTTTTCTTTCTCCTCTTCTTCTTTCTCTCTACTTTTCCTCTTCTCTTTTTCTTTCCTTTCTATTTTTCTCTCTTTCTATTTCTATTATATTCTTAACTTAACAAAATAAAGCAAAATGACCCAAAATACCCATACACTCAAATATCTCGCAAACGCTCCCAAAACGCGATAAAATATAATCACGATGAAAAATAACATATTGTCACATAAAAGTCAGAAATAAAATTATATAATAATAAAATACTCAAAACGACTCAATTAATTAAAAAGACAAAACTGACAAAACTGACTGGGGCGTTACAGAAAGATCCTGGGCAATCATCTCAGATTGAGGGATTTATAGCAGGTAGATTTAAATACATAGCAGCAATAGCAACAGAAAAATACATTTCAAAAAGGGTGCGTTACAGTGTTCATAGTGGCTAAAAACACAAGGCCATAACAGAGTTACTTCTCAGAAGAAACAAAGCTCTGTAACAAAAATTCACAGAAAATCCTAATTGAGAAAAACTCTAACAGTTTCACAAATCCTCCTAACCTTCTCTAATAGAGAACAAATAGAAAACCCTCTAACTAACATCTTAACTTCCCTAATCGAAATTCCATAACAGAATTCACAAAGCAACATAACTGCTAACAGATTTTTTCTGACTACAAGCTTCTAACTAATTTTCATAACAGATCCTCTAATCCCTAACGGATAACAGAACTGGGAAAACCATTATAACAAAATCCCCTAATCTCTCTCGACGCCCATCAGTCTTCATTCTCTTCTCTTATTCATTCATCTTCCCAATTCTTCATCTTCAAGCATCTTCACTCAACAATCTGTAACCAGCAAATCGTATCAACCGTTCGACATCAATTCTCCAATTCGACAACTCTTCACGTCTTCACCAAGATTCTGCAACAACAATTCATCAACACCAATCACGCAAAGATTCAACACTAATTCATCAATTACAATTTTAGAATAAATGGAAGAAGAATAAGAGGTGGAAGAAGGACTCGCTTCAAAGGTACCTGAGTGTCTACAAACTCTTGCTCATCGTTTCCATTGCGAAGACTGCATCAACCTTCGTTGATTCTTCATCAGTCACCATCATAATCTGAAAATCAAGAATAATTCGATTCAATCATCGCAATTCCAAGAATAGCGCTACAGTATCATCACTCAGCATCAACACTTCCGCAGATCACCAAGCAAGAAGAAGCAAGAGAAAAGAAGAAGAAAATACCAAGCAAACTCGCCGTTAGCGTCATCGTCGCCAAAGTACGACTTCCTCGTCTCGAATTTGTAGCTGCGACCATGGATTTAGAATCCATTATGGCTTAATGCTTATGCTTTGAATTGTAGATTATGAGTCTTGGCTTCTCCGTTCTCGATCCTGTCGTTTGGTTGATTGTTTGGGAAAATTGATTCCGGATTCGCGACGAGGGCGTGATTTGAGTTAAGGTTTATGTGTGTTACTTTTTGATTGGGAGGTGGTTGGCCGGATGAGGACGGCGGTGGCCACTGCGTGCCACCGCCTTCTCCGGTGTGTTTAGGGTTCCGGCGAATATGCTTAGAGAAGAGAGAAGGATAGGTGAAAAAAGGTTTCACATTCTGAACATTAGGTTCTCATCTCTATGCTTTTATTTAGAATTAAGATAAGGATAAGGATTTTCACGGCCATTCTGGCGGTGACATGTGTCACCATGGTAGACACATGTCACCGTCCAGTTCCCTCTCTCATTGATACGGTGGGTGTATCTCCATGGTTACTACCGTGCACCCTTTTGTTGTAGCTTCTTGATGATCTTAGAGATTGATCAAACGGTTAGGATTGATGCCCAGATCACGAGGGTTCACCGTGCGCCCTCAGACCATAGCCTTCCTTGGGCCCAATTCTATCTGCTATTCACACCCTCCCTTGGTGCCTTATGAAGGAGTTTGAACTAGGGAGATTTGCTAGTAACACCCCCCTCCCTCTTTTGTTTTCCTTTTAATTTTCTTTACATATGCTTTACAAATTCATTTAATAAAAATACCAAAAATCATGAGAAAATTCTGATACAATTCATAAGAGTTCTTGAGGGTTTTAACTAATTTTTGGATATTTTTAATTCCATTTTTAGGCTTCTGTGATTTTGTTTACGAATTTTGGAAAAGTAGTGTGCTTAACTTGATATCTTGCAATTCAAGCACGATAAAGGGACATGCCCTTAATCTTTTGACCGTGATTTTTGGCATGCTTTTTAGCATTTGATTACTTGACATGTTGATGTCTAGTTGATGTATGGTTCATGTATTTTGATTGGGTTTTAAACCTCATTTTTGTGACTTGTGCTTATACGATCATTAATGGAAATATTCTTAATCTTTGCAATTGTTTGGGCATCCTTAGAGCATCTTTTTGATTCAATCTTTTGTATGTGATCATCTACTGACTTTAGCATAACATGATTAATTGATCTCAATTTATAAAGGCTTTTTTCTTTTCTTTTTTGTCAATTTTTCAATATGAACATGTTATATGTGAGTATACCTAGAATTAGGCCATAGTTTAGGATTTGTATGAGGCTCCTTGAAGCCAAATTTGGGGATGATTTAGAACACATTCATAAGTGTATTTTGATGCTTAATTGAGACATGTTGAATGTTGCATTTGTTCATGGTTCATATGCTTTGAATGCACTTAATTTGAATACTCGATGATGCTTAATGATTTGTTTGATACCTTGGCTTGCTCATGCCTCTGTGCCACCCTTTATTAGGGGCTATTTGTGCCTCTTTTCCAACATGTTTAGCATGATATAGGGTCTTCCCACATGGACTTGTATGCCAATTCATATGCATTTGGATGATGTTTGCTTATGTGTGAATGATAACATGAATGATGCTTCTTAGTGTCTAATGCTTTGTGCTCACTTGCTTGCTTGTCTTTGCACACTTGTTTTGGAGTTCAATTAAGATGTGTTATAGGTCATCCACCTCTGGTCTAGATACTTGGACATTACTTTGCCATGCTATTTCTTTCCTTTTGCTTGTATGCTAAGTAACATGCTTATAGAGGATGTTTTGCTTGCCTAGTTTGAATGGACTTTGAAAAGGACATTTGTTGCAAACTTGTGACATTTCAATAATGATTTGAGGCATTTGTGTATGTCATTTCACCTCTAACCTTGTTTATTACACATGTGTACATGTCTTATGTGTTTCACTTTTACTTTACTTGCAAGTTACAAGTTCATAGAAAATGTATGAAGCTTGTAGTGGGCATAATTTGTTGTGACTTCTATGAGTGAATTCACTTGGACCTTTTCATGATGACTTGAGATCACTTTTGAACATGTAAATGTGCATTCATTTCTGACTTGTATCATTTCACATGCTTATTTCCATGATTGTTTATGTCTTGTGTGATTAAACATGCTTGTTGCATCCTAAGTGAACTACTTGTGTAAACTTGTGTAACTCTTAGAGACACTTTGACATGACACTTCCATGATGACTTGAAGTCATTCTCATCCCTTGAACATATTTTGTAGGTTCTGGTCCATGATATTTACATGTTAATATCATACTTTTATGCATCATTCAACCTTGAGTGCTTGATTCATTCTAAGTGAAACATCTTTGTGCAAGTTTGCTTAAACTTTCGAATGTGACTTAGTATGAATGTCATGATCACTTATCCACATTTTAAACTCCATTTCTCAAGGTGTATATTACTGACCTCATCTCATATATGTGCCTTAATTCAATTCATGTGACTCTTAGACACCATTTGTGCATAGTTTGTGAATAACTTGTGTTTATGAGTTAACTTTGAATGCAACTTGTAATTGTTTGATCTTCCTTAGGATACTAACTTAGATGGGATTAGACTTGAGTTAGCTACTGACCTATATAGGATCTTATCCTCTTAGAACCTAATTAACTTTGTGTATGGTTTGCCATAGCATCTAGAACTATTGTAGGGCATTTGCATTAGTTTTAGGACATAGTTTGCATAAACTTTCAACTAGTCACTAGTTGAGCTTGTTTGCATAAACCTTTCAACCATCAATAGGTTGAGCTTGTGTGTGAGGTAAGTCTCTTAAATTGGATGTTTACATTTTTATGCCACTTCCTTTTCATCTCATCTCTCTTTCGTCTTTGAGTTATGGATTGATTCCACTTATTGTTTACTTGTGCAATAACATGATCCCTTAGGGCTCCTAGTTTGGTTTTAATTTTTTTATTAAGACCAAAGTAGGATAGACATTAGGTGAGCAATCCTTGGCATGATAACATGTAGGTTAGTTCCCTCTTAACCTTAACCTTAGGGCCACCATTGCATGATAACATTAGGATCTAGTCTCCCCTTAGTATTTTTCTTTCAACTTTGAGTCTTTTCTCCTCTCATCTCAAAACAAAATCAAATCATGTAATAAATACAATGAGTATTGTGCGCCATGAGCGTTAAGTACATGGGAAATGAAAAGTGGGGGGCTTTCCTTCACCTTTCTAGAGTGTTTAGCATACGTCCTGTTAGGGGCGACCATGCGACGCATTCGCTCCTATGTCATAGACTTTAGTGCAATATAAGTTACAAACAATAAATCAAAACACTTTCTCATAAAAAAACAAAAACAAACAACCATCTTCCTTCGGGATTCTTTTCTCATCTCCCTCACTCCATTCGTAAAGAATGCGTCATTTCCGTTCTACCGCAAACAGGTAAACGCGTAAGACTCCATACAACGAGCGGCAACACCTAAACTACTGGAACGCGAACGTTGGCGTCTTCCACTTAAAAAAACACAAAACAACAAGACCCTGTAAGGTCGAACTACGAATGCTCTGACTTCCACTTTCCGGTTAGATTGAGGATACGTAGGCACAAGACATGATGTCTTGGCGAGCAAACTTCCCCCACAAATCCGTAGTCCTTCGAACTACGTCGACTCTGATTCTTTATTCGTCCATGAAGATACGTAGGCATAGGATTGCGATGATCCTTGCAATTCCTCTTTTGGTTTTCACCTTCCCTTTTCTCCCGTTCCATTTCCGTTTAGCAGTTGAGCTTCAGATACCTTACACCCATTGATCGATAACAACAAGCGTGGATCCCATCGAGTACGATGGATGCGAGGGGGTGCTAATACCTTCATCTCACGTAACCGACTCCCGAACCCAGGCTATGGTTGTGATGACCATTCCTTTCCCTTTGTTGAGATTTTCTTCGATCGTTTTCTTTCCCTGCGTCGGGATAAATAACGTTCGGTGGCGACTCTTCTGTTTTTTTCTGCTGGTTGATTTTCGCAGATGCGATAGGTATGTGTTCCAATCTCCTTTGATCAGATTGATAACCAGGGCTGAGTCTCCATACACGTCCAAGTTCTTTATCCTTAAGTCAATTGCTTCTTCGAGACCCATGATACAAGCTTCGTATTCGGCCTCGTTGTTTGTACATTTGAACGTAAGTCTGGAAGTGAAAGGAATATGGGTACCCTGAGGTGTTATGATGATTTCCCCAATTCCGTTTCCATAATTGTTGACACCTCTGTCAAAGATTAGTCCCCATTGGAAACCTGGTTCTGGCCCTTCACTGGGTAGCGGTTCATCGTAATCTTTTATTTTCAAATACATGACATCTTCGTCTGGGAAGTCAAATTCGACTGATTCCTGATCGTCAATCGGTTGATGAGCCAAATGATCGGCTAAAATACTCCCTTTTATGGCTTTCTGAGCATGGTACTCGATGTCATATTCTGATAACAACATCTGCCAACGGGCGATCCTTCCCGTGAGAGCAGGTTTTTCAAAGACGTACTTGATCAGATCCATTTCGGAGATTAACCAAGTAGTGTGACAAATCATGTACTGGCGAAGATGTTTGGCTGCCCAAGCCAGAGCGCAGCAAGTTTTCTAAAGCATAGTGTACCGAGTTTCACAGTCGGTAAATTTCTTGCTTAAATAGTAGATGAAAGACTCTTTTCTTTTGGTTTCGTCTTGTTGGTCGAGTACACAACCCATAGAGTCTTCCAAGACTGTTAGGTAAATGATCAGTGGTCTTCCTTCCACTGGTGGTGACAGAATCAGTGGATTCAACAGATACTCTTTGATACTATCAAAGGCTGTTTGGCAGTCTTCTATCCATAGACAGTTTTGATTCTTTTTTAGTAGTTTGAATATTGGCGCGCATGTTGCGGTCATGAGGGATATAAACCTTGAGATGCAATTCAGATGTCCCAAAAATCCTCTGACCTATTTCTCAGTCTTTGGTGAAGGCATTTCTTGAATGGCCTTGACCTTGTCAGGATCAACCTCAATTCCCTTCTGGCTGACGACGAATCCTAAAAGCTTTCCTGAGCGAACACCAAACGTGCATTTATTGGGATTCAAGCAGAGTTTGTACTTCCTCAGATGCTCGAATAATTTTGACAAGTGGGTCACATGCTCCTCTTCTGTTTTAGATTTGGAAATCATATCATCGACATACACTTCGATTTCTTTATGCATCATGTCGTGAAACAGAGTTGTCATGGCCCTTTGATAGGTTGCCCCGGCGTTCTTCAAACCGAATTACATTACCTTGTAACAAAATGTGCCCCATGGGGTGATGAATGAAGTTTTCTCCATATCTTCTGGCGCCATTTTGAATTGATTATAGCCCGAGAATCCATCCATGAAGGAGATGACTTTGAACTTTGATGTACTGTCTACCAGTATGTCTATGTGCGGTAAGGGAAAATCATCCTTTGGACTGGCTTTGTTTAGATCCCTCTAGTCTACACACATTCTGACTTTTCCGTCCTTTTTCGGAACTGACACTATGTTGGCTAGCCATTGAGGATATTCTGAGGTGGCAAGGAAACCTGCGTCGATCTGTTTCTGCACTTCCTCCTTGATTTTGATAGCCATATCCGGGCGAGTCCGTCTCACCCTTTGTTTTACTGGCGGACATTCTGATCTTAACGGTAAATGATGCTCCACGATGCTGGTATCCAACCCTGGCATGTCCTGATAGGACCAAGCAAACACATCTAGAAACTCTTGAGAAGTTCTATAAAGCCCTTTCTAACAGTCGGACTGAGCAGTGCCCCAATCTTGACTTCTTTTCTCTCTTCTTCTGAACCCAAGTTGACCGTTTCCAATGGCTCTTTGTGAGGTTCAATGGACCTTTCCTCTTGTCTGAGTAATCGGGAGATCTCTTATGGAATTTCTTCTTCATCTTCTTCTTCAGCCTCAAATACCGAGAATTCAAAGTTGGGAGAAGGCATTGGATCGTGTGTTTCAATGGGGTTTAAAACAAGCAATCTGCATGACGTGATGGTTTGTTTTTTAGAAGAGATAGAGAGAATGCAAGAGTGTATGCGGTGTATTTTCTGAAAAATGATTGTTTTAATTTATTTTGGGTTGTTTTAGGATTACCATTTTCTGAAAAAAGAAAAGGGAAAACAACAATAACTTTAGAAATTACAGAATGACATTGTTTATTTATGATTTTGTCGATTCTTGAAACTACAGCCCTATAAAACAAAACTCTGTCACTTTGGGCGAAGCGAAGAGGGACATTTACAGAAAAGCGAGCCCTATAAAAACATCTGTTTCACCTGGACAGGGTGAAAGGTTAAAACAAAGATGGCAATTACTTAGACTTATGGACGACTTTCTCGATGACGTTGACCTCAGGGAAAGCATAGTTGATGAACTCTTGTCCTGCAATATTTACAGATTCATCGTTGCGATGGATATTTTTAGAAAGTCCTGAGTAATGATCCCATGATTTGCTGGGGACGCATGTATTCTTTTCAATATTGCTCAGCTGATAGGCGTCATTTGGCCGACTCTTTTGCCCTAAGTCTTCTGGGTTCGGCTGCCAGATGGGCAAGTCATCCAGTGGGTCATAATAGTCGTAGTCAAAGTTGTCTTTCATCAGAGTGTCCTCCTCTAATGAGTTAGGCGGAGCATGACATCCCTCAGGATCACAATCTCCATACATCATCTTGACGTCTGATCTTGGTAAATATCTCGGACTCTGTTTGGGAAAACAGAATGGCATGTGCGTTTCTTCCTGAGACATATAACTGTCCTCATTGAGATAAGACTTCCACTCTTCATCTGTATCGGAGGAGACACCCTCATTGGTGGTGTGTACTTCTTGAGACACTGGGTGGAGAAAGCCTCCACTGTGGAAGAAATCCTGAATGGGATGAAAATTTTCATCTTCCTTGGCAGTTTGGGTACAGGCTGAGGAGAAACCAAGACCTTTCTTTGTCTTGTTATCCGTAGGATTTATGAGTTGTCCCCATCTTTTTGTGTCATTATTCTCGATCACTTTGAGAGAATTTTTGTAGGAGGAAATCGATGTCCCTCTTTCTGATCAATTCTCATTGCTCACTGATAGTGCTTGAAACTGAGTTCCAACAACCTCCTCGGGTTCTACACTGGAGAACGATGATAAGTTGCTCACGATTAAGGCCTGATCTCCACAGATTGTGACTAGTTTATCATTCTTGACGAACTTCAGCTTCTGGTGAAGCGTCGAAGTGACTTCCCCAGTCTCGTGTATCCAAGGTCTTCCTAATAAACAACTGTAGGCTGCCCGGATGTCCATGACCTGGAAAGTGACTTAGAAAGTGTGAGGGTCGATAGTTATGGGAAGACCGACTTCGTCGATAACTATTTTTTTAGACCCGTCAAAGGCTTTGACGATGACCTCGCTGCCTCTCATCGGGGTTCCTTGAAATGATAGTCACATCAGAGTCGATTTTAGCATAACATTCAGAGCTGATCCTGTATCTACCAGTACGCTGGCTAGAGCATTGTCCTGGCAATTGACTGTAATGTTGAGCGCCATATTGTGATTTTTGCCTTCTTCCGGCAGTTTTTCATCACTGAATCCTAAATTGTTGCAGGAAGTGATATTGGAAATGATGATGTCAAACTGTCTTACTGTCACATCTTATTCTACGAAAGCTTGCTCCAAGACTTTCTGCAGAGCTTCCCCGTGAGCTTCGGAACTGAGTAAGAGAGATAACACAGATATTCTCGAAGGAGTTTGCAACAGCTGGTCTGCAATGTTGTACTCACTTCTCTGGATGAGCTTCAGCATCTCATCGTTGTTCTTTTAAAGGTCGGGATTACTGGATTGCCCGACTGGATGATTTGGAACTTCTGTTTGAGGTTCCTTTTCCTTGGTGGGTTCTCCAATTCCTCTGTTGAAGATCCGACCGCTCCGAGTTACTTGACTGATGTCGGCAATGTTTACGACAGAGGGTAATGGAGTTTCTTTTCCATTTCCGATTGCTGTTGCACCGTACTTGTAAGGGATAGCCTTATTCGATTTGTACAATATTGAACCTGGCAGGTAGATAACCACATGAGCCCTTTGATTTTTCTAACCATCGTAGGCAGCCTCAATTGGTTCGAGGTTGAGAATTTTTCTACTATCAAGAGGAATTCTTGATTCATCGAGTAGAGGGATTATGGCACAAACATTTTTGGTTTTCTCATGATCGGAGATTATGACAACGTCTTTGCTTTGACCAAGGAGATAGTCTGGTATCACACCGATCGACCCAGAACTTGAACACGCTCGAATTTCTTTCCGGTCCAACTGATTTTGAAGAGCTAACCGAATAAGGTAGTATCCTTGGTTGTTCTCTGAACAAACCCTACAGCGCTCGTAATTGTGTGGTGGCACCCGACCACGTCCGCTTTGTATTCAGGGTGTCTTTACTAGATCTGTTTCCATCTAGCAGACATCCTGACTTTGATGCCTATCAGGATTCTCGTTAGTCATACTGATCTGTTGTGTAGCTTCATCCAAGTAGATTGGAAGCCACCAGTGGTCCAACAAGTGTTGAAGTATTCTTTGGACAAGTGCACATCCTTGGTCGTCTTCACGAAACCTTTTACAGTCTTGATAATCACGTGAAGCCAGAAACCCAAGCCTGACTTGCTTAGAATGTAGTTCTACCAGACTGGTATTCATCAAGCATATGTCAAAGATCTGAATCATATTGACTTGATGGTTATTTCTATCCTGATAGTCCTGGATCCATCCGAAATCCATCTGATGTTGGAAGGCCTCTTGTACGAAAAAGCATCACTGATTGCTTATTGAACAGATCAGACAAGTATTGTAATCGTGTCGTGGCAGATTATGATATTGACTTTGCCTTGAATGCATTGCCACTAAGTTGACGTTCATTACAAGAATGTTGTGGTTCTGAACAATGTTGGGATGCACATGGGCCATGTTGACTTCACGGATTTGGTGATCTTGGATCCATTCGAAATCCATTTATTCTTGTAGAGCTGATTGCACTATAGAACATCCCTGATTATTCTTTGAGCAAATATCACACTAGTGATAGTTGTGAGATGGTATATGACCGTACCCGCTCTACCTGCAATGCATCTTGACCAGATTGGTTCCTAATAGGAGTACATCGTGGATTTGATAACTGCGGCAAAATTCTTCCTCTATTAAATTTACTACAGCTTTTTCGTGTTGTGGCAACGAGTTCGTCTGAACATTCAGATTAGTATTTTTGAAAGATAAGACCCCGTTCCTGACAAGCTTCTGTACATCGGACTTAAAACTGATATAGTTCTCGATGTTGTGCCCCTGTCCTTCTTGATGGAAAAGGCAAGTTTGATCCGCTTTGAACCAAAAAGGCGGATTTTTCGGTACTGTAAGAAGAGACCTGGTTTGGACGTGCCCCTTAGTCAGTAGAAGTGGAAATAGTTCTGCGTACAACATCGGTAAAGGGTCAAACCCTGGTGGTCGTATCGTACAATTGTTATTGTTGTACTGAGGATGAACCTGCTGAAGAGGTTGTTGTGTCCTTTGTTGATACTGTTGTTGATTTGGTTGGCTTTGAGCAACCTGAGGTTGATAAGTCGGAGCCGGCGCATGGTTGATAGCGGGAGTTACCGCCGCTATGGGTTGATACCTTCGCCTTTGCTTTCCGAGAGAGATATTACCAATATCTTGCTCTTTTTTCTTTGGGAAAGCACTACCATATCTTTTGGTACTGCTAGATGGCTCTGCATCTTTGACCAATCATCCTTCTCGGACTACTTCCTCAAGGCGCACTCCCATCTTCACCATTTTAGTGAAATCGCTGGGCGCACTTGCGACCATTCGGTCGTAGTAAAATGAAATTAAGGTTTTCAAAAAGATATTGGTCATCTCTTTTTCCTCAAGAGGGGGACAAATATGAGCGGCAATTTCACGCCATCTTTGAGCATATTCCTTAAAAGTTTCTTTGTCCTTCTGCGACATTGCTCTGAGTTGATCTATGTCTGGTGCCATATCCAAATTATATTTATACTATTGGACGAAGGCAGCGCCGAGATCTCTGAAAGTATTGATCTTGGTGCGGTTTAATCCCATGTACTATTTGAGTGCGGCACCGGTTAAACTGTCTTGGAAATAATGGATCACTAGCTGTTGATTTTCTGTCTGAGTTGACATCTTTCGAGCGTACATCACCAAATGACTTTGAGGGTAAGAGTTGTCCTTGTATTTCTCAAAGTCAGGCACCTTGAATTTGTGCGGTATTTTCACATTAGGGACCAGACAAAGGTCTGCGGCGTCCTTTCCGAATAAATCCTGACCGCGAATGGCATGCAGTTCCATCTGCATCTCCAAGAATTGTTCTTGGAACTCATTCATGCCTTCGTATATGTCTTCGTTTCCACCAGAAATTACTTGTGGAATCTGTCCTTCCGGGATAGTGTGCACTACTGGTTACGGTATAGTCATTACCATGGTAACTCTTGGCGCTTCCATGCCCTGAAGTTTGTAACCTTCAGGAGTTACTGTTGTAAACGTTGCATCTTCGCTTTCCCGAAGTTTGTAACATTCAGGCCTAGCGGTTCCTATTACGGCTTCTGGGTCTTTAGTGACCGGCGAGATATATCCTTCAGGTATAAAGTTAAGAGGCATGCCCTAGGGACGACCTTTAGGCATATTGTACCGAGGATGATTCTCAAGTGTCTCCATAATGGGCGTAGATGTGATCTTTGAGATCACAGTCCTTTGTTGTTGTCTCTGAGCTGTTGCCAGGGATTACATGTCATTGTGAAGTTTTTCCAAACTTTCCTTTAGAGCGTCGACTTCTTCTCTCAGCACTCTGTTCTCTTCCTCGAGATTGTCCATTTTCTTTTATCGATTGGCCCGAGTATTGTATGAGTGAGACAATTTGACTCTAGAATCACGACGTATACGTGAGATTCAAAGATAAGAAGAACGTGTTACGTGAGAATGATGAATGATATGCAATGATATATATTTTTTTTGTTTTTTTTGCTTTAATCAAAAAGAAACTTCAACAAATAGATTGCAAAAGTGGCGCAGAAACAGAGTCGCCAGCAATGTGTATTTATCCCAAGAGAGGGAAAGGAAACACTGCATAAACCTGGGGGAAAGGAAAAGCATGGTCTCACGACTAAGAGAAATGGGTAAGGGAGTCAGTTATGCAAAGGGAAGGTGTTAGCACCCCACACATCCATCGTACTCGATGGGATCCACACTTGTTGTCTCAATCAAAGGGTGTCGTCGTCTGAAGCTCCACTGCTACTGGAAAGGAGAAGGAACGAGAACGGAGAAGAACGAAGAAACAGAGGAGAAAAGAAAAAAAAGTGACTCGGTAGGACATCCTTGGAGTCCTAGGCCTACGTATTCCTTCGGGAGCGGGAAAGTCAGAGTCAACGTAGTTCGGACACGAACTAAGGGGGGAGGTTGCTCGCCAAGACATCGCCGTCTCGTGCCTACGTATCCTCAATCTAACCAGAGAGAGGAAATCAGAGCAGTCGTAGTTCGACTTAACAAAGTCGGTGTTTTTTATAAGCGACTTTAAGTTCGCATCTGACAGTTAGGGTCGATGCCTGTTTGCGACGAGACGGAAGTAACATGCCCTTTTCTGAAAATGAGGTTTGGAACTTAACGATCCCGAAGGATAAAAAGGTTTGAGTTTGTTTTGTGTTTTTTAGACAGAAGTGTTTTTTGAAGTTATTTGTAACTTGCATTGCACCCAAGTCTACAACATAGGAACGAATACATCGCGTATCGTCCCCAACAGGACGTACACTAAGTACCCTAGAAGAATGAAGGGAGACCCCCCCATTATTCACATCCCACATCTAAGGCTCATGCGCAATACACGTTTAACCTTTATTAAGTGTTTTTAGAAAGGTTGTGAGATGAGAAGAGAAGACTCAAGTTGAAGAGAAAACACTAAAGGGAATCTAATTTGTTCCTAATGTTATCATGCAAAAGTGGCCCTAAGGTCAAGGTTTAGAAGAGGGATGCTACCTATGTTAGCATGCATGGATTACTATCCTAATGTCTCTCCTACCTCCGACTTAATCAAAAATTAAGTGGAGCGAGGAATCCTATGGGATCATGTCATCCGACAAGTAAACACATGATAAATCAATCACAAAATGAAATAAAGGCGACTAAAGAGTGAACAGTGTCAGTTAGCAATAATATCACACAATCACAATAAGAAAGAGGGACCTTTAGCCAAGGGGTCATATCAACCGAGGCAAACAAGCTAGGTGTGGGAAGTAGGGGTGTTCACCCAATGGTATCAAGAACCATGGAGAGCAGAATAAAAAAGGGGAAGATGTGAATCAGATCACATAAGCATCAGCATTGGTTAATGCGAGCTATAGACAAGGCGCGGGGGTTTGATTACTAAACCCTCATTCCACTGACGGACTCGATAACACGAGCAAGATATGTTCAAAGCTTCAATCATGTAATGAGAGCTAAGAACGACTCAACTAGAATAACGGGGGTCGATTGCGAACCCTACCTTCCGTCAATTGCCTCCTTGGAGGTCTTACAAGGGGAAATGGGGAATGGGATGCCTCTTTGGAGGTCTTTAGGCACAATATTAAACAAGCACAATCATGGCCTCACTTGAGGGCTTTCCATACAATCCTACTTATCATGGCATCGACTATTCCTACTTCTCATGGCATTTGAAAGCATTAAAGAGAAGTGAAGAGATAAGGAGTCCTACCAAACGGATATGAATCCGTAGCAAAGCAACGAAAGCGCAACGAAAGCAAGTCACGAAAGCACCTATAAACCAATAGCAAACCAAGTTAGAAACAAGTTTTTATTTACAAAAATGAAATGGTCAAACCACCTTTGGAATGTCTCCTTTGTGTACCTTGCACATGTGAACCAAAGACATTAGTAATAACAAGAGAGTGTATGTACAACATGAAACCTAAGTCTAATGACTATGTACATTTAAGTCACACTAGTCAAAGTGAAAGACCTAAAAGGATTATGAAATTACAAGTCAAGTTACAACTATGCTACAAGACTAATCTACTTTGAAGTTAAAGGTAAGCCAACAAAAGAAACCCATTACAAGTTAGATGAATTGAATTAAAACGTGAAAATGGACCAAGGTCAGAAGTGAAACAACTTATACGCATGCTTAAAACCAATCTCAAAGTGTCACAAAGGTTTGCATTAAACTCTCTCTCCAAAGTCAATTAATTCCATGAGCAAAATCACATTTAAACTTCTCATACAAGTATGTCAAATTGTCACTCAAGTAAGGCAAATTAAATGACATGGTAAGGCAATGTTAAAGCTCACACACCAGAGGAAAATGACCTATAAAATGTCCTAATTGACTCCCAAAAACAATCATGAACATGGCATACAAGTGGCATCAAAAGAAGTGGCCAAAGTGAAACACAAATTCAAGTTCGCATACACACAAAGTAGGCATCATTTAAGGCATGTGAAATGGTCCAATGCAATACTCAAGCATGTCTCAATTTTGCATCAAAATACACTTAATAATATGCTAAAACTCATATTCAAAGTTGGCTCAAAGGGCCCTCATACAAGTCCTAAACATATCCTATCTCTATGCATGCTTACACATAATATGTTCACCTTGGAAAATTTGTGACGAATAGAAAAATGCCTTTGAAAATTATGGGTAATCAAACAAGTCATTCCAAGTCTAGTAGGTAATCACATGCAAAAGATAAGGTTCATATCATGCATCAAACATACTCAATCAATTACAAACATAGCACAAACATCAATGATGATCATACGAATTAAGGCTCAAAAGATTAACTTCAAAAGTATCCCAAAACTAAAGTACGATGCACCAATCAATCACCATGATGTTAAAAAATCAAATGCCTAAATTTAAATAAAAAATCAGCTCCAAATTGTCAAGGGAAAATCACATTCTATGACCTACATCACAAGATACACCATTAAGAACATATTCCTTTCCAAAATTCCAGAAAAATACCAAACAGCCCCTAAAATGAGATAAAAATGTCCAAAAATTAATTAACACTTCTAAAAACATACATGAATTTTCTCAGAATTTTCTGACCATTTCTACTATTTTTAGAATTCAGATTATGAAACGTGTATGAAATATGGAATTGAAAACAACAAGAAGCAAGGGGGGTATGCCTAAGCAAAAGTTTCAGTTCCAATTCTTCGTGGGCTTAACAAGGGAGGTGCAAGTAGCAGAAAAAGGATAGGCCCAAGGAACTTTAGGGCCTGGGGCACACGGTAGTCCCTCATGGACTCAAGAATCCATCCCAACCGCGTATTCATCCATGGAATCCAATCAACAGCTATGGCTAAAGGGTGTGTGGTATCTACTATGGGGGAACACGCATAGTATCATTGTTAGGGGAAACTGAACGGTGACAAGTGTCCACCGTGGTGACACATGTCACCGCCGGAAAGGCTGCAACAACACCTTACCTCTTTAATACAAGTTAACGGTGGATGAAGAACCATTTCAATTGCCAACAAAAACTCTTCTCTCTCCGTCTATCCCTCTCCTTGAATACTCTCCTCTCACAAACAAACACCACAACGACCTTCTTAATCTCCTTCGCAAGCCTCGCCGCCACACTTTCTCATAGAACCACCGGAAAACACCACGCCGGAAGGAACATCGTCCGCCATCTCTTCTCTTCTTCGCTCTCTCGTATCACCTTCTCCAAACAATGCCGGCATAACACCGCTCCGACCTCCTCTACTCTTCAGCGTTCTTCTCCATTCCAATCACGCCGCCGCGCCACAACAACATCATTCGCGTTAAACGGTTTCAATTAAAATCTACGCTCCACCTCAAATCAAAGCCTAAACGGAAATGATCTAATCTAAACGCGAGAACGAAAACAAAGATAGAGATGCAAAAGATGAAGATGCTTACCTATCAGAGTTCGTCCGATGCATCTTTGAAAGTGAGGTATGCTCTTCTTCTTTCGGCTTTGAATTCTGATGTGCTCTTCAATCCATCGCGACTTCCAATCCGCTGCTTCTTCTTCTTACGATTCCGTTTCTATTGTTGACGATGAACTTCTGCTTGCGTCGTTCAATTTCTTTCGATTTTGCTTCGTATTTGCATCTTTTTCCTCTTCTTTATGATTTACGAATCGCTTCTGATGGTTGTTGATGCGTGCTTCTGTTGCAGGTTGTTGTGAGTTGCACGATGAAGATGTTGATTCACAGAGATTTTCGATGATTTATTGATGCCGCGAATCTTCCAAATTCTCGGTTGTTGCAGGTTCTGCTAAAGGAAGATGATGACGTTGAGGATTGAAGCTGGTGGGGAAGTGAAGAAGAATCCGGAGAGTTTGAATTGGTTATGAAATTGATGAAGAATTCGAAGTTGAAGCTTGATGAAATTGGATTATAAAAGAATTGGTTGAAAACTTCTGTCAGAAGCTCTGTTAGTTTTCGGTTAGGGAGTTATGGGATTCTGTTAGAGTCTGTTAGCAGGTTAGGAGTTAACTGCTATGGTTTTTCTGGTGTGGAATTTTTTGGTGTGTAATGGATGCCGCGAAAGCTTTTATTTGCTACCATATTTATTCTCTCTAAAATTTCCTGATGCCAAACCTTTCAGGAATTATTTCTGTAATATCTATTTTTCCTGCTGTTAAGATTTTTCTCCTGAATTCACCGCTATGAATATTTTTGATTCTGCTATATTTTCCTGTTATAATTTGCTGCCAAGGAAAATAATGTTATAATCCCTACTGCTGCCCATATTGCAATGATCAACATAACATACACAACCTTCACTTTAACAATCCCTTTTGTAAATTCCGTAACTAAGGCTTCAACCCAACAATTTTATTCTTCTTTTTTTGTTTTTTTGGCCACCAGTCGGTGAAGCACGATGGGATACCCATAACGCAATCCGAGACGAGTGCCTCCAAATTTTCTCTGTCCTAGTCTTCAAGTGAGCAAAGAACATAGACATTATTTGAACGGATGTAAATGTATGAGTTTACTGCAAATATCAATCAAAGCTTAGGCCTATCTCAGATTTTGGTCTAAAAATAGACTTTGAGTTTGAAATGGATTAAAAATGGGATTTAGAACCTAGATGGACAAAGATGGATACAAATAGCTTGGACTAGCATGTGGATTTTGTGGATTTGAAAATGTTTATGAATGGATGTGGATATTTGTAATGCAATTTGGATTTGGCTTTGGGTATTTGGATAATGGTTTTAACAATGGATATGAACATGAATCGAGGAAGTGGATATTCGACATGGTTATAGGTTTTGGATGTGAATTGGACATATAAATGGGTAATTGGAATGGTTTAACGGATAAAATGGATATTTGGACATGGATAAAAAAAATGGTTTAAATTGTTATGGGTTATCTTTGGGTATTGAATTGGATATTTGGAATTTGGGTTGTGGTTTATGGTTGAAATGGATACGGATCAAGAATGGATATGGACCTTACAATTTTGAATTTTGACTTGGATAATGGGATTGGATTATGATTGGAAAATGGATGTCTACTTGAATTTAAATTAGAATGGTGGAGAAATGATGAGTTTGGGTGCCAAGACGAAAACCCTTTAAAACATCCAACCGCCTTAAACCCTTTAATCCAATTGAACTTATGAAATCTCTTGGATGAAGCTTCTCTCTAATGAATCCATGCCAACTTCAATTCTCAGGCCCAAATATTAACTTGTATTACAAGCAACCAATAATAAGCAACTGAGAGGACGAGAATGCCTCGACCATGAACCTTAACCACCATCTCCAGTTGATGAATATCAACCAAGTCGCACAGAAGATAAGAAACCATGATCCCACGCCTCACGAGCCCAATACAAATGAACGAATAAGTATGACCTAATGATGCAAATGAAAAGGAAACATAAGCCAGTTAAGGTTAGAGAAAACAAAAGTAGGGCAAATTTTGAGGTGTTACAGTTACCTGCTGGGAGTATTACCACTTGCCAAGAGATGGAGACAACCTTTCTAAACGAGTATTTTCCTGCTTCTGTGTACATCCGTAAAAGGTATGACATTGTTAATTTTAAATAGAAGGAGGGAGAGTCACTCGGAGATGCATATAAGAGATTTAAAAGATTGTTGGTTGCATGTCCTACTCGCAACATGGATGCAACTGAACAAATGCAGAATTTTGTAAATGGTCTGAAGATGAAAACCAAGCAACTCATTGATACAGCTGCCGGTGGCTCATCCAATTTTTCAACAGCCACTGGTATCAAAAGGATCATTGAAGCTATTGTTGCAAATGAACATTTGGAACTGTATGACAGTAGTGTGAGTCAACCAGAAAGTGCCATACCCGAAATATTGACCACCAAGATTTCCCATCATTGTGAGAATCATCACCACAATATGGATGTACCATCATGTCTCATCAATTTCCTTAAGGATTGTTGAGCTTTCACTACTGCCAAGAATTAGGGTTTAGGCCCTCTCTGAGCATTTAGGCAAAAGATCAATCAAGAAATGGTATGATCTTCAACTTGTCTAGTCTCTCCAACACCCATAAAGGATCAAGAGGACTCCCATATCAAGAATCAAGCACAAGAGTGCAACATCTCAAGCTGACCAAGCCTCGAGATCCACAATGTCACCAAATTAGGGTTTTGGTCGATCATGCCTGCAGATGGAAAATTTTCCTCTTTGTATGAGCCAATACTTCAAAACATGATCCAAAATGCTCCAAGGGATCTCATGGACCCAATCATCAAGTCAATTTAGCCTCATGGGATGCATTCATAAAAAATCAGGAATTAGGGTTTCTTGACCTAATTCACCCCTAAGTTAACTTTTGGAGCAAAGCATTAGCCAAGAGCTCAAGACATGATTTGAGAGCCTCAAATACACCACATTGATCCATTTACAACAATGGATTGATCCAAGAAGCTTGATTCACAAGTTTCAATTTCATCTGAACCACAATTAGGGTTTTGAAGGAAAAGTCAACTGTACCTTTGACTTTTGACCAAGACATGCTCCTAAACCTTGATACATGATTCAATACACCCTATTACACATATGGAACCCATCCATTTGGTTTTAATTAGGTCAAGGACTTGATTTTACAAAAGATCGCACAGTTTGGATTTTATCTTATAAAAAGTCAACTGTGCACAAAATCAAGTTTGACTTTTTGGAATTTTTCACAAATATGGTTCCCCTAAGTCAAAAACAATGATAATATATGGTATTGATCATCATTCATCAAGAAAAATCAAGAAAAGTGAGGTTTCTTGCCAAAGGGGCAACCTTGAGAAACCAAAATTTTTTTAAGTTATGGAACAAAAGTGGTTTTTACCTAACTTTGCAAGGTCATAACTCCTAAACCACAAGGCCTTTTTCCCCTATTCAAAGCTCAAATGAAAGTCCATCTGACATACTTCAAATATGTCAACTACAAGAGATTCCAAATCCTCATGGATTTTGAGTTATGGATTAATCAAAATCACAAAAACATGAAAATGACCACTTTTCCAACACTTAGTGAAATTTTCAATAAGTCAGAATGTGTCTTACTTTTTTCAAAATGTAGAGGCATTTTTCACTATGATCCAAGGGGATTCAGAACCATTTGTGAACATCAAAGTTAAAGTATGTCATGAGAACTTTCCAACAAGTACCAAATCATCTCCAAATTCAATTTGAGTAGGGAGTTCCAACCCTTGGAACATGGCATCATGGACTGATTTTGTTCAAGGCAGATTATAGGCCATTTGCTCGATTTGGCCAAATCAGATAATTCCAAGCCTTGTCATCCATTTGGAAACCTCAATGGATAAAATCAAAGAGGAATGATCTGATCCACAAGCCTCCCAAGTCCAAGGAATTACATATAGCCATAAGTGCCCTAAAATGGCTAAAAAGCTCAAAGGCTCCAATTTTGTTTCAAAGCATTCAATGGATACATCAAGGTGGCATGGACTGAAGCAAATCTAATTGAATGAGTCAAGATTCCACTCTGAATCAAAGGACCATAGGCCTGTGCCCTAACCTCAATTCAATGGCTAGAGGAGACTAAAGATGCCTTTTGCTACAATTGACCAAGGGACTGTCCAAGCTGCCATTCATTATTGCTACCAAAACAAACTTGACACACTATAAATAGAGCTCATTTATGGTCAGTTTGAGTACACCAAAGCACTACAACACTTGCTTTCCTCAAAATCTCTCTCATTAGGCCAAAATGCCTTCTTTTGCAAGTCATCTATGAGTTTTTGAGTTAGAGAGAAATTCCACCACAGCTCATGATCCAAACACATCCAATATATCATATATAAGCTGTTCAAACACTCACCCTTGATCTGAAACACCAAATCAGAAAGTCAACCTCCAAAACCTCAAATTTTGAATTTTTTGCATTTTCAAGCCATGTCTTGATTCAGTCACTTCCAAAACCAAACAAGGCCTCAAACACACTCCAAATATCATCCTCAAACTGTCCCAATTGGTTCCCCTCATCTGGAACACCATTTGAGTGAGTTACCATTTTGGTCACTTTTGCCACTTTTGCAAGAAAGAGCCAGTTCTTGTTCCTGAGGTTTCTAGCTGGTTTTGATCATCCTAAAAGCTTCTAAGGGATCAATCGAGAGTGTCTAAAGCATTGGATCACTTCTGGCACAAGGATCTTGTCAGTTAGCACAAGGAGCTTCAAGAGGTAAGTGCATCATAACTTGAGCTCTCTAAATCTTGCATTGCTTTGATGTCCATTGATTATGGACATCTCATACATGTCATATATGTTATGTTTGAACCAATTTGCCATGCTATTGTTGCCTGTATAATGAGATAGCATAGAACATGCAAATCTAGGCCTATTTTGAAACCACTATCGAGTTTTAAAATAGGGAAATCTTTAGAAAAATCTAAAAGCACCATTGGATTCCTCATGAAATTCTAGGCATGATACACCTAAATTTTGTCCAAATCCATGGAGAAATGAGGAAGTTAGAGCCTTCACACAAGAGGCAAAAATCAGGCCTTGCCTTGGGCAAGGGCCAGGCCATGGCGCCTTGGCCAGACCTAAAACCAAGGCCCCCATATATGTTTATCGGGTGGTTTTGATACACGGATGTATCACCACCCCAGTGGTAGCGGGCATATGTGTTTGGTTGGGAGGTCGTAGGTTCAAGACCCACCCAGACCATTTTACTATTTTTTGCATATTTTGCTATTTTTCACATATTTTATGGTTTTTATTAATTAATTCCAAAATTAATTTCTCTCTCAATTTTAATTATTTTTTATTGGTTCTTTTTTTCAAAATTCCCAAAAATATTAAAATATTTTATTCCACATAAATTTCAAAAAAATGTTATTTATTTTATATATTTGATATTTTTGTAAAGAATTATGTTTTTATTTGTTTTTAGGCATTAAAAAATATTTCTTTCTCTTGTTTTTTTATCCAAATGATTTTCAAATCATTCTATGAATAAAACATGATTTTTCAAACATTAATCCAAGATCACAATTTGTTTTTCACACATGTTGATCATTTTAATTGAATTTTATTCAATTAAAATACATTTTAAAATCAAATTAGGGTTTTAATTACTACACACCCTCACAAATCTTTTTCAAAACACTTTGGGCCTCTAATAGAGTGTAAGACCCAAACCCTTTATATAGAAAACCTTTTTTGGGCCTCAGTCATTATATAAGTCCCAGCACATAAAAAAATCTCGGCGCGATCACCGTTTTCAAAACAAAAATCATCTGGGCCTCCCCTCGAGTTGTAAGTCCCATCTTTATTTTTTTAAATATACTTTTGGGCCTTTAATAGAGTGTAAGACCCAACCCTCTTGTGTACATAAATAATTTTGGGCCTCAGTCGTTGTATAAGTCCTAGTACAGTTTTTAAAACGACGGTGCAATCACTGTCTTTCATTGGGCCTCTCCTTGAGCTGTAAGCCCCATCTCTTGTACAAAAATAAACTTTGGGCCTCTAATAGAGTCTAAGACCCACACCTATTTTGTTAATACAATAAATTTGGGCCTCAGTCATTGTATAAGTCCCTCTGTGATTTTCAAACTACGACGCGATTGTCGCCTTTTCAAAGGATTTCATCTGGGCCTCTCCTTGAGTATAAGCCCCAATATTTTCAAAACAACTTTCCCTTTTAATTTAGGTTCAAATTCATAGTCGTTATCAAAACTCTCTTTAATTTCTTGAAACAACTAACCAAACAACTGTTACAATGGAAGTTTGCTCACTTGTAAGTTTTAAACAACTTTCTTTTACATACTTGCATATATATATATATATATATATTTGTTTGTGCTGGAAGCTTGCTCACCTGTAAGTCCTCCTACCCTCTTTTACATACAGTATATATTTCATCTGTATATATATGCTTGTATATATTTCCTTAGAGTTTTCCCCGGCAATTAGGTCTAGGATTAGATAAAGCCAGTGGTCACTCTTTTAACACAGTCAAAACTAGTTCCACATAGGAATTTCCAGATACAGTCTTGCCTCCTCTTGGGCTTATAGAATATAGAACAAAGAGAAAGGCATTATTATTGGTGAAACTTTTCTCAGACTGTCACTATTAGAAAATTGTCAAAGAAATTCATTTCCCCCAGATAGGATTAATTCCCGATGAAACTTCTCTTGAATTTCTTCAAACCCTAGAATTGTTCACTAAAGAAAGGATTATTCCCGGTGAAACCTTTCTTGAACTTTTCTTAGGTTTGGACCCACAGGCTTCCTAAAAGCATCCCAACCTCCTCTTGGGCTTTGTACAAGGATCCTCAGGCTTCTTAGAAGTTCTCATGCCTTCTCTTGGGCTCAGTACAAGGACCCAAAGACCTCTTACAGGTATAGGACAGAACCTAGTCATCCTTTGTTAGAGTAGTTTTTCTAAAAGTCAAAACATCAGACCAATTTAGAGTTGATTCTCATCCCTTAAAAAGTCAGCCTCCTCTTGGGCTCCATACAAAGATAAACCCCTTTAATGAATATAGACTTAGACAATCTCATCCCCTTTTGGATCTCAAGAAACCCTCAAGTTTCCCAAAAGCACAGGATAAACCCTGATCATCTCATCAATTTCCAACAGAGTTAAAACTTCTCACTTTATTTTTCCCCCAGCTAGGGTCAAATCACTATCAATAAACCTTTATCAGAACCTCATGGTCTCTGAAATCCCAACTTTTCTGTAATCCTCAGTAAGAGTTGATTCCCCACTTTGGACCTGTCTTTGGATCTCAATAATCCTCAGCAGAAGCTAGCTTCCTCTTAGGCTTTGTATAAGGATCTTTCAACACTCTCTTGTTGAGTCAATCATCTTTTAGCCTCAATCTTGAGCTTTGTACAAGATAGATAAAAACACTCTCTTGTTGAGTCAATCATTTTCAGCCTCCTCTTAGGTATTGTATAAGGATCTTTCAACACTCTCTTGTTGAGTCAATCAGCTTCTCAGCCTTAATCTTGGGCTTGGTACAAGACAGATAAAAACACTCTCTTGTTGAGTCAATCATTTTCAGCCTCCTCTTAGGCTTTGTATAATGATCCTTCTTTTCCTCAGCAAAAGTCAGCCTCAATCTTGGGCTTTGTACAAGACACCCACATAAACATTCTCTTGTTGATTCAGTCAAATATTTTTTAGCCTCAATCTTGGGCTTTGTACAAGACACCCACATAAACACTCTCTTGTTGAGTCAGTCAAATATTTTTTAGCCTCAATCTTGGGCTTTGTACAAGACACCATATAAAATCTCCTTAAGCAGAGTGGATCCTCTTTTTAGCCTCAATCTTGGGCTTTGTACAAGACAAATCATACTCTCCAGCTGAGTCAGTCAACTTTTTCAGCCTCAATCTTGGGCTTTGTACAAGACAGATAAAACCTCTCACCAGTAGAGTCAGTTTCCCCTTTTAGCCTCAATCTTGGAGTCAAAAATAATCCCCAGTGGAGTCAAAAACCCTCTTTCAGCCTCAATCTTGGGCTTTGTACAAGACAGACAAAATATCTCCCCAGAAAAGGTAACTTCCAGCCTCCTCTTAGGCTTTGTATAATGATATCCCCCAAAAAGAGTTAGTCTCTTTTTTAGCCTCAATCTTGGGCTTTGTACAAGACAGATAAACACTCTCTTAATTGAGTCAGTATTTTCCAGCCTCCTCTTAAGCTTTGTATAATAACCTCCCCAGAGGAGTCAATCAACCTCTTAGCTTCAACCTTGGTCTTTGATCAAGGCACACAAAAATCAAACATCCCCTAAGAGGAAATCAAAATCTCTCTGTAGAAAGACATTTCTCTGTATATCACACATCAAACAGAAAATCAAAACAAACCCTAATCCCAGATAATTGCCATAAGTGGCACACTTGTCGATTCAAAATCCAAGTTGTAGTCCATCTTTTATCCTGGTATTCCCCCTCTTTCATCTAATTGCTATAAGTGGCAAGCCTCTGGATTACAAACATCCGTGCCACTGTCCCTCTCTTAGCATGAAAGATTCCTAAGGAAAAATGGCATTGCTCAACACTGAGTTAAAGTTTCCTCCTTTAGGATAAATCCCTCATAAAGGAAATTATGGCTTTGCTGGATTCTCATATCCCAGTTAAAGTAATTTTCCTTTATAATCAGTCACCAACAGTTGTGATAAACAGATGAGATATCTCCCTTTAGAGGTGATAAATTCTCTCTCAGTCAAACTTTTAGCTTCAGTCTTGGGCTTTAAACAAGACACAAATACTCAACCTTTTAGCTTCAATCTTGGGCTTTGAACAAGACACCAAACATCTTTTCCTCCCATAGAATAGGAGGAACTATGATTGCTCTGATTTTCCTGTTTTCTTTAACGGGAATACGCAGGCATAAGATTGCAAAATCTTAGCGAGCATACCAATCAAAAACTTTAGGTCCAGTACCTTCACGCTAATCAAAAACCTTAGGTCCAGTACCTTACCATCGGAAAAATCCCGAAATCAACAAAAACTCTCTCTCTCTCAACACTCCAAAGGAGAAACTTTCCCAACCCATGACATACAAACACCAGTAAGTAGAAAATAGTGTAGAAATTGCTAACAACCTGTGGATAACCACATATAGGATGGGTAATTGACAACTCCCTATTGTATAACCTGACCCCGGACCCCCCAATCTCTTAAGCATTTGTTCAGTTAAACATTTGCGTGCAAGGTTAGTTTTAGATAGCTTCCCTTTCCTTTCTAGCTTCATAGGATAAATAAGAAATCAGAAAGTAGCACCCAACTCCTACCATTGCGGTGAGGAGAAACCCATGGCGATAAGGTGGTCGCGTCACTGATAAAAATCGTACGCTACAGGAAAATGGCGACTCTGCTGGGGATCGTCTTACTAGGATCTGTCCTTATCTAGGATTAGAATTCCTAAGAGGTCTAGGTTGTTAGAAATTTTTCTACATACTATATACTATATATACTGCTTTTTCTACTTAATATCTGTGTTTATTTTTCTGTCAATGGGAATGCAATTGATACACATGTGGAAAGTTTGAGAGAACCCTAAGGTAAGGGATGGCATAGACGGGGAAACTTGCAGGGAGTGAATCCCGAACAAGCGAACCTGGTAGACCATCAAATCAGGCGAAGGCCCATGTGGATACTATGTTGAACGACCGATCATCATGAAAACATACACTATCTCAGTGTGGCACCCATGACCCTGAGGATTTAGTAGACATTAACCATATGACCACTTGGTAGTGCGGTGACTATCGAAAATAGTTGATACGTGATACTACACTCAAATGAGATTACCCTAGGATACTACGGCTCGCTCGGGTGAACCAGCTTGCTGTTGATATCCCTAGGGGGTCAAAGATTTTGGGAACCTTTAACTCGTTCTACATGTACAAAAATTTACCAGAATACAACCTTTGGAGATGGGTAGAGACATGACTCCATGCTCGTGACGTTGAACCCTTGAACCCATGTTTTTTCAATGTTTTTGTGTGCTGCATTCATGCATTCATTTAAAAAAACTCTTAAACAAAGAAAAATCTTCTCTCTTCTCTTCTCTTTTTCAAAATAAACTAAAACAGTAATTGCAAATATCAGAAAGATTGCGTTATGGATTTCGGTAGAAGAAAGACGCACAAGTACACCTTCAAGGCTCCAAAACTAGAGGATTTAAGGAGGTTGGTAAGGATGATTACCAACCCTGATGCTTTCAGAGCTAAGCATGGAGGATTACTGTCTCTGTTAAGGGTCCACGTAGTTGAAGGAATCTTGTCTACGTTAATTCAGTTTTATGATCTGGTTTATCACTGGTTCACATTCCCCGGATTATCAACTAGCACCAACACTGGAAGAGTACTCTCATTTAACTGATTTACCTATCACTGACCGAGCTCCATTTTCCGGACTGGAAGAAATTCCAAAGGATCAAACCACTGCTGGAGCAATCTATTTGGACGAGTCAGACGTCAGGACTCACATGACCACTAAGGAAGGAATCCAGGGTTTACCAGCTAAATTCCTGATAGAGAAAGCTCTATACTTTGCCAGTATAGGAAACATAACTGCTTTCGAAGATATCTTTGTTCTACTTACATACGGGTTATTCCTCTTTCCCAACATCGATAACTTCGTCGATACCAATGCCATTAAGATATATCTGATTGGAAACCCCGTACCAACCTTGCTCGCAGATGCTTATCATTCTGTACACTTGAGGAATTTGTATAGTGGAGGAATGCTCACATGATGTGTACCCTTACTCTACAAATGGTTCACTTCCCACTTGCCCAAATCTGCTGCTTTTTGGGACCATAAGAGTACTCTACGTTGGTCACAGAGAATCATGTCTCTCACCAACTCTGACATAGATTGGTACAAGAGGATTTATGAGGGGATAAATATCATCGACAAATGTGGAAACTTCCCTAATGTACCCCTCATAGGAACTAAAGGAGGAATCAACTATCATCCAATTTTAGTTCGTCGTCAACTCGGATACCCGATGAGGCATATCCCGCATAATGTTCATTTGGAAGGTCTTTTCTTCAAGGAAGAGGAAAATGACAGGGCACTAAAGAAGGAAATAGTGCATGCCTGGCAACACATTCACAGGAAAGGAAGAGAGTCTCTAGGAAGACCAGACTGTATCTCTGGAACCTTATCTCCACTGGGTACAAACTAGAGCCCTTAAGTTGAGGATGCCTTACCCTCGTCAAGAAGTTCTTCCGTTAAAGGAATCTGTCCTTTATTTTATGTCTGATACGAAAAAACTCCAGGTTGCTCTCAACAAAGTTCAACGGGAGAAAAGCTCTTGGAAAAACAAGTATCGAATCCTCAATGTGGAGTGTACCAAAATTCAGGAACTGTTAAAAGAAAAGGATGCTCTGATTGAGATTCTAGAACAACATGCTATAGAAGATCAAAGGAACTTGCTCACTCCTTTCACTTGGCAAAAGACTGACAACCCGACAACGGCTGAAGAACCCCGATCAAAGAAAAGGAAAATACCAGAACCAGCGTCTGAGATCTCCTCAGAGAGGACTCAGGATCCCTGAGCTTAGACATTTTCCTTACAACACTTTGTAAAATACTGTATTTTCCCTTTCTACAATCTTTCAAATTCAATAAAAAAGGGGTCTCCCCACTGTATGATGTAACACCTCAAAATTTGCCCTCTTGCTTTTAGCTTTTACTGGCTTACGTTTCATTGCATTTTGCATAATCATCATTTGCATTTCATTGGTTCATTGTCATGGGATCAGGGTATCTAAACCAAATCCAAGGAGCCTTGAGCCTCAAGGGGTCCTAATTGGTCATCACCTCATCATATGATCAAGCTTGACAAGAGAATGTAAGGGAATCACATCATCCTAACCAGTGCAAAACTAGGGTTTTGGAATTCTTGAGTATAATGCCTCAATGGGTGAGATCTTTGAGCTTTTTCACCTCCCAATGTCATATATCATCTTTGTTAGAAAGGATATACATCATATTTAGAGGAATTTGAATTTGGAGGATGTGTTGTTTTCTCCTAGCAAAAGTAGTCCAAATTAGGGTTTTGAGTTCAATCAGTCTTCTGATGAAATTTTGGTTCAAATTTGATCTCAATGTTTTCCACATGATGTCAAGTATCTAAGGATGGAAGATTGCCCATTGGGTCATTTCAGAAGGTTTTCAATTGGTCAGTTGCTTGAGAATCAAGAAATTTGGGGAAAAGTCAACTGTGCGGTGAAAAAAGTCAACTCCTGACTTTTTAAGGTCAAATTCATGGTCCTCAAGTCAAATATGTCTAATGGTGAAGATTTGATCAAGAAATGTCAAGAGATTCATCATAAATCAAGAATTGTACAAAGTTTCCATTTTTAGAAATTTAGGGTTTCTAAAAATGGCAAGTTTGGACCATTTTGCACTCCATTTCAAGGCATTCTTTCTTCAGGATAAAGGCTTCAAAATTCAGGCCTAAGTTGAGCCAATTAAAGATCACATTTCAAGCTTCAAATCCATACCAAGAACTTTTCCATTGGATCAAAATGGAAGGAGTTATGATCAATCAAAGTTTGGTAAAATCAAGGCAAAAACCAAGTCATGGCCAAGCAAAACTGGGCTGGCACACATGCATTTCATCAAACATGTGGTGTTCCAAATGTCAAGCTATTTTTCTCCCTCAAAAATGCTTCAAATGGAAAATTGTTGAACACCAATCTTGTTCATCTCCATGTCCTCTTTAACTTTGATGTTTGACATTTTTTCATTTGAACAGGTTATGAAGGTCATATGAGGGTTCAAAGAGAGATGTTTCACTCTGAAATTTCCATAGGCCATGTTGCCATGCATGTCACAATTTACCTCGCCCATAAGTCAGTTTGTTTGCTTGTGTTTCAAGTCATTTTCCATCACTTTCCAAGCTCCCAATCACTTTGATTCCAACTACAAATCTGTTCTATGATGTTTCTTCTTTTCATTGACACCATAACCTTACTATTTCATCCACTACGCATAGAGTTTTTCCTCCTCAAACTTCCATATTTTCACTGAATCGTGTGCTGGCCAAAATAAGGTGCTTGGCATTGTTATTGTTGTTATTACATACCACATGCATGCTATTACATTACTTTTTCTAGCCAAACACACTCTTACATCATATGCCATGATGATACACACCATTGCCTCATTTGTACAAACAAAGAGAGAGAGGAAACTTGGAGAGTAAGCTGCTGCAAGATCATTGGAACCATCATCACCCTTCATTCTAAAATCACCACCATAAACTAACATACTCCCTCATCACCATAGCAAAACTCACCAACTCGTGGCATAACTACCTCGGCTCATTTTGTTAACTCTAAACTCAGTTAACTCACTCACTTAACTCTCTTTCTAAATGTCAACCATAGTGTGGTTAAGCCTTAACCAAGGATATAAATAGAAAGCTCTAACTAACTGTGGGAGAACTCTTCATTTTCTCACATTTCACAAACCAGAGCTCTCACATCTCTCTCTGAATCCTCTCTCTCTCTCTGCACAATTCATCACAATTCTTCTTTAATCTTCATCACCAAGCAATATTGAACATTGAAGCACTCAAGAGTGGAAGCATCTTCAAGTTTCAAATCTCTATTCTTCTGCATTTTCAAGCATCCACAAGCATTTATTTTGCTCGAGCAAGTTCAAGAACAAGCTCTCATCTCTGGCTTTCTTTTGATCTCAAGATTCTTCAGTTTCAGGTTCAAATATTCTTCAAACTTTCCTTGCTTGATTTCACTAATTTTAGGCTTGTTAATGTTGTTTTTGAGCTCAATAGGAGTTATTGAAAATCCGGCTAGTTGATAGGGCTTGTTAGAAGCTTAGTTCATTTTTTAGGGTAAACTTTCTCCCTTCGTTTCTCTCTGGTTATGTGTTGTTTGTTGATTCTAAGCATGGATTCGCAGTCTCCATAACTTCATGATCATTTTGATATGCACTTTGTGAATTTCTGGAAACATGTGAGCGTTGCAGGTCGCCGGAGATGGCCGGAGAAGATGACCGGAGGTCCTTCTCCGGCCGGTGAGATTCACAGCTAGGGTTTAGGAGCTTTAAAACATGGTCGTTAGATCTTAGGCACTGGACGGGTGAGATGTTGCCAGCGAATTAAAAAGAGAGGGTGGAGGTCACGTGCTCCATTTTTTTATTCTGATTGATTGTGTGTAGCATGTCCACTGTATCTCACCACGTGTGTGCATCATAGCCTTTCATCATGATTACTGGCATATGTTTGACTGGATTGTGTGCGTGTGATTCATCCTGTGGCTCTGATGGAGTCAATGTTTGACTGAGTGTCTATGCTATTACCATGTACTGCGCGTGTATTTGGACCTGGACTCTAATTTCTATTCACACACCCACGCTTTAAGCCCAATCACATTTTGAACTATCATTTTACTTTCGCCACACCCCCTGACTATTTTCTTTACATTTTATTTTCTTTTTTATACTTGTTTCATTTTTTATTTTTAAAAAATATCAAATCATTCCCAAAAATCCCATAAAAAATTTACTAAACATCAAAACACATTAAACTAATTTTTCACATATTTTAATTCTGATCTTAATTGATTTTGCTTATATTTTCAGAATTTCCTTTTATTTTCTTTTTAAATGATTTTCTTCATGATACTTGTGCATTGTCCAATTATTTTTGCATAGTTCCTATTTTATTTTGCACTCTTTCTTTTTGTCATGCTTGTACAATATCTTAGAGCATCTAAAAAAATTTTTCTCATATTTTTAAAGTCATTTTATCATGCATTTTGATACTCATCTTTGTGCATTCCTTTGACTTGCTTCATGGTGACTTTGAACCCTCATTTGAACTATTTTCTTTTTGAATCTTTGTGTGAGCTTTTGATACATGTTTAGGTTCTGACTTAGGTACTTTGTGATTTAATTTCATAATTTTTACAAATCCATTTCTATCTTTTCCTTGCTTGATGTTATGGGTGACATTTTGTGTGTTTTCTCTTTCACTTCTAAACCCTAATTGATTAGGAGGCACTTGTGCCATTGTATTAGGACTTGTATGTGCATTTTATAGGTCACTTCTTAGATATTATAGGTCATCCATGTTAGATTATAGGTCATTTGTCTTCATATTTTGGTTCATAAATGTGTGGTGCTTATGTGAACTAAGTTTGACCTAATTGCGTGCATCTTCTTCTATGTGCCTTAACATGTTTTATGTGCATCTTTGTGACACCATTATTGCATTCTAATATGATCAAGCATATCATACATTACTGACTTGCATCCATTTGCATTTATTTTCATGTATTTTTTTCAACTTTGACTTGTGTTACAAGTTTCTTCTTTCCTTACTTGAACGTGAACATTGTTTGCTTCTATTTGCTTCATCTTCTTAAATCATTTCACTCATGCTTTGTATGTTCATTCATTGACATCCATGGGCATTATAATATGTCATTCACTTCTGATTTTGACATTTATCCAAGCATTTCTTCATGTTTGTATGCCATATGCATTCATACTTCATCCATGTTTCATAACTTGAACTTGTGTGAATCTTTGGCACCTTTCTTGACATAGTTTAATCTCATTAGGTACCTTAACTTTAATTGAACCTCATTAGGCATGCTACTGACTTTATAAGTCACTTAACACTTAGGATCCCTTCTCTTTAGACTTAGGATTTGTTTGATTCATAAGTTCATTTCATAAGTAGTTTGATGCTTAATTGTCTTCCTTCTTTTACTTATGATTTCATAATCAATTGTTTAGCTAACCTTTGCTTGTAGGGGCTAATGGTAAGTTGAGTGTGTGGATATGCTTCCGCACATACTTTCTTCCCTCATCTTTTAACGCTTTCTCTTTTGTGTTTGTGCAAAGCATTTCAATGCTTTCTTTGTTTAACTTCTTTCTTCTCTTTTTTGGTTCATAACTCGTCTTCTACTTTAGAAGTGAGTTGTGATACCTCTTGCTCTCTTCTTCTTTTCTTTAGGATTAGAGTTCTTCAAACCACACTAACCATTAGGAACATCTAAGCATGATAACTCTTAGGATTATTAGTCTCCCTTTTAGACTTTTACCTTTCTTAATCTTTGAGTCTTTCTTTCTCATCTCAAAACAAAAATCAAAAACATCTAATAAAGGATTAACGTAAATTGCGCTTAAGCCTCAAGTGTAGGAAATGAAGAACGAGGGGTCTCCCCTCCTCTTCTAGAGTGAGTAGCATACGTCCCATTTGGGGGCGACCATGCGACTCATTCGTTCCCCGCATGGTAGACTTTGGTGCAATGTAAGTTAGGAACTAACTTCAATCCACTTCTTCTTAAAAGACAAAAACAAACAAACAATTCTCTTCTCATCTCCTTCATTCCATTCTTAAGGATTCGTCATGTCCGTTCTACAACAAACAGGTAACGCCTAAGTCTCCCTACAACGAGCTGCAACACCTAACTGCTGGAATGCGCACTCTGACGTTTCCACTAAAAAACACAAACAAAGCAACCTTTGTTGAGCCGAACTACATTTGCTATGATTTTTCTTTCTCGACTGATTGAAGATACGTAGGCACAAGACGGCAATGTCTTGACGAGCAACTTTCCCCGTAGTCCGTCGAACTACGTTGACTCTGACTTTCCCATTGCACTGAAGGAATACGTTGGCCTAGGACTCCGAGGACGTCCTATCGAGTCACTTCTTTTTCTTTTCTTCTTCGTTTCTTCGTTCTTTTCCGTTCTCGTTCCTTCTCCGGTCCAGTCACAGTGGAGCTCCAGATGACGACACCCTTTGATCGAGACAACAAGCGTGGATCCCATCGAGTACGATGGACGTGTTGGGTGCTAACACCTTCCCTTCGTGTAACCGACTCCCTTACCCGTTTCTCGTGGTCGCGAGACCATGCTTTTCCTTTCCCTTAGGTTTATGCAGTGTTTCCTTTCCCTCTCTTGGGATAAATACACATTGCTGGCGACTCTGTTTCCGCGCCACTTTCGCGTTTGTACTTGGATGAAAATCCCGGGAGCGACAGCTGGCGACTCTGCTGGGGTCCTGGTTTCCTAAGCGAGTCAATCCTAGCGCTTGTCTGTTTTTGTTTCATTGGGTGTTTTTGGGGAGCTGTAGTGCTGTATTTTGCTGTTTTACTGTATTGCTGTTTATAGTATTACTGCTTTACTGTATATTGTTGTATTACTATTTTTACTGCATTTACTGCATTACATATCATTATTATGCTGGACTGTGCTGGTTTTTCTGTTTGGTGGGCAGGGTATTCTGAGAGATAAGCCCATTACACAGGCTTGAGAGTACATGTAGGATTAGAGTGGAAAGTAGTGTGGCCTATGTAGCGTCTTGGTACGTATGGTTTACACAAAATCCACAACCATACGAGGTTTTCTTGGGCGATGTTCTGATTTGTGCGTCTTGTGCATTTCAGGGTGTTAACCTAGAAAGCTGTCGACTCTGGTGACCATTCCCGAGGACTCAGCAACGGCACTCCTCCCAAGATGTGATAATGGTAGACCAGAAATGGCAAACCCATTACACTTCTTGATCCGAGGTCCCAATGCTGGAAATTCGCTATAGGATGTCCTTTTTGAAAGTGAATCAGTGGAGGCACTCCTCGATTGGCGATAGTACTGTACCCCGAGGGATGAATGTACTATTGCTTCTCGACCTCAGTGCCAGAAGCTGAGGACCTTTCACTTTGGAGAATCAGTTGAGGCCTCCTCTATTGATGATGATGCCAAACCAGAAATGGTGAACGTATCATCATTTCTCAACCTGAGAGCCCAGGATACTGAGGATCCTAGTACCCACATGTGAGAGGGGCGGGTTGTTTACAAGTTTGCAGGTAACCGTAACCTTCATCATCCCTGGTATTCTGGTTCTCTTATTAGTGCGGACTTATCAGCCTGGTATTCTGGTATTCTGATCATCTGGTATTCTGGTATTCCGGTATTCTCTTCAGAGTGGGCCTGTGAACTTATTTAGTCAGCAGCACAGCAGTTATTCAGAATATGTGGAAGCTTTGATCCCCTATCTGTTGCATCTGCATTATCATTTTCGCAAACATGTTCTTGTATTTTCAAGGGATATTAACTTTGAGACTTGCTACTGAGCATTTCCATATATTTCTTGTGGTTCGTCTGTGAAACAAATTTTGAATCAAAGCATAGTGATTCCTTGGAAATATTTGAACATGGCATTCTGCATTGCATTCTCATACTCATATGCATAGCAGGTGTTCCGAAGCGGATTTCTCATTCTGACTTGGTATTATCTTCAGGACAGCCAGCTTGACCTGCCACCACTACTCGGCCTGTGATAATCAGAGGATAGCCATGAAACAACTTCGTGTAGAAATGACCGAAATGAAGATTCAGATGGGGCAGTTTATGGGGAAGATGCAAGCTTTGGTTCAAGACCAGAAAGTGCTGAAGGAAGAGGTCAACCAACTGAAGACTCAGATGAGTCTGGTTATGGAGGTCGTGAGAGGTGTGCTAAGCAAAAATAACACTCTCATGCCTGAAGTTGCGGCTGGAATTGTCTCACCTCTATTGTTTAAGGGATCCCTCCTAAAAAGCTAGCAGATTGCCACTGCGACCGTCCCGACTGTATCTCAACAGCAAAATCGTGCTCCACGCCAGCAGCAATTTACGCCTAACCAGAATAGGCATTTTGAGACTCCACCAGTGCCATATTCTTGGCTATTCCAGCATCTCCTTCAGTTGCAACTGGTACAGAAAAGGACTTTGGCTCCTCTCTCTGCTACTCCCCCACCGGGTTATGATGCAAGAGTCCATTGTGGCTTCCACTCTGGCGCGCCGGGGCATAATATGGAAAATTGTAAGGCCTTTCAGCATGCCGTACAAGATCTGGTCGATTCGAGGGATATTGAATTCACGCCGGCCAGCATAAGCTTTCATGGTGGTTTCATTCCTACTTCAGAAAAAGAAGTGGATATCCCTATTGCTTCTCCCAAAGCTACATCAAGTCAGGGGCATTTCTTGCAGTCCTTGGTCTTAGAATCCCCACGTCCGCAACTGCTGCCTACTCCTCGATTAAGTCTGAGGGGGAAAGCGCCTGAGTCAGATGAATACGCAAATCAGAATCAACAGCAGAATAGTTCTCAAGCGGGTCGGCGGAAGCCAAGAAACAGACAGTTTGCTGTACTACCAAAGCTGTATGGTCAGATATTGCCAGAGTTGGTTAAAAGAGGGTTGATTGTGCCAAGGAAACCTGATCTGATCATTCCTCCATATCCACCAGGGTTCAATGCCAATGCTCGATGTGAGTACCATGCTGGGGCACGGGGGCATTCAATTGAGGATTGTAAGGCGCTCCCGCACAAGGTGCAAGATCTTATTGATGTAGGGGTCATTACTTTCACTGCGGATGGTATGCATTTCAACTAAAGCTTCCCAAGTGGGCACTTGGGACTACAAGGATATTATCAGAAGTAATCAGTCCGATTGGAGCCAAGCCTCCTCAATAATGGCAATCTTCAGATTCTTTACTGCATTTTCATATGTAGCTTTCATTTGTTTGTTTAAATAATGTGTGCATGTAAAAACTTGTTTGTATTTTGAATGATGATTTTAATACGATGAATGTGTTGTTCTTGAAGTACTTTACTTTTATGCACTGCAATACCAACTTTCTTGCCTAAACTCTTGAGGGAGGATGATGAGATGAGAACACAAAATCTTCGGTTGTGTGCTTATGGATAAAACCCTGTTGAGGATGTACAGGCATTGTTTCAAATCCCTAAACACTGGAGACATAAGGGAGATAGACCCTCGTTAACCCCTTTGAGCCTTGAAGTATGAGTTTCTTTCGTACAAAAAACCCTCACACTTAACCCAGGGGCTGGGTAGACGTCAGTAGTTTGACCGAGTGCTCAAATTTTAAAAGGAGTGTGCATCTGAGGATCCATTACCTTTCTTTCCTCACATATCAGGAGGCCAAGAGATGTGAAACCACAATGGTTATCCATCAACAATCAAGGAGTGAGGCAGTCATAACCCTTTCAAACAAGTCAAACAAAACAGTGTCACACGATTTGTTCAAAAAAAAAAGAGAAGAAGGAAAAAGCCCGCTAAGTCGAAACTTGAAAACAATCGACTTAGGCAAAAGTTAGGGCATCCCGCTGGACTTCAAAATCGAAAAACTCAAAAGAGTCAGTCCAGGCAAAATCAGGGATCAAAAGAATGAAAAGCGAAAAGCGGAAAAGGATTACAAAAGAAAAATCCTCGATAAGAACAAAGTCGTGTGGCTACAGACACAAAAGGCAAAAGGGGTACTGTTGCTCCAAAACCTTATCGGGTCTCAAACCATCAGTGTATGGATTCCTTAAAGATCATAACATTTTTTTTGAGAGATGAGCGCTTGTGTCAGATTAGCTGAACTTAGGACTGGAGAACATCACAAAGAGTGGGTGGGCACTGATAAACTTTGAGCCATAAATCCTTTTTCTCAAACCATGAACCAGGCCACGTTACAACCCTTAAAAGTCCTAATTGAAACAGGGTTTATTCCGAAAGTACACTCCAGTGAGATAGCGTTCCTGACCCCTATGAGTTGTGCCCATGAGATTTTTGTTGGTATTGCATGTGCGTATTGTTTTCCATTCAATAAATCAATGTCGCATCCCAGCTAGTGATTCGTTCACAAGGCTTGGCGACACATTTTCAATAAAACTTCGAGGTTAACACGAGTGTTGCATTAGAATTGTCATTCTCATATTAAACATTTTCTGTTTGCATGCGTTTGACATCAAAGAAGCTTACATGATGAACATCAGTTGAGAAGCTCGATCACGCCAAGTTGAGATGGTGAAAACTCCGAAGGACAGTCAAGTCAAGGGGTATAAGGCCAAGAGACTGTGCGCAGCCTAAAGGTTCCCGATAAATGGTGATAAGAAGCAGCCAAACTGGGGCAATTATGTCGAGATTCAATAAATCTATCCACAAGCGTTTAACATGGGGCAATCAGGTCGATTTGACAAATCTCGGTAAGATCAGTCAGGGGGAAAGTTTCTCCAAGACTCGGGGCAGGCCACCCCTAGAGTGTGAGAAGTTGTCCACTCCTGAAGACGGTTAATTGAAAGCACCTCTTCAAAGTTCAGAATACTGGGGAAGGGTATTTTCAAGTCATTACAAATCCTTTCGAGGTAACCTACTTCATGGAATATGCAGTCTGGGGCAGTTATGTCGAGATCTAATAAATCTCTCCAAGAGTTTGAAGACCCTGGGGCAGTGTGAATGCCCGGTCTTCTATAAATTCCTCTTGAGATGATTTCTTCCTTTAGACCTGGTGGTCTGGGGAAAGTGGAGAGTTCAAAGGGTCGTTTATGACTGTAGAGACAAGTCAGACTGGGTAACAAGTTTGTTTTTCCCCAGTAGCGTTACTCTCCCCAGCACTGAAAGGTCGTCGTCCTCAGCAGAGCTTACTCTCCCCAGCAAGAGTACAGAGGATTGTGTTCCCTAACCGAAGTCATGGATGGTTTATTACTCCCCAGCAAGCAGTCAAAAGTGGATTGCTCCGAGGTGAATGTGGTTGTATCTCCCACAGGAGAGGTGTTGGATGTCTTTTGAAAAGACTTTATTCTCCCCACAGAGTCTGGTACTCACTTTCCTCAGCAGGTCAGGAAGTGTATTTCCGTCAGCAACGGCACGCTCTGATCTCCAGCAGGGTAAAATCTCTCCTCCAATAGCAGGTTAAGCTCAATGATACCCCTCGGCAGGTTTCGTTGACTTTTCTCCCCAGTAGGGTTATTCTCCTCAGCATGGAAATTTCATCATCCTCATCAGACTGTCACTCTCTCCAGTCAGAGTACAAAAGATTGTTCCCCAGCCAGCATCTAAAGTGGATTGCTTTAGGATGGATGTTGTTTTGCTACCACAGGAGATTTGTGGAGCATGTTCACGAGACTGAGATGTTGTCTTCCCCGCAGAGTATTGGTGTCTATTCCCCTCGGCCAGTCAAGAAACGTGTTTTCACCAGCAACGGCAGGATAAGGGCGAAGTCATTTCCCCAGCAGCGGGTTAAGTCCAATGGTGTCCCCAGCAGGTCTAGTATTGGTGATTTGTCTCTCCAAGCAGAGTTTGGTGGTAATCCTCGCAGCGGTTTGTTCAACGGTGGTTGACATCCCCAGCAGGTTTTAAGTCCAAGTGATATTTGGCACTCTTCTGATTCAGGTCGTGGTTTCCTTTTCAAAGAGTTATGTATAATCCCCAGTAGAGTGGATGTTCTTGATTTCATCTCCAGCAGAAGTTGTTGATCAAAGGGATTGCTCAGTGTGATCCTTCTCAGCGGAGTCCTTGGATTCAGAGGACAATTTAGTTTGTCATCCCCGGTGGAGCTGCCTTTGTCTTCAGCATTTATTTTGCTGAGACGTTTCCTTTGCATTGCATAAGCATCATTTGCATGGCATCCTCCTAAATGCGTAGCATTTCTATTTCGTATGGAGCATTACGCCATAGAAAAATTCAAACATATGCATTCGAAGCATAAGCCAGGTTTGATACTTTCTTTGCCGGTTCTCTTTCTCAGCAGAGATGGCATAATTCCGGAGATTTTGTTTGGCAGTTCTCTTTCTCAGTAGAGATGGCATAATTCCGGATATTTTGTTTGCCAGTTCTCTTTCTCAGCAGAGATGGCATAATTCAGGATATTTTGTTTGCCCATTCTCTTTCTCAGCAGAGATGGCATAACTCAGGAGATTTTGTTTGCCAGTTCCTTTTCTCAGCAGAGATGGCATAACTCGAGAGATTTTGGTTTATCCTCGGCGATCTCGCCGAGGAATGTTTTTATCCTACCTGTGCTCCCCGACAGAGTCTTTTATTTAGACTTCTCCTTTCCCCAGCAGAATCATCTTATTTGTGGGTTGTAAGTCCGTTGATTCTACCTCTCACCCTTTCGGTTCACGACCGTATCTTTGCTAGGAGTTTGCCTTTGATTGGCCAATCTCTTTTGTAAACCCAGTTCTCGTCTGGTAGTCAGTTCTCGTCTGACTTATTCTTGAAATCCAGTTCTCGTCTGGTAGTCAGTTCTCGTCTGACTTATTCGTGAAATCCAGTTCTTGCTTGGTAGTCAGTTCTCGTCTGACTTATTTTGTGAAATCCAGTTCTCGCCTGGTAGTCAGTTCTCGTCTGACTTATTTTGTGAAATCCAGTTCTCGTCTGACTTATTCGTGAAATCCAGTTCTTGCCTGGTAGTCAGTTCTCGTCTGACTTATTTTATGAAATCCAGTTCTCGCCTGGTAGTCAGTTCTTGTCTGACTTATTTTGTGAAATCCAGTTCTCGCCTGGTAGTCAGTTCTCGTTTGACTTATTTCGTGAAACCTAGTTCTCTTCCTCAGCAAAGATGGCATGACTCAGAAGAGTTTATTTCACTTTATCCCCAGCGAAGTCCACATTCGGCTTGGTCTTCCTTTTCGAGTTCGTCTGCGGCCGTCCTCGTTTTCTTTTGTTGGGTAGCCCGTCTGTGGCCGGTCTTCCTTTTCGAGTTCTTCTGCGGTCGTCCTCGTATTATTTTTGTTGGGTAGCCCGTCTGTGGCCAGTCTTCCTTTTCGAGTTTGTCTGCTGCCGTCCTCGTTTTATTTTTGTTGGGTAGCCCGTCTGCGGCCGGTCTTCCTTTTCGAGTTCGTCTGCGGTCGTCCTCGTAAAAAAGTTTATTTCGTTATCCCCACAGTTTGCAAATTTCCAGGTTATTTTAGTATTCAATCTCCATGTATCTCGATTGTCTGGAAATATTCGCTTCCATACCCTCAGATCCAAGAAGTTTGAATAGGGGCAGCTGTAACACCTCAAAATTTGCCCTACTTTTTTTTTCTCTAACCTTAACTGGCTTATGTTTCCTTTTCATTTGCATCATTAGTTCATACTCATCGTTCATTTGCATTGCGCTCGTGAGGCGTGGGATCATGGTTTCTTATCTTCTGTGCGACTTGGTTGATATTCATCAACTGGAGATGGTGGTTAAGGTTCATGGTCGAGGCATTGTCGTCCTCTCAGTTGCTTATTATTGGTTGCTTGTAATACAAGTTAATATTTGGGCCTGAGAATTGAAGTTGGCATGGATTCATTAGAGAGAAGCTTCATCCAAGAGATTTCATAAGTTCAATTGGATTAAAGGTTTTAAGGCGGTTGGATGTTTTAAAGGGTTTTCGTCTTGGCACCCAAACTCATCATTTCTCCACCATTCTAATTTAAATTCAAGTAGACATCCATTTTCCAATCATAATCCAATCCCATTATCCAAGTCAAAATTCAAAATTGTAAGGTCCATATCCATTCTTGATCCGTATCCATTTCAACCATAAACCACAACCCAAATTCCAAATATCCAATTCAATACCCAAAGGTAACCCATAACAATTTAAACCATTTTTTTATCCATGTCCAAATATCCATTTTATCCGTTAAACCATTCCAATTACCCATTTATATGTCCAATTCACATCTAAAACCTATAACCATGTCGAATATCCACTTCCTCGATTCATGTTCATATCCATTGTTAAAACCATTATCCAAATACCCAAAGCCAAATCCAAATTGCATTACAAATATCCACATCCATTCATAAACATTTTCAAATCCACAAAATCCACATGCTAGTCCATGCTATTTGTATCCATCTTTGTCCATCTAGGTTCTAAATCCCATTTTTAATCCATTCCAAACTCAAAGTCTATTTTTAAACCAAAATCCGAGATAGGCCTAAGCTTTGATTGATATTTGCAGTAAACTCATACATTTACACCCGTTCAAATATCGTCTATGTTCTTTGCTCACTTGAAGACTAGGACAGAGAAAATTTGGAGGCACTCGTCTCAGATTGCGTTATGGGTATCCCATCGTGCTTCACCGACTGGTGGCCAAAAAAACAAAAAAATAAGAATAAAATTGTTGGGTTGAAGCCTTAGTTATGGAATTTACAAAAGGGATTGTTAAAGTGAAGGTTGTGTATGTTATGTTGATCATTGCAATATGGGCAGCAGTAGGGATTATAACATTATTTTCCTTGACAGCAAATTATAACAGGAAAATATAGCATAATCAAAAATATTCATAGCGGTGAATTCAGGAGAAAAATCTTAACAGCAGGAAAAATAGATATTACAAAAATAATTCATGAAAGGTTTGGCATCAGGAAATTTCAGAGAGAATAAATACGGTAGCAAATAAAAGCTTTCGCGACATCCATTACACACCAAAAAATTCCACACCAGAAAAACCATAGCAGTTAACTCCTAACCTGCTAACAGACTCTAACAGAATCCCATAAATCCCTAACCGAAAACTAACAGAGCTTCTGACAGAAGTTTTCAACCAATTCTTCTACAATCCAATTTCATCAAGCTTCAACTTCAAATTCTTCATCAATTTCGTAACCAATTCAAACTCTCTGGACTCTTCTTCACTTCCCCACCAGCTTCAATCCTCAACGTCATCATCTTCCTTTAGCAGAACCTGCAACAACCGAGAATTTGAAAGATTCGTGGCATCAACAAATCATAGAAAATCCCTGCGAATCAATATCTCCATCGCGCAACTCACAACAACCTGCAATAGAAGCACGCATCAACAACCATCAGAAGCGATTCGTAAATCACAAAGAAGAGGAAGAAGACGCAAATACGAAGCAAAATCGAAAGAAATCGAACGACGCAAGCAGAAGTTCATCGTCAACAACAGAAACGGAATCGTAACAAGAAGAAGCAGCAGATCGGAAGTCGCGATGGATTGAAGAGCACATCAGAATTCAAAGCCGGAAGAAGAAGAGCATACCTCGCTTTCGAAGACGCATCGGACGAACTCCGATAGGTAAGCATCTTTATCTTTTGCATCTCTATCTTTGTTTTCGTTCTCGCGTGTAGATTAGATTGTTTCTGTTCAGGCTTTGATTTACGGTGGAGCGTAGATTTCAATTGAAACCGTTTGACGTGAATGATGTTGTTGTGGCGCGGCGGCGTGATTGAAATAGAGAAGAACGCTGAAGAGTAGAGCAGGTCGGAGCGGTGTTATGTCGGCGTTGTTTGGAGAAGGCGATACGAGAGAGCGAAGGAGAGAAGAGATGACGGACGACGTTCCTTCCGGCGTCGTGTTTTCTGGTGGTTCTATGAGAAAGTGTGGCGGCGAGGCTTGCGAAGGAGATTAAGAAGGTCGTTGTGGTGTTTGTTTGTGAGAGGAGAGTATTCAAGGAGAGGGATAGACGGAGAGAGAAGAGTTTTTGTTGGCAATTGAAATGGTTCTTCATCCACCGTTAACTTGTATTAAAGAGGTAAGGTGTTGTTGCAGCCTTTCCGGCGGTGACATGTGTCACCACAGTGGGCACTTGTCACCGTTCAGTTTCCCCTAACAATGATATTGTGCGTGTTCCCCCATAGTAGCTACCACGCACCCTTTAGCCATAGCCGTTGATTGGATTCCATGGATGAATACGCGGTTGGGATGGATTCTTGAGTCCATGAGGGACTACCATGCGCCCCAGGCCCTAAAGTTCCTTGGGCCTATCCTTTTTCTGCTACTTCCCACGAAGAATTGGAACTGAAACTTTTGCTTAGGCATACCCCCCTTTCTTCATGTTGTTTTCAAATCCATATTTCATACACGTTTCATAATCTGAATTCTAAAAATAGTAGAAATGGTCAAAAAATTCTGAGAAAATTCATGTATGTTTTTAGAAGTGTTATTTAATTTTTTGACATTTTTAATCTCATTTTAGGGGCATTTTGGTATTAATCTAGAATTTTGGAAAGGAATGTGTTCTTAATGGTGTATCTTGTGATGTAGGTCATAGAATGTGATTTCCCTTGACAATTTGGAGCTGATTTTTTATGTACATTTAGGCATTTGATTTTTTAACATCATGGTGATTGATTGGTGCATATTACTTTAGTTTTGGGATACTTTTGAAGTTAATCTTTTGAGCCTTAATTCGTATGATCATCATTGATGTTTGTGCTATGTTTGCAATTGATTGAGTATGTTTGAACCCTATATTTTGCATGTGATTACCTACTGGACTTGGAATGACTTGGTTGATTACCCATAATTTTTAAAGGCATTTTTCTATTCGTCACAAATTTTCCAAGGTGAACATATTATGTGTAACCATGCATAGAGATAGGATATGTTTAGGACTTGTATGAGGGCGCTTTGAGCCAACTTTGAATATGAGTTTTAGCATATTATTAAGTGTATTTTGATGCACAATTGAGACATGCTTGAGTATTGCATTGGACCATTTCACATGCCTTAAATGATGCCTACTTTGTGTGTATGCGAACTTGAATTTGTGTTTCACTTTGGCCACTTCTTTTTATGCCACTTGTATGCCATGTCCATGATTGATTTTGGGAGTCAATTAGGAAATTTTATAGGTCATTTTCCTCTGGTGTGTGAGCTTTAACATTGCCTTACCATGTCATTTCATTTGCCTTACTTGAGTGACAATTTGACATACTTGTATGAGAAGTTTAAATGTGATTTTGCTCATGGAATTAATTGACTTTGGAGAGAGAGTTTAATGTAAACCTTTGTGACACTTTGAGATTGGTTTTAAGCATGCGTATAAGTTGTTTCACTTCTGACCTTGGTCCATTTTCACGTTTTAATTCAATTCATCTAACTTGTAATGGCTTTCTTTTGTTAGTTTACCTTTAACTTCAAAGTAGATTAGTCTTGTAGCATAGTTGTAACTTGACTTGTAATTTCATAATCCTTTTAGGTCTTTCACTTTGACTAGTGTGACTCAAATGTACAGAGTCATTAGACTTAGGTTTCATGTTGTACATACACTCTCTTGTTATTACTAATGTCTTTGGTTCACATGTGCAAGGTACACAAAGGAGACATTCCAAAGGTGGTTTGACCATTTTATTTTTGTAAATAAAAACTTGTTTCTAACTTGGTTTGCTATTGGTTTATAGGTGCTTTCGTGACTTGCTTTCGTTGTGCTTTCATTGCTTTGCTACGGATTCATATCCGTTTGGTAGGACTCCTTATCTCTTCACTTCTCTTTAATGCTTTCAAATGCCATGAGAAGTAGGAATAGTTGATGCCATGATAAGTAGGATTGTATGGAAAGCCCTCAAGTGAGGCCATGATTGTGCTTGTTTAATATTGTGCCTAAAGACCTCCAAAGAGGCATCCCATTCCCCATTTCCCCTTGTAAGACCTCCAAGGAGGCAATTGACGGAAGTTAGGGTTCGCAATCGACCCCCGTTATTCTAGTTGAGTCGTTCTTAGCTCTCATTACATGATTAAAGCTTTGAACATATCTTGCTCGTGTTATCGAGTTCGTCAGTGGAATAAGGGTTTAGTAATCAAACCCCCGCGCCTTGTCTATAGCTCGCATTGACCAATGCTGATGCTTATGTGATCTGATTCACATCTTCCCCTTTTTTATTCTGCTCTCCATGGTTCTTGATACCATTGGGTGAACACCCCTACTTCCCACACCTAGCTTGTTTGCCTCGGTTGATATGACCCCTTGGCTAAAGCTTCCTCTTTCTCATTGTGATTGTGTGATATTATTGCTAACTGACACTGTTCACTCTTTAGTCGCCTTTATTTCATTTTGTGATTGATTTATCATGTGTTTACTTGTCGGATGACATGATCCAGTAGGATTCCTCGCTCCACTTAATTTTTGATTAAGTCGGAGGTAGGAGAGACATTAGGATAGCAATCCATGCATGCTAACATAGGCAGCATCCCCCTTCTAAACCTTGACCTTAGGGCCACTTTTGCATGATAACATTAGGAACAAATTAGATTCCCTTTAGTGTTTTCTCTTCAACTTGAGTCTTCTCTTCTCATCTCATAACCTTTCTAAAAACACTTAATAAAGGTTAAATGTGTATTGCGCATGAGCCTTAGATGTGGGAAGTGAATAATGGGGGGGGGGGTCTCCCTTCATTCTTCTAGGGTACTTAGTGTATGTCCTGTTGGGGACGATACGCGACGTATTCGTTCTTATGTTGTAGACTTGGGTGCAATGCAAGTTACAAATAACTTCAAAAAACACTTCTGTCTAAAAAACACAAAACAAACTCAAACCTTTTTATCCTTCGGGATCGTTAAGTTCCAAACCTCATTTTCAGAAAAGGGCACGTTACTTCCGTCTCGTCGCAAACGGGTATCGACCCTAACTGCCGGATGCGAACTTAACGTCGCTCATAAAAATCACCAACTTTGTTAAGTCGAACTACGACTGCTCTGACTTCCTCTCTCTGGTTAGATTGATGATACGTAGGCACGAGACGACGATGTCTTGGCGAGAAACCTCCCCCTTAGTTCGTGTTCGAACTATGTTGACTCTGACTTTCCCGCTCCCGAGGGAATACGTAGGCCTAGGACTCCGAGGATGTCCTACCGAGTCACTTCTTTTTTCTTTTCTCCTCCGTTTCTTCGTTCTTCTCCGTTCTTGTTCCTTCTCCTTTCCAGTAGTAGTGGAGCTCCAGACGACGACACCCTTTGATTGAGACAACAAGCATGGATCCCATTGAGTACGATGGACATGTGGGGTGCTAACACCTTCCCTTCGCGTAACCGACTCCCTTACCCATTTCTCTTGGTCGCGAGACCATGCTTTTCCTTTCCCCCGGGTTTATGTAGTGTTTCCTTTCCCTCTCTTGGGATAAATGCACATTGTTGGCGACTTTGTTTCTGCGCCACTTTCGCGTTTGCACCTGGATGAAAATCCCGGGAGCGACAGTAACGAGTAGAACCACTCCTCAGCATCTTCCACAAGAGTGAAAGGAAACATTCTTAACTTCTTTGCTTCCTCGGTGTGCCCCTCAATCTTGAGAGTGGTGCTCATAGTCCGAAATCTTTGCAGATGTTTGTTGGCATCTTCATTAACCTTTTCGGTGAAAGGTCTCCTCTCAAGTTGAGTGATGGTGCTCGGATGCAACTGGAAATTCGGCTCATTCACTGGTTAGTTCAGAATTGTTAACCTACCAACCGGTGCATTTGACCCACCGTAATCGCCCAGAAGTCTCTCCGCTGGTTGATTTCCAGCCATAATCACAGTATCTCTATCCGCCTCTGAACCTGTTTCTGAACCTGAATCTGATTGTTCTGAATGAACAGAAACTCTTTCTTCTTCTGGTGTTTGAACTGACGGTTCTGCTTCTGAAGCTGCCAGTCTTGCTTGTCTACGCCTTGTGTGTAAAGTTCTTTCGATTTCTACGTCAAAATTAAAATTAGCTGAGAGTTCTCCTCGCATAAAAATGTTAGACGCAAATTAGTAGTAATAGTAATAATCCAAAAGTTATAAAATGAAAAAATAAAAATAACAGAAAAATAAAATTTTAGTCACAGAGTGACAAAATTCCAATTGAATTAACACAAAAACTTATAATTTGGCAGTCCCCGGCAACGGCGCCAAAAACTTGATCGTTAAAATAGTAAGTGTATTATGTTTATGATGTAGTAATAATTGGGGTTATCCCTAGAATCGATCTCCAGGACTGCGCATTATTGTAAGTGCAGATGCTAATTCAATTAAACAAAAGTTTCCTTGGGGTTTGATTGTTTGAGAAATTAAAACGAATAATAATAAAGTAAACAGAATGATAAAATTGAGTTAAGACAAATATGAGTAGGAATGCTAGAGGAAAGTTGTTGTACCCCAAATTTTACCCTCCGATATTCTGATCGTTTGCATACCCTTTTCATTGGTCTCTGTTTTCGCATTTTAGTAAACATATCAATAATCATGCATTTTTTGTTAGAATTTAATTTGTTTTATTTATTTTTTTCACTAACTATTTTCAATTATCTTTTTTATTATTTTTAGTTTTATTATTATTATTTCTTTATTATTATTATTATTATTAATTTTATTATTATTAGTTTTATTATCATTATTAGTTTTATTATTTTTAGTTTTATTATTATTATTTCTTTATTATTATTAATTTTATTCTTATTAGTTTTATTATCATTATTAGTTTTATTATTACTAAGCTTTATTATTATTATTATTATTACTTTTATTTTGTTTATCTTCATGGTAAGTGGGGACCACTCAATCATTCTAACACTTCACATGGATTGCCAACTTGGATTTATCAATGGCCAAAAAATCATTCTCACACTTCACTCATCAATGGCCAAGAATCATTCTCATAAAGTCACATGGATTGCCACATCAACACTCCCACTTTATTCACACTATAAATAAGATCTCTCTTTCTCTCATTTGACACACCAGATTCACCCCTACACAAAGGCTGAATACTCTCTTAATTTTCTCCCTTAATTATTCTTGCAAATTTTCTGGAGAGAAGGCTCGTCTTCATTTTTCCATAACTCGTGTCATTGAAGAGGCAGTGGACCGTCTCCACTAGGTAACATTCACCTCTTTTATTTCTCCGTTTTCAAAGTACCATGATCATTTATCTATGCTGTTATCAAGTTCATTAGCATGTTAATATTTTTCTGGAAAAAGTATTGTAATATCCTATAATTTTTGTTTGGTTTTATTATGAATGATGTTTAAAAGATAAGATAAAAATTCAAAAAGACAAAAAACATGCTTCATCACCACCCTTTTATTATTTCATACTATTTTTATTTTATTTTCCATTTATTTCTTAATTTTGTTTCTCTAGTTTTTATTTTAGGAGCACTTTGAATTTTTAGTTTCAATTTATCATGTTATTTCTTGAATTCATAACTTTTTCTTTCGAATTTTGTTTTGATTTTTATTTTTCGCTTACGATCTTTATTTCGATTTTTAGGGCCAATGATATTACAAAATCATGACTTAGTTGATTTATGCAAAATGACTAAAAAGTCTTGATATGTATGAGTCTCATTTCTTTATTTTTGTTGGTCAATGAAAGTCGAATATCAAAAGATTATCGATCCTCCGATTAAATCTTGATCAAGACGAGACTAACTTTATTCTTCATTTCGAGTCCATTTTCTTTACTTTTGGCCGATGACATTGCACAAATCTTGACTTTGATTATTTCAAATTAATAAAGTCTTGATAAATATGAGAACACATTTTACTTATTTTTATTGGTCGATGAAAGTCAAAAATCTAAGATTATCGATTTATCGATTTAAATCTTGATTAAGATGAGACCAACCTTATTTTTTCATTCCGGTTTCATTATCTTTATTTTGGTCGATGACATAACAAACTTCATGGTTTGGTTGACTTCATTGAATCAACAAAACTTTGACCAATATGAGACCGCTTTCTCTTTATTTCAGTTTCATTCACTTTTTAGTCGATGAAAGTCAAGAATCATTGATTATCGATTCCTCGATTAAATCATGATTAGGACGAGATTAATTCTATTTCGTGTTCTTATCAAGCAAACATAACATAACAAAAACTTAGCAAGAGGTTCCTGTAGAGTACTACAAATACTTAGGGTGCTAATACCTTCCCTTTGTATAACCAACCCCCGAACCTTAGATCTCCCCCCTTTAGGTTTTTTAACGATCTTGAACCTTTCCTTTGGATAAATCAAAGTCGGTTGTAAAAGAAAATGATGCAAGTTAAGTAATAGCTTGTTATCCGATTTTCACCGCAATAGAAATGGCAACTTCACTGGGGAATCAGTTAGACCTATTGCTGGTCCTTTCTTAAGAGGGTTAAGCCAATCTTGTTTTTATGTTATTCATGTTTGCTTATTTACTTGTATATGCTTATGTATGTCATATTTGCTTATATACTTGTATCTTTATTCTTGCTTTATTATCCTCTTTATTTTGGGTTATCATGGTATCTATGAGTGAGATAAGTCCTAACCCGGACTTGAGAGAACACATATGTTTAGGAACCATGGACATAGTCAAGGGAACTTCGAGGGAGAAATCCTAAAGGAGGGAACTTGAAGTCCACACTCAGTTGAGGCCCTCTTGGAGGTGGTAAATGTTGAACGAGCAATCGTGAATTCGTTACTACTTTCGACCTAGGAGCCTGAGATACTGATGACCATTAGTTACCCTTTACCCCACCTGGCCTATTTAGGATGTAGTGCGATGATTATGAGGGAGTAATCCTAAATGATTGATACGCGTTACTACGCTCAGACGAGACTCTCTTGAGGATTTTATCGGTCACTGGGCAATTGGGAAGTTGATAAAATCCAAAAGATGGGTTGTCGACTATGGGAACTCTTTAGAACCTTGCTCTGCAGATACAAGAACCCTAGTACACACCCTGTGGTTGGTTCCTTACCCAGACTCCATGCTGTGATCTCGAACCCTTGATCCCGTTGCATGTGTTTTGCATCCTGTTTGCATTGCATTGCATATCATTTGCATCTTTGCATGATTCATTGCATGCGTCTGTTTATCCAGTTACTCATCTCCAGTTGTCTCCATCTTCCAGTGTCACCTATGAGTCGTCAAGCTGATTCCTCGACACCGATACAGGACTAGAGTTAACATCAGACGCAGAATGTCAGAACAACCCTCTGCCAGGCAAGTGAAGCTTCAGTCGACTTCAGCTCAGCTACTTTTCGAAGACAGGACAACTCATACTTGTAGTTGAATAGTCATTAGACCTTGTTTCTTATTGTTTGCATTTTCCTTTGTTTTGTACTAGCTGTTTGCTTCCAAATTATGTTTGTACTTTCATGTTAATAAAATAAGCATTTGCAACATTTTGATTTAATTCATTTGTTTTTGCTATTTACTTCTTAATGCTTTTTGTTTCAAGAAAAATAAAAAATTCTCTTGTCCACTTTCTTTTGATTATGCAAAGATTGGAGGGAGGATGATGAAAACGTTATACCCATAATTGCTGTTGGTATGCTTTTAAATCAAAACTTTGCTGACGATGTAAGGCATTGTTTCAGTTCCCCAAACACTGGAGAAATAAGGAAGTTAACCCCTCTTTAACCCCTTCGAGCCTAGAAGTAGAAGTTTCTTTCTTTACAAATAAAAACCCGCAATTTTAACCTGGGGCAGGGTAGTTCTCAGTTAACTGGGTTGTGCATTCAATTACAAGAGCAGCACTCAAGACACCTCTCAACAAAGTTCACAAATGTTCCTTCGCACACAGTAAGCAAGTGTCGAAGATGTCTTTCAAGTCAAACGCCAATGATGATTCACTGTAATCCTTAAGCCAGGAAGTCACTAAAAAAAAGACAAAAAAAGAAAAGAAAAGAAGAAAGAACAAGCTTGTATGACAACCAAAAGTTGTAAGGAAGCAGTGATCGCCATCTCAAGTCCATTGAATTTTGAACCATCATCGTTATCATCAGTGCAATTCCTAACTCATGGGAATTTGAGTGCATAGTTTGAGTTAACTGAGCATAGGACTGAAGTTCATCACGTAGATTAGGTGGGTACAAATAAACTTTGAGCCTTTATCCTTTGTTTCTTAAACCGTGAACCGGGCCACGTTATAACCCTCAAAAGACCTAACTGAAGCAAGGTTATTTTGAAAGTATACTATAACAAGGTTGCGTAAACTGACTCCAAAAGATCTTTGCGGATCATCTATTCTGACATCATACCTTTTTTTTTACTTCTCACTTTGAATGTCTTGAACCGCCGTGTTCAGACCAGTGACTCATATACTTCGCTTTTTTCAAAATGATTTTGATTTCAAAAGTTGCATGAACTCTGCATTTACCATGTTTGTACAAATACTTTTGTTTGTAAACTAGCTTTCTTCTTAAGGAATTTTCAAACAATTGAGAAACTTGGTCGGTGATCCAATCAGGGGCAAGTTCCTTCCATATCCTGTTGAGAATCAGTTCAAGATTTGAGGTTTAATGGTGACTTCTCAAAATCAGTTTATACATAAGATTTTTCAAGACTCATACTGGGGCAAGCTTTCCCAGTGTACAGTAAAACAATTATTTTCAAGACTCATACTGGGGCAAGCTTTCCCAGTGTACAGTAAAACAATTATTTTCAAGACTCATATCGGGGCAAGCTTTCCCAGTGTACAGTAAAATAATCATTTTCAAGACCCAGACTGCGGCAAGCTTTCCAAGAGCACCATGAAACGGTCATTTCCAAAATCAATCAAGCTGAAGCAATGATCAGCTCATCTATAATAATCAGCTAGTCTGGGGCAGTTTACCTGAAGAATCCCCAAGCAACGCTTTATTCTTCCTATAAGGATCATCAATTTGGATACAGTTTACCAGTGTGGCAAAGATGTGTTCAGCAGAAGCATCTCTAGTCCCAAGCAGAATGGCAGTGATCTCGGTGTAGAGGAATCAGTCTTCCAGTCTTGTCTTCCCAGAGAGTCGAGCCATGTCGTCGACATTTGCATTCGCATTTGATCATATATCATTTGCATAATTTATACCATATGCATAACATGATTGTTTTATCCTCATTTGCATTTCTCCTGAGGTCGTGTCGTTATCCACGTCTTACCAAAACGTTACCTGTCCTTTTCATTCAGTGTCATCCTGAATGTTGTCATTCTCTTGTGCATCTAATTTTGTTGATAGATGCTGGTTTTCTCTCGTTCTAATGCTATTCCTGAATCTTTATATTCTCTCACTCCAGTGCCATTCCTGGATGTCTGTCTCTTATGATCTCCAGTGCCATTCCTGGATGTCTGTCTCTTATGATCTCCAGTGCCATTCCTGGATATCTTGTACCCCTTGTTTCTCCCAGTGCTATTCCTGGAAGTTTTGCCTCTCTTTTGTAATCCTTATCAAATTTGCTTGGATATCTTTCAGTGCTATTCCTGAAAGTCTTTTTTGTCCATTCAGTGCCATTCCTGGATGAGTTTTCTCCTTTGCATTCAGTGTCATTCCTGGATGTCTTTCTCACTATCATTTGATACCATTCCTGAATATAGTGATCTACCTTTACTTTCAGTGCCATTCCTGAAAGTTCATAGTCATCCAATGCTTTCTTGGATTTCACCTTTGTTCACATTCATTCAATGCTGTCTTGAATACTGTGGTTCTTTTTGTCCAATGCTTTCTTGGATTTCTATCTTGTTCACTTTCATCTGATGCCTTCTCAGATATTATGAGTTATACCTTTCATATAAAGCCATTATTTGATGACTGGTGTTTTTTTTACATTCAATGTCATTCTTGAATGTAATATTTGTTCACTAATCTAAAGCCATTATTAGATATTATGATTTACACCTTTCATTCAAAGCCATTATTGGGTGGCTGGTTTCTTTGCATTCAATGCCATTCTTGAATGTAATCTTTGTCCACTTTTATCTAAAGCTATTATTAGATATTATGATTTATACCTTTAATCCAAAGCCATTATTGGGTGATTGGTTCCTTTGCATTCAATACCATTCTTGAATGTAGTCTTTGTTCACACTCATCTAAAGCCATTATTAGATATTGTGAGTTATACCTTTCATTCAAAGCCGTTATTGGATGTTTGGTTTCTTTACCATCCGATGCCTTTCCGGATGTGTCTCTCTTTCTGATGTTTTTTCCAGGTCGGGTCTTTGTTCCCTTTATCTAATGCCGTTATTAGATATTGTGATCTATACCTTTCATTCAAAGCCAGTATTGGATGTCCGGTTTCTCTACCATCTGATGCCTATCCGAATGTGTCTCTCTTTCTGATATTTTTCAGATAGAATCTTTGTTCACTTTGTCTAAAGCCGTTATTAGATATTGTGAATTATACCTTTTGTTCAAATCCATTATTAGATGACTGGTTTCTTTGCATTCAAAGCCATTCTTGAATGTAGTCTCTGTTCACATTCATCTAAAGCCATTATTAGATATTATGATTTGTACCCTTCATTCACAACCATTATTGGATGACTGGTTTTTTTTCCATCTGATGTTTTTCCGGATGTGTCTTTCTCTGTCTTTTCTGGTTTTTCTTGAAGATCCCGTTTGAACTCTTCAGTATAAGAAAATCCCAGAAAATCTTTTGTTGGTGTCTATCCTTTTATTCCAAATTGATCCCCAGGGGAGATCATGTCTTCTTTCTGGTTCCATGCCCAGTAAAGAGTGTACTTTCATTTCCCCAGTGTCGTCCGGTCACCTATAAACCTGTCGTCCATCTCCTTGGACTTTTCCCTAGTGGAGAGCCCCTCTCTGGCTCCCATCCGCAGTGAGGGCCTGTAGGATTTTCTCTTTATTTTTCTATCCCCGGTGCATCCTTAGAGTCTCCCCAGTGAGTCTATCGTTGGACAGTCTGTATCCCCAGTGAGTCTTTCTCGTGAATGCTAACCTTATCCTTCCCCAGTAAGCTCACCTGTGGTGAATTGCCCTTCATCCTTGGTGTTTTGTTTGTCTGCCCCTTTGCATTTAGCATTCCATCATTTTCATCATGTTAGAGTTCATTGCATGTCAGCATTTTTGTCCATAGCATTGCATGTCAGTGCGTCTGAGGGCAAAATTTTCGGTTATCTATATTTAAATACCTTCCACTATGATTTCATGAAGACTATCGTCACTCATGTCATCTGGTGAAGATATTTAAATAGGGACAACTGTTGTACCCCAAATTTTACCCTCCGATATTCTGACCGTTTGCATACCCTTTTCATTGGTCTCTGTTATCGCATTTTAGTAAACATATCAAGAATCATGCATTTTTTGTTAGAATTTAATTTGTTTTATTTCTTTTTTTCACTAACTATTTTCAATTATCTTTTTTATTATTTTTAGTTTTATTATTATTTCTTTATTATTATTATTATTATTATTAATTTTATTATTATTAGTTTTATTATTTTTAGTTTTATTATTATTATTATTTCTTTTTTATTATTATTATTATTAATTTTATTATTATTAGTTTTGTTATCATTATTAGTTTTATTATTATTAGTTTTATTATTACTAAGATTTATTATTATTATTATTATTATTACTTTTATTTTGTTTATCTTCATGGTAAGTGGGGATCACTCAATCATTCTAACACTTCACATGGATTGCCAACTTGGATTTATCAATGGCCAAAAAATCATTCTCACACTTCACTCATCAATGGCCAAGAATCATTCTCATAAAGTCACATGGATTGCCACATCAACACTCCCACTTTATTCACACTATAAATAAGATCTCTCTTTCTCTCATTTGACACACCAAATTCACCCCACACAAAGGCTGAATACTCTCTTAATTTTCTCCCTCAATTATTCTTGCAAATTTTCTGGAGAGAAGGCTCGTCTTCATTTTTCCATAACTCGTGTCATTGAAGAGGCAGTGGACCGTCTCCACTAGGTAACATTCACCTCTTTTATTTCTCCGTTTTCAAAGTACCATGATCATTTATCTATGCTGTTATCAAGTTTATTAGCATGTTAATATTTTTCTGGAAAAAGTATTGTAATATCTTATAATTTTTGTTTGGTTTTATTATGAATGATGTTTAAAAGATAAGATAAAAATTCAAAAAGACAAAAAACATGCTTCATCACTACCCTTTTATTATTTCATACTATTTTTATTTTATTTTCCATTTATTTCTTAATTTTGTTTCTCTAGTTTTTATTTTAGGAGCACTTTGAATTTTTAGTTTCAATTTATCATGTTATTTCTTGAATTCATAACTTTTTCTTTCGAATTTTGTTTTGATTTTTATTTTTCGCTTACGATCTTTATTTCGATTTTTAGGGCCAATGATATTACAAAATCATGACTTAGTTGATTTATGCAAAATGACTAAAAAGTCTTGATATGTATGAGGCTCATTTCTTTATTTTTGTTGGTCAATGAAAGTCGAATATCAAAAGATTATCGATCCTCCGATTAAATCTTGATCAAGACGAGACTAACTTTATTCTTCATTTCGAGTCCATTTTCTTTAATTTTGGCCGATGACATTGCACAAATCTTGACTTTGATTATTTCAAATCAATAAAGTCTTGATAAATATGAGGCCACTTTTTACTTATTTTTATTGGTCGATGAAAGTCAAAAATTTAAGATTATCGATTTATCGATTTAAATCTTGATTAAGACGAGACCAACCTTATTTTTTCATTCCGGTTTCATTATCTTTATTTTGGTCGATGACATAACAAACTTCATGGTTTGGTTGACTTCATTGAATTAATAAAACTTTGACCAATATGAGACCACTTTCTCTTTATTTCAGTTTCATTCACTTTTTAGTCGATGAAAGTCAAGAATCATTTATTATCGATTAAATCATGATTAGGACGAGATTAATTCTATTTCGTGTTCTTAGCAAGCAAACATAACAACACAAACTTAGCAAGAGGTTCCTGTAGAGTACTACAGATACTTAGGGTGCTAATACCTTCCCTTTGTATAACCAACCCCCGAACCTTAGATCTCCCCCCTTTAGGTTTTTTAACGATCTTGAACCTTTCCTTTGGATAAATCAAAGTCGGTTGTAAAACAAAATGATGCAAGTTAAGTAATAGCTTGTTATCCGATTTTCATCGCAACAAAAGTGTATGAATTGCACTGCAAAAACCCTCAATTCTTATTCTAGGAGACATTACTCTAAACAAACCTTACCGATTCTTAAGATTATTTTTCACTAATTCCTTAGCAGAAAAACCTTTGAGATTCTGTCTCTACCCTAATTCCTTAGCGGTCAAGAAAGAATCACAAGCATTATATTTTATCAAGAATATATCGGTTATTACAGGGTATCCCCATTCCTAGGCAATATCTACTGTAATATTATTATGCAAAAGCGTTAGGTTGGTTGGTCCGACCTAAACCCTAACCGTAAATCAGTTTCAATTTATCCGATCAAAAAAGCATTAAACACATTGCATAACAAAAGATTAAGGAAAAAGCAGTATCTCATAGAATAATGGAAATCAGAGTCATTACAAATGCAATTCAGGGACACCCCCTAGCATTGGGGGGTTTAGCCGCTCATAGTACTAAAAGAAATTACAAAATAAGAGATAGACATTACAAGAATAACGGATGAATTTGATCTTCAATCGCGATGGCTCATGAAAAATCTTCCTTCCCCGAATCACTTGATAGCATCCAAAATTTATCATAAAATATTTCGTAATGTCCAAAGTTCTTTCTCCTTCTCAGAAAATGTCTAAAATACTCTCAGGTCCAATACATTAATGGGAAAATGCCCAAAATACCCTCATGGAACACAAAGGTCAAAAATCCAAGAAAATAAGAAGATGAGGCGTCCAAGCCAACACGGGTCGTGTCAGGTGACACGGGCGCCCGTGTTGGCTCCCTGTTATCCTGATTAAAAACTCTTCGGTGCCAGACTTGCACACGGGCACCCGTGTCAGCCCACTATTTTTCTTTATATTTTCATTCTCTTGGCTTCTTCCTGACACGGCTCGTGTCAGGTGACACGGGTGGCCGTGTCAGGCCACTGTCTTCATTCCAAATCTTGCAATTTTTCTCGTTTTTTCGCTCCGATTCCTCCTGAATGTTTATATGAACCTGAAAACACTAAAGAACACAACCAAGACATAAAATGCGAGAAAAGAGATATGTAACAAATAAACAATAACAAAATATTAACTAAAACAAATAGTGAAATAACGTATGAAAACCAGTGATCAGCGACCATCTCTTCCTCGACACATTTAAGTAAAGGAATGGAGAACCCTGGCCTATAGAGCTTATTCTCGACCAAGACGTAGGAGCAGGCCCTGCGCCTGACTATGCTGGCCTCTTTGGGGTCGGATGATAGTTCATCCTTGGCGAGGTAATATTAGACGGGGGTCATCCAATAGTTGCTGTCACCGACGACTTGCACGTCGAGGAGCACAGAAGTTTTCTCGATGCTGGGACGAGGAAGTACTTCCTGGATGATGTATTTGTTTCCGCCCTTTTTCTTTGTGCTCGCCAGCTTTGACAAAACGTCTACTCTAACATTATGTTCGCGGGGAACATGTTTTACTTCTACCGTCGCGAACTTCGTCATCTTCTCCTTGACTAGGGACAAGTATTCAGACAAGTTGCCATTCTTGTCCTGGTGTTGTAGCGTGCGATTTTTGTCGGTGATGCGACCACCTTATAACCACGGGTTTCTCCTCACCGCAATGGTAGGAGTTGGGTGCTACTTTCTGATTTCTTATTTATCCCGTGAAGTTGCAAGAGAAAGGGAAGTTATCTAAAACTAACCTTGCACGCAAAAGTTTTACTGAACAAATGCTTAAAGAGATTCGGGGAGTTTGGGATCAGGTTATACAATGGGGAGTTGTCAATTACCCATCTTATATGTGGTTATCCACAGGTTGTTAGCAATTTTCTTACTGTTTTCTACTTATTGGTGTTTATCTGTTGTGGGCTGGGAAAGTTTCTTCTTTGTGGGGATGTCTATGAGAGAGAGTATTTTTGTTGTTTTCGGGTTTGTTCCGATGTTTTTGGTAAGGTACTGGACCTAAAGTTTTTGATAGGTGTGAAGGTACTGGACCTAAAGTTTTGGATTGGTGTGCTCGCTAATATTTCGCAACCTTATGCCTACGTATTCCCGTTAAAGATAAACAGGGAAATCAGAGTAATCGTAGTTCCTCCTATTCTATGGGAGGAAAAGATGATGTTTTGATGTCTTGTTCAAAGCCCAAGATTGAAACTAAAAGATTAAGTATTTGTGTCTTGTTCAAAGCCCAAGATTAAAGCTAAAAGGTTTGATGGAGAGAGCATTTGTCATCTCTAAAGGGAGATATCTCATCTGTTTATCACAATTGTTGGGTAATTGATTATAAAGGAGAATTACTTTAACTGGGATATGTGAATCCAGCTATGCCATAATTTCCTTTATGAGGGATGTTATCCTGAAGGAGAAAACTTTAACTCAGTGTTGAGCAATGCCATTTTTCCTTAGGAAATCTTTCATGCTATGAAATCTAGAAATGACATGATCTTTAACTAAGTGCTATGAGAGGGCTTAAAACCCTATTTCTTGATTGATCATTTGTCTAAGTGCTCTGAGAGGGCTTAAAACCCTAATTCTTGATTGTGGTGAAAGCTCAACCATCTTTGAGGAGATTGATGAGGCATAAAGGTACATCCATATTGTGATGATGATTTGCACAATGATGGGGAATCTTGGTGGTCAAAATTTGGGCTATGACAGGTATTCTCCTCGAACTTGGAGGGCCGCGAGTTGAGAATTGGTGCAGATGACGACTTCCTCGGCCCCTAGGTCTTCGGCTAGGCGTAGACCAGCGAGGAAGGCTTCGTATTCAACTTGATTGTTTGAAGTAGGGAAAGATAAGGTAAGCGAGACTTCGACGATAATTCCTTTGTCATTTTCCAAATTGATACCTGCCCCGCTTCTTGCCGAGCTGGATGCCCCGTCGACGAAGATTGTCCATTTGCGCGCCTAGCAAGTGGGGGAATCGGCGAATGTCATCTCCGCGACAAAGTCGGACAGTGCCAAGGACTTGAGGGCTTTTCTACTCTCGTATTGGATGTCGAATTCGGATAGCTCCAACAACCACTTCAGCATTCTCCCGGCCATGTCTGGTCGCCCTAACAATTGCTTCACGGGCTGGTCTATTCGGACCACGATTGTGTAGGCCAAAAAGTAATGTCTAAGTCTTCTCGCAGCGTTGATGACGGCCAGGGATACTTTTTATATTTATTGGTATCTCAGCTCTGGTCCTTGCAAGGCTTTGCTCTTGAAGTATATGGGTTTTTGCCCATCGGGCGTCTCACGAATGAGGGCGCCGCTGACGGCCTCGGTTGCCACGGCGAGATAAAGGTACAGGGTTTCGCCGTTATTTGGCTAAGAGAGGACTGACGGTTCTGAAAATGCTCGTTTTAGGTGGAGGAGAGTCTGGTCTCATTCCTCCGTCTATTCGAAAGCTGCCTCCTTGCGAAGGAGTTTGAAAAAGGGCAGTGTGTGTTGGGCAGACTTGGCCACAAAACGGGATAATGAAGCGAGCATCTCGTTGAGGGATTGGATGGATTTCTTCGAGTTAAGCATAGGAAACTCGGAGAAGGCCCTGCACTTGTCGGGGTTAGCTTCAATTCCTCGTTCTGTCAGATAGAAATCGAGGAACTTGCCCGCTCGTACCCCGAACGTGCACTTCTCCGGGTTGAAACGCATCTGGTATTTTCTGGCCTGCTCGAAGACTTTTCTCAAATGGGTCATGTGATCGTACTCCCCGGAAGACTTTGTTCATCATCCTTTGATAGGTAGCGCCAGCGTTTTTCAAGCCGAAAGGCATTACGTTGTAGTAATAGTTGCCCGACTCGGTCATGAAGGCAGTGTACCTTTTATCGCTTTTTGCCATTGGTTTTTTATTATAGCCCGAATAGGCGTCCATGAATGATAACAGTTTAAAAGCAGCAGAATTATCAACAAGTTTATCTATATTGGGGAGGGGGTAAGCATCTTTAGGGCATGCCCTATTGAGATCAGTATAATCAACACACATACACCATTTTCCATTAGACTTTTTAACGAGTACAACATTGGATAGCCAAGTAGTGTACTTGGCCTCCGAAATAAAATTTGCCTCGAGGAGGTCTTTTACAGCTTGTTTGGCAGCCTCCATTTTCCCTAGAGACTGCTTTCTCCTACATTGTGCTATAACCCTAGCGGCGGGGTCAATAGTGAGCTGATGGCAGACGACTGCAGGATCTAGGCCAGGCATTTCTGCGGCGCTCCAGACAAACAAATCTGTGTTCTCTCGGAGGCAAGCTTTGAGCTGTTTCCTCGCTAAGTCGGGGAATTCGGCCCCTATCTTCACTCCTCACTGGGGGTCATCGCCGAGCAGGACAAGTTTGAACTCGCCATATGGAATTGGGCGCATCGGATGAGAGCTGTCGCCGGTGCTGGTTGAAGCTGAAGGGTTGCTCGAACAAGTATGGGTCTTCTTCTGGTCATCTTTGGAGAAGCGGTTGTCGAGGTCGATAGAGTCGACACGGGGCAGAGGCTTGGCCTCCTCGGAGCTGCTAGACAGGGCCAACTTGCTGGAAGTCTTCAGCTTGACGGAATGGTGTTGAGTCCTTTGGTGGCTGCTTTGAAACATCTCCTTGCTGCCTCAATGTCCCCGTGTAGAGTGGCGACCAGACCCTTAGAAGTGTAGTACTTTATTTTCAGATGAACGGTTGATGGTACGGCCACCAATTCGGCCAAGGTTGACCGTCCAAAGATGCACTGATATAGAGAAGGGCAATCGATAACTAGGAATTGGACTTTAATAAACCTGGCCGTCTCTGCACATCCGAAATTCACGATCATTTCCACATATCCCCAGGGTTTATGACTGACCCGTTGAAGCCCTGTAGGTCAGAGCCTACATAGAGGTTCAGGTGCGATTCATCTAGCTCGAGGGTGGAAAATAGCTGCGAGTACATGATGTCGACTGAACTGCCTTGGTCGACTAAGATTTGGCGAACATCAAAGTTAGACATCTGGGCTCTCACGAGCAGAGGAATGCTTGAGTTAGGAGCCCCGCCGAGGAGTTTATCGCGGTAGAAAGAGATGGGGACCGACTCTCCCCGAACTTTTTCGAGCGTGGTACTTCTGTTGGAGATCGTGCTGAGAAGATGCTCGAATTTCCTTTTAACAGAGCCCATAGTAACTTTGTTGAAGCCCCCTCCGGAGATGACCATGGTGGAGGGTAAAGTTCCCTACAGACTATGTGCTGCAAAGTAGGGGGAACGCTGAGCCCCTCAGGAACATAGAAATCCTCAGGCCGCGATACGCTCATGGCAACCTGAAGGTGTGTCTCTTCCGAGGATGGCACCTCTTCCTCGACTTTCGTTGACTCCTGGGCGTCCTGCCGAAGAGTTTCCCTCTTCTTGGTAAACTATTTCAGGGGGCCTTCCCTGATCAATATCTCAATGGCATCCTTCAGGTGGATGCAGTCATCGGCTGTGTGGCCGTGACTTTTGTGGAAACAGAAGTATTTCGACTTGTCAGCATTCGACTTGGCCGGTATCTACTTAGGGAATCGAACCCATGCTTGCTTGAACTTTAAGTTGGCACATTCAATAAGGATTTTCTCCCTGGAGATGGTCAGGGGAGTATACTCATGGAAGTGGTCGGAGGGTCCTTTATTGTCCCAGCATTCCCGAGGGCGATCTTCACCTCTTCTATCTCCATGATGAGACCCAGGCGGAGCCGGCCGCTTATTTCTCCTCGTACTGGATATATGATTGTGCCTTGAGGAGGAAGGCGTCCAGAGTCCTTGGAGTTTCAATGCCAACAGCTTTGGCGAATTCTGTACGGGGACGAAGTCTTCGCTCGAGCAAGAACTTCTACATGTCATCGGCCGTTGAGACATGTATTGCTTCTTTATTGAACCTCTCGATGTAGGCGCTGAGAGGCTTGTCCTTCCCTTGAATTATGGCCTCAAGGGAGGCTTCGGTCTTCGGGTGGCTGCGGGATGTCGTGAAGTGTCTGGAGAACATTCTCCATAATTGTCTCCACGAGGTGATGGACTCTTCGGGGATTTTTTTATACCAGGTCATCGCTCCCTTCCTGAGCGTGGTAGGGAACAGTAAACACTTGATGGCGCCCCGGACACCGTGATAGTCCAGCAGAGCATCAATATTTTCGATGTGCTCGTCAGGATCTGTTGTACCATCGTAGGTGCCCAAAGACGGTGGTTTCTCCAATCCCTCAGGGAGGCGCATGGCCATAATCTCCTGAGCCAACGGGTCTTCGTTGCTGCTACTGGTCCATGACGGGGAGCGGGTGCTTCGCTCAAGAACATGACGGTGATTCCTGCGGGGAGATGGGGTTTGTGCCCGTCCCTTGGATCTGGGCGGGGGTGAACGCTGGTCTCTCCTGGTCCTCTTATTGTCTGGGGAGTACTGGCTCCACAGGAAGATGTGGTCACGCTTCCAGACGACATGGGATTCTGGTTCAGGTGGTGCCCTACGGTCTCTTTCACGTCGGGGAGGTGAGCTTCGGGATCGTCGGCGCTCTTTCCTCGGAGGAGGGGATCTTGGTCGGGCAGACTCCTCTAGGGCCCAAATCCTCGCATTTTGTTGGAGGATTAGGAGGTTGATTTTGTTGAGAGCTTCAAGAAGGGCCGCCACAGCCGGGTCGGCATTGGGCAGAACAGGAATAGGCTGGTGGTCTAAGGAGGGCTGGTTTTCAACATGATCAAAACGAGTGGGGGAAGGGGACGCAGTGGCTCCATATCTCAGATGGTGGGCGTCGCCTCCTAGGAAGGATGCAACTCCGTCAGTATCAGTCTTACTGGCGTGGAGAAAAGCAGGATTGCGAGCATCATGAACGTGATATTGGCTTGCCATGATCGGAATTTTGGACAGAGAGCTATTTTGGTCTTGAATCTATGATGGATGTTAGACGGGGATAACAGATGTTCCCATAGACGGCGCCACTGATCTTGACGGCTGATCAGAACCTGAAGTGGGCCAAAGATGACGTATGTGATGCTAGGTGTGAAAGATGAGGAGGGGGTGTACCTGTAAGGTACTCCGATGCTAAAGTAAGAATCGGGAGAGAGAGAGAGAGAGAGAGAGAGAGAGAGAGAGAGAGAGAGAGAGAGAGAGGCAAGTACAAAGTATGTATTTCATAGTGATTTGGAATACCTGACCCTCTCAAATGAGAGGGTTTTTAAAGGAAAAAAAATTTAAAAATCCACCTAAATGGATCATGTCACCTAAGGGATAAAAAAAATCTAAACATATAAAGAAGAATTTAATTTTTTTTCATCAAGAATAAATCAAAATTCACTTATATTACAGAAAAGTAAAGAGTATTTAACCCAAAAATGTATCAACTCTACACATATAAACTTATATTACTCTTAACATAATTTTAATAGGTCAAACCTTAAGCACAACCATATCAAATCAAAGTCTACCAAATTTTAGCTAGAACATATATATATATATATATATATATATATATATATATATATATATATATATATATATATATATATATATATATATATAATTAAATATATACTATAAAATTAAAAACAATAGTGTTAATTAGATATTTTAATTAAAAAATAAACATTTCTACAAACTAATACTAATTAGAAAATGAAGCGACAATAAAGTATATAAAGTGAGGTTAAATAATGAAAAAAAATTAAAGAATTATTATCAAATTTTTTACGTCATAATTATTTTCTTAGTAGAGAAGAAATCCAAATTTCTACTATGAAAATTAAGAAAATAAAGAGAAATTATATTATAAATAAATGATAATTTTTATTGAGTTGAGGTTTTTTAAGAAAACTAGTAATAAACACGTGCTTACGTACGAGGTAAGTTTTTTGGTAGGATGTGATTTTGGATGCGCATTTGTTTGTAGACTGTCATAAAAATTGAAAGTTGAAAATAAAAAAGTTGAAATAGTAATACATGTGGAAGATGAAATGTCAACAACAATATCAATAATAATATGATTAAAAAACTATTGAAACTTGTATTAGATAAATTAATCGTTTAAGTTTTTTTAACAAATAAGACAATTATGTTATAAGAGAGAATACAATGGTCAATAAATTTTTATTATTCAATATTTGGATCAGTATTAAAGTTGAACCCGTTTATAACAATAGTATTTGTCTCCGTATCTAAAAATATTTTAATCAACAACGTATTTTTTCCCATATATAAATATTATTTTTGTTTTGACATTATTTATAAATATATTTGAATCAATAGTAAAGTTGTTCCCGTTTATAAAAATATTTGAATCAAAATATTATTTTTGTTTTAACAATATTTATAAAAATATTTGAATCAATAATAAAGTTGTTCCCGTTTATAACAATAATATTTTCTCCACTATATAAAAATATTTTTATCAACAATGTATTTTTTTCCGTATATAATATTAATTTTGTTTTAACATTATTTATAAAAATATTTGAATTAATAGTAAAGTTGTTCCTGTATAGAAAAATATTTGAATCAAAATATATATTTTTTTATTTTGACAATATTTATAAAAACATTAGAATCCATAGTATAGTTGTTCTCGTTTATAACAATAGTATTTTTTCTCCTATATAAAAATATTTTAATCAACAATTTATTTTTTTCGGTATATAAATATTAATTTTGTTTTGATACTATTTATAAATTTGTGATTTTTCCAACTACAACAAAGTTGAAATAATATTGTCAAAGTCAAAATCTTAAGTATTGTCTACATAAATTAAATGAAAAGTTGATTGAATGTTTAATTAATGTATTACGTTAATATTGTAAAGATTTGGAGTCCATAGTCAGAATTGTATGGAACAATTGTAATGACACTTGAGATGGAACTAAACACTATACAAAGACCGAAAAACAAGTAGCATGATGATGTGCCATATAAAACAATAAAATAGTTGATGTACCAAAATACTATTATAATAAGTACCATATAAAACAATAAAATAGTTGATGTACCAAAACACTATTATAATGAGGATTGATAAAGTGTACAAATTCCAGATCTGTGTGTACTGCTTTTCCACTTAACATTTTCATGTCATTCTGCGGTAACATCTCTAGTTATAAGATCATTCAATATAATTTATAGGTATTAAGAAAAGTTTCTATGATAAATTTGTCAAAAAGTTTAGATATATTTTCCTTCAATTATTAAAATTATAAGACAAATATAATGTACTTTTTCATTTTTTTAAAAATATAACTATTTTTGTAAAGAAATAATTTAATACATGTGGAATTTTACATAAAGTCTTATATTAAGAGACTTAGAAAAGTGATTTTTTTATTTATTAATTATGAACAAAATGCATCCTCATTGTTGTAATCAGTGGGTTGACAACATGTAATTTTATATAAAATTCTAGATTTTTGAATTTAAATTATCATCATCACATTTTTGTTTTTGCATATACTTATTATAGTATGTATTGATCACTGAGATAAGACAAAATAATTAAAAATTAAGAGTTTTATCATTATACTTTCTTAGTGAAAAGAAATGACAAATTGATTAATGTATTTGTTAATATAAAAAATTAAATTTGTCAAAATTAAAATTAAAATTGTGATGATTATTCTGTTTAAACCACTTAACACCCAGTCTAAGTACTCTATCCACCTCTGCTATATAACAGGAATTAGTTTGCACATGAGAAGCCAAAATAACATAAACAAACCAAATTAATATGGTGCAATTTCTCAAGCCAAAATAGAAGAAAAATAATTACCTAGTCTTAAGATTTGAGAAACGTTGATGGGCATGCAATAGATCATCATAAAGGGCATAAACAAAATATCTACATTGAGATTAGATTTACAACCAAATACAATGTTATAAACAGAACAAAACAATAAAAAAATTTCAAAATTCCATAAAACAACGAACAATATAAGTTGTTTTGCATACTAAATACAAATTTCATTGATTACATTCAACAATCAATAAATAAAAAATAGCGTGCACATTCATTATTTTTAAAGTTCAAAGTTCCAATATATGCCCAATTGGTGCAAAATGCCTGCTATGACATGTAAAGTAAAAATAACAAAGAACACACAACAGTTATCCTGGTTCCTCTCCCAACTGAGAGTACTCCAGTCCTCTTGCCTTGCAAGAGATTTTCCATTATAATCAACCCGATTACACTTGCTTATCCACACCTGTATAAGCCTTTCCTTGCTAAGACCTCTAGCCCAAGACTTCCCTGCTCAATCAGCACATGATCGAAACTTCCTACTTAGATCCTCAGATCCTAAGACTTCCCTTGCTTAAACCACATGGTTCAAGACTGTCCTACTCAGACTCACTGCCTAAGACTTCTTTGCTTAAGCCTACAACAAGATACTTTTATCAAAACTGACTGTTTAGAGAAAGAATAACTTATAACAACACTTGATTAACAATTAAAGGTGATCAAATATAATACAACACACTTTTACAAAGGATTCTTAAGTTGTACAAGAATAAGAACTCTTAACAGAATTTTCTTCTGATATGCAGTGCGTGTATTTCTCAGTTGTAGTTGCAGCGTTATTTCTTGAGTTGATCTCCAAATCTTCTGCTCCTTTTATAGCTGAAGAAAAATAGTCGTTGGAGTATCCATAATGGCTATAATCAAATCAAATCTTCTAGTACATCTTTTTTTCCAATAAAGCAGGTGTTGGAACTTTTAGTCAAGGAATTATCCACAGAACAAGGCCTTTGTCCAGAGGACTTATCTCTGATTCAAGTACAACACAGTCTATTGAAGATAATGTCAATATATCTCGAGTCCCATGTTAGCAGAACTGAGTTAACACTACTCAGTCTCAGAGGCAGCCATAACACACTTCTAATTCTGGAGTGTACTAGCAGCTGCTTGTTAGTGTAAGCCCTAGAGGCCAATACTTTTGGTACTTGTATCAAATTATTTATTAATAATAAAAGGCATTTCTTTATTATGTTTGTTTTTCCAAAGTGATAAAGTCCCTAGAATAGCTAATTCGTTTAATGAAATATTAAGTGTCACTTAATCATGAGATTCCATTAAACATAAGGACACTATTTTTAAAGTATCCGTAGTCGAGCTTTAATGTGAAATGGGATAACCTTAAAGCATTAAGACTATTATATAGATAGACTGATGATCACATCTCATGGATCATGGATAAGGAGTTATCAAATCTTAACATAGGTATGAATATTAGGAGTAATATTTATACTGGATTGACCCACTATAAGAGTACTACATAGAATGTTATGCAAAGTGTCATAAGTTACTCTCATGGTGATAGTGGTGTATACCACCCTTCGACCTGAAACCACTATGAACCCTAGATGTAAAGTCAAGTATTTTATTGCTGATCAAACATTGTCAGTAATTGGATGACTATAAAAATGGTTGATGGGTATTTCATAAAGCATGTTGAGGGACATGAGTGGCCTAGATGGAATTTGCCCATCCTGCATAACAGGATAAATGTCTAAGGGCCCAATATTGAACTGAACAAGGATGACACGGTATATGCCTTGTGTTCAATATAGACATAAGAGCAAAAAGGTAATTGTACACACAAGCACTATCACAAAAGGTTTTGTCAGATCACGTGACAATTTCGTGACTTGAATAGCAGTAATGTGTTGCTAGATACCGCTCACTCTTTATTATGTTAAATGCATGATTTAATATAATTACCAACATCACGAAATCCTACAGGGTCACATACATAAGGACAGTGTGATAAGAGGTAGGGTAAATAAGGCACACTGTAAGGTACAATGTACTTAAGTAAATATGTAACATCGTAAGGTACGGTGCACTTAAGTGGAATACGGATTATGGTAAGGTACCGCGTGCTTAAGTGATATACGGTACATCATAAGATATGGTGTGCATACACTTAAGTGGGCTTTTTAGCTTGCATCCCACACAAGGGGTTCTATAAATATAACCCTTGTGCATAAGCATAAAAACTTGATGAAAATTCAGTTGTGAAACCCTAGCTGTATTTTCCTTCTCTCTATCTCTCACTCAAAGCCTTCAATCGTAGCAGCTAGCACTGAGACTGAAGGAAGTTGTTCGTGTGGACTGAGTAGAGGTGTTGTTCATCGTACATCGCTCGTGATCATTTCTTTGATTCTGAATCAAAGGTTTCATCGCCACAAGAGGTAACCATTCTATCACTGATCATGATCTTTCGTAAGGATCGCTAAAGGGAAATTTTAATTTCTGCTACGTTTTGAATCGCGATTTCCCTTCAGTGGTATCAGAGCTACTTACGAAACCATGCATTATATAAGTGTTTATTTTCTGTTTTTTTTTTGTTTTAATTCGATTAAAACACATAACAAATTAAATTAAATCGAGAAATTGAATTTTGGCATGAGGCTGTGTACGATTTGGATGATCGATATTGACTATGCTTCGGAATCCGACAATAGTATGGTGAAGCAGCGATATATCGATCATCCTTAAGTTACACAAATATGATCGATAAAATTTTATATGTGATATAATTAACTCTGATGCAAAGATGGTATATTGGATATACTGTTTCTATCCAATACAATTCTCGAATATTTAGGTAGGAACTCCTTCCAATTCTATCCAATACAATTCTCGAATATTCCAGTTGGGTGAATAACTCCTTATTCTAATCCATCATATGGATTATTCCCAATTTTTACTTCTAAACATATATAATCTTATTATATTTTGTTTAGTTAAGTTTGACCCATTGTTTTAGAAACTGGATATTACATTTATCCCATTGCATCTTAATAATATAGAACATGCACCTCGCGTTAGGCGAACCTACATTATTCGATACTAGTCTTGATGAGTTCTAAAACATGGAAAGCATAAACTTAATATTCAATTTGAGGGAATTTTCATTAGTTTGATCTCATCGGCTTATTTATCATATAAATCGTCTCTCACATGCATCAACATACATACACATGCATCAACATACATACAAAATGAAATAGTTATGGTCCCTAGCGCAATTGTTCTCCCAAGCCAATGAGAAAACCTAAGCTAAACCTAATAACGATCTACACTTATCCAAGCAAGATCTTCAAGGTTGTCCTCATTTGATCTTGTAGTCTTCTTTTTCTTCATAACATTACATTACATTAAAGAATACTCGTTTTTACATACGAGGGAGTGAGATGAGAAAAGAAGTTACATCAAGAGATTAAAAGAGAGGCACGACACGCAGGTCGTATTTTAAAATCCAAAAGCAAAATAAAGGAAAACTAAGGCCATAACTGATCACCACAAGAGAAAAATAATAAACACACTTTTATTATTATTAATTTAAATCCTGTTAATTAAATGAATCAAATTAAATTTCGGCAAATGATCACACTACACAGACGGGGGTTCCACAAAACTTGATACTTTCGCATCAACACTTGATACTTTCCATAAAATTAAAGCACAACTTTTGTGCCATCACAACCCTAATCGTAGACCTTTTAGATAACACAACCCTTGTGCCGTCATGAACCCTAATGCAACAATTTCATATCGTCAAAACACCAAGATCAATAATTCATTATGATTGATCCATATGCCACTGCTTCACCATACTAAAGTCGGATTCCGAAGCAAATGAACACGGATCGCTCAAAGGAATAATGATCATTACGTGATTTAAATGAACGAAATAGAAACAGTATATCCAATATACCATCTTTGCATCAGAGTTAATTATATCACATATAAAATTTGATCGATCATATTTGTGTAACTTAAGGATGATCGATATATCGCTGCTTCACCATACTATTGTTGGATTCCGAAGCATAGTCAATATCGATCATCCAAATCGTACACAGCCTCATGCCAAAATTCAATTTCTCGAATTAATTTAATTTGTAATGTGTTTTAATCGAATTAAAACAAAAAAAAAACAGAAAATAAACACTTATATAATGCATGGTTTCGTAAGTAGCTCTGATACCACTGAAGGGAAATCGCGATTCAAAACGTAGCAGAAATTAAAATTTCCCTTTAGCGATCCTTACGAAAGATCATGATCAGTGATAGAATGGTTACCTCTTGTGGCGATGAAACCTTTGATTCAGAATCAAAGAAATGATCACGAGCGATATACGATGAGCAACACCTCTACTTAGTCCACACGAACAACTTCCTTCAGTCTCAGTGCTAGCTGCTACGATTGAAGACTTTGAGTGAGAGATAGAGAGAAGGAAAATACAGCTAGGGTTTCACAACTGAATTTTCATCAAGTTTTTATGCTTATGCACAAGGGTTATATTTATAGAACCCCTTGTGTGGGATGCAAGCTAAAAAGCCCACTTAAGTGTATGCACACCATATCTTATGATGTACCGTATATCACTTAAGCACGCGGTACCTTACCATAATCCGTTTTCCACTTAAGTGCACCGTACCTTACGGTGTTACATATTTACTTAAGTACATTGTACCTTACAGTGTGCCTTATTTACCCTACCTTTTATCACACTGTCCTTATGTATGTGACCCTGTAGGATTTCGCGATATTGGTAATTATATTAAATCATGCATTTAACATAATAAAGAGTGAGCGGTATCTAGCAACACATTACTGCTATTCAAGTCACGAAATTGTCATGTGATCTGACAAAACCTTTTGTGATAGTGCTTGTGTGTACAATTACCTTTTTGCTCTTATGTCTATATTGAACATAAGGCATATACCGTGTCATCCTTGTTCAGTTCAATATTGGGCCCTTAGACATTTATCCTGTTATGCAGGATGGGCAAATCCCATCTAGGTCACTCATGTCCCTCAACATGCTTTATGAAATACCCATCAACCGTTTTTATAGTCATCCAATTACTGACAATGTTTGATCAACAATAAAGTACTTGACTCTACATCTAGGGTTCATAGTGGTTTCAGGTCGAAGGGTGGTATACACCACTATCACCATGAGAGTAACTTATGACACTTTGCATAACATTCTATGTAGTACTCTCATAGTGGGTCAATCCAGTATAAATATTACTCCTAATATTCATACCTATGTTAAGATTTGATAACTCCTTATCCATGATCCATGAGATGTGATCATCAGTCTATCTATATAATAGTCTTAATGCTTTAAGGTTATCCCATTTCACATTAAAGCTCGACTACGGATACTTTAAGAATAGTGTCCTTATGTTTAATGGAATCTCATGATTAAGTGACCCTTAATATTTCATTAAACGAATTAGCTATTCTAGGGACTTTATCACTTTGGAAAAACAAACATAATAAAGAAATGCCTTTTATTATTAATAAATAATTTGATACAAGTACCAAAAGTATTGGCCTCTAGGGCTTACACTAACAAGCAGCTGCTAGTACACTCCAGAATTAGAAGTGTGTTATGGCTGCCTCTGAGACTGAGTAGTGTTAACTCAGTTCTGCTAACATGGGACTCGAGATATATTGACATTATCTTCAATAGACTGTGTTGTACTTGAATCAGAGATAAGTCTTCTGGACAAAGGCCTTGTTCTGTGGATAATTCCTTGACTAAAAGTTCCAACACCTGCTTTATTGGAAAAGAAGATGTACTAGAAGATTTGATTTGATTATAGCCATTATGGATACTCCAACGACTATATTTCTTCAACTATAAAAGGATCAGAAGATTTGGAGATCAACTCAAGAAATAACGCTGCAACTACAACTGAGAAATACATGCACTGCATATCAGAAGAAAATTCTGTTAAGAGTTCTTATACTTGTACAACTTAAGAATCCTTTGTAAAAGTGTGTTGTATTATATTTGATCACCTCTAATTGTTAATCAAGTGTTGTTATAAGTTATTCTTTCTCTAAACAGTCAGTTTTGATAAAAGTATCTTGTTGTAGGCTTAAGCAAAGAAGTCTTAGGCAGTGAGTCTGAGTAGGACAGTCTTGAACCATGTGGTTTAAGCAAGGGAAGTCTTAGGATCTGAGGATCTAAGTAGGAATTTTCGATCAGGTGCTGATTGAGCAGGGAAGTCTTGGGCTAGAGGTCTTAGCAAGGAAAGGCTTATACAGGTGTGGATAAGCAAGTGTAATCGGGTTGATTATAATGGAAAATCTCTTGCAAGGCAAGAGGACTAGAGTACTCTCAGTTGAGAGAGGAACCAGGATAACTGTTGTGTGTTCTTTGTTATTTTTACTTTACATGTCATAGCAGGCATTTTGCACCAATTGGGCATATATTGGAACTTTGAACTTTAAAAATAATGAATGTGCACGCTATTTTTTATTTATTGATTGTTGAATGTAATCAATGAAATTTGTATTTAGTATGCAAAACAACTTATATTGTTCGTTGTTTTATGGAATTTTGAAATTTTTTTATTGTTTTGTTCTGTTTATAACATTGTATTTGGTTGTAAATCTAATCTCAATGTAGATATTTTGTTTATGCCCTTTATGATGATCTATTGCATGCCCATCAACTTTTCTCAAATCTTAAGACTAGGTAATTATTTTTCTTCTATTTTGGCTTGAGAAATTGCACCATATTAATTTGGTTTGTTTATGTTATTTTGGCTTCTCATGTGCAAACTAATTCCTGTTATATAGCAGAGGTGGATAGAGTACTTAGACTAGGTGTTAAGTGGTTTAAACAGAATAATCATCACAATTTTAATTTTAATTTTGACAAATTTAATTTTTTATATTAACAAATACATTAATCAATTTGTCATTTCTTTTCACTAAGAAAGTATAATGATAAAACTCTTAATTTTTAATTATTTTGTCTTATCTCAGTGATCAATACATACCATAATAAGTATATGCAAAAACAAAAATGTGATGATGATAATTTAAATTCAAAAATATAGAATTTTATATAAAATTACATGTTGTCAACCCACTGATTACAACAATGAGGATGCATTTTGTTCATAATTAATAAATAAAAAAATCACTTTTCTAAGTCTCTTAATATAAGACTTTATGTAAAATTCCACATGTATTAAATTATTTCTTTACAAAAATAGTTATATTTTTAAAAAAATGAAAAAAGTACATTATATTTGTCTTATAATTTTAATAATTGAAGGAAAATATATCTAAACTTTTTGAAAAATTTATCATAGAAACTTTTCTTAATACCTATAAATTATAGTGAATGATCTTATAACTAGAGATGTTACCGCAGAATGACATGAAAATGTTAAGTGGAAAAGCAGTACACACAGATATGGAATTTGTACACTTTATCAATCCTCATTATAATAGTGTTTTGGTACATCAACTATTTTATTGTTTTATATGGTACTTATTATAATAGTATTTTGGTACATCAACTATTTTATTGTTTTATATGGTACATCATCATGCTACTTGTTTTTCGGTCTTTGTATAGTGTTTAGTTCCATCTCAAGTGTCATTACAATTGTTCCATACAATTCTGACTATGGACTCCAAATCTTTACAATATTAACGTAATACATTAATTAAACATTCAATCAACTTTTCATTTAATTTATGTGGACAATACTTAAGATTTTGACTTTGACAATATTATTTCAACTTTGTTGTAGTTGGAAAAATCACAAATTTATAAATAGTATCAAAACAAAATTAATATTTATATACCGAAAAAAATAAATTGTTGATTAAAATATTTTTATATAGGAGAGAAAATACTATTGTTATAAACGAGAACAACTATACTATGGATTCTAATGTTTTTATAAATATTGTCAAAATAAAAAAATATATATTTTGATTCAAATATTTTTCTATACGGGAACAACTTTACTATTAATTCAAATATTTTTATAAATAATGTCAAAACAAAATTAATATTATATACGAAAAAAAATACATTGTTGATAAAAATATTTTTATATAGTGGAGAAAATATTATTGTTATAAACGGGAACAACTTTACTATTGATTCAAATAATTTTTATAAATATTGTCAAAACAAAAATAATATTTTGATTCAAATATTTTTATAAACGGGAACAACTTTACTATTGATTCAAATATATTTATAAATAATGTCAAAACAAAAATAATATTTATATATGGGAAAAAATACATTGTTGATTAAAATATTTTTAGATACGGAGACAAATACTATTGTTATAAACGGGTTCAACTTTAATACTGATCCAAATATTGAATAATAAAAATTTATTGACCATTGTATTATCTCTTATAACATAATTGTCTTATTTGTTAAAAAAACTTAAACGATTAATTTATCTAATACAAGTTTCAATAGTTTTTTAATCATATTATTATTGATATTGTTGTTGACATTTCATCTTCCATATGTATTACTATTTCAACTTTTTTATTTTCAACTTTCAATTTTTATGACAGTCTACAAACAAATGCGCATCCAAAATCACATCCTACCAAAAAACTTACCTCGTACGTAAGCACGTGTTTATTACTAGTTTTCTTAAAAAACCTCAACTCAATAAAAATTATCATTTATTTATAATATAATTTCTCTTTATTTTCTTAATTTTCATAGTAGAAATTTGGATTTCTTCTCTACTAAGAAAATAATTATGACGTAAAAAATTTGATAATAATTCTTTAATTTTTTTTCATTATTTAACCTCACTTTATATACTTTATTGTCGCTTCATTTTCTAATTAGTATTAGTTTGTAGAAATGTTTATTTTTTAATTAAAATATCTAATTAACACTATTGTTTTTAATTTTATAGTATATATATAATTATATATATATATATATATATATATATATATATATATATATATATATATATATATATATATATATATATATATATGTTCTAGCTAAAATTTGGTAGACTTTGATTTGATATGGTTGTGCTTAAGGTTTGACCTATTAAAATTATGTTAAGAGTAATATAAGTTTATATGTGTATAGTTGATACATTTTTGGGTTAAATACTCTTTACTTTTTTGTAATATAAGTGAATTTTGATTTATTCTTGATGAAAAAAAATTAAATTCTTCTTTATAATGTTTAGATTTTTTTTATCCCTTAGGTGACATGATCCATTTAGGTGGATTTTTAAATTTTTTTTCCTTTAAAAACCCTCTCATTTGAGAGGGTCAGGTATTCCAAATCACTATGAAATACATACTTTGTACTTGCCTCTCTCTCTCTCTCTCTCTCTCTCTCTCTCTCTCTCTCTCTCCCGATTCTTACTTTAGCATCGGAGTACCTTACAGGTACACCCCCTCCTCATCTTTCACACCTAGCATCACAGACGTCATCTTTGGCCCACTTCAGGTTCTGATCAGCCGTCAAGATCAGTGGCGCCGTCTATGGGAACATCTGTTATCCCCGTCTAACATCCATCATAGATTCAAGACCAAAATAGCTCTCTGTCCAAAATTCCGATCATGGCAAGCCAAGATCACGTTCATGATGCTCGCAATCCTGCTTTTCTCCCCGCCAGTAAGACTGATACTGACGGAGTTGCATCCTTCCTAGGAGGCGACGCCCACCATCTGAGATATGGAGCCACTGCGTCCCCTTCCCCCACTCGTGCTGATCATGTTGAAGACCAGCCCTCCTTGGACCACCAGCCTATTCCTGTTCTGCCCAATGCCGACCCGGCTGTGGCGGCCCTTCTTGAAGCTCTCAACAAAATCAACCTCCTAATCCTCCAACAAAACGCGAGGATTGGGGCCCTAGAGGAGTCTGCCCGACCAAGATCCCCTCCTCCGAGGAAAGAGCGCCGACGATCCCGAAGCTCACCTCCCCGACATGAAAGAGACCGTAGGGCACCACCTGAACCAGAATCCCATGTCGTCTGGAAGCGTGACCACATCTTCCTGCGGAGCCAGTACTCCCCAGACAATAAGAGGACCAGGAGAGACCAGCGTTCACCCCCGCCCAGATCCAAGGGACGGGCACAAACCCCATCTCCCCGCAGGAATCACCGTCATGTTCTTGAGCGAAGCACCCGCTCCCCGTCATGGACCAGTAGCTGCAACGAAGACCCGTTGGCTCATGAGATTATGGCCACGCGCCTCCCTGAGGGATTGGAGAAACCACCGTCTTTGGGCACCTACGATGGTACAACAGATCCTGACGAGCACATCGAAAATATCGATGCCCTGCTGGACTATCACGGTGTCCGGGGTGCCATCAAGTGTTGACTGTTCCCTACCACACTCAGGAAGGGAGTGATGACCTGGTATAAAAAACTCCCCGAAGAGTCCATCACCTCGTGGAGACAATTATGGAGAATGTTCTCCAGACACTTCACGACATCCCGCCGCCACCCGAAGACCGAAGCTTCCCTTGAGGCCATAATTCAAGGGAAGGACAAGCCTCTCAGCGCCTACATCGAGAGGTTCAATAAAGAAGCAATACATGTCTCAACGACCGATGACATGTAGAAGTTCTTGCTCGACCGAAAACTTCGTCCCCGTACAGAATTCGCCAAAGCTGTTGGCATTAAAACTCCAAGGACTCTGGACGCCTTCCTCCTCAAGGCACAATCATATATCCAGTACGAGGAGAAATAAGCGGCCGGCTCCGCCCGGGTCTCATCATGGAGATAGAAGAGGTGAAGATCGCCCTCGGGAATGCTGGGACAATAAAGGACCCTCCGGCCACTTCCATGAGTATACTCCCCTGACCATCTCCAGGGAGAAAATCCTTATTGAATGTGCCAACTTAAAGTTCAAGCAAGCATGGGTTTGATTCCCTAAGTAGATACCGGCCAAGTCGAATGCTGACAAGTCGAAATACTTCTGTTTCCACAAAAGTCACGGCCACACAGCCGATGACTGCATCCACCTGAAGGATGCCATTGAGATATTGATCAGGGAAGGCCCCCTGAAACAGTTTACCAAGAAGAGGGAAACTCTTCGGCAGGACGCCTAGGAGTCAAAGAAAGTCGAGGAAGAGGTGCCATCCTCGGAAGAGACACACCTTCAGGTCGCCATGAGCGTATCGCGGCCTGAGGACTTCTATGTTCCTGAGGGGCTCAGCGTTCCCCCTACTTCGCAGCACATAGTCTGTAGGGAACTTTCCCCTCCACCATGGTCATCTCCGGAGGGGGCTTCAACAAAGTTACTGTGGGTTCCGTTAAAAGGAAATTCGAGCATCTTCTCAGCACGAGCTCCAACAGAAATACCACGCTCGACAAAGTTCGGGGAGAGTCGGTCCCCATCTCTTTCTACTGCGATAAACTCCTCGGCGGGGCTTCTAACTCAAGCATTCCTCTGCTCGTGAGAGCCCAGATGTCTAACTTTGATGTTCGCCAAATCTTAGTCGACCAAGGCAGTTCGGTCGACATCATGTACTCGCAGCTATTTTCCACCCTCGAGCTAGATGAATCGCACCTGAACCTCTATGTAGGCTCTGACCTACAGGGCTTCAACGGGTCAGTCATAAACCCTGGGGATATGTGGAAATGATCGTGAATTTCGGATGTGCAGAGACGGCCAGGTTTATTAAAGTCCAATTCCTAGTTATCGATTGCCCTTCTCTATATCAGTGCATCTTTGGACGGTCAACCTTGGCCGAATTGGTGGCCGTACCATCAACCACCGTTCATCTGAAAATAAAGTACTACACTTCTAAGGGTCTGGTCGCCACTCTACACGGGGACATTGAGGCAGCAAGGAGATGTTTCGAAGCAGCCACCAAAGGACTCAACACCATCCCGTCAAGCTGAAGACTTCCAGCAAGTTGGCCCTGTCTAGCAGCTCCGAGGAGGCCAAGCCTCTGCCCCGTGTCGACTCTATCGACCTCGACAACCGCTTCTCCAAAGATGACCAGAAGAAGACCCATACTTGTTCGAGCAACCCTTCAGCTTCAACCAGCACCGGTGACAGCTCTCATCCGATGCACCCAATTCCATATGGCGAGTTCAAACTTGTCCTGCTCGGCGATGACCCCTAGTGAGAAGTGAAGATAGGGGCCGGATTCCCCGACTTAGCGAGGAAACAGCTCAAAGCTTGCCTCCGAGAGAACACAAATTTGTTTGTCTGGAGCGCCGCAGAAATGCCTGGCCTAGATCCTGCAGTCGCCTGCCATCAGCTCACTATTGACCCCGCCGCTAGGGTTGTAGCACAATGTAGGAGAAAACAGTCTCTAGAGAAAATGGAGGCTGCCAAACAAGCTGTAAAAGACCTCCTCGAGGCAAATTTTATTTCGGAGGCCAAGTATACTACTTGGCTATCCAATGTTGTACTCGTTAAAAAGTCTAATGGAAAGTGGTGTATGTGTGTTGATTATACTGATCTCAATAGGGCATACCCTAAAGATGCTTACCCCCTCCCCAATATAGATAAACTTGTTGATAATTCTGCTGCTTTTAAACTGTTATCATTCATGGACGCCTATTCGGGCTATAATAAAAAACCAATGGCAAAAAGCGATAAAAGGTACACTGCCTTCATGACCGAGTCGGGCAACTATTACTACAACGTAATGCCTTTCGGCTTGAAAAACGCTGGCGCTACCTACCAAAGGATGATGAACAAAGTCTTCCGGGGAGTACGATCACATGACCCATTTGAGAAAAGTCTTCGAGCAGGCCAGAAAATACCAGATGCATTTCAACCCGGAGAAGTGCACGTTCGGGGTACGAGCAGGCAAGTTCCTCGACTTCTATCTGACAGAACGAGGAATTGAAGCTAACCCCGACAAGTGCAGGGCCTTCTCCGAGTTTCATATGCCTAACTCGAAGAAATCAATCCAATCCCTCAACGAGATGCTCACTTCATTATCCCGTTTTGTGGCCAAGTCTGCCCAACACACACTGCCCTTTTTCAAACTCCTTCGCAAGGAGGCAGCTTTCGAATGGACGGAGGAATGAGACCAGACACTCCTCCACTTAAAACGAGCATTTTTAGAACCGTCAGTCCTCTCTTAACCAAATAACGGCGAAACCCTGTACCTTTATCTCGCCGTGGCAACCGAGGCCGTCAGCGGCGCCTTCATTCGTGAGACGCCCGATGGGCAAAAACCCATATACTTCAAGAGCAAAGCCTTGCAAGGACCAGAGCTGAGATACCAATAAATATAAAAAGTATCCCTGGCCGTCATCAACGCTGCGAAATTGAATATTAAGTTTATGCTTTCCATGTTTTAGAACTCATCAAGACTAGTATCGAATAATGTAGGTTTCGCCTAACGCGAGGTGCATGTTCTATATTATTAAGATGCAATGGGATAAATGTAATATCCAATTTCTAAAACAATGGGTCAAACTTAACTAAACAAAATATAATAAGATTATATATGTTTAGAAGTAAAAATTGGGAATAATCCATATGATGGATTAGAATAAGGAGTTATTCACCCAACTGAAATATTTGAGAATTGTATTGGATAGAATTGGAAGGAGTTCCTACCTAAATAGCTGAGTTTTGTGTAATCAGCCTAACGCTGACTTAAAACAAAATGAAATATGGATCTCGATCCACTTGAAAATCTTCCAACGGGATTTTCCGAATCAAATGGTGAGGGTCATTTGGTTTGAGTAAAATAGTGGGAGCATATTTAATTAAAGGCCTAATTGAATATGTTGTTTTAATGATACTTATATTTTTCATTCTATTTTGTAGATTACCATGACAACAAACACATCTAACAACATTTTGCGATCAATCCTTGATAAGGAAAAATTGTCTGGGACAAATTTCTGGATTGGCACCGAAATCTGAGGATTGTCCTCAAACATGACAAAAAGTTATATGTCTTAGAGACACCTGTTCCTGAGGAGGAGCCTCCTAGTTCTGCTCCTAAGGTTGAAAGAGATGCTTATAAGAAGCATGCCGATGATGTTAATAAAACTGGTTGCCTCATGCTGGCTACCATGAATTCTGAATTGCAAAAGCAACATGAAAACATGGCAGTGTTCGATATGATCGAACACCTGAAGATGCTCTATCAAGAGCAGGCAAGGCATGAGAGGTTTGAAGTTTCAAAAGCCTTTTTTCAAGCCAAGCTATCTGAGGGAGCCCCTGTATGTCCTCGTGTACTCAAGATAATTGGGTATGTGGAGAACCTTGAAAGATTGGGATTTCCCCTAAAAAAGGAGCTTGCGACTGATTTGATCCTGCAATCGTTGCCGGAAAGCTTCAGTCAATTTGTCCTTAATTTCAACATGAATGATATAGACAAAACTCTTCCTGAATTGCTAGGCATGTTAAGAACTGCTGAGCAAAATCTGAAGTCAAAAGGGAAATCCATTCTGATGGTCAGTAATGGAAAGAAACAGAATAAAAGGCCCACCAAGCAGGGTGGTAAATGGAAAGGCAAGGAAGTTGCCAAACCCAAACATACTGCCCCTGCTTTGAAGCCTAGTAGAGGTATAGCAAAGGAGGGCACTTGCTTCTATTGCGGTAAGACCGGACATTATAAGAGAAATTACCCAAAGTACCTGGAAGATAAGAAGAATGGAGTGGAGACTTCGACTTCAGGTATTTTTGTTATAGAAATAAATTTATCTACTTCTGCATCATGAGTATTAGATACTGGATGTGGTTCTCACATTTGTACCAATGTGTAGGGGCTAAAAAGGAGTAGAGTTTTGGCAAAAGGTGAAGTTGACCTACGAGTTGGCAATGAAGCAAAGGTTACTGCTTTGACCGTAGGAACTTATGTATTGACTTTACCTAGTGGTTTAATAATTCAGTTAGAGAACTATTACTATGTACCTGCAATTAGCAGGAATATTATTTCTGTTTCTTGTCTGGACAAGTTTGGTTTTTCATTTATAATAAAGAACAATTGTTGCTTTATTTATTTGAATGGTATATTCTATGCTACTGCACAAATGAACAATGGGTTGTATGTTCTTGATCTTGAAATGCCAATTTATAACATTAATACTAAAAGGATGAAACCTAACAAGTTAAATCCAAGTTACCTTTGGCATTGTCGCTTAGGCCATATAAATGAGAGACGCATCTCCAAACTCCATAAAGATGAACTATTGGACTCTTTTGATTACGAATCATATGATACATGCATATCTTGTTTAATTGGAAAGATGACAAAGTCCCCATTCACAGGAAAAGGTGAAAGGGCTAATGATCTTTTGGCCCTCATACATACTGATGTATGTGGACCACTGAACATACCAGCCAGAGGAGGTTTTAAATACTTCATCAAATTTACTGATGATTTCAATAGACATGGTTATGTCTATTTAATGAAACACAAATCTGAATCCTTGGAAAAGTTCAAGGAGTTCAAGAATGAAGTACAAAACTAACTAGGTAAGAATATTAAAACTCTTCGATCAGATCGAGGCGGTGAATATTTAAGCCTAGAGTTTGATGACCATCTAAAAGAGTGTGTGATTCTATCCCAACTCACTCCTCCTGGAACACCACAATGAAATGGTGTATCTGAGAGAAGAAATCGAAACTTTTTAGACATGGTCCGATCCATGATGAGTCACGTCGATCTTCCAAACTCCTTTTAGGGACATGCACTACTGATAGCAGCTTACACACTTAACCGTGTTCCATCCAAAAAGGTTGAAAAGATACCATATGAAATATAGAGTGGTAAGAAACCACATATGTCTTACATGAAGATTTGGGGTTGTGAAGTTTATGTGAAACGATAAATTTCAACTAAGCTTGAGCCCAAATCTGACAAATACTTATTTGTGGGGTATCCTAAAGAAACAAGAGGGCATTATTTCTACAATCCTTCTGAGGGCAAAGTGTTTGTCGCTCTAACTGGAGTTTTCTTGGAAAGGGACTTTATTTCCAAAGGAATCAGTGGGAGGAAAGTAGAGCTTGAAGAAATTCAAGAATCACAAAGCATTGATACACCTATGGAGGAATTAGAGCAGGAACCACAAGTAGTTGTGGAAGAGCAACCTGCTCAAGTAGAACAAGACCAGCGTAGGTCGAGCAAGATACGTCACCAACCAGAGAGTTATGGATATCTCATAACTGATCAAGGTGATGTATTACTCATGGATCAAGATGAGCCTGTAACCTATCAAGAGGCCATAAATGGTCCTGAGTCTGAGAAGTTTCTAGAAGCCATGAAATCTAAAATGGATTCCATGTACACAAACCAGGTTTGGACCTTGGTAGAGCCTCCTGTAGGAGGTAATCCTATAGGATGCAAGTGGGTCTTCAAAAAGAAGACTAACATGGATGGTAAGGTACATACCTATAAGGCAAGACTGGTTGCTAAAGGTTATAAACAAATTCATGGTGTAGACTATGATGAAACCTTTTCACCAGTTGCAATGCTTAAATATGTTCGGATTTTACTTGCTATCACTGCATATCATGATTATGAAATATGGCAGTGTAGTGAGCGTTTTTTGTCAGTGACGCGACCACCTTATCGCCATTGGTTGGAATTGGGTGCTACTTTCTGATTTCTTATTTATCCTATGAAGCTGGAAAGGAAAGGGAAGCTATCTCAAACTAACCTTGCACGGAAATGTTTTCTTTAACAAATGCTAAGAGATTGGGGGGTCCGGGGTCAGGTTATACAATGGGGAGTTGTCAATTACCCATCCTATATGTGGTTATCCACAGGTTTTCAGTAATTTTCTTCTGCTATCCTACTTATCGGTGTTTGTCTGTTGTGGGTTGGGAAAGGTTCTCCTTTGGGAGTGTTGAGAGAGAGAGAGAGTATATTTTGTTGATGTCAGGTTTTTCGATGTTTTTGGTAAGGTACTGGACCTAAGGTTTTTGTTTAGTGTGCTCGCTAAGATTTCGCAATCTTATGCCTACGTATTCCCGTTAAACAAAACAGGGAAATCAGAGCAATCGTAGTTCCTCCTATTCTATGGGAGGAAAAGATGATGTTTTGGTGTCTTGTTCAAAGCCCAAGATTGAAGCTAAAAGGTTATTTATGTCTTGTCCAAAGCCCAAGATTGAAGCTAAAAGGTATTTGTGTCTTGTTCAAAGCCCAAGGTTGAAGCTAAAGGTTTGACTGAGAGAGAATTTGTCACCTCTGAAGGGAGCTATCTCATCTGTTTATCACAATTATTGGGTGATTGATTATAAAGGAGAATTACTTTAACTGGGATATGAGAATCCAGTAAATGCCATAATTTCCTTTATAAGGGATTTATCCTGAAGGAGAAAACTTTAACTCAGTGTAGAGCAATGCCATTTTTCCTTAGGAATCTTTCATGCTAAGAGAGGGACATTGGCGTGGATGTAAATAATCCAGAGGCTTGCCACTTATAGCTGTTAGATGAAAGAGGGGTTTTACCAGGATAAAGAAGGACTACAACTTGGATTTTTGTATCAACAAGTGTGCCACTTACAGCAATTATCTGGGATTAGGATTTGTTTGATTTTCTGTTTTGATGTGTGATATACAAAGAAATGTCTTTCTACAGAGAGGTTTTTGATTTCCTCTAAGGGGATGTTGATTTTTTTTGTGCCTTGATCAAAGCCCAAGGTTGAAGCTAAAAGGTTAACTCTATTTATGGAGTTTTTATACCTGTCTTGTACAAAGCTCAAGATTGAGGCTGGAAAGAGACTGACTCTTTTGGGGAGATCATTATACAAAGCCTAAGAGGAGGCTAGAAGGAATTGATTCTTCCGGGGAATATTTTGACTGTCTTGTACAAAGCCCAAGATTGAGGCTAAAAGGGATTAACTCCACTGGGGAGAGGTTTTATCGGTCTTGTACAAAGCCCAAGATTGAGGCTAAAAATACTGACTTAACAAGAGAGTGTTTTTAGGTGTCTTGTACAAAGTCCAAGATTGAGGCTGAAAATACTGACTGACTCAGCTGGAGAATATCTATGTGTGTCTTGTACAAATCCCAAGATTGAGGCTAAAAGAAATTTTGACACCACAAGGGAATTTTTATTTGGTGTCTTGTACAAAACCCAAGATTGAGGCTAAAAGAAATTTTGACTCCACTGGGGAATTTTTATTTGGTTTCTTGTACAAAGCCCAAGATTGAGGCTAAAAACTGCTGAGGATGATCATTACATAAAGCCTAAGAGGAGGCTGGTCGGGGAATTCCTTATATAAAGCCTAAGAGGAGGCTAACTTCTGCTAAGGATCATTGGGATCCAGTGACAGGTCCAAATTGGGGAATCAACTCTTGCTGGGTAGTAAAGAAGAGTTGAGGTATCAGATGCCTTGAGGTTCTGATTTTGGAAGGTGTTGTATTGATGATAAGATGACCCTTAGTTGGGGAATGAAAGATGGAAGATTGAGTGTTTATGGAATGATCAAGGTTATTCCTGTGTTCCTTTGGGAAACTTGAGGGTTTCGGGAGATCCAAAAGGAGGTGAGATTGTCCAAGTCTACTGTTATTATAAGATTTATCTTTGTATGATGCCCAAGAGGAGGCAGGTGTCTTAAGGGATGAGATTCAACCCTAAATTGGTCTGAGGCTTTGACTCTTAGAAAGACTGCTCTAGCAAAGGATGACTAGGTTCTGTCCTATACCTGTAGGAGGTCTCGGGTCCTTGTACTAAGCCTAAGAGGAGGCATGAGAACTTCTAAGAAGCCCGAGGGTCCTTGCACAAAGCCCAAGAGAAGGTTGGGGATGCTTTTAGGAAGCCTGGGGGTCCAAACTTAAGAAAAGTTCAAGAAAGGTTTCACCGGGAATTAATCCTTTCTGAACAGTTCTAGGGTTTGAAGAAATTCAATAGAGGTTTCACCGGGAATTAATCCTTTCTGGGGAAACTGAATTTCTTTGACAATTTTCTAATAGTGACAGTCTTGAGAAAAGTTTCACCGGGAATAATGCCTTTCTCTGTTCCATATTGTATAAGCCTAAGAGGAGGCAAGATTGTATCTGGAATTTCCTATGGGGAACTAGTTTTAACTTTGTTTAAAGAGTGACTGTTGGCTTGATCTAATCCTAGACCTAATCGCCGGGAAAAACTCTAAACAGATAATATACAAGTATATACATATGAAATATATAGACAAGTATGTAAAAGAGTGTAGGAGGACTTACAGGTGAGCAAACTTCCAGCATTATAAACAAGATATATATATATATATATATATATATATATATATATATATATATATATATATATATATATATATATATATATATATATATACAAGTATATAAAAGAAAGCTGTTTAAAACTTACAGGCGAGCAAGCTTCCATTGTAACAGCTGTATGGTTAGTTATTCTAGATATTGAAGAAAGTTTTGATAACAACTATGAATTTTAATCTAAATCAAAAGGGAAAGTTGTTTAATAGAAGATTGGGGCTTATACTCAAGGAGAGGCCCAGATGAAAAATAGCGATCATGCTATTATTCTGAAAATTGTATCGGGACTTATACGATGAATGAAGCCCAAATTATTGTATTTTACAAAGAGGTTGGGTCTTATACTCTATTAGAGGCCCAAAGTTTATTTTTGTACAAAATATGGGGCTTACAACTCAAGGAGAGGCCCAAAAAGTTTTTGAAAATGGCGATCGCACCGAGATTTTTAAGATCGTATCGGGACTTATACAATGACTGAGACCCAAATTAGGTTTTATTTACAAAGGGATGGGACTTACTCTAATAGAGGCCTATGATTTTTTTTAAAGAGATTTGAAATGGGACTTACAACCAAAGGGAGGCCCAAATGATTTTGTTTTAAAGGTGGCGATCGCGCCGCGATTTTAGAAATCGCAGTGGGACTTATACAATGAGTGAGGCCCAAAAGTTGTTTCTATGACAAGGGATGGGTCTTACACTCTATTAGGGGCCCAAATTGTTTATGTGAAGTTTGAAAAAAATCAAAACTTAGAGGAAACCCTAATTTTGAATTTAAAAGATATAATTTTCAAAGGAAATTAAATAAAAATGATATAAAATACCAAATATATTTAAAAACAAGTTGTCAACTTTGAAAATTATTTTTAAAAATCATGTTTAATCACATGAAAGCTTGAAATTCATTTGAAGTTGAAAAATCAAGAGAAAGAAATATTTTTAAATGTTTAAAAACAAATAAAAACATAATTCTTTAGGAAAATATTAAACATGTCAAATAAATAATATTTTTGTGAAATTTTTGTGGAATAACATATTTTAATATTTTTGTGAATTTTCAGAAAAAGAACCAATAAAAAATAATTAAAATTGAGAGAGAAATTAATTTTGGAATTAATTAATAAAAACCATGAAAAATGTGAAAAATAGCAAAATAGGGGAAAATGGCTTGGGTGGGCCTTGAACCCACGACCTCCAACCAACATAAAGCGCGTCATTACCACTGGGGTGGTGATACATCCGTGTATCAAAACCACCCCATAAACATATATGGGTGACTTGGTTTTAGGCCTGACCAAGGCAAAAAACCAAGTTTTGGTGGATTTGCATGAAGGCCATAACTTCCTCAATTCTCCATGGAATTGGACAAAATTTAGGTGGATTCTACCTAGAATTTCATGAGGAATCCAATGGTGCTTTTAGATTTTTCTAAAGATGTCCCTATTTTAAAACCTGATAGTGATTTAAAAATAGGTCAAGATTTGCATGTTCTATGCTATCTCATCATCTAAGCAACAATAGCATGCCAAATTGGTTCAAACACAACACATATGATATGTATGAGATGTCCATGATCAATGGACATCAAAGCAATGCATAATTTAAAGAGTTCAAGTTATGATGCACTTACCTCTTGAAGCTCCTTGTGCTATCTTTCAGGATGTGTGTGCCAGAAGTGATCCATTGCTTTAGACACCTTTAATTGATCCCTTAGAAGCTTTCAGAATGATCAAAACCAGCTAGAATCCTCAGGAACAAGAATTGGCTCTTTCTTGCAAAAGTGGCAAAAGTGACTAAAATTGTATCTCACTCAAATGATGTTACAGTTGAGGGAAACTTGTTGGGACAGTTTGAGGATGATATTTGGAGTGTGTTTGAGGTTTTGTTTGGTTTTGAAAGTGACTGAATCAAAACATGGCTTGAAAAATGCAAATAGGTCAAAATTTGAGGTTTTGGAGGTTGAGTTTCTGATTTTGGTGTTTCAGATCAAGGATGAGTGTTTGAACAACTTATATATGATACATTTGATGTGTTTGGATCATGAGCTGTAGTGGGGTTGCTCTCTAACTCGAAAATTCAGTGGTGACTTGCAAAAGAAGGCATTTCTGCATAATGAGAGAGATTTTGAGGAAAGCAATTGTTGTTGTGCTTTGGTGTACTCAAACTGACCACAAATGAGCTCTATTTATAGTAGAGCAAGTTTGTTTTGCAAGGAATAGTGAATGGCAGCTGGTATAGGTCTTTAGCCAATGTTGATCCAAGGGAATCTCAAGTCTCCTCTAGCCATTGACTTAAGGTTAGGGCACAGGCTATAAGTCCTCTGATTCAGAGATAAGGTTTGACTCAATTCAGTTAGCAATGTCTTGATGCTTGCCACCTTGTGAATCCATTGAATACATTGAAACAAAATTGGAGTCTTTGAGATTTTTAACCTTTTTAGATGCCACATAGCTACATGTAGATCCTTGGACTTGGGAGGCTTATGAATCAGATCTTTTCCCTCTGATGTTATCCCCTGAGGTGTCCAAATTGATGACAAGACTTGCAATTGTCCAATTTAGCTAACTCGACCAAAATGCACAAAATCTGTCTTGTAAAATTAGTTTTGGATGACCAACTTTCAATGGATGTAATTCTTAGATCAAGTTGAATTAGGATGAGTTCTTGTACATTTTGGAAAGCTCTCATGACATACTTTAACTTTGATGTCCAATATTGGTCTTGGTTCAGCTTGGATCAAAGTGAAAAATGGCCTCAAAGTTTGGAAAAAGTGAAACAGATTCTGACTTTTTGAAAATTTCACTAAGTGTTGGAAAAAGTGGCCATTTCCCATTTTTGTGATTTTGATCAATCCATAACTCAAAATCCATGAGGATTTCGAATTTCTTGTAGTTGACATATTTGAAGTATGTAAGTTGAACTTTCATTTGAGCTTTGGATGGAAGAAAAATGCCTTAGGGTTTGGGAGTTATGACCTTGCAAAGTTGGGTAAAAACCACTTTTGTTCCATAACTTAGAAAATTTTAGGTTTTCTAAGGTTGCTCCTTTTGCAAGTTAACTCACTTTTCTTGATTTTTCTTGATGAATGATGATCAATATCATACATTAACATTGTTTTTGACTTAGGGGAACCATATTTGTGAAAAATTCCAAAAAGTCAAACTTGATTTTGTGCACAGTTAACTTTTTATCAAATGAAATCCAAACTGTGTGATCCTTTGTGCAATCAAGTGCTTGACCTAATTCAAACCTAATGGATGAGTTCCATAGGTGTTATGGGGTGTATTAAATCATGTCCCAAGGTTTGGGAGCATGTCTTGGTCAAAAGTCAAAGATACAGTTGACTTTTTCCTCAAAACCCTAATTGTGGTCCAGATGAAAATGAAGCTTGTGAATCAAACTTCTTGGTTCAATCGATTATTGAAAATGGATCAATGTGGTGTATTTGAGGCCCTCAAATCATGTCTTGAGGTCTTGGCTAAGGCTTTGCTCCAAAAGTCAACTTAGGGATGAATTAGGTCAAGAAACCCTAATTCCTGATTTTTTATGAATGCATCCCCTGAGGCTAAATTGACTTGATGATTGGATCCATGAGGTCCCTTGGAGTATCTTGGGCTGTGCTTTGTAGCGTTGGCTCATGCCCAGAAGAAAATTTCCGTCTGGAGGCCTTGGTCGACCAAAACCCTAATTTGGTGACACTGGCGATCTTGAGGCTTGATCCACTTGGAATGTTGCAACTTTGTGCTTGATTCTTGATGTGGGAGTCCTCTTGATCCCTTATGGCTGTTTGAGAGGCTAGACAAGTTGAAGATCATGTCATTCCTTGATTGATCCTTTGTCTAAGTGTTCTGAGAGGCTCAAAACCCTAATTCTCCGTTGTAGTGAATGCTCAACAATCCTTGAGGAGATTGATGAGGCATGATGGCAAATCCATGTTGTGGTGATGATTTGCACAATGATGGGAAATCTTTGTGGTCAAAATTGGGGTATGACAGATGCCCCTATTTAGTCTTCTTGGACCCGAAGGTGCGAATGACGAAGGTATTCGGACATTCATGGTGCTAGAGGATTAAATATCGGAATACCCAAAATTTTGACGGTGGTTATGAATGGTAGTTTGCTCATCCATCTTCTTTTGCCAAGCAATGATACTTAGAAAAAGGTAAAACTTCCCCTCAATCCTGGTTTTCAGCCAAGGAACTGGTCTCAGTTTCTGAAATTTAATAAACCTCCCCTTGATCCTGGTCTTCGGCCACGAAACTGGTCTAAGTATCTGAAATAAACTTCCCCTCGATCCTGGTCTTTTAGCCACGAAACTGGTCTCAGTTTCTTCTTGTCGAGTTTCTTCCTTAACAAGGGACGCTATGCATAGCGGTTCTCATCAAACTTCTCGCCAAGTTTTACTGGGGAGACGCCATTTGATGGGAAAAGCTTTGATGTTAGACTTGTTGGGGCAACCCATTCGTCTGAGCTGTAGAGGTGTGCAAACTTCTCTGTTGGAGACGCCATTTGCTGACTTTACTGGGGAAAACGAGTCTCTTGAAAGAGCATTTTCTGCTTGGGGATACATCATACTTTCCTTCAAGATCTTCTCGGAGAGATGCCATGTGATGTGATCCAATTTTGAGGTGCTGATGACTTCATTAACACCGACTTTCTTGGGAGAAAAACCGATGTATTGCTAAGAGTCTCCGGTTGAGAGGCTTTCTCTGGGGATTTTATTTAATCCGGGAAAGCAAAAATATCATCTTCAATGGCGAAGAGTGACGTTCCAAAAAGTGTCGGTTGAACGCCTTCTTGCCTTTAAGAGATTCAAGTTATCAAAGTGGTCGAGGACAGGCTCTAATCCAGAAATAAACTGGGAGAGATGTTCAGGTGGCACTTTTCCTGACGAGGAAAGGACTGACGACTTGACTGACAAAAGGAATCTATCACTTGGGAATGAACAGAGTGATATTAATGCAATGTGATTATGAATGTGAATTAATTATGTATGATGTATGTATGTTTATGCTGACAAAACTGATGCGACATACAAACTAGTGGATAAACATGACTAGATACTCGGCCACTGCGGGGGATAAAAAGTATCATTGGTTCAAGATAGCAATCCTGCCTTACTTAGGAGAGGAATGGACCCTGCGGGGGGAAAAGAATCGTTGTTCGGTCTTAAGAGGTACGGACTCTGCCGGGGATATCAGATGGGACATTCGCATCTGAAATAGTTGATCCTCCATTCGGGTGTACTGGTTTAGAAGGAGTACTTTGATTCTGCATTTTGAAGTTTAATCACTTCCGGAGAAGCCATCGATGTTCTTTTTGCGTTCAACAGTTAAATAGAAATGCCATCTTTATTTTAAAAGCAGAAGAAAATTTTGAAAGTTTAAATTCATTTTTGTTTTGTTTCAAGAATCGTTGATCATGTTAAAAATGTCATTCTGTAAAGCTAAAACAAATGAGAATTGTAAACAAAAGCACTAGGGCTCAAATTTTACTGATAGGATGGAAATCAGCCAAGCGCGTGATCCCATAGAGCATTTACAAAGTTTAGAAAATGGTAATTTAAGGGAGAGGGGCTACATTGAAATATAACGACCATTATCCTTCTACCAACTTTGAATTCTGGACATCCTGAGCTTCTGCAGAAGATGACCTTGACTGAAGTTTTTCGATGAATGGCGCTACTACTGAGGAGTCGAACTGATCAGACGTAGTTATTTGTTGTGAATCCCTAACTTTTGCCTGGATTGTACTTCGAGATTTCCAATCCATCGGGATGATTTTTGCTTGTGTCTCTAATTTTTGCCTGGACCGCCCTTTCGGGTTTTCAATCCACCGAGACGTTTTTTTTTTTAATTTAGGCGAAGTATTTCTTGACTACATCAATATTCATGGGGTAGGTAAACTCCTCTCCATCCATGGTTGCAAGTCTCAAGGCACCGCCTGAGAAGGCTTTCTTGACCACATAGGGACCGTCATAATTCGGAGTCCATTTGCCCCGAGAATCAGTGAGGAATGATTGTATCTTTTTGAGCACAGGGTCTCCTTTCCTGAAGACACGGGGTCGGACCTTTTTATCGAACACTCTCTTCACTCTTTGCTGATACAACTGACTGTGACATAGAGCTGTCATTCGCTTTTCTTCGATCAGATTCAATTCATCGTGTCGACTTTGACACCATTCTGCTTCTGTTTGCTTAGCTTCCATCAACACCAGAATTGATGGGATCACTACCTCTATGGGGAGCACTACTTCCATGCCATATACTAGAGATAAAAGGGTTGCCCCTGTTGAGGTGCGGATAGATGTGTGATAACCGTGAAGAGCAAAGGGTAGCATCTTGTGCCAGCTTTGTAGGTTACAACCATCTTTTGAACAATCTTCTTGATGTTCTTGTTAGCCGCTTCTACCGCTCTGTTCATCTTAGGCCGGTAGGGAGACGAGTTATGGTGTTCAATTTTGAACTCAGCACACAACTCTTTCATCATCTTGTTGTTCAAGTTATATCTATTATCAGTAATGATCTGGTTTGGAACACCATAACGGCAGATAAGATTGTTTTTGATAAAGAGGATTACCACTTGTTTGGTTACATTGGTGTATGATGTTGCTTCGACCCATTTGGTGAATTAGTCAATGGCTACCAGGATGAACCGATGTCCGTTCGAAGCTTTGGGTTCGATCATGCCAATCATGTCGATTCCCCGTATGGAAAAAGGCCATGGAGAAGAAAGAACTTTGAGATGCGTTGGCGGTACATGGATTTTGTCTGAGTATATCTGACACTTGTGACACTTTCTCATGTACTTGTAGCAATAAGATTCCATTGTCAACCAATAGTACCCTGCTCTTAGAATTTTTCTCGCCATCGTGTGTCAGTTGGTATGAGTGCCAAAGGATCCTTCGTGAATCTCTTTCATCAACATGTTTTTTTCTGGTCTGTCTACGCATCTGAGCAAAACCATGTCGAAGTTTCTTTTATAGAGTGTATCACCGTTCAGGAAGAAGTTACCTGCCAGTCTTCTGAGAGTCTTCCTGTCTTTTTTGGATGCCCCAGGTGGGTACTCTTGTCTTTGAAGGAAGCATTTGATATCATGATACCAGGGTTTGTCGTCTGTGACTGCTTCCATTACGAAGATGTAAGCGGGCCTTTTAAGGTGCATTATGTCAATCTTAGGTATGTCATTCCATTGTCCTACACTAATCATTAAGGAGAGAGTGGCTAGTGCATCAGCCATGTGATTTTCTTCACGAGGGATATGATGAAACTCGATTCTGTTGAAGAATGGTAACATCCTTCTCGCGTAATCTTTGTAAGGAATCAATCCTGATTGGTATGTGTTCCACTCTCCTTTGATCTGATTGATAACCAAGGTTGAGTCTCCATACACATCCAAGTTCTAAATCCTCAAGTCAATTGCTTCTTCGAGACCCATGATACAAGCTTCGTATTCGGCCTCGTTGTTTGTGCACTTGAACGTCAATCTGGTAGTGAAAGGAATATGGGTACCCTGAGGTGTTAAGATGATTGCCCCAATTCCGTTTCCATAATTGTTGACGGCTCCATCAAAAATTAATCCCCATTGGGAATCTGGTTCTGGCCCTTCACCGGGTAGCGGTTCATCGCAATCTTTCATTTTCAAGTACATGACATCTTCGTCTGGGAAGTCAAATCCGACTGATTCCTAATTGTCAATCGGTTGATGAGCCAAATGATTGGCTAAAATAATTCCCTTAACGGCTTTTTGAGCATGGTATTCGATGTCGTATTCTGATAACAACATATACCAACGGGCAATCCTTCCTGTGAGAGCAGGTTTTTCAAAGACGTACTTGATTAGATCCATCTCGGAGATTAACCAAGTAGTGTGGCAAATCATATACTGGCGAAGACGTTTGGCTGCCCAAGCCAGAGCGCAGCAAGATTTTTCAAGCATAGTGTATCGAGTTTCACAGCCGGTGAATTTCTTGTTTAAATAGTAGATGGCAGACTATTTTCTTTTGGTTTCATCTTGTTGGCCAAGTACACAACCCATGGAGTCTTCCAAGACTGTTAGGTAGATGATCAGTGGTCTTCCCTCCACTGGAGGAGACAAAATAGGTGGATTCAACATATATTCCTTGATACTGTCGAAAGCATTTTGAGAATCTTCTGTCCATACACATGTTTGATTCTTTCTGAGTAGTTTGAAGATCGGCGCACATGTCGCGGTCATGAGGGATATAAACCTTGAGATGTAATTCAGACGTCCCAAAAATCCTCTGACTTGTTTCTCAGTTTTTGGTGAAGGCATTTCTTAAATGGCCTTGACATTGTTAGGATCAACCTCAATTCCTTTTTGGCTGACGATGAACCCCAAGAGCTTTCCCGAGCAGACACCGAATATGCATTTGTTGGGATTCAAGCGGAGTTTGTACCTTCTCAGACGCTCGAATAACTTTGACAGGTGGGTCACATGCTGCTCTTCTGTTTTAGATTTGGCAATCATATCATCGACATACACTTCGATTTCTTTATGCATCAATGTCGTGAAACAGAGTAGTCATGGCCCTTTGATAGGTTGCCCCGACGTTCTTCAAACCGAACGACATTACTTTGTAACAAAAGGTGCCCCATGGGGTGATGAATGAAGTTTTCTCCATATCTTTCGGCGCCATTTTTATTTTATTATAGCCCGAAAATCCATCCATGAAGGAGAAGACTTTGAGCTTTGTTGTACTGTCAACCAACATGTCTATGTGTGGTAAGGGAAAGCCATCCTTGGGACTTGCTTTGTTCAGATCCCTGTAGTCTACACACATTCTGACTTTTCCTTCCTTTTTCGGAACTGGTACTATGTTGGCTAACCATTGAGGATATTCTGAGGTGGCAAGGAAACCAACGTCTATTTGTTTCTGCACTTCCTTTTTGATCTTGATAGCCATATCTGGATGAGTCCGTCTCAACCTTTGTTTTACCGGAGAACATTCGGATTTCAATGGTAAGTGATGTTCCACGATGCTGGTATCCAACCCTGGCATGTCCTGATATGACCAAGCAAATACATCTGGAAACTCTTTGAGAAGCTTTATCAAGCTTTCTTGGACAATCGGACTGAGTAGTGCCCCAATCTTAACTTCTTTCCTCTCTTCTTCTGATCCCAAATTGACCGTTTCCAACGACTCTTTGTGAGGCTCAATAGACCTTTCCTCTTGTCTGAGTAATCGGGAGATCTCTTGTGGAATTTCTTCGTCCTCTTCTTCTTCAGCTTCAAATACCAGAAATTCAAAGTTGGGATAGGGCATTGGATCCTATGTTTCAATGGGGTTTAAAACAAGCAATCTATATGATGTGATTATTTGTTTTTTAGAAGAGATAGAGGAAATGCAAGAGGGTGTGCGGTGCGTTTTCTGAAAAAATGCTTGTTTTTTTTGTTTTATTTTATTTTGTTTTAGGATTACCATTTTCTGAAAAACGAAAAGTGAAAACAACAATAACTGCGGAAAATACAGAATGACATTATTTATTTATGATTTTGTCGATTCTTGAAATACAGCCCTATAAAACAAAACTCTGTCGCTTTGGACGAAACGAAGAGGGATATTTACAGAACAGTGAGCCCTATAAAAACATCCGTTTCACTTGGGCAAGGTGAAAGGTTAAAACAAAGATGACAATTACTTAGACTTATGGACGACTTTCGGGACATCGACAGCAACCCATTGGCGACGAACTCCTCGGTGAGTCACAAAGTCTGGTGCCTTCTTTCTTAGTTTGTCCTCAGAAATAAAGTTGATTTCTAGTGGAGCAGGATCGTTGAAGTCTTCCTCCCATGCAGAGTTGTCGTAAACGAACTCTTATATTGTATCCTCCTTCACAGTGTTTTCACTCTCAAAAGGATCTCCCCATCCAGTTGGCTGGACGTCCTTGTATCTGATGCGAGAGCTTTCAGGAGCGGTGTATTTGACTAAGAAGTCGTAATTGCCACTCGGCTGTCCTAAGGTGTCCCATACTTCTGTGGGAGTGGTCGAGTCATCTTCCTCGATGACGTTGACCTCAGGAAAAGCATAGTTGATGAACTCCTGTCCGGAAGTCTTTGCAAATTCATCATTGTGCTGGATATTTTCAGAATATCCTGAGTAATGATCCCATGGCTTAGTGGGAACGTGAGCATTCTTTTCAACATTACTCATCTGATAAGCATCGTTGGGCTGGCACTTTTGCCCCAAGTTTTCTGTGTATGGCTCCCAGATAGGCAAGTTATCCAGGGGATCGTAATAATCTTGATCGAAGTTATCTTTCATTTGATCATCTTCTGGTGAGTTAGGTGGAGTGCGGCATCCCTCAGTATCACAATCTCCGTGAATCATTCGGACGTCCGATCTTGGTATATATCTCAGGCTCTGCTTTAGAAAACATAATGGCATGTGAGCTTCTTCCTGAGACATATAACCTTCTGGGTTGAGATAAGATTTCCATTCCTCGTCCGTATCGGAGGAGTCACTCTCATTGATGGTGTGTACTTCTTAAGACACTGGGTGGAGAAAGCCTCCACTGTGGAAGAAGTCTTGAATGGGATAAAAACTTTCATCTTTCTTGGCAGTCTGGGTATAGGCTGAGGAGGAACCAATACCTTTCTTTGTCTTGTTATCCGTAGGAAATACGAGTTATCCCCATCCTTTTACGTTATCACTCTTGATCACTTCGAGAGCATCTTTGTATGAGGAAATCGACGTTCCTCTTTCTGATCGATTATCATTGCTCACCGACAGTGCTTGAAACTGGGTTCCAACAACCTCCTCCGGTTCTAAATAGGAAAATGATGATAAGTGGCTCACAATTAAAGCTTGCTCTCCGCAGACTGTGACTAGCTTGTCATTTTTGACGAACTTCAGCTTTTGGTGAAGTGTCGAAGTGACTGCCCCAGCCTCATGTATCCAAGGTCTTCCTAATAAACAGTTGTATGCTGCTCGGATGTCCATGACCGGGAAAGTGACTTGGAAAGTGTGAGGACCGATGGTTATGGAAATATCAACTTCACCGATAATTGTTTTTCTGGATCCATCAAAGGCTTTGACGATGACCTCGTTGCCTCTCGTCAGGGATCCCTGAAATGATAGTCGTATCAGAGTTGATTTTGGCATAACATTCAGAGACGGTCCTGTGTCTACCAGTATGCTGGCTAAAGCATCGTCTTGGCAGTTAACTGTAATGTTGAGTACCATGTTGTGATTTTTGCCTTCTTCTGGCAGTTCTTCATCACTGAACCCTAAATTGTTACAGGAAGTGATGTTGGAAATGATGCTGTCAAACTACTTTACCGTCACATCTTGTTCTACAAAAGCTTTCTCCAAGACTTTCTGCAGAGCTTCCCTGTGAGCTTCAGAACTAAGCAAAAGAGATAGCACAGAGATTCTAGATGGATTTTGTAACAACTGGTCTACAATGTTGTACTCGCTTTTCTGGATGAGCTTCAGCATCTCATCGTTGTTCTTTGTAAGTTCGGGATTACTGGATTGACCGGCTTGTTGATTCGGACCTTCTGTTTGAGGTTCCTTTTCTTTGGCGGGTTCTCCAACTCCTCTGTTGAAGATCTGGCCGCTCCGTGTGACTCGACTTTTGTCGGCAATGTTCACGATGGAAGGCAATGGAGTTTCCTTTCCATTTTCGATGGTTGTCGCACCGTACTTGTAAGGGATAGCCTTATCCGATTTGTACGGTATTGGACCTAGCAGGTAGATAACCACAGGAGCTTTTTTATTTCTCTGGCCGTTATAGGCAACCTCAATCAGTTCCTGGTTGGGAACTTTTCTACTGTCCAGAGTAATTCTTGATTCATCGAGTAGAGGGATTATGGCACAAACGTCTTTGGTCCTCTTATGATCGGAGATTATGACAACGTCTTTGCTCTGATCAAGGAGATAGTCTGGTATCACATTGATCGACCCAGAACTTGAACACGGTCGGTTTTCTTTTCGGTCCAACTGATTTTGAAGAGCCGCTCGTACGAGATAACATTCTTGGTTGTTCTCTGTACAAACTCTACAGCGCTCATAGTTGTGGGATCGCACACTGCCTCGCCCGCTTTGTATGCAGTGTAACTTTACTAGATCTGTTTCCATCGAGCGGACATCCTGACTTTGATGCCTACCCAGATTTCAATTAGTCAAGCTAACCTATTGTGTAGCTTTATCCAAGTAGATTGGAAGCCACCAGTGGTCCAACAAGTGTTGAAATGTTCTCTGGACAGGTGCACATCCTTGATCGTCTTCATGACATTCCTCACAGTTGTCATACCCCAAATTTTGACCACTAAGATTTCCCATCATTGTGCAAATCATCATCACAATATGGATGAACCATCAGTCTCCCCAAAGATGGGTGAGCACTCACTACAAACAATAATTAGGGTTTCAAGCCCTCTTTGAGCCTTAGACAAAGGATCAATCAAGGAATGACATGATCTTCAACTTGTTTAACCTCTCAGACATCCACAATGGATCAAGAGGACTCCCACATCAAGAATCAAGCACAATGTTGCAGCATTCTGAGTGGATCAAGCCTTAAGATCACTAGTGTCACCAAATTAGGGTTTGGTCGACCAGGGCATCCAGATGGAAATTTTCCTCTGGGCATGAGCCAATGCCTCAAAGCATGACCTATGATGCTCCAAGGGACATCATGAACCCAATCATCAAGTCAATTTTGCCTCAGGGGATGCATTCATAAAAAAATCAGGAATTAGGGTTTCTTGACCTAATTCACCCCTAAGTTGACTTTTGGGACAAAACATGAGCCAAGACCTTAAGATATGATTTGAGGGTCTCTAATAAACCACATTGATCCATTTGCAACAATGTATTGATCCAAGAAACTTGAGCAACAAGTTTCAAGTTCATCAAAACCACAGTTAGGGTTTCGCGGGAAAAAGTCAACTGTGCCATTGACTTTTGACCTAGGCATGCTCCCAAACCCTAGGACATGATTCAATACACCCTATAACACCTATGAAATCAATCCATCAAGTTTGATTTAGGTCAAGGACTTGATTTCATAGAGGATCGCACAATTTGGAATTCATTTGATAAAAAGTCAACTGTGCACAAAAGTCAACTTTGACTTTTTGAAATTTTTCACAATTATGGTTCTTTGACCCTAAAATAATGTTATTGTGTGATTGGAATCATCATTCATCAAGAAAAATCAAGAAAAGTGGGATAACTTGTAAAAGGGGTAACCATAAAAACTTAGAAATTTTTCTAAGTTATGGAACAAAGTGGCTAGGGTACCAACTTTGGAGGATCATAACTCCTAAACCATAAGGCCATTTTTCCCCATCCAAAGCTGGATTTGTAGCTCTCATGGCACTCTATAAAAGCTTCAAACATAACTCATTCCAATTCCTCATGGATTTTAAGTTATGGAATGATCAAAATCACAAAAAGTGAAAATGTCACTTTTTTCCAAGACTTAGTGAAATTTTCACTAAGTCAGAATCTGCCTTCACTTTTTTCCAAATGTAGGGGTATTTTTCACTTGGATCCAAAAAGTATCAAAACCAACTATGATCAAACAGTTGTTGTATCATATGAGGGCCTTCCAAAATGGCCAAGAACCCCATCAAATTCCACTTGAGCCATGAGATATGACAATGGCAACATGCCTTGCTGAAAACTGTCAAAGCAAGGCAGATTTGTGCATTTTGCTCGATTTGCCAAATTTGTGCAAATGAAAAACACACTTATCCATCTGAACACCTCAAGGGGATACCAAGGAGGAACCAACTCTGGTCCCAAGCCTCCCAAGTCCTTGGAACTAAAAATAGCATGTCAAACCTAGAAATCCCTAAAGAGGGGACAAGACTCCAATTTTGTTTTGGAGCATTAAATGGATGCACCAAGGTGGCATGGACTGAGCCATTTCCAACTGAATTCAGTCAAGACTTATCCAAGACCAAGGGAACCAGCAGCCTGTGCCCTAACCTCTAGTCAATGGCTAGAGGAGACTTGGATTCTCATTGATCAACTTGGCCAAACCTATGAGCAGTTGCCATTCACTATTCCTTGCAAAACAAACTTGCTCTACTATAATTAGAGCTCATTTGTGATCAGTTTGAGTACACCAAAGCCATCAAACAGTTGCTTTCCTCAAAATCTCCTTCTTCACTCCAAAATTGCCTTCCAAAGCAAGTCACTATCGGGTTTTGAGTTTGAGAGCTATTCCAACCAAACCAATCACACACACACCTCATAAACATCAGATAGAAGTGATCCAAACGCTCACACAACATCTGGAACACCAAAATCACAAAGTCACTAGCCAATTGCTCAAGTTCTTGACAGATTTGCAGTTGGGGTACCATCTCAAGTTCCAGATCATTTCCATTCACTCCAAGCATCCAGACACACTCCATAGCACCTAGGGAAGCTGTCCATATCCTTGGAACCAAGTTGTAACACCTCTAACACAAAACACGATCACCAGCTGCAAGAGGTAAGCATGAGCTCTTCTAACTCTATGATCCATGCATTTTTTGCTGCACAATAATTTGGCCATATGTTCATAATCATGCATAGAGTGTTTTCCCTCAATCAATTGCTTTGTTTGAATCGTGTATGGAATTTTTGAACCTTCATGCAAATTTTAGGGTTCTTGAGGTTTCTCTTTGATTTCTTATTCCATGTTTAAAATAAATGAAATTAAAGACCATAGACATGATCGTGAGGTGAAAACGAGTAGATTGATATGTAGATTGTATGTTATCATCAAGTATTCAGTGAGATTGGATAGAAAACGTAAATCTGCAGAAACAGAGGGTGGCACGTGTTCTTGCCATGTTCTTGGCGCCATTTTTGAACATTTGAATATTTGAATTTTGTGATTTTTATTTAATTGATTCAAAAATTAATTTCTCTCTGAGTTTTAATGATTTTGAGTTGATTCTTTTTTTAATAATTCACAAAAATGTTAAAATATTTTATTTTCCCAAAAATATTATTTATTTCATATACTTGATATTTTTGTAAAGAATTAATGTTTTAATTGTTTTTGACATTTAAAATATTTTCTCCCTCTTGATTTTTCAAATTTTTGTGATTTCCAATCATTTTGTGAATAAAAACATAATTTTTGAAACATTAATCCAAGATCACAATTTGTTTCCACACATGTTTAACTATTTTGATAATTTTAATTGAATTTTTATTCAATTAAAATATATTTTGAAAACAAATTAGGGTTTTGATCAATTCAACCCTCATCAAATCTTTTTTCAAACACTTTGGGCCTCTTGGTAGAGTGTAAGACCCAACCCTTTGTAAATACAAACCTTTTTGGGCCTCAGTGTGCTGTATAAGTCCCGATACCGTCAAAAGGTTCGACACGATCGTCGCCTTTTTCACAAAAAACTTTGGGCTTCTCCTTGAGTTATAAGACCCATCTTTAATCATTGGGCCTCTAATAGAGTGTAAGTCTCAACCCTTTTTGTACATAAACCTTTTTGGGCCTCACTTATTGTATAAGTCCCTCTGTACATTTTTAAAACAACGGCGCGATCGCCGTTCTCAAACAAAAACCCTTTTGGGCCTCTCCTTGAGCTGTAAGCCCCCCCACTTGTATAAAAATAAACCTTTGGGCCTCTTGAGAGAGTGCAAGACCCATCCCCTTGTACATAAAACCTTTTTGGGCCTCAGTTACTTGTATAAGTCCCTGTACAAATTCAACAGTGCAGTCAATGATAAAACCTTGGGCTTCTCCTTGAGCTGTAAGCCCCAACAACCTTTTCAAAGCACTTTCTCCTTTGATTCTGAATTTAATATTGTTATCAAAGCTTTCTTTATTGAACAAACTAACAAAACAGCATGGAAGCTCTACAACCGAGTAAGTGTTTACCCGCTTTCTTTATCCGCTTTCATATATATAACTGTATTATGGGGCTGCTCACTGTAAGTCTTCTTTCACAAACTTTTATATACTTGTCAAATATCAACTGTGTAATACTAGTATAGTTATTTAGAGTTTTCCCCGACAACTACGTCTAGCACTAGGTAAATCCCTGTTGGTCACTCTTAAATACAAACAACACTAGATCTCCATAGGATTACCAGACACAGACTTCCCTCCTCTTGGGGTTAAACAATATGGAGATGTGAAAGGCAGCATTCTCGGTGAACCCTTTCTCAGACTGTCACCCTTAGACATTGTCAAAGAGACTCTACTCCCCAGGGATGATCTTTTCTCCGTGAATGGCGTCTCTTGAGTTTCTTCCAAATTCTCAGACTTTCCTGGCTTGATCTATTCTTGGTGAATGGCATGTCTTGAACTTCTCGGGGTTTGGGGATCCACAGGCTTCTTAAAAGCATCCCCGCCTCCTCTTGGGCGTTGTACAAGGACCCTTCGACTTCGTAAAAGCTCTCATGCCTTATCTTGGGCTTAGTACAAGGACCTAGAGACCTCTACAGGTATAGGAACAGAACCTAGTCATCAATTTGCTAGAGCTGTCTTTCTGAGTCAAGTGTCAGACCAGTTAATGGGTTGATCTTCATCCCTTAACATACCAGCCTTCTCTTGGGCATTATACAAAGATCATTCACTATCCGAGAATCGATTTCTCCAAAACACTAGTAGACTCGGACATTCTCAATACCCTTTGGATTCCCCGTTTCCTTAAAGAACAGGAAATAACCCTGATCCTCTGATCAATCCCAAAGCACAACAATACCTTTAATCATTCCCTTTATAAGAACTGATTTTCTCTTTTATCCAACATACTGGACCTGTCACTAAACTGAAACAGTCACCAGCACAATAGCCTCCTCTTAGGCTTTGTATAATGATCCTTCCTCAGTAAAGTTAGCCTCCTCTTGGGCTTTATACAATGATTCTCCCCGGCAGAGCTAACCTTTTCAGACTCTCTTGTTGAGTCACTTACTTTTAGCCTCCATCTCGGGCTTTGTACGAGATACAAAATCACTCTCTTGTTGAGTATAAACGACTCTCTTGTTAGGTCAAACCTGTTCAGCCTCCATCTCGGGCTTCGTACGAGATAAAAATCACTCTCTTGTTGAGTATAAAAGACTCTCTTGTTGAGTCACTTCCCTTTTAGCCTCTATCTCGGGCTTCGTACGAGATACTAAAACACTCTCTTGTTAAGTCAAACCTATTTAGCCTCCATCTCGGGCTTCGTACGAGATACTAAAACACTCTCTTATTGAGTATAAAAGACTCTCTTGTTGAGTCAAACCCCTTTTAGCCTCCATCTCGGGCTTCGTACGAGATAAAAATCACTCTCTTGTTGAGTATAAAAGACTCTCATGTTGAGTCAAAACCTTTCAAGCCTTCTTCTTGGGCTTCGTACAAGACACACATAAAATCACTCTCTTGTTGAGTCAACCCTTTTAGCCCCTCTCTCGGCTTCGTACGAGACACATAAAAACACCCTCTTGTTGGGTCAATAGCCTCCTCTTAGGCTTTATATAAGAAAACCCTGGTTGAGTCAATCAACCTTTTAGCATCAAAATATGTGCCTTATTCACAGTATACAAACATCAACAACTCCTTTTCCCCCATCTAATTGCTGTAAGCGGCAAACCTCCGGATTATTTACATCTACGCCACTGTCCTTCTTTTAGCATGGAAAATTCCTAAGGAAAGATGGCATTGCTCTAAACTGAGTTAAAGTCTTCTCCTTCAGGTTAAAAACCCCTATAAAGGAAATTATGGCATTGCTGGATTCACATATCCCAGTTAAAGTAATTCTCCTTTATAATCAGTCACCCAACAGTTATGACAAACAAACAAAATATCCCCTTTTAGAGATGACAAATTCTCTCTAAAGTCAAATAGACCTTTGGCTTCACATCTTGGGCTTTGAACAAGATACAAACCACATTTAGCTTCATGTCTTGGGCTTTGAACAAGACACCAAAACAACCTTTTTTTTCCTCCCTTAGAATAGGAGGAACTACGATCGCTCTGATTTCCCTGTTTCGTTAAACGGGAATACGTAGGCATAAGATTGAAAAATCTTAGCGAGCATACTAATCAAAAACCCAAAATCCTGTACCTTCATACATTAATCAAAAAGCATCAGTCCTAACATCCTACCAATAGCGTAGACACTGTTTTTTAACAAAATAACCTAAGAGAGACCCACAATCTTTATAGCATCTGTAAACCAACAGTCACCTGTTCAAACTCAGTATGCAAGCAGGGTTAATTGGAGACATCTATTTCCCTTCCTTCATCAGCTTCAATAGGATAAAAAATGAATCGAACTGTAGTACCCCAAAGCGATAGTGCTTCGCAACCACATAAAAACTTGCGCTACAACAGTCTTGATAATTGTGTGAAGCTAGAAAGCCGAGCCTGACTTGCATAGCATGTAATGCTACCAGACTGGTATTCATCAAACGTATGTCGAATATCTGGACCATATTGATTTGATGGTTATTTCCTTCACGGTAATCCTGGATCTATCCAAGATCCATCTGGCATTGGAGGGCCTCTTGTATAAAAGAGCATCCCTGATTGCTTGTTGAGCAAATCGGACAGGTATTGAAATCGTGTCGTGGCAGATTATGATATTGGCTTTGCCTCGAATGCATCGCCACCAAATTGACGTTCATCGCAAGAATGTTATGATTCTGAACAATGTTGGGATGTGCATGGGCCATGTTGATTTCCCGAATTCTGTGATCTTGGATCCAGCCGAGATCCATTTGTTCTTGAAGAGCTGGCTGCACTACGGAGCACCCCTGATTATTCTTTGAGCAAATATCACACTGGTGATAATTGTGAGATGGCACATGATCGTACCCACTCTGCCTGCAATGCATCTTCACCAGATTTGTTCCTAGTGAGAGTACATCGTGAATTTGATAACTGCGGAAAAATTCTTCTTCTATTAAATTTACTGCAGCTTTTTCATGTTGTGGCAACGGGTTCGTCTAAACATTCGGATTAGTATCTTTGAAAGATAAGATCCCGTTCCTGACAAGCTTTTGACATCAGACTTGAAACTGATACAGTTCTCAATGTTGTGCCCCGGTCTTCCTTGATGGTAAGGGCAAGTTTGATCCGCTTTGAACCAAAAAGGTGGATTTTCTGGTACTGTAAGAGGAGACCTGGTTTAGACATGCCCTTTGGCCAGTAGAAGTGGAAATAGCTCTGCATAAATCATCTGTATAGGGTCGAACCCTGATGGCCGTGTCATACGATTATTGCTATTGTACTGAGGACGAGCCTGCTGAAGAGGCTATTGTGTCCTTTGCTGATACGGTTGTTGACTTGGCTGACTCTGAGCAACCTGAGGTTGATATGTCGGAGCCGGTGCAGGGTTGATAGCAGGAGTTATTACCGCTACTGGTTGATACCTTCGCCTTTGCTTTCCCAGAGAGATATTACTGATCTCCTGTTCTTTCTTCTTTTGGAAAGCACTACCATATCTCTTAGTACTGCTAGATGGCTCTGCATCTTTGACCAATCGTCCTTCTCGGACTGCTTCTTCAAGGCGTACTCCCATGATCACCATTTCCATGAAGTCACTGGGCGCGCTTGCAACCATTCTGTCGTAGTAGAATGAACTCAAGGTTTTCAAAAAGATTTTTGTCATCTCTTTTTCCTCAAGAGGGGGACAGATCTGGGCGGCAACTTCACGCCATCTCTGAGCGTATTCTTTAAATGTCTCTTTATCCTTTTGCGACATTGCTCTGAGTAGATCTCTATCCAGTGCCATGTCTAGGTTGTATTTATACTGCTGAACAAAGGCAGCGTCGAGATCTCTGAAAGTAATGATCTTGGTGCGGTTTAAACCCATGTACCATTTGAGTGCGGCACTGGTTAAACTGTCTTGGAAGTAATGGATCAGTAGCTGTTGATTTTCTGTCTGAGTTTACATTTTTCGAGCGTACATCACCAAATGACTTTGAGGGCAAGAGTTGCCTTTGTATTTTTCAAAGTCAGGCACCTTGAATTTGTGCGGTATCTTCACATTAGGGACCAGACAGAGGTCTGCAGCGTCCTTTCCAAACAAGTCTTGACCGCGAATGGCATGCAGTTCCTTCTGCATTTCCAAGAATTGTTCTTGGAACTCATTCATCCTTTCGTACATGTCTTCATTTTTGCCAGAAATTGCTTGTGGGATCTGTCCTTCCAGGATAATGTGGACCACCGGCTGTGGTATAGACATTACGGCGGTGACCCTTGGAGCTTCAGTGCCCTAAAGTTTGTAACCTTCAGGTGTTGCTGTTGTAAACCTTGCATCTTCACTTTCCCGAAGTTTGTAACCTTCAGGCCCAATGGTTCCTGCTGCAGTTTCTTGGTCTTCAGTGACCGGCAGGATATATCCTTCAGGGACAAAGTTGAGAGGCATGCCGTAGGGATGACCTTTAGGCATGTTGTACCGAGGATGATTCTCATGTGTCTCCATAATGGGCGTAGATGTGATCTCCGAGATTACAGTCTTTTGTTGCCGCTGCTCCTGAGCTGCTGCCAGGGATTGCATGTCACTGTGAAGTTTTTCCAAACTTTCCTTCAGAGCGTCGATTTCTTCTCTCAGCTCTCTGTTCTCTTCCTCGAGATCGTCCATTTTCTTTTGTCGATTGGCCCGAGTATTGTATGAGTGAGACAGTTTGACTCTAGAATCGCGATACAGGTGTGAGATTCGAAGATAAGAAGACGCGTTATGTGAAAATGATGAATGATATACAAAGATATGTTTTATTTATTTTTTTGGCTTTAATAAAAAATAACCTCAACAAATAGATTGCAAATATCATACAGTGAAGGGTGGAGACCCTGTTTTATTGAATTTGAAAGATTGCAATAAGGAAAAGTACAATATTTTACAAAGTGCTATAAGGAAATGGCTAAGCTTATGGATCCTGAGTCCTCTCTGAAGAGAGCTCAGATGCTGACTCTAGTATTTTCCTTTTCTTTGACCGGGACTCTTTAGCCGTTGTCGGGTTGTCAGTCCTTTGCCAAGTGAAAGGATCGAGCAAATTCTTTCGATCTTCCTGACTTTCTATGGCATACTGCTCTAATATCTTAATTATAGCATCCTTTTCCTTTAACAGTTCCTGAATCTTGGTACACTCCATGTTGAGGATTCGATACTTGTTTTTCCAAGAGCTCTTCTCACGTTGAACTTTATTGAGAGCTACCTGGAGTTTTTTCGCATCAGACATGAAATAAAGGACATATTCCTTTAAGGGAAAAACTTCTTGGCAAGGGTAAGGCATCCTCAGCTTGAGGGCTCTAGTTTGCACCCAATGAAGATAAGGCTCCAAGGAGATACAGTTTGGTCTTCCTAGGGACTCTCTTCCTTTTTTGTGAATATGTTGCTAGGCATGCACTATTTCTTTCTTTAGTGCCCTGTCATTTTCCCCTTCCTTGAAGAAAAGACCTTCCAGATGAACATTATGCGGAATATGCTTCATCGGGTATCTGAGTTGACGGCGAACTAAAATTGGATGGTAGTTGATTCGTACTTTAGTTCCTATGAGGGGTACGTTAGGGAAATTTCCACATCGGTCTATGATCTCTATCCCCTCATAAATCTTATCATACCAATCTATGTCAGAGTTGGTAAGGGACATAATCCTTTGTGACCAACGTAGAGTACTCTTGTGATCCCAAAATATAGCAGACTTGGGTAAATGGGAAACGAACCATTTGTAAAGTAAGGGTACACAGCAGGTGATCATTCCTCCGCTGTACAAAATCCTTAAGTGTACAGAATGATAAGCATCTGTGAGCAGAGTTGGTACGGGGTTTCCAATCAGAAATATCTTAACAGCGTTGGTGTCGACGAAGTTGTCGATGTTGGGAAAAAGGAATAATCCATAGGTGAGTAGGACAAAGATATCTTCAAAAGCAGTTATGTTTCCTATACTAGAAAAGTACAGAGCTTTCTCTACCAGGAATTTAGCTGGTAAACCCTGGATTCCTCCTTTGGTGGTCATGTGAGTCCTAACTTCTGACTCGTCCAAAGAGATTGCTCTTGCAATGGCCTGATCCTTTAGAATTTCTTCCAGTCCAGAAAATGGAGCTTGATCAGTGATAGGTAAATCAATTAGATGAGACTACTCTTCTAATGTTGGTGCCAGTTGATAATCCGAAAATGTGAAGCAGTGATAAACCGGATCGTAGAACTAAATTAATGTAGACAAGATTCCTTCAACTACGTGGACCCTTAACAGAGACAGTAGTCCTCCATGCTTAGCTCTGAAAGCATCAGGGTTGGTGATCATCCTTGCCAACATCCTTAAATTCTCTAGTTTTGGAGCCTTGAAAGTGTACTTGTGCGTCTTTCTTCTACCGAAATCCATAACGCAACCTCTCTGATATTTGCAATTATTGTTTTAGTTTATTTTGAAGAAAAAAGAGAATATTTTTTCTTTGTTTAAGAGGTTTTTAAAGGAATGCATGAATGCAGCACACAAAAACATTGAAAAAACATGGGTTCAAGGGTTCAACATCACGAGCATGGAGTCATGGCTCTACCCATCCCCAAAGGTTGTATTCTGGTCAATTTTTGTACCTATAGAACGGGTTCTAAGGTTCCCAAAGTCATTGACCCCCCTAGGGATATCGACAGCAAGCTGGTTCACCCGAGCGAGCTGTAGCATCCTAAGGTAATCTCATTTAAGTGTAGTATCGCGTATCAACTATTTCTGATAGTCACCGCACTACCAAGTGGTTATAAGGTTAATGCCTACTAAATCCTCAGGGTCACAGGCGCTGCACTGGGAAAACTCTGCTTTCACGACCATGGGTCGTTCAACAGTCAGAATCCACACGGGCCCTCGCCTGATTTGGTGGTCTACTAGGTTCGCTTGTTCGGGATTCACTCCCTACAAGTTCCCCCGTCTATGCCACCCCTTATCTTAGGGTTCTCTCAAACTTTCCACGTGCGTATTAATCGCATTCCCATTGACAGAAAAATAAACACGGATATCAAGTAGAAATAGCAGTAAATATATATATATATATATATATATATATATATAGTATGTAGAAAAATTTCTAACAACCTAGACCTCTTAGGAATTCTAGTCCTAGTTTGACGATCCCCCAGCAGAGTCGCCATTTTTCTGTAGCGTATGATTTTTGCCAGTGACGCGACCACCTTATCGCCATTGGTTGGAATTGGGTGCTACTTTCTGATTTCTTATTTATCCTATGAAGCTGGAAAGGAAAGGGAAGCTATCTCAAACTAACCTCGCACACAAATGTTTTCTTTAACAAATGCTAAGAGATTGGGGGGTCCGGGGTCAGGTTATATAATGGGGAGTTGTCAATTACCCATCCTATATGTGGTTATCCACAGGTTGTTAGCAATTTTCTTCCGCTATCCTACTTATCGGTGTTTGTCTGTAATGGGTTAGGAAAGTTTCTCGTTTAGGAGTGTTGAGAGAGAGAGAGTATTTTGTTGATGTCAGGTTTTTCGATGTTTTTGGTAAGGTACGGGACCTAAGGTTTTTGTTTAGTGTGCTTGCTAATATTTCGCAATCTTATGCCTACGTATTCCCGTTAAATAGAACAGGGAAACCAGAGCAATCGTAGTTCCTCCTATTCTATGGGAGGAAAAGATGATGTTTTGGTGTCTTGTTCAAAGCCCAAGATTGAAGCTAAAAGGTTATTTGTGTCTTGTTCAAAGCCCAAGATTGAAGCTAAAAGGTTATTTGTGTCTTGTTTAAAGCCCAAGGTTGAAGCTAAAGGTTTGACTGAGAGAGAATTTGCCACCTCTGAAGGGAGCTATCTCATCTGTTTATCACAATTGTTGGGTGATTGATTATATAGGAGAATTACTTTAACTGGGTTATGAGAATCCAACAATGCCATAATTTCCTTTATAGGGATTTATCTCGAAGGAGATAACTTTAACTCAGTGTAGAGCAATGCCATTTTTCCTTATGAATTTTTTCATGCTAAGAGAGGGACATTGGCGTGGATGTAAATAATCCAGAGGCTTGCCACTTATAGCTGTTAGATGAAAGAGGGGTTTTACCAGGATAAAGAAGGACTACAACTTGGATTTTTGAATCAACAAGTGTGCCACTTACAACAATTATCTGGGATTAGGATTTGTTTGATTTTCTGTTTTGATGTATGATATACAGAGAAATGTCTTCCTATAGAGAGGTTTTTGATTTCCTCTGAGGGGATGTTGATTTTTTTGTGTGCCTTGATCAAAGCCCAAGGTTAAAGCTAAAAGGTTGACTCTATTTATGGAGTTTTTATATCTGTCTTGTACAAAGCCCAAGATTGAGGCTGGAAAGAGACTGACTCTTTTGGGGAGATCATTATACAAAGCCTAAGAGGAGGCTAGATAGAATTGATTATTTCGGGGAATATTTTGACTGTCTTGTACAAAGCCCAAGATTGAGGATAAAAGGGATTAACTCCACTGGGGAAAAGTTTTATCTGTCTTGTACAAAGTCCAAGATTGAGGCTAAAAATACTGACTCAACAAGAGAATGTTTTTAGGTGCCTTGTACAAATCCCAAGATTGAGGCTGAAAATACTAACTGACTCAGCTGGAGAATATTTATATGTGTCTTGTACAAAGCCCAAGATTGAGGCTAAAAGGAATTTTGACTCCACTGGGGAATTTTTATTTGGTGTCTTGTACAACGCCCAAGATTGAGGCTAAAAGAAATTTTGACTCCACCGGGGAATTTTTATTTGGTGTCTTGTACAAAGCCCAAGATTGAGGCTAAAAACTGTTGAGGATGATCATTACACAAAGCCTAAGAGGAGGCTGGTCGGGGAATTGCGTATATAAAGCCTAAGAGGAGGCTAACTTCTGCTGAGGATCATTGGGATCCAGAGACAGGTCTAAATTGGGGAATCAACTCTTGCTGGGGATTGAAGAAGAGTTGAGGTATCAGATGCCTTGAGGTTCTGATTTTGGAAGGTGTTGTATTGAGGATTAGATGACCCTTAGTTGGGGAATGAAAGATGGAAGATTGACTGTTTATGGAATGATCAAGGTTATTCTTGTGTTCCTTCGGGAAACTTGAGGGTTTCGGGAGATCCAAAAGAAGGTGAGACTGTCCAAGTCTACTGTTATGAAAAGGTTTATCTTTGTATGATGCCCAAGAGGAGGCAGGTGTCTTAAGGGATGAGAATTAACCCTAAATTGGTCTGAGGCTTTGACTCTTAGAAAGACTGCACTAGCAAAGGATGACTAGGTTCTGTCATATACCTGTAGGAGGTCTCGGGTCCTTGTACTAAGCCCAAGAGGAGGCATGAGAACTTCTAAGAAGCCTAAGGGTCCTTGTACAAAGCCCAAGAGGAGGTTGGGGATGCTTTTAGGAAACCTATGGGTCTAAACTTAAGAATAGTTCAAGAAAGGTTTCACTGGGAATTAATCCTTTCTGAACAGTTCTAGGGTTTGAAGAAATTCAAGAGAGGTTTCACCGGGAATTAATCCTCTCTGGGAAAACTGAATTTCTTTGACAATTTTCTAATAGTGACGGTCTTGAGAAAAGTTTCAACGGGAATAATACCTTTCTCTGTTCCATATTGTATAAGCTCAAGAGGAGGCAAGACTGTATCTGGAATTTCCTATGGGGAACTAGTTTTGACTTTGTTGAAAGAGTGACTGTTGGCTTGATCTAATCCTAGACCTAATCGCCGGGAAAAACTCTAAACAGATAATATACAAGTATATACATATGAAATATATAGACAAGTATGTAAAAGAGTGTAGGAGGACTTACAGGTAAGCAAGCTTCCAGCATTATAAATAAGATATATATATATATATATATATATATATATATATATGTACAAGTATGTAAAAGAAAGTTGTTTAAAACTTACAGGAGAGCAAGCTTCCATTGTAACAGCTGTATGGTTAGTTATTCCAGAAATTGAAGAAAGTTTTGATAACAACTATGAATTTAAATCTAAATCATAAGGGAAAGTTGTTTAAAAGAAGATTAGGGTTTATACTCAAGGAGAGGCCCAGATGAAAAACAGCAATCGTGCTATTATTCTGAAAATTGTATCGGGACTTATACAATGACTGAGGCACAAATTATTGTATTTTACAAAGAGGTTGGGTCTTACACTCTATTAGAGGCCCAAAGTTTATTTTTTTACAAAAGATGGGGCTTACAGCTCAAGGAGAGACCCAAAAATTTTTTGAAAACGGCGATGGCACCGAGATTTTTAAGATCGTATCGGGACTTATACAATGACTGAGGCCCAAATTTGGTTTGATTTACAAAGGGATAGGACTTACACTCTAATAGAGGCCCAAGATTTTTTTTAAAGAGATTTGAAATGGGACTTACAACCAAAGGGAGGCCCATATGATTTTGTTTTAAAGGTGGCGATCGCACCGCGGTTTTAGAAATTGCAATGGGACTTATACAATGAGTGAGGCCCAAAAGTTGTTTTTGTGACAAGGAATGGGTCTTACACTCTATTAGAGGCCCAAAGTGTTTATGTGAAGTTTGAAAAAATCAAAACTTAGAGGAAACCCTAATTTTGAATTTAAAAGATATAATTTTCAAAGGAAATTAAATAAAAATGATATAAAATACAAAATATATTCAAAAACAAGTTGTCAACTTTGAAAAATATTTTGAAAAATCATGCTTAATCACATGAAAGCTTGAAATTCATTTGAAGTTGAAAAATCAAGAGAAAGAAATATTTTTAAATGTTTAAAAACAAATAAAAACATAATTCTTTAGGAAAATATTAAATATATCAAATAAATAATATGTTTGTGAAATTTTTGTGGAATAAAATATTTTAATATTTTTGTGAATTTTCAAAAAAAGAACCAATAAAAAATGATTAAAATTGAGAGAGAAATTAATTTTGGAATTAATTAATAAAAACCATGAAAAATGTGAAAAATAGCAAAATAGGGGAAAATGGCAAAATGGTCTGGGTGGGTTTTGAACCCACGACCTCCAACCAACACAAAGCGCGCCCTTACCACTGGGGTGGTGATACATCCGTGTATCAAAACCTCCCCATAAACATATATGGGTGACTTGGTTTTAGGCCTGACCAAGGCAAAAAACCAAGTTTTGGTGGATTTGCATGAAGGTTATAACTTTCTCAATTCTCCATGAAATTGGACAAAATTTAGGTGGATTCTACCTAGAATTTCATGAGGAATCCAATGGTGCTTTTAGATTTTTCTAAAGATGTCCCTATTTAAAAACCCGATAATGATTTCAAAATAGGCCAAGATTTGCATGTTCTATGCTATCTCATCATACAAGCAACAATAGCATGGCAAATTGGTTCAAACACAACACATATGATATGTATGAGATGTCCATGATCAATGGACATCAAAGCAATGCATAATTTAAAGAGTTCAAGTTGTGATGCACTTACCTCTTGAAGCTCTTTGTGCTATCTTTCAGGATGCTTGTGCCAGAAGTGATCCAATGCTTTAGACACCTTTAATTGATCCCTTAGAAGCTTTCAGAATGATCAAAACCAGCTGGAATCCTCAGAAACAAGAATTGGCTCTTTCTTGCAAAAGTGACCAAAATGGTATCTCACTCAAATGATGTTACAGTTGAGGGAAACTTATTGGGACAGTTTGAGGATGATATTTGGAGTGTGTTTGAGGTTTTGTTTGGTTTTGAAAGTGACTGAATCCAGACATGGCTTGAAAAATGCAAAAAAGTCAAAATTTGAGGTTTTGGAGGTTGACTTTCTGATTTTAGTGTTTCAGATCAAGGATGAGTGTTTGAACAACTTATATATGATACATTGGATGTGTTTGGATCATGAGTTGTGGTGGAATTGCTCTCTAACTCAAAAATTCAGTGGTGACTTGCAAAAGAAGGCATTTTTGCATAATGAGAGAGATTTTGAGGAAAGCAATTGTTGTTGTGCTTTGGTGTACTCAAACTGACCACAAATGAGATCTATTTATAGTAGAGCAAGTTTTTTTTGCAAGGAATAGTGAATGGCAGCTGGTACAGGCCTTTGGCCAATGTTGATCCAAGGGAATCTCAAGTCTCCTCTAGCCATTGACTTGAGGTTAGGGCACAGGCTATGAGTCCTCTAATTCAGAGATAAGGCTCGACTCAATTCAGTTAGCAATGTCTTGATACTTGCCACCTTTTGAATCCATTGAGTGCATTGAAACAAAATTGGAGTCTTTGAGTTTTTTAGCCTTTTTAGGTGCCACATAGCTACATGTAGATCCTTGGACTTGGGAGGCTTGTGGATCAGATCTTTTCCCTCTGATGTTATCCCCTGAGGTGTCCAAATAGATGAAAAGGCTTGCAATTGTCCAATTTAGCTAACTCAGGCAAAATGCACAAAATTTGTCTTGTAAAATCAGTTTTGGATGACCAACTTTCAATGGATGTAACTATTAGCTCAAGTTGAATTAGGATGAGTTCTTGTACATTTTGGAAAGCTCTCATGACATACTTTAACTTTTATGTCCAAGATTGGTCTTGGTTTAGCTTGGATCAAAGTGAAAAATGGACTCTAAGTTTGGAAAAAGTGAAACAGATTCTGACATTTTGAAAATTTCACTAAGTGTTGGAAAAAGTAGCCATTTCCCATTTTTGTGATTTTGATCAATCCATAACTCAAAATCCATGAGGATTTGGAATTTCTTGTAGTTGACATATTTGAATTATGTAAGATGAACTTTCATTTGAGCTTTGGATGGAAGAAAAAGGCCTTAGGGTTTGGGAGTTATGACCTTGCAAAGTTGGGTAAAAACCACTTTTGTTCCATACCTTAGAAATATTTTAGGTTTTCTAAGGTTGCCCTTTTGCAAGTTAACTCACTTTTCTTGATTTTTCTTGATGAATGATGATCAATATCATACATTAACAATGTTTTTGACTTAGGGGAACCATATTTGTGAAAAATTTCAAAAGGTCAAACTTGATTTTGTGCACAGTTGACTTTTTATCAGATGAAATCCAAACTGTGTGATCCTTTGTACAATCAAGTGCTTGACCTAATTCAAACCTAATGGATGAGTTCCATAGGTGTTACAGGGTGTATTGAATCATGTCCCAAGGTTTGGGAGCATGTCTTGGTCAAAAGTCAAAGATACAGTTGACTTTTTCCTCAAAACCCTAATTGTGGTCTAGATGAAAATGAAGCTTGTGAATCAAACTTCTTGGATCAATCCATTGTTGAAAATGGATCAATGTGGTGTATTTGAGGCCCTCAAATCATGTCTTGAGGTCTTGGCTCATGCTTTGCTCCAAAAGTCAACTTAGGGGTGAATTAGGTCAAGAAACCCTAATTCCTGATTTTTTATGAATGCATCCCCTAAGGCTAAATTGACTTGATGATTGGATCCATGAGGTCCCTTGGAGTATCTTGGGTTGTGCTTTGTAGCATTGGCTCATGCCCAGAAGAAAATTCCCATATGGAGGCCTTGGTCGACCAAAACCCTAATTTGGTGACACTGGCGATCTTGAGGCTTGATCCACTTGGAATGTTGCAACTTTGTGCTTGATTCTTGATGTGGGAGTCCTTTTGATCCCTTATGGGTGTTTGAGAGGCTAGACAAGTTGAAGATCATGTCATTCCTTGATTGATCCTTTGTCTAAGTGTCCTGAGAGGCTCAAAACCCTAATTCTCGGTTGTAGTGAATGCTCAACAATCCTTGAGGAGATTGATGAGGCATGATGGCACATCCATATTGTGGTGATGATTTGTACAATGATGGGAAATCTTTGTGGTCAAAATTTGGGGTATGACAGGCAGATGGATGTCAAGACTGCTTTCTTTAATGGGAATCTTCTTGAGGACGTGTACATGACACAACCTGAAGGATTTGACATACGAGAAGAAGCCCAAAAGATATGCAAGTTACAGCGATTACTCTATAGATTGAAGCAAGCTTCCAGAAGTTGGAATCTTCATTTTGATAAAACTGTAAAACAATATGGATTCATAAAGAATGAAGATGAGCCTTGTGTCTAAAAGAAGGTTAGAGGGAGTATGATTATCTTCCTGGTATTATATGTAGATGACATATTAATCATTGGAAACGATGTCCCTACCTTGCAACAAGTAAAAACTTGGTTAGGGAAATACTTCTCTATGAAGGACCTTGGTGAAGCAACCTATATATTAAGAATCAGGATCTATAGAGATAGATCACAAAAACTGCTTGGTCTAGGTCAGATTACATACATAGACAAAGTGCTGAGACGCTTTAATATGCGTGATTCCAAGATAGGATTCATACCTATGCAACATGGCTCGTGTCTATCAAAAACACAATCTCCTTCAACTAAGGAAGAAAGGGATCGCATGAATAAGATTCCATATGCACCTGCAATAGGATCCATCATGTATGACATGTTATGTACTCGACCAGATGTCTCGTGTGCTTTAAGTGCAACGAGTAGGTACCAATCTGATCCCGGTGATGCTCATTGGGTAGCTGTCAAGAATGTCCTTAAGTACTTGAGAAGGACTAAGGATTCATTCTTGATATATGGAGGTTAGGAAGAGCTCGCAGTAATTGGATACACCGATGCTAGCTTCCAGACAGATAAGGATGACTTTAAATCGCAATCTGGTTATGTGTTCTGCCTAAATGGTGGTGCTGTGAGCTGGAAATGTTCAAAGCAAGAAACAGTTGCTGATTCTACAATCGAGGCCGAGTATATTGCTGCCTCAAATGCACCAAAGGAAGTTGTTTGGATCAAAAAGTTCATTAGTGAACTTGGCATAGTCCCTAGCATTGTGGATCTCATTGATCTCTATTGTGATAACAATGGTACCATCGCACAAGCTAAGGAGCCTAGATCTCACCAACGATCCAAACACATACTTAGGCATTATCATCTCATTCGGGAGATAATAGACCGGGGAGATGTGAAGATATGCAGAGTACCTACACTTGACAACATTGCTGACCCACTAACAAAGCCTCTCGCGCAGCAGAAGTATGATGGCCATACTAGATCTATGGGTATTAGGGGTATGCCTGATTGGCTCTAGTGCTAGTGGGAGATTATTGGTGTAAGCCCTAGAGGCCAATACTTTTGGTACTTGTATCGAATTATTTATTAATAATAAAAGGCATTTTTTTATTATGTTTGTTTTTCCAAAGTGATAAAGTCCCTAGAATAGCTAGTTCGTTTAATGAAATATTAAGTGTGACTTAATCATGAGATTCCATTAAACATAAATTCTTAAAGTATCTGTAGTCGAGCTTTAATGTGAAATGGGATAACCTTAAAGCATTAAGACTATTATGTAGATAGACTGATGATCACATCTCATGGATCATGGTTAAGGAATTATCAAGTCTTAACATAGGTATGAATATTAGGAGTAATATTTATACTGGATTGACCCACTATGAGAGTACTACATAGAATGTTATGTAAAGTGTCATAAGTTACTCTCATGGTGATAGTGGTGTATATCACCCTTCGACCTAAAACCACTATGGACCCTAGATGTAGAGTCAAGTACTTTATTGTTGATCAAACATTGTCCGTAATTGGATGACTATAAAGACGGTTGATGGGTACTTCATAAAGCATGATGAGGGACATGAGTGACCTAGATGGGATTTGCCCATCCTGCATAACAGGATAAATGTTTAAGGGCCGAATATTGAACTGAACATGGATGACACGGTATATGCCTTGTGTTCAATATAGACATAAGGGCAAAAAGGTAATTGTACACACAAGCACTATCACAAAAGGTTTTGTCAGATCACATGAAAATTTCGTGACTTGGGTAGCAGTGATGTGTTGCTAGATACCGCTCACTGTTTATTATGTTAAATGCATGATTTAATATAATTACCAACGTCGTGAAATCCTACAGGGTCACACACATAAGGACAATTTGATAAGAGGTAGAGTAAATAAGGCACACTGTAAGGTACTATGTACTTAAGTAAATATGTAACACCGTAAGGTACGGTGCACTTAAGTGGAATATAGATTGTGGTAAGGTACCGTGTGCTTAAGTGATATACGGTACATCATAAGATATGGTGTGCGTACACTTAAGTGGGCTTTTTAGCTTGCAGCCTACACAAGTGGTTATATAAATATAACCCTTGTGCAGAAGCATAAAAACTTGATGAAAATTCAGTTGTGAAACCCTAGCCGTAGTTTCCTTCTCTCTATCTCTCACTCAAAGCCTTCAATCGTAGCAGCTTGCACTAAGACTGAAGGAAGTTGTTCATGTGGACTGAGTAGAGGCGTTGTTCTTCATACATCGCTCATGATCATTCCTTCGATTCAGAATCAAAGGTTTCATCGCCACAAGAGGTAACCATTCTATCACTGATCATGATCTTTCGTAAGGATCGCTAGAGGGAAATTTTAATTTCTGCTGAGTTTTGAATCGCGATTTCCCTTCACTGCTTTCTGATCAGACTCTCTCACGAGTGTATGATCAGAATCGAACCAAAGCTACTTCTGTGTCAGAACCAGTTTCATCAACTAAATATAATTCTGCACACACGAACCAACTAGTTAGAAATCCTAATTGTTTTCCAAATACTTTGTCATTATAAAAAACTTAAAGGATACATGGTATGAACCAAACTTGTCTAAAAAATCTCCTCCTTTTTTATGATGACAAGTTTAAGTATTTAAAAACAATTAGTAGTAGATTAATTGCTCAACAACTTTCAGGGTCTGAGGTTTGTAAGCTCCCCCTGTGTTAAACAGTCTTAGAGGTGAGGTTTGTAAGCTCTCCCTAAGTTCTATCTGTGAAGTCTAAGAGGTGAGGTTTGTAAGCTCCCCCTATATAAAATAATGAATCCACTCCATGGGTGAGGTTTGTAAGCTCCCCCTAAATAGGATCACCAACCTCATTCGGATCCAAAAATAATCTAGAAGAATACTTAATCCATTAACCCCTTTTGTCATCAATCAAAAAGGAAGAAGAAGAAAGAAGCTTCATCGATTAAAAATGGTTTCTAAACTATTCATAGCCGAACACCAGTCAGGAACAAGTTTATCAATCAACCCAGCTTGTTGTATGTGAGTAACAACACTCTGTTGAACAAGAATCATAGAAAGGACCCTACCAAAAGGAATGAGAAAAAAATAATTCCTCACGAGATGTAAGTATCTCTTCTTTCAGATAATTAAACATAGACAGAGGCCAATTGATCTTAGTTCTGGAGACTAGGAATAGAATGAAGTGTTTGTCATCAGAAGAAAGCCATCTTGTCCCCTTTTCTCTAGGCCTTAGATTGGTCCCTATAATTTGGTACAGACTTTTGCCATATGAGTAAGAGTAGAAGGACTTTTAGCAGGGTCTTTACTACCATAAATGATGTGGATATGATTTGCAACTCTGTTGTTATGTCTGTAGATCTTAACAGTAACTTCATCTTCCTCGCAGTTTATTGCTTGAGAGATGATTTTAGAGTTTATTACAATAGGGAAACCATAGACAGCAGATAGAATTTGAGAATCATCTAGCTTATTCTGATGAATATGAGCATTTGCCCAAAAATATTTCTCAAGATATGGATAGATGGGTCCATAAAGCATTGCAAAATATTCATCCCATTTCTAAAAATGAATATATGATACTATCTGTGAAAGATTACTCACCGTCAATTCATTGAAGTTAGCTGTATATTCTATTAGAATATCTAGATAATGGATTTCTCCTCTAATGGTTTTTTAAGACAGTTTTAAGAATAAATGCTAGTTTGAAGAACAGTGATCTCACAAAATTATCTTATATAGAAGATAACTTATGAGATCAGGAGAATACACATGTAACTACATAATACATAGAATGTTAATTTGTAAGCAATATGTATTAAATGTTTGGACAATTGTGAGTGAATAAAAACAAGTTAGAATCTTTGTCAGTACACTCCTTTTAATGAACCAAATTTTAGAGCAGACTTTGAAATAAGAGTGATAGTCATGTCCCTTCAGTTGTGAGACTTTTCGAGACAACTGTCTACCAATGCTATATTTCAAAAAGCTTTTAAGTATTAGAGTGTAAGGCAAGGATCCTTATTTTTTCAAAACTCAAGAGTAGTCCAATAGTTAATTCAAAACGCATATCAAGGAATTAAACTAATTACTTTATGCTTTAAGCAAAGCAATCAAGGAAGGGAGAGATCTTATACTCCCTATCCAAGTTTTTAGGCCATACTTAGAGACATATCAAAAAGAAACATTCCAATTGAAAACCATCAGAATCCAAAGATTCCTCCAATACTCCATTCAGAAGATAAGTGTAGCGTGGTTTTTGTGGTTTCGAATCACTATCGCTTTGATACTACAGTTCGATTCATTTTTTATCCTATTGAAGCTGATGAAGGAAGGGAAATAGATGTCACCAATTAACCCTTCTTGCATACTGAGTTTAAACAGTCAAAACTGTTGGTTTACAGATGCGGTCAAAAGTGTGGGTCTCTCTTAGGTTATTTTGTTAAGAATAGAATGTCTGGAGGGATTCACTGGGAATTTGTTGGGATACTGTGCTAGATGGAGGTAGGGGACTTTGGGTTTTTTTAATTAGTATGCTCGCTAAGATTCTTTTTCAATCTTATGCATACGTATTCCCGGGATAGGGAAATCAGAGCGATTGTAGTTCCTCCTATTCTATGGGAGGAAAAAGGTTGTTTTGGTGTCTTGTTCAAAGCCCAAGACGTGAAGCTAAAGGTGGTTTATATCTTGTTCAAAGCCCAAGATGTGAAGCTGAAGGGTCTATTTGTATCTTGTTCGAAGCCCAAGATGTGAAGCTAAAGGGTTTTGACTTTAGAGAGAATTTGTCATCTCTAAAGGGGGTCTGTTTGTCACAACTGTTGGGTGACTGATTATAAAGGAGAATTACTTTAACTAGGATATGTGAATCCAGTAATGCCATAATTTCCTTTATAGGGGATTTTTAACCTGAAGGAGAAGACTTTAACTCAGTTTAGAGCAATGCTATCTTTCCTTAGGAATTGCTCATGCTAAAAGAGGGACAGTGGCGTGGATGTAAATAATTCAGAGGCTTGCCGCTTACAGCAATTAGATGAAGGAAAAGGAGTTGTGGAGGTTTATATACTGTGAGCAAGGCACAGATTTTGATGCTAAAAGGTTTATTACCTCAACCGGGATTTTCCTTATGCGAAGCCTAAGAGGAGGCTATTGACCCAACAAGAGGATGCTTTTGTGTCTCGTACGAAGCCCGAGATAGAGGCTAAAAGGGTTGACTCAACAAGAGAGTGTTTTTATATGTGCCTTGTACGAAGCCCAAGACGGAGGCTAAAAGGGTTTGACTCAACAAGAGAGTGTTTTTATACTCACCAAGAGAGTGATTTGTATCTCGTACGAAGCCCGAGATGGAGGCTAAAGGTGATCGACTCAACAAGAGAGTCTTTTTATACTCAATAAGAGAGTGATTTGTATCTCGTACGAAGCCCGAGATGGAGGCTGCAAAGGTTTGCTCTGCTGGGGAGAATCATTGTACAAAGCCCAAGAGGAGGCTAGGGTTACTGTTTCAGTTGACTGACAGGTCCAGTATGTAGGTTAAAAGAGAAAATTAGTTCTTATATGGGTAATGTTGTACTCATGGATTTGATCTGAGGACCGGGATTATTTCCTGTTCTTTAAGGAAACGGGGAATCCGAAGGGTATTGAGACTGCCCAAGTCTACGGGTGTTTTCTTCCTATTTTTAAAAGGAACTTGAGAATGTCTTCGAGACTCAAGGAGATTAGACTGTCCAAGTCTAGAGTTTTATCTTTTGTACTATGCTTAAGAGAGATTAAGAGACAGTACGTTTGCGGTAGACAGATATAGACTCTTTGAAAGGCTGTTCTATTATGATGACTAATTTTTGTTCCTATACCTTTAAGAGGTCGTCGGGACAATTTGTACGAAGCCCAAGAGGAGGCGAGAAAAAATTTTAAGAAGCCGAAGGGACAATTTGTACAAAGCCCAAGAGGAGGCTATCTTCCCAGAGGAAGAATCATTATACGAAGCCTAAGAGAAGGCTGTGAAAACTTCTAAGAAGCCGACGGGTCCTTGTACAACGCCCAAGAGGAGGCGGGGATGCTTTTAGGAAGCCTGTGGGTCCTTGCACTAAGCCCAAGAGGAGGCTGATGAACAGTTCCAGAAGGGGTTTCACTTGGAACATTGGCCTTATGTATATGAACTGTTCAAGGGGGAGATTTCTTAGATCTAGTTATCTTAAATTGTTGTAAAAGAAAATTCTCATGGTTTAGGTTATGTTGAAATATCCGGGAGAACGTCGGAGGTAAGGAGACGAGGTTTTGTCTAGTCCTAGATGTAGTTGCCGGGGAAACTCTAAATATATATACTAGTATTACACAGTCGATATGAGTTTATGAAAGAAGACTTATAGTGAAACAGCCCCACAATACAGTTATATACATATAAAAGCGGTAAATGAAAGCGGGTAAACACTTACTCGGTTGTAGAGCTTCCATATTGTATTGTTAGTGGTTCAACAAAGAAATTGAAAATAACAGTATGTTACAAAATCAAAGGAGAAAGTGCTTTTGAAAGGAAAATTGGGGCTTACAGCTCAAGGAAAGGCCCAGGGTTTTATCAGTGATCGCACTGTCGTTTTGTACAGGGACTTATACAAGTGACTGAGGCCCGAGAAAGGTTTTCTGTACAAGGGGATGGGTCTTACACTCTCTCAAGAGGCCCAAAATGATTGAAAGAAAAAGAAATAGGGCTTATAACACGAGGGTAGGCCCAGATGATTTGTTTTTTTTGAACTGGCGATTGCGCCGAGCTTTTCTTTTAACGCAGAGGGACTTATACAATATTTGAGGCCCAAATTTGTTTTAGTTAAAAGGGGATTGGGTCTTACACTCTATTAGAGGCCCAAAATGGTTTTGAATGGGTCTTATAGCTCGAGGAGAGGCCCAGATAGTTTGTTTTAAACGGGCGATGATCGCGCCGAACTTTTGAAATACAACGGGACTTATACAACATTTGAGGCCCAAAATAGGTTTGTATTTACAAAGGATTGGGTCTTACACTCTATTAGAGACCCAAAGTATTTTTAAAAGGTTTGATGAGAGTTGAATTAATCAAAACCCTAATTTGTTTCCAAAATGTATTTTAATTGAATAAAAAATTCAATTAAAATGATCAAAATTGTTTAACATGTGGAAAACAAATTGTGATCTTGGATTAATGTTTCCAAAATCATGTTTTGACCTATAAAATGATTAGAAATCATAAAAATTTGCAAAATCAAGAAGGAAAAAATATTTTAAATGTCAAAAACAATTAAAATACTAATTCTTGGCAAAAATATCAATTATATGAAATAAATAATATTTTTGGGATTTTTTGGTAAAATAAAATATTTTAACATTTTTGTGAATTATTAAAAAAAGAATCAACTCAAAATCATTAAAACTCAGAGAGAAATTAATTTTTGAATCAATTAAATAAAATCACAAAATTCAAATATTTGAATTTTCAAAAAGGGCGCCAAGAACAAGGGCAAGAACACGCGCCACCCTCTGTTTCTGCAGATTTGTGTTTTCTATCCAATCTCACTGAATACTTGACTATATCATACAATCTACATATCAATCTACTCGTTTCAACCTCACGATCATGTCTATGGTCTTTAATTTCATTTATTTTAAGCATGGAATAAGAAATCAAAGAGAAACCTCAAGAACCCTAAATTCTGCATGAAGGTTCAGAAATTCCATACACGATTCATACAAAGCAATTGATTGAGGGTAAACACTCTATGCATGATTATGAACATATGGCCAAATTATTGTGCAGCAAAAAATGCATGGGTCATAGAGTTAGAAGAGCTCATGCTCACCTCTTGCAGCTGGTGATCGTGTTTTGGTTTAGAGGTGTTACAGCTAGATTCCAATGATCTGGATAGCTTCCCTAGGTGCTATGGAGTGTGTCTAGATGCTTGGAATGGATTGAAATGATCTGGAACTTGAGATGGTACCCCAACTTGAAATCTGTCAAAGGTTTGAGCAATTGGCTGGTGATTTTGTGATTTTGGTGTTCCAGATGTTGTGAGTGTTTGGATCACTTCTATATGATGTTTATGAGGTGTGTGTATGATTGGTTTGGTTGGAATAGCTCTCAAACTCAAAACCCGATGGTGACTTGCCTTAGAAGGCAAAATTGGAAGTGAGAAGGTGATTTTGAGGAATGCATCTATTGGATGGCTTTGGTGTACTCAAACTGAGCACAAATGAGCTCTATTTATAGTAGAGCAAGTTTGTTTTGGGATCAATAGTGAATGGCAACTGCAGCAGAGGTTTGGCCAATGTTGATCAATGAGAATCCAAGTCTCCTCTAGCCATTGACTAGAGGTTAGAGCATAGAGTTATGGTTCCCTAGTTTTTGGATCATTCTTGACTGAATTCAGTTGCAAATGTGTCAGTCCATGCCACCTTGGTGCATCCATTAAATGCTCCAATCCAAAATTGGAGTCTTGTCCCTCTTTTAGGGATTTCTAGGTTTGGCATGCTACTTCTTGTTCCAAAGACTTTGGAGGCTTGGATCAGTGTTTGTTCCCTTTAGATTTGATCCTCATATGTGTCTAAAGTGATGACAAGGCTTAGAATTATCTGATTTTGCCAAATTGAGCAAAAGTGCAAAATTCTGCCTAGCCTTGGCAGTTTTCAGCAAGGTATATTGCCATTGTCATATCTCATGGCTCAAGTGGAATTTGATGGAGTTCTTGGCCATTTTGGAAAGCCCTCATATGATACAATAACTGTTTGATCATAATTGGTTTTGATACTTTTTGGATCCAAGTGAAAAATTCTCCTACATTTGGAAAAAAGTGAAGGCAGATTCTGACTTAGTGAAAATTTCACTAAGTGTTGGAAAAAAGTGACATTTTCACTTTTCTTGATTTTGATCATTCCATAACTTGAAATCCATGGGGAATTGGAATGAGTGGTAGTTGAAGCTTTTGTAGAGGGTAATGAGAGCTACAAATCCAGCTTTGGATGGGGAAAAATGGCCTTGTGGTTTAGGAGTTATGATCCTCCAAAGTTGGTACCCTAGCCACTTTGTTCCATAACTTAGAAAATTTTCTAAGTTTTTTATGGTTACCCCTTTTACAAGTTATCCCACTTTTCTTGATTTTTCTTGATGAATTATCATTCCAATCACACATTAACATCATTTTAGGGTTAAAGAACCATAATTATGAAAAATCTCAAAAAGTCAAAGTTGACTTTTGTGCACAGTTGACTTTTTGTCAAATGAATTCCAAACTGTGCGATCCTCTATGAAATCAAGTCCTTGGCCTAAATAAAACTTGATGGATTGATTTCATAGGTATTATAGGGTGTACTAAATCATGTCCTAGGGTTTGGGAGCATGTCCTGGACAAAAGTCAAAGGTACAGTTGACTTTTCTCGCGAAACCCTAATTGTGGTTCAGATGAAATTGAAACTTGTTGATCAAGCTTCTTGGATCAATCCATTGTTGCAAATGGATAAATGTGGTTTATTAGAGACCCTCAAATCCTCTCTTGAGGTCTTGGCTCATGATTTATCCCAAAAGTCAACTTAGGGGGTGAATTAGGTCAAGAAACCCTAATTCCTGATTTTTTGTGAATGCATCCCCTGAGGCAAAATTAACTTGATGATTGGGTTCATGATGTTCTATGGAGCATCATAGATTATGCTTTGAAGCATTGGCTCATGCCCAGAGGAAAATTTCCATCTGGAGGCCCTGGTCGACCAAACCCTAATTTGGTGACACCGGCGATCTTAAGGCTTGATACACCTAGAAGGGAGAAGCCTTGTGCTTAATCCTTGAAGTGGGAGTCCTCTTGATCCTTTTTGGATGTTTGGGAGGCTAAAAAAGTTGAAGATCGTGTCATTTCTTTATTGATCCTTTGTCTAAGAGCTCTGAGAGGGCTTGAAACCCTAAGTTTGATTGTAGTGGATGCTCACCCATCTTTGGGGAGACTAATGGTTCATCCATATTGTGATGATGATTTGCACAATGATGGGAAATCTTAGTGGTCAAAATTTGGGGTATGACAGATGCCCCTATTTAATCTTCTTGGACCCGGAGGTGTGAATGGCAAAGGTATTCGGGCATTCAGGGTGCAAGAGGATTAAATATCGGAATACCCAAAATTTTGATGGTGGTTATGAATGACAGTTCGCGCATCCTTCCTCTTTTGCTAAGCAATGATGCTTAGAAAAGGTAAAACTTCCCCTCGATCCCAGTTTCCTACTAAGGAACTGGTGTCAGTTTCTGAAATAAACTTCCCCTCGATCCTGGTTTCCTACTAAGGAACTGGTCTCAGTTTCCGATATAAACCTCCCCTCGATCCTGGTTTCCCACCAAGGAAGTGGTCTCAGTTTCTGAATTAAACTTCCCCTCTGTAACACCCATATATAGAATCCATACATCAAAGCATAAATTATATATATGAATCCAAGTATTTGGTATTGAAATACAATAAGTCCTAGTTAACACATTATACACATAAATGCCTCTAATACACAACACTAAAAGACTAAGGCATTACATATACAAGATGTTCCAAAATGATAAAAACTAAGAACTAGATCATAACAATGATCTCAAAATAACAACATAGCAGAAGCTAGCCATCAACAAGTGAACGAAAGATCAAACGACCTTGTCCTTACTCTTCTCGGAACCTGAAACACCTGAAATACATCAACAACGTGGGGTGAGATACATCAAATCTCAGTGAGTTCCCTATCTTATGGATTCTCTCGGATTATTTACGGTTCTAATAATCCTAACTCAAGTCCGGGGAAGGGAAAGACTCTTGAGTTCACACTTGATAATCTCACACTATATGGAAACATGGCATGAGTTCATTAACTCACCACATCATTAATCGATAACCGGTACCAAGGCATCTCCTATTCCCGTCTGCTTCTACGTCTAGAAGGCGACCTGAGTCATAGATCCTTGTAGTTACTTGGTATACAATTGGATTCGGGATCAACGGCCTGTTAACCGTGAACTGTCACTTCTCATGGCCTGTTAACCATCACAAGTCTCGTACCCACTGCATAGGCTTCCAATTGTACTACGCGTAGGGAATCAAACCTACCAAGTAATCCTGCCTGCACTTCAGAGGAGCTCGAGACTCGTGAAGGCCTCTCAAGGGCAAATCAAAATAAAATGGTTATGATTACATGATTATACAACAAAATAATGCATTCGACAATGCCTCGGCCATAATGCCTCAAGGCCTTTCTTGTCCTTTAAACCACAAAGTTAACCTCATGTTCCATACTAGTGTTTCACTCTCGACTAGGCCAATACCGGTAAGGATGCACTTTCTTACAACCCGTGCCCAAGTATTGCCATCTAGAGTTGCCTACTAGTCCTAGTTCTTCCTAGGTTCTCTTATTGTCAAAGTTGATGTTTTCCTCACTCTTCCTATTTTTCCTTTTTATCTTACATGCATTTTCACTCATAACATGTTAAAAACCATAGATTAGGCAAAACATACCTTATTAGTGTAATAGAATAACTTAACACAATTTAAAACATAGTTTACATAAAATTACCAAATGAATTCCACTTCGGGTTCCCTTCGATTATTTAATCGGGCAATAAAATCGACAATCCTTATCATCATCATAAAGATCGTTTCCCTAGCTTTCTATTGATATACAGAACATTTAAAACGGACAAACGGATGAAAAGGTATGACAAAACAAGTTATAAAAATAACACAGCTCGCCCCAGGTTCGCTAGGCGAATGAGCTGGCGAACCTTCGCCTTCGCCTTCGCTCGGCGAGCAAACTGGCGAGTAATTAAATAGAATGCTCCCAGACCCAAAACACCATAAGTTCACTAGGCGAGAGTCTGGCGAACTTTCGCTAGCCAGTACTTCCCCTTCGCTAGGCGAACATGCCAGCGAACACCTTGGCAGAAAGTTCCTAGACTTAAAACACACTAAGTTCGCTAGGCGAACGCCCGCAGCGAACATTCGCTAGGCTTCGCGTTCGGGTTCGCTAGGCGAACCCTCGACTGCTGCTCGCTGGGATTCGCCCCAGGTTCGCTAGGCGAAGCAAGCGATACAACACTTCTCCCAGCTGCTGTTCTTCACCCATAAGTCATATTTTCTCCAACCAAACATGATCAAACAAAACCCATATAATCCAAACTCAGCATAGACATGATAACAAGCATATAACAATATTTATAGCAAGATTCAACCATGAATTCAAAATTCCATAATCTAACCTAAACCAACTAAAATCTCTAGAACTCTCTAACAATGGTACTAACTAGAACCCACCTTGGGATGAGCAAGATGAAGATGATTGAGAAGTTTGGATGAATGGATGATGATGATCTTGATGTTCTTGAGCTTTTCTTCAATTTCTTGTTTTTCTCTTCTTTTCCTTTCTTCCCCTTTTCTCTCCTCTATTCTTCTTCCTTTCTATCTTTTTTTTTCTTAATCCAAATAAGAGACAATATACATATAGTAAGTATTATTAAAACAATACTACTAAATGTCCAAACATGTCTCTAGAGTCTAATTAAATAAAATGTCTTCGAAAGAGTTAACATAATTTGGATTAATTCCAAGTACCAAAGTTACTCTAATTATTTTATCAAATAATTTCTCTGAGCAACCGGACTCAGTTGATCACAATGTAATATTATTCGGCGCAATAAATTACGGGGTATTACATCCTCCCCTCCTTAAATAGAAATTCGCCCTCGAATTTAAAGATTACCTGAACAGATGAAGGTAAGCATCTCGCATTTCCGATTCAAGTTCCCAAGTTGCATCCCCCGGATGCGTTACATCTCAATGTACCTTAACGAGAGGAATATCCTTGTTCCTTAATACTTTCGTTTCTCTCCCCACAATGCGGCTCAGTTGAGGTTCAAACGTCAAATCCGCTTCTATTTCAATAGTATCCGGTAGAATCGGCTGAAGAGGATCTGGAACAAATCTCCGAAGCTGAGATACATGAAAAACATCATGCATTTCCGACAGAGAAGGCGGTAGGGCCAACCTGTAAGTTACTTCACCAATCCTTTCTAAGATCTGATATGGTCCCACGTATCTCGGGCTTAACTTGCGTGACTTAAACGGTCCTTTCAATCTCAAACTAGGAGTAACTTTCAAAAACACATGGTCACCTTCTTCAAATTCTAAAGGTCTTCTTCGATTGTCCGCATAACTCTTTTGACGATCTTGTGCTTGCTTAATTTTCTCGCGGATCGTTCGAATCTTTTCCGTAGTCTCTTGGATGATTTCGGGTCCTAAGATTCTATCTTCCCCAACTTCCGCCCAACACAAAGGTGTTCTACATTTTCGCCCATATAATGCTTCATACGGAGCCATACCGATGCTAGCATGATAACTATTATTATAAGAAAACTCAATCAATGGTAGAAGTTCTCTCCAATTCCCTTTACTTTCTAACACACAAGCTCTCAACATAGCCTTCATCGTTTGTATCGTTCGCTTAGTCTGACCATCCGTCTGTGGATGATTAGACGTGCTCAGCCGTAACTCCGTCCCCATAGCTTGTTGAAAGACTTTCCAAAACCTTGAAGTAAACTTCAGATCTCTGTCCGACACAATATTAGAAGGAATACCGTGCAATCTTACAATTTCCGCAATAAACAACCTCGCAAGATGACTTGCCTTAAATGTAGTCTTCACGGCCAAGAAATGCGCAGATTTCGTTAGTCGATCCACAATCACCCAAATTGAATCATAACCACCTTGCGTACGGGGTAAACCTACTGCAAAGTCCATAGAAATGCTATCCCATTTCCAAACTGGAATTTCTAAAGGTTGCAACATACCGCCCGACCTTTGGTGTTCAATCTTAACTTGTAGGCACACTGCACATTCTGACACATACATCGCAACATCCTTTTTCATTCCGGACCACCAATAGTCCTTCTTCAAATCCTGATACATCTTCGAAGAACCAGGATGTATCGTAAAAGTACCTTTATGAGCTTCATCCAAAATCTTTCTTCTTAACATTGCATCATTCGGAACACAAATTCTTTGGTCGAACATAATAATTCCGTCGGTAGCCTGAATAAAACCCGGTAGAAGTAACACTTCTTGCAACTTCTCATCCGCCATTTGACCTTGTTGAATCTCAACTCTCAGAGTAGAATTGACATTCAAATTTCCCATAATCACACCATCTTGGGTCCATACAAACTGAAGATTAAGATCTCTAAAATTCTCCAACAATGCATATTCCAAAATCATCAATTTCGCGCCATGAACTAATTTCCGACTTAACGCATCTGCTACCTTATTCGCTTTTCCGGGATGATACTTCAATTCTAAATCATAATATTTTAAGTACTCCATCCATCTTCGTTGTCGCATATTTAACTCCTTTTGGTCAAATAAATACCTCAAACTCTTATGGTCACTGAACATTTCAAAACGTACATCATACAAATAATGTCGCCACACCTTTAGTGTAAAAACAACCGCCGCCAATTCCAAATCGTGAGTTGGATAATTCTGTTCATGAATTTTCAATTGTCGGGAGGCATAAGCTACTACTTGACCACCTTGCATCAGAACACCTCCCAATCCCATTTTAGAAGCATCACAAAACACTTCATAAGATTTGTTAGGATCAGGAATGATTAACACCGGAGTTGTTGTCAATCTCTCCTTCAACTTCATGAAACTTTGCTCACAACCCGAATCCCACTCAAAAGCAAAATCTTTACGAGTAAGTTTCGTCATTGGTAGAGCCAACTGAGAGAAACCTTCGATGAACCTCCTATAGTAACTTGCCAGCCCTAAGAAACTTCTGACTTCTGAGGCATTTCTCGGCCTCTCCCAATTTATCACTGCTTCTACCTTCGACGGATCTACTGCTACACCACCTTGTGATATAACGTGACCAAGAAACTTAACTTCCGCCATCCAAAATTCACACTTACTCAATTTAGCAAAAAGTTGCTTCTTTTGCAACACAGATAACACAATTCTCAGATGTTCCTCGTGCTCTTGCGAAGTACGAGAATAAATAAGAATATCGTCAATGAAGATTACAATAAACTGGTCCAAGTAAGCTTGAAATATACGGTTCATGTAGTCCATAAAGACAGCTAGAGCATTAGTCACACCGAAAGGCATCACTAAAAATTCGTAATGACCATAACGGGTCATAAATGCAGTCTTAGGTACATCGGAACTCTTCACTCGGATTTGGTGATAACCCGACCTCAAATCAATCTTCGAGAACACACAGGCTCCTTTCAATTGATCCAAAAGGTCGTCTATCCTGGGCAAGGGATACTTGTTCTTAATGGTGACTTTATTCAGCTGACGATAATAGATGCACATTCGCATCCCACCGTCCTTCTTCTTCACTAGCAAAACAGGGGCTCCCCACGGAGAAACACTAGGCCGCACAAAATGTTTCGCCATGAGTTCTTCTAACTGATCCTTTAATTCCCTTAACTCCTTCGGTGCCATCCGATATGGAGAAACGGATATAGGAGCCGTTCCCGGTACCAGGTCAATAGAAAATTCCACTTCCCTCTCCGGAGGAAGAGAAGTGACATCTTCGGGGAAAACTTCGAAAAACTCGCAAACTACTGGAATATCCATAACCTGAAGGTCGCTACTCCCTTCCTTAGTGAGAACCAACAGAACCGATTTCTCTTCTTCAAACAAGAGATTTATCATACCAACCGTACCTTCTAGAATAGTTGTTAAAACATCCTTTGGTGTAGCCTTAACAGACAGAATGATGATAAGCTTCTCCTCACAACCAATAAACACCGAATTAGAAGAAAGCCAATCCATTCCCAAAACGACATCAACTTTCTTAAGCGGTAAACAAATAAGATCAATCTGAAAAACTCTACCATTCACAGACAACACACAGTTTTCACACATCAATGGTGTCTCAACTATTTCATCCATGGCGGTAGTGACCACCATAGGAGGAGACAAAGGAACGGACCGCAACCTAAGTCGCTTCATACATTGCATCGACACAAAAGAATGTGTAGCTCCGCAATCAAATAAAACAAAACAAGGAAATCCGTTAACTAGGCACATACCGGCAATCAAAGAATTGTCATTCTTCTTCTTCCTTGTATCTAAGGTGTAAACCCTTCCTTATGGTTGAGTCCTATTCTGAGGACAATCTTTCTTCATATGACCCACCTTTTGACATTGGAAACACCTTACCCCTTCAAAACCACACCTTCTGAAATGATTCCTGCCACAAGTGCGACACACCGGAGGTGTACTCGCCCTTGTATCTTGCACCTGTTTCCCTTTGAAGGATTGTGGCCTAGGTCTAAATGATTGATTAGACCTTCCACGATCACCTTGAGTTACCCGACTTGCTACACTTTCATCTCGAACCTTTTTCAAACTATGTTCTGCCACATAGCATTGTCTTAACATTTCAGCATAAGTAGCGAACTCTCTCTGAGATACACTATGAGATATTTCAGCTTTTAGTCCAAACAGAAACTGGTCTATTTTCCACCTTTCATCAGGAGCGTACATAGCCTGCCTAGAATAAGCAGCCATGTCTTCAAACTTCTCAGCATAACTGGCCACAGTCATACTACCTTGTCTTAATTGCTGAAATTCAAATTCTTTCTGAGTCCTCAATGAGCTCGGAAAATATTTCTCCATGAAAATAACTTTGAACTGCTCCCAAACCTTTGGCACTTCCTGAATGACCATTAGAGCCGAAGCACTCTCCCACCATCTCATGGCGTGACCCTTTAGAGAATGGGAAGCAAACAACACCTTATTCTCTTCGCTGCAATGGACTATCAAGAAAATCCTTTCCATACCTGAAATCCATTCGTGAGCCTTCACGGGATCTAATCCACCCTGAAATTCCGGAGGATTCATGCGGATAAAGTCCCAAAAATTCCCACCTACAGCTTCGGGAACAACTACCTGAGGATGCGGACCTCCATTCATTTGCTGCACCATTTGCTGCATGAATAGATTCTGTTGTTGTTGCATCTGTTGCATGAACTGATACAATGGAGCATTACCATCGCCAACCGGCGGATTCGTCCCTTGAGGAGTGGTGCGAGGCCTACCACGAGGGTTTCTACGTCCATCAGCCATGTTCCTAAAGGTCATACAAATAGAATTAAGTTGATCAGGCTCAATGCCATAAATATAACGCTTAAGACCAATGGCGACACAACGTATATGAAACGGAAAGAAACACTTATACTATTTCATGGCTAGGTCGAGGATACGACCTGCTCTGATACCAACTGTAACACCCATATATAGAATCCATACATCAAAGCATAAATTATATATATGAATCCAAGTATTTGGTATTGAAATACAATAAGTCCTAGTTAACACATTATACACATAAATGCCTCTAATACACAACACTAAAAGACTAAGGCATTACATATACAAGATGTTCCAAAATGATAAAAACTAAGAACTAGATCATAACAATGATCTCAAAATAACAACATAGCGGAAGCTAGCCATCAACAAGTGAAGGAAAGATCAAACGACCTTGTCCTTACTCTTCTCGGAACCTGAAACACCTGAAATACATCAACAACGTGGGGTGAGATACATCAAATCTCAGTGAGTTCCCTATCTTATGGATTCTCTCGGATTATTTACGGTTCTAACAATCCTAACTCAAGTCCGGGGAAGGGAAAGACTCTTGAGTTCACACTTGATAATCTCACACTATATGGAAACATGACATGAGTTCATTAACTCACCACATCATTAATCGATAACCGGTACCAAGGCATCTCCTATTCCCGTCCGCTTCTACGTCTAGAAGGCGACCTGAGTCATAGATCCTTGTAGTTACTTGGTATACAATTGGATTCGGGATCAACGGCCTGTTAACCGTGAACCATCACTTCTCATGGCCTGTTAACCATCACAAGTCTCGTACCCACTGCATAGGCTTCCAATTGTACTACGCGTAGGGAATCAAACCTACCAAGTAATCTTGCCTGCACTTCAGAGGAGCTCAAGACTCATGAAGGCCTCTCAAGGGCAAATCAAAATAAAATGGTTACGATTACATGATTATACAATAAAATAATGTATTCGACAATGCCTCGGCCATAATGCCTCAAGGCCTTTCTTGTCCTTTAAACCACAAAGTTAACCTCATGTTCCATACTAGTGTTTCACTCTCGACCAGGCCAATACCGGTAAGGATGCACTTTCTTACAACCCGTGCCCAAGTATTTCCATCTAGAGTTGCCTACCAGTCCTAGTTCTTCCTAGGTTCTCTTATTGTCAAAGTTGATGTTTTCCTCACTCTTCCTATTTTTCCTTTTTATCTTACATGCATTTTCACTCATAACATGTTAAAAACCATAGATTAGGCAAAACATACCTTATTAGTGTAATAGAATAACTTAACACAATTTAAAACATAGTTTACATAAAATTACCAAATGAATTCCACTTCGGGTTCCCTTCGATTATTTAATCGGGCAATAAAATCGACAATCCTTATCATCATCATAAAGATCGTTTCCCCAGCTTTCTATTGATATACAAAACATTCAAAACGGACAAACGGATGAAAAGGTATGACGAAACAAGTTATAAAAATAACACAGCTCGCCCCAGGTTCGCTAGGCGAACGAGCTGGCGAACCTTCGCCTTCGCCTTCGCTAGGCGAGCAAACTGGCGAGTAATTAAACAGAATGCTCCCAGACCCAAAACACCATAAGTTCGCTAGGCGAGAGTCTGGCGAACCTTCGCTAGCCAGTACTTCCCCTTCGCTAGGCGAACGTGCCAGCGAACACCTTGGCAGAAAGTTCCCAGACTTAAAACACACTAAGTTCGCTAGGCGAACGCCCGCAGCGAACATTCGCTAGGCTTCGCGTTCGGGTTTGCTAGGCGAACCCTCGACTGCTGCTCGCTGGGATTCGCCCCAGGTTCGCTAGGCGAAGAAAGCGAGACAGCACTTCTCCCAGCTGCTGTTCTTCACCCCTAAGTCATATTTTCTCCAACCAAACATGATCAAACAAAACCTATATAATCCAAACTCAGCATAGACATGATAACAAGCATATAACAATATTTATAGCAAGATTCAACCATGAATTCAAAATTCCATAATCTAACCTAAACCAACTAAAATCTCTAGAACTCTCTAACAATGGTACTAACTAGAACCCACCTTGGGATGAGCAAGATGAAGATGATTGAGAAGTTTGGATGAATGGATGATGATGATCTTGATGTTCTTGAGCTTTTCTTCAATTTCTTGTTTTTCTCTTCTTTTCCCTTCTTCCCCTTTTCTCTCCTCTATTCTTCTTCCTTTCTATCTTTTTTTTCTTAATCCAAATGAGAGAAAATATACATATAGTAAGTATTATTAAAACAATACTACTAAATGTCCAAACATGTCTCTAGAGTCCAATTAAATAAAATGTCTTCGAAAGAGTTAACATAATTTGGATTAATTCCAAGTACCAAAGTTACTCTAATTATTTTATCAAATAATTTCTCAGAGCAACCAGACTCAGTTGATCACAATGTAATATTATTCGGCGCAATAAAATACGGGGTATTACACCCTCGATCCTGGTTTCCTACCAAGGAACTGGTCTCAGTTTCCGATATAAACTTCTCCTCGATCCTGGTTTCCTACCAAGGATCTGCTCTTGGTTTCTTTTGTCAATAAACTTTGTTGACAAGGGACGCTATTTGTAGCGGTTCTCCTCAAACTTATCGCCGAATTTTCCTGGGGAGATGCCATTTGATGGAAAAAGTTTTGATTGTAGAGAAGCACAAACTTCTCTATTTGAGATGCCATTTGTCGACTCTACTGGGGAAAACGAGTCTTCTTGAGAGACTGCTTTCGTTTGGGGATATCGCATCATACTTTTCTCGGAGATCTTTTCGGAGAAATGCCATATGATGTGATCTAACTTTGAGGTGTTGATGACTTCATTAACATCGACTAGAGCAAAATCAATGTGTTGCTGAAAGTCTTTAGTTATGAGGCTTTCTCTGGGGATTTTCCTTAATCCGGGAAAGCGAAGATATCATCTTCCATGGCGAAGAGTGATGTTGGCTGAAGGTTCTCTGGCCTTTCAGAGGTTCAAGTTATCAAAGTGGTCAAGGGCCGTCTCCAATCCGGAAATAAACTGGAGGAGGGAGATAGTGCAGACGCAACATTTCCTGACGAGGAAAGAATTGACAACTCGATCGAGAGGACTTTTATCACTAGGGGATAAGACCAACTAGAGTGATAGTGATGCAATATGAATGTGAATGCAAATTAACGATGCATGATGTACGTATGTTTATGCTGACAAAACTGACGCGACATACAGACTAGTAGATGAACACGACTGGATACTCGGCCACAGTGGGGACGAAGAGGTATCGCTAGTTCAAGATAGCAATTCTGACTTACTCAGGAGAAGTAATCCTCGTGGGGAGCTACGTTGGTCGGGCTTAGGAGATAAGAATTTTGCCGGGGGTGTCAGATGAAACAATGGTCTCTGACACAGCTGATCCTTCATTCAGGTGCACTGGTTTAGAATGAGTACTTTGATTCTGCAATTTGAAGCTCGCTTACTTCTGGAGAAGCGATCGATGTTCTTTCGATGTTCAACAGTCAAAAGAAATTGCCATCTTTATTTTAAAAGCAAAAAACGGTTTAACAAGTAAATTCAGTTTTTGTTTTATTTCAAGAATCGTTAATCATATTAAAATGTCGTCCTTAAAGCTAAAACAAATAAGAATTGCAAACAAAAGCACAAGGGCTCAAATTTTATTGATAGGATGGAAATCAGCCAAACACGTGATTCCATAGAGTATTTACAAAGTTTAGAAAATGGTAATTTAAGGGAAAAATGGCTACATTGAAACATAACGACCGTTATCCTTCTACCAACTTTGAATTCGGGGTATCCTGAGCTTCTGTCGAAGATGACCTTGACTGGAGTTTTCCTGACGGATGATGTAACTGCTGCCGAGGGACTTGCCCCTTTGTCAAATGTATTTACTTGCCATTATCCCTAATTTTTGCCTAGATTGTACTTTGAGGTTTCCAATCCACCGGGATGATTTTTTATCATGTCTCTAATTTTTGCCTGGACCGCCCTTTCGGGTTTTCAATCCACCGAGACGTTTTTTTTCATTTATTTTTTTTATTTAGGCGAAGTATTTCTTGACTACATCAACATTTGTGGGGTAGGCAAATTCCTCCCTGTTCATGGTTGCAAGTCTCAAGGCGCCGCCTGAGAAAGCTTTCTTGACCACATAGGGGCCGTCATAATTTGGAGTCCATTTGCCCCGAGAATCAGTGAGGAATGATTGTATCTTCTTGAGCATGAGGTCTCCTTTCCTGAAGATGCGAGGTCGGACCTTTTTGTCGAATGCCTTCTTCATTCTTTGCTGATACAACTGACCGTGGCATAGTGCCGTGATTTGCTTCTCTTCGATCAGGTTTAATTCGTCGTGTCGACTTTGACATCATTCAGCGTCTATTAGCTTAACTTCCATCAATACCCGGATTGATGGGATCTCTACTTCTATGGGGGAACTGCCTCCATGCCATAAACTAGAGAGAAAGGGGTTGCCCCTGTTGAAGGGCGGACAGATGTGCGATAACCGTGAAGAGTAAATGGCGGCATCTCGTGCCAATCTTTGTAGGTCACAACCATCTTTTGAACGATCCTTTTGATGTTCTTATTAGCCGCTTCTACCGCTCTGTTCATCTTGGGTCGGTAGGGAGATGAGTTATGGAGTTTGATCTTGAACTCTGTGCACAACTCTTTTATCATCTTGTTGTTCAAGTTGGATCTGTTATCAATAATGATCTGGCTAGGAACACCATAACGGCAGATGAGATTGTTTTTGATAAATCGGACCACCACTTGTCGGGTTACATTGGCGTACGACGCTGCTTCGACCCACTTAGTGAAGTAGTCAATGGCTACCAGGATGAACTGATGTCCGTTCGAAGCCTTGGGTTCAATCACACCGATCATGTCGATTCCCCATATGGAAAAAGGCCACGGGGAAGAGAGAACTTTGAGATGTGTTGGCGGTACATGGATTATGTCTGAGTATATCTGACACTTGTGACATCTCCTCATGTACTTGTAGCAGTCGGATTCCATGGTCAACCAGTAGTACCCTGCTCTCAGAATTTTTCTCGCCATTGTATGTCCGCTGGCATGAGTGCCAAAGGACCCTTCGTGAATTTCTTTTATCAGCATGTCTGCTTCTGGTCTGTCGACACATCGAAGTAAGACCATGTCAAAGTTCCTCTTATAGAGTGTATCACCGCTCAGAAAGAAACTGCCAGCCAGCCTTCTGAGGGTTTTTCTGTCTTTCCTTAGTGCCCCAGGTGGGTACTCTTGTTTCTAAAGGAAGCATTTGATATCGTGATACCAAGGTTTGTCGTCTATGACTGCTTCAATCGTGAAGATGCAAGTGGGCCGTTCAAGGCGCATTATGTCGATCTTAGGTAAGTCATTCCATTGACCTACACTAATCATGGAAGAGAGAGTGGCTAATGCATCAGCCAAGTAATTCTCCTCATGAGGGATATGATGAAACTCGACTCTGTTGAAGAAGGGTAACAACCTTCTTGCGTAATCTTTGTATGGAATCAGTCCTGATTGGTATGTGTTCCAATCTCTTTTGATCTGATTGATAACCAGGGCTGAGTCGCCATATACATCCAAGTTCTTGATCCTTAAGTCGATCGCTTCCTCGATACCCATGATACAAGCTTCGTATTCGGCCTCATTATTTGCGCACTTGAACGTAAGTCTTGCAGTGAAAGGAATGTGGGTACCCTGAGATGTTATGATGATTGCCCCAATTCCGTTTCTGTAATGATTGATAGCTCCGTCAAAGATAAGTCCCCATTGGGAACCTGGTTCTAGCCCTTCACTGGGTAGCGGTTCATCGCAATCTTACATTTTTAGATACATGACATCTTCGTCTGGGAAGTCAAATCCGACTGATTCCTGATCGTCAATCGGTTGATGAACCAAATGATCGGCTAAAATACTTCCTTTGACGGCTTTCTGAGCGTGATACTCGATGTCATATTCTGATAACAACATCTGCCAACAGGCGATCCTTCCCTTGAGAGCAGGTTTTTCAAAGACGTACTTGATCGGATCCATTTCGGAGATTAACCAAGTAGTGTGATGAATCATGTACTGGCGAAGACGTTTGGCTGCCCAAGCCAGAGCACAGCAAGTTTTCTCGAGCATAGTGTACCGAGTCTCGCAGTCGGTGAATTTCTTGCTCAAATAGTAGATGGCAGACTCTTTTCTTTTTGTTTCATCTTGTTGGCCAAGTACACAACCCATTGAGTCTTCCAAGACTGTTAAATAGATGACCAGCGGTCTTCCTTCCACTGGAGGTGATAGAATCGACGGGTTTGACAGGTATTCCTTGATACTGTCGAAGGCGATTTGGCAATCTTCTGTCCAAACGCAGTCCTGGTTCTTTTTGAGTAATTTGAAAATCGGCGCGCATGTCGCGGTCATGAGGAATATAAATCGGGAGATGTAGTTCAAAAGTCCCAAGAATCCTCTGACTTGTTTTTCAGTTTTCGGAGAAGGCATTTCTTGAATGGCCTTGACCTTGTCAGGATCAACCTCAATTCATTTCTGGCTACCGATGAACCCTAGCAGTTTTCCTAAACGAACACCAAATGTACTCAAACGGAGTTTGAATTTTCTTAGACGTTCGAACAATTTTGACAGATGTTCAATGTGCTCCTTCTCTATTTTTGATTTGGCAATCATATCATCGACATATACCTCGATTTCCTTGTGCATCATGTCGTGAAACAGAGTAGTCATGGCCCGTTGATAGGTTGCCCCGGCATTCTTCAAACCGAACGGCATTACCTTGTAACAAAAGGTACCCCATGGGTGATGAACGAAGTTTTCTCCATGTCTTTCGGCACCATTTTGATCTGATTATAGCCCGAGAATCCATCCATGAAGGAGAAAACTTTGAATTTTGTTGTACTGTCTACCAGCATGTCAATGTGTGGTAAGGGAAAGTCGTCCTTTGGACTAGCCTTGTTTAGATCTCTGTAGTCTACACACATTCTGACCTTTCCGTCCTTTTTGGGAATGGGTACGATGTTGGCTAACCATTGAGGATATTCTGATGTGGTGAGGAAACCCGCGTCAATCTGTTTTTGTACTTCCTCTTTGATTTTGATGGCCATGTCCGGGTGAGTCCGTCTCAACCTCTGTTTTACTGGCGGACATTCCGATCTTAACGGTAGATGGTGTTCCACGATGCTGGTATCCAACCCTGGCATATCCTGATAGGACCAAGCGAATACATCGGGGAACTCCTTGAGAAGCTTTGTTAAACTCTCTTTGGCAGTTGGACTGAGCAGTGCCCCAATCTTGACTTCTTTTCTCTCTTCTTCCGATCCTAAGTTGACTGTTTCCAGCAACTCTTTGTGAGGCTCAATGGACCTTTCCTCTTGTCTGAGTAGTCGGGAGATCTCTTCTGGAATTTTGTCGTCATTTTCTTCTTCAGCCTCAAATACCGGGAACTCAAAGTTGGGAGAAGGCATCGGATCGTATGTTTCAACGAGGTTTAAAACAAGCAATCTGCATGACGCGATGATTGTTTTTAGAAGAGATAGAGAAAATGCAAGTGTGTGCAGTGTATTTCTTTTACTGCTTTTTTTTATTATTGAGTTGTTTTTTAGGATTACCATTTTCTGAAAAACGAAAAGAGAAAACAGCAATTAATGCGGAAATTACAGAATGACGTTATTTTATTAATGAACTAGTCGATTCTTGAAACTACAGCCCTATAAAACAAAACTCTATCACTTTGGGCGAAGCGAAGAGGGACACTCACAGAAAGTGAGCTCTATCAAAACATCCGTTTCACCTGGGCAGGGTGAAAGGTTAAAGTAAAGATGGCAATTACTTAGACTTATGAACAATATTCGGAACATCAACAGCAACCCATTGGTGGTGAACTCCTCGGTGAATCAAAAAGTCTGGCACCTTCCTTGATTTGTCTTCAGAAATAACGCTGATTTCTGGTGGAGCAGGATCATTGGAATCTGTCTCCCAGGCAGAGTTGACGTAGGAGGATTCCTCAGTTGTATTTCGCGTAGTATTTGTAATCTCAGTTGTATCTCCCCATCCAGTTGGCTGGATGTCTTCGAGCCTGATATGAGAGCTTTCAGGAGCGGTGTACTTGACCTTGAAGTCGTATTTTCCACTCGGTTGTCCTAAGGTGTCCCACACTTCTTTGGAATTGGAGGAGTTATCCCTCTCGATGAC